>CAWUFW010008692.1:0-652500 GCA_963921515.1 Calotriton arnoldi | reverse complement strand
CTTCGCACACCCCTCCCTCTCGGGAGCCTGCTAGAGGAAGGAGCCTGCCCACCTGGGCAGGAGGGCTCGCTGGAGGGGTGGAGAGGTGAGGTCGAACGGGCACCGGCGGGCCCAGCCATTGCCCCCGGAAGGGAGAGGCGGGCCGAGACGCAGCCTGAGCGAGACGAAGGGGTGCCGAAGCCTGGCGGCGGTGGCACCCCTCGGAACGGTCATTCCGAGCTGCTGCAGAAATGCGCTGGCCGGAGAGGGGTGACAGCGTGGCACGTAGGGCCTACGGACCTGCCAGGCAGCAGCATCCGAGGGCCTGGCGCCACCCGACCCCTTCCGCTCGGGTCAGACCACTGGGGGGCACGAGCTGCCGGGGCCACTCGGCCTTCGCTCTGCTGGTTAGGGTGAAGGGCCTGCCGCCAGGCGGCAGGCCCTCGAGTCGGACGGTCCATGCGGGGTGGAAGCTCTTTGCTTGAAACAACAGCCGAGGCTGGCCATGCAGTCCATCCCTAAACGGACCGAGAGTGCCCAATCGATCAGAGTACGGCCGGGGCATCCCCTGGCAGGCCGCCCTGCATGGGGGGATGCCGGCTTCGTGTCCCTGCCTGCTCCCGGGGTGAGCAGGCTCGGAGGAAATGCCCATCGGGCAGGGGCTGAGAGGCAGGCGCGGACCCGGGCCTCTGGGGGCCCCGGCGGGCGGGCCCGGGTCCTGCCTTACCCTGTCTCGGAATCGCCAGACCTTACGGAGGTCTGACTGACCCTCTCCCTAGTAATCCGGAGGAAACCCCCCTCCCTTTCTTGTAATCCATGCGCACAAGGTGACAGAGGGGACCCAAGGTGCGAACGTACCAAACCTCCTGGAGCCCTCGCTGGGATCGGGGAGGCAAATGAGCCCTCATCGGGACTTCCAGGGAAGCCCGGTCATCTGGTCACCCCATTGGAAAGAATTGCGTGCGACCAGATGGCCGAGGGGATCGGTGCGACCAGATGGCCGAGGGGATCGGTGCGATCAGATGGCCGAGGGGAAAGGCACGACCAGATGGCCGGGCTCGAAGGGCGGCCACCTGGTCGCTCTGTGCCCTAACAAAAGGGTGAGCAGCGCCGAGGCATGTGGGGCCGGAGCCCCGGGGCCCCAGCTGGGCCTCAGCCATGGGGCTGCGAGGGGGGGAGCCGACGTGCCCTCTGAACCAGGGCCTACGAACACCTTGACAAGCAGGCGAAGCGGGGGAGGACTGCACGGGACCGACGGACCCCCGTCTTGGGCCTTTGGCATAGCGACAGGCCGGGGGACGGGACCCATGGCTTGAGCACCCAACCCGGGGCCTGGCGGGGCCCCTGGACCCAGCCGGGGCACCCGGGCCCAGAGGCGCAGGGGAAGCCTTCCCGGGCCCGCGGGACCCCGTCCTTCCTGCCATGCGGCAGGACCGAGGACGGAGCCCGGGGTGGGGAGGCCACCCTCGGGGCCCCGGACGGAGCTCCTGAACCCAGCCAAGCGAGGGGGGCTCCCCGGGCACGATGGAACCCCGTCTCGGGCCTTTGGCATAGCGGCAGGCCGGGGACGGGGCCCAGGGCTGGAGCACCCGACCTGGGGCCCGGCAGGGCCCCTGGACCCAGCTGGGGCTCCCGGGCCCAGAGGCGCAGCGGAAGCCACCCCGGGCCCGCGGGACCCCGTCCCGGGCACCCTGCCACACGGCAGGCCCGAGGACGGAGCCCGGGGTGGGGAGGCCGCCCTCCCCGGAGCCCTCAGGGGCCCCGGCGGAGCTCCTGAACCCAGCCAAGCGAGGGGGGCTCCCCGGGCATGACGGAACCCCGTCTCGGGCCTTTGGCATAGTGGCAGGCCGGGGGATGGGGCCCAAGGCTGGAGCACCCGACCCGGGGCCCGGTGGGGCCCCTGGACCCAGCCGGGGCTCCCAGGCCCAGAGGCGCAGGGGAAGCCTCCCTGGGCCCATGGGACCCTGTCCCAGGCACCCTGCCATGCGGCAGGACCGAGGATGGAGCCCGGGGTGGGGAGGCCGCCCTCCCTGGGGCCCCTGGAGCTCCTGAACCAATCCAAGCAGGTGGAGGCTCCCCGGGCACGACGGAACCCCGTCTCGGGCCTTTGGCAGAGCGGAAGGCCGGGGACGAGGCCAGGGCTGTAGCACCCGAACTGGGGCTTGGCGGGGCCCCTGGACCCATACAGGGCTCCCAGGCCCAGAGGCACAGGGGTAGCCTCCCCAGGCCCGCCAGACCCCATCCCGGGTACCTTGCCACGCGGCATGACTGAGGACGGACCCCGGGCTGGGGGGGGGTGTCCTGGCCCGTCCGGCTGCCGGCTGAGGACCGCTAGGCCGAGAGGGGTTCCGGAGTACCCTGTCCCTAGTAATCTGGAGGAAGGGTACCCCCCTTTCTGGTAACCTGTGCGCACCGCGAGACTTAGGGGACCCTAGGCGCGGACGCGCTCGACCTCCTGGAGCCCTGGCTGGGATCGGGAGGCAAATGAGCCCTCATCGGGACTTCCAGGGCAGCCCGGCCATCTGGTCGCCCCATTGCGCGACCAGATGGCCGAGGGGAAAAGGCGCGACCAGATGGCCGAGCCCGAAGGACGCCCATCTGCCCGCACCAAGCCTTCGTGGGAGGGCTCCCGCCTGCCCTTTGGAGGGCTCGGGGGCTCCGCTTCCCGGGGGCTCGGAGACCCCGGCTGGGCCTCAGGCATGGGGAGGTCCGCAGGAGCTCTCGGGCCCTGACGCCCAGGGGAGTACTGCCCAGGACTGATGGAGCCCGTCCCGGGCACTTTGCCATGTGGTGGGCCGGAGGAGGGAGCCCCGGACGGTGGGGAGGTGTTGTCCGGGCATAGCCCATCTGGTCCCTGGCTGAGAACCGCCAGCCCGAGAGGGTTCCGGCATACCCTGCCCCAAGTAATCCGGAGGAAAGCTACCCCTCTTTCTGGTAACCCGTGCGCACTGCAAGACTTAGGGGACCCTAGGCGCGGACGCGCCCGACCTCCTGGAGCCCTGGCTGGGATCGGGGAGGCAAATGAGCCCTCATCAGGACTTCCAGGGCAGCCCGGCCATCTGGTCGCCCCATTGGAAAGCATTGCTCATGACCAGATGGCCGAGGGTAAAGGCGTGACCAGATGGCCGGGCCCGATGGATGCCCATCTGCCTGCCCCGAGCCTTCGCGGGAGGCCTCCCGCCTGCCCTTTGGAGGGCTCGGGGGCTCCGCTTCCCGGGGGCTCGGAGACCCCGGCTGGGCCTCAGGCACGGGGAGGCCTGCAGGACCTCTCGGGCCCGGACGCCCAGGGGAGGACTGCCCAGGACCGATGGAGCCCGTCCCGGGCACTTTCCCACGCGGCGGGCCGGAGGAGGGAGCCCCGAACGGTGGGGAGGTGTTGTCTGGGCCTAGCCCATCTGGTCCCTGGCTGAGAACCGCCAGCCCCAGAGGGGTTCTGGCATACCCTGCCCCTGGTAATCCGGAGGAAAGCTACCCCTCTTTCTGGTAACCCGTGCGCACCGAGTGACGGAGGGGACCCAGGGCGCGGAGGCACCCGACCTCCTGGAGCCCTGGCTGGGATCGGGGAGGCGGACGAGCCCTCATCTGGACTTTCAGTCCGGCCCGGCCATCTGGTCGCCCCATTGGAAAGCATTGCGCACGACCAGATGGCCGAGGGGAAAAGGCGCGATCAGATGGCCGGGACCGAAGGATGCCCATCTGCCCACCCCGAGTCTTCGAGGTAGGGGTCCCGCCTGCCCTTGCAGGACTCGGGGGCTCCGCGTCCTGGGGGCTCGGAGAACCCAGCTGGGCCTCAGGCACGGGGAGCCCACTGGAGCTCTCAGGCCCGGATGCCCGGGGGAGGACTGCCCAGGACCGATGGAGCCCATCTCGGGCACTTTGCCACGTGGCGGGCCGAAGGAGGGAGTCCCGGACGGTGGGGAGGTGTTGTCCGGGCCTAGCCCATCTGGTCCCCGGCTGAGAACCGCCAGCCCCAGAGGGGTTCCGGCATACCCTGCCCCTAGTGATCCGGAGGAAAGCTATCCCTCTTTCTGGTAACCCATGCGCACCGAGTGACGGAGGGGACCCAGGGCGCGGAGGCACCCGACCTCCTGGAGCCCTGGCTGGGATCGGGGAGGCGGACGAGGCCTCATCGGGACTTCCAGGCCGGCCCGGCCATCTGGTCGGCCCATTGGAAAGCATTGCACATGACCAGATGGCCGAGGGGAAAAGGCGCGATCAGATGGCCGGGACCGAAGGATGCCCATCTGCCCGCCCTGAGCCTTCGCTTTAGGGGTCCCGCCTGCCCTTGCAGGGCTCGGGGGCTACGTGTCCCGGGGGCTCGGAGAACCCAGCTGGGCCTCAGGCACGGGGAGCCCGCAGGAGCTCTCGGGCCTGGACGCCTGGGGGAGGACTGCCTACGACCGATGGAGGCCGTCCTGGGCACTTTGCCACGTGGCGGGCCGGAGAAGGGAGCCCCGGACGGTGGGGAGGTGTTGTCCGGGCCTAGCCCATCTGGTCCCTGGCTGAGAACCGCCAGCCCCAGAGGGGTTCCGGCATACCCTGCCCCAAGTAATCTGGAGGAAAACTACCCCTCTTTCTGGTAACCCGTGCGCACCGAGTGACGGAGGGGACCCAGGGAGCGGAGGCACCCGACCTCCTGGAGCCCTGGCTGGGATTGGGGAGGCGGATGAGCCCTCATCGGGACTTCCAGGCCGGCCCGGCCATCTGGTCGCTCCATTGGAAAGCATTGCGCGCAACCAGATGGCCAAGGGGAAAAGGCGCGATCAGATGGCCGGGACCGAAGGATGCCCATCTGCCCGCCCCGAGCCTTCTCCGGAGGGCTCCCGTCTGCCCATGCAGGGCTCGGGGGCTCTGAGTCCCGGGGGGGCTCGGAGACCCCAGCTGGGCCTCAGGCCTGTGCTGAGAATGGGGGTCCCCGGCGAACCTCCGACCCGGGTCCATGGCATAGCTTAACCCATCCCTGGGCCCGCCCGGTGGTCCCGGGACAGGCTGCGTGGGGGAGGCCTCCACGGGCCTGCGTTGGGCCACCAAGGGCCCCGGGCCTATGCTCCTGAACCCATCCAAGCTGGGGAAGGCCCACCCACGAAGTGCGCATGGAGATGAAATGGTGGCTCGACCATATGGAGGCCTGGAATGGCAGGGCCATATTCGGTTGCGAACCAGACTTAGTAATAGAGTCAGACGGCAGCAAGTCAGGCTGGGGGGCCCGCTGCGGGGCCTCATTTACTGGAGGAAAGTGGTCGGCAGACGAGGCCCAACTCCACATCAACTGTCTGGAACTGATGGCGGGGTCCTTCGCAATCCAGTGTTGGACGAAAGACAAAGCGTCCTGCAGCGTGCTTCTGAAGATGGACAACGTATCGGCGGTCCGGTACATCAACCATCTTGGGGGGACGAAGTCCAAGGCCTTGGCGGATCTGGCCAAAGATTTTTGGACCTTTTGCCTTTCCCACAATGTCTCAGTGACGGCAGAGTATCTGACGGGGGCTTCCAATGTCATAGCGGATTGGTGCTCCAGGAATTGGTCAGACATGAGTCTCTGGCAGCTCCATCCTCCGACCTTTCAACGTCTCCACGACATGTGGGGTCCTTTCTCAGTGGATCTCTTCACGTCCCGTTTGGACCACCAGCTCCCGCGTTTCTTCAGTTGGAAACCGGATCCCCTAGTGTCAGCAACGGACGCTTTCCTCCAGGATTGGTCCAAGGAGATGGGCTATGCCTTTCCCCCATTCGCCATGATAATGAGGCTCACAACGCAAGTCTGGAGGCAACAGACGAAGGTGGTTTTGGTCACCCCGTACTGGAGGTCTCAAGTGTGGTTTCCAGTTCTTCTGGAACTTTCCTGGGATTCTCCAATCCTTCTACCCCAGGATCTTTTTCTCTTGATGGATCCCCAGGGCGATCCACACCCTCTAATCCAGCAAGGGCGGATGCCCTTGGTAGCATGGCGGCTTTCAGGCATCGTTGGAGAATCTCTGGCCTATCGGCAGAAGCTCAAACATTACTGGGAGTGGCTTGGGCCGACAGCACCAACAAGCGATATAAATCAGCATGGTCCAGATGGGTCCGTTGGTGTGTTCGGAATGACCAGGATCCCATGGGGTGCGAAGTGGTAGCCATTATGAATTTCTTGGCCTCGCTGGCGGCCCAGGGCCTGGCATATCGCACTGTCAATTCTTATGGATCGGCAATTTCTGCTGGACATCTCCCAGTCGCAGGAGCCCCGGTGGGGGAACATCAATTGATCTGCAAGTTGATGCGAGGGATGCGTCTTTCTCTCTCTCCGGAACCCCGATACTCCTCGCTATGGGATGTTAATAGGGTGTTACACCTGTTCCAATCTTGGCAAGCTAATAAATATCTTTCCCGCAAGGAGCTCTCCGCCAAATTGGCTATGCTCTTGTTTTTGGTGTCTTGCCGGGGGGTGTCTGATGTTCGAGCTCTAGACATTTCTGGTCGGGTTTTTACCCCAGAAGGGGTTTCCTTTCATATAATGCGTAGAACCAAGTCTGATTCTCGACTAGTGTCCTACCCAGCTATTGATAACTCCCCAAAGCTGTGTGTCGTCAGATGTCTCAAAGCGTATGAGAGCATGACGGAAGAGACTCGCCCACCGGGCGAACGCCAACTACTGATTTCCTTAAGGAAGCCCTTCAAAGCGGTGTCACCACCAACAATAGCTCGTTGGATCAGATGCGTGATGCAGGAAGCGGGCATAAATGTCTCGCAGTTTGGAGCACACTCTGTGAGAGGAGCTATGGCCTCTAAGGCTTTTTCTCTGGGCGCCAGATTAGAGGATATTCTAAATGTGCAGACTGGTCTTCAGACTCAATGTTTAAAAGGTTCTACTTTAAACCAGTCATGAACATGGTGTCGTTGGTGGTGGATAAGCTTTGAACGAGCATAATCCTCGCCTCCGGTCCTGACATAGAATGAAAAATTTCCTAGTAATCATGACGGAAAGTTTCAATTCTATTAAGGACGCGAGGATTATTCCCGCCCGCGGCTCAGAGACCTGTTCCGACCCACACACTAGGAGTTATAGAGACTCACCTGAACATTGTTACGGTTGTTTTCCCCCCGACGTATGGGATAAGTATTTGCATTTTTTCCCAGGCTGTTTGATGCTGTCTTGCTGTTTAATGTTTACGGCGCATTTGGTACATTGTTCTACTGCTTTCACGCAGTTTGGAGAATGGTTTCATTGGGTTTTCTCCTTTTGGCTTATCCTAGGGTCTGAAGGTTCCAAAACAGACTGACGAGCTTCGGTGTCATGATGGTCGCAGTCAAGAAAGAGGAAGGGTATTAGCAACAGCACGCCCTCGAGGACCATGAACACTACTGATTGGTGGACTAGGAATGGCCTATGAACTACACGAACAATGGGACTTGTAGTTTTTTGTTATTAAAGTTGAAGTTGCTGAGTATGGAAATAAAAGAGGGATGAGCATAATCCTCGCCTCCTTAATAGAATCGAAACTTTCCGTCATGATTACTAGGAAATTTTTCATTGCAGTGCATAAACAGTGAAACAAAGTGTCCATGCACTGCTGTGAGAGCACATTTGAGCTCCTACAATTGATTCTGCACGCCTGTCAATGTTGCATCAACTGTACTTGTACGCCTCAATGTGATTTTACAACTAAATATGTTTTTGATGCACCTAAATGCTATTTTGCACCTGAATGTCTTTTCTCCCCTAAATGTAATATATGCTGCTAAAGGTGTTTCCATATTCCTGATTATGTTGCACTTTGGGTGATTTGCACTTAACCCTGCTTACTTTTTACAAAAGGTAATTTTGCATCTAATTGTGATTTTCCACTTGAAACAGATTTTTACACCTAAATGTAAATTCAACTCCTAAAAGATACCCACATTCATGCTGATGTTAAATCAAGGGGAATTTTGCATCTCAATGTGCTGTCAATCTATTGTGAAGCCTAGCTGATGCATATGTTTTACACCTAATGTGACATCTTTCTACCACATTGTCTCCCTGTGCATTTTCTGCAATCTCATTATGAGCAAAAAACCTAAAACAAAGGGGCCTTCATATTCGATCAGACTCTGGGATTCATGTAACCAAACCTTTTAGTGCAACATATATATTTCTATGCCTCCTATGTCTGTCCCTTGTGTTTTTTTTTCTCCAGTGCAGTGCTGGTATTTTCTATACTATACGCTGGTGCCAAGACATTTTAAGGGATGGGCAAAAGGACAATTGCTCAGGGCCCCCACTGTAAGGTGATATTTCACAGTTTCACTTTTATTTATTTCTCTATCAGAACCTCATTCCCTCTCTTCCTGCCTGTTTCTCTGACTCGGTCTCTCTCTACACAGTGTCATGTTAAGCACTTCTGGGCCCTGAACAAGACATATTTTAGCTGTTTTTGTGTGAATGTTAAAGTATATTATTGTTGGGTATCACGCAGGCTTGGCAGGATAGGTAATAAAATCCAAAGTTGCTCTTAACAGAAGGGTTCCAAAATATGTCTTGCCTGGGGCCCCCAAAACACTTAAGAAGACACTGAGCCGGCGATGCTGTTGTCATGCAGCACATCAGATTTGGGAAATGAAACAGGGCACAAATGAAGGCGCCACAGAAAGAGGACGACTACACAGAAACAGGGTACAAATGGCCAAAGCACATTTGAGCATGGCTTTGCTTGCCTCCATTAGCACATTAAAGCAACATCTACAGGCTTTGCTAGTGACTGTTATAAATGAAGGCACATGCTTGAAGTTTGTTTCCTTTTTCCCCTGATCATTAGTTATTTTCAGTGTTCTGGTATATTCTAGACAGGTTCCTTCTGAATAACGGAACAAACAGCTGCCATATTGTGTACCGCCACGGCCTGTGCAGGTAACAGTGGTGGGACCGGGTGGGGGAAATTTCGACAGACGACGAGAGAAAATTAATTATTTATTTAATTTTACCTCGTGGTTGTCTGTCGAATCCTCCCCCAACCCTGCCCCACCGCTCTTACCTGCACGGGCCGCGGCTGATTGTGTATATATTTTTAACAAATGGAGTTTGCTATTTCCTGGGATAGGATTAGTCTAAAGAGAAGTGGAATGCCGTACCAGAAGGAAAACTGTATTATGGCTGCAGGAGGGAGCCCATAATTGTCTAGAAAGGATACTTGTTTGAAACCTGAGGGCTCCTGATTAAAAATAGAGACTCCAGAGTAAGTCCCCTTATTTGGATGAAGGGGGTTCTCCTTGGAGAAGGAATATAGCAGCTCTCAACAGCATTTCCTACTGTGAGTATGTACCATTCAGTACGGAAAAGTTCACAAAGACAAGGAGATACTCCCCTACCGGCATATCTATGTAGAAGTGTTACATGGGTGAGTCTAGCAGACACTTGAAATTCCCGTCAGAATATGAAATGATGATTAGATGCCGGAATTATGACTTTCTACAGTACAAAATGAAGCTGTTCTAGAAAAGTCATCCCTTTCTAAGTAGCGAGACGGTAACTGGTAGTGGCGTGTGGCAAATTTAAACTCAGTCCAACCACAAGGTTTCTATTGAGGCACCTATATTGGAAATAACCTCCTTGCATTTCATGTACCCCCTAGATCTACATTAGACTTTGCAACTAGGAGGTGACAAAACTGGAAGGGGACTGAGTTTCTGTGCTGTGGTAGATGAATGATCATCAAAACGTACAGAAGACATGGATCCTCTTTATGAGGTCTAGTATTTGTGTGGAGTACTTGTGTGTCACACGAGGTACTATTTACATGGGCAGAAGGAGACAGAAGGGCTAGTATATATATATACCCAAGCTTTATGAGTGGAAGGCTAGCTAATGTGCTGGTGCCCCAGTGTGAGGGACTCAGAACCAGTAATTCCTTGCAGGGACATATGTGTTAATGCTGCAAGGAAGTGCACTGGAGGGCCCAAATAAATAAGAACTGTGAATGATCGCTGGTGTGTGCCCTATTTTAATGGGAAAGCCAGTGCCATACACCACAATGTTGAGTGGGTCCTCTTGTTTTTCTTTATACTCTTCTTATTTATAAAGCCCTTGCAAATACCTAGAAAATAAGAGTGGCACGTTGTTAGAATTATTATAATGGCGCATAATCTGGATAAGTGTGCATTTGTGGCAGGTATGTGGATAGAGGAGAGGGTAACGACGACACAACAGACTAAACCCTCAATTCAATGTGAAAGCTACAACTTACCCCATGTGCTGTTCGACAGATTGATTGTGAGATGTGCAAGAGGCCACTTTCCGTATCTGTTTTTCTTGGAGTCTTGCAAATCATCCTCTATAACTGAAGATAAAAGAAGACCAGTTATTTCATTTAAAAATAGAACTAACATTTCTTGGATATGCTGGCAGAGCCCCAGAGAGATAGAGGCCCCTCTGGTTGGAACAATTATAAGAACATCATCAAACATTTTAACAAAGGTGATGCATTCATTTCACTAATATATGTTAATTGTGTCTGTTGGAAGGTGGATTATTGGTAGGGCTAAGTGCGCACTTACCACAAGCAATAAGGGCACCAACACAAAGGCAAGTTTTCTGGAGGGTCGTACCTTTCAAATTACTCTGCAACCCTACGTCTCAACCACTCAACATTTGAAACAGGGGGTGCCTCAAGGCTCAGCACTGAGCCCGACCCTCTTCAATCTGTATATGCGACCGCTGGCAGACCTGTTGGACAAACATGGGGTGCAGACAGTGTCATATGTAAATGACATGCAGCTGATCCTCACCTTGGCCCAGGACAACAGCAAAGCGGCAGAGGACTTTAAGCTCTGCCTGGAGGACATGGCAAACGGGACGAAACACAGTTGCCTCAGGCTAAATGCCAGTAAAACAGACATCTTAGTGGTAGGAAAACAACCCTCCATCTGGTCCTCAAGTTGGTGGCCCAGTATATTAGGGTCACCACCTTCTCCGAGCCACAAAGTTAAAAACCTTAGAGTCTGGTTCGACTCCTCACTTTTCTTCTCTGACCAGATCTCTGCTCTCATAGGTACCTGTTTCGGGATCCTAAAAATATTGGGAAAAATTCTAGGGGCCATCCCGGACGAGGCGAAAAAGACAGCGGTCCAGGCACTGGTGACATCCAGACTAGACTATTGCAATGTTCTCTATCTGGGGGCACCAAAGAAGAGCATTTACATGCTCCAACGAGTACAAAAAGCGGCAACTCGGATGCTTTTAAATATTCCTAGACGTGCACCAACAGGTAGGGCTTTAGAGACTCTCCATTGGCTCCCTATTGAGGAGAGGATCTCCTTTAAAGCTCTGTGCTATGTCCATAAAATATTGCAGGGCAAGGGCCTGAAATACCTTTGCCCCATGATACACTGCTACCACCCCACGCGCTGTCTGAGATCAGCTGGAACCGGACTGGTTTGCATTCCAAAATTCAATAGGAAACTCTTTGGAGGTATCTCCTTCAGGCACTTGGCAGCTAAGAGGTGAAATTCTCTACCTCTGCACCTAAGACCAAAGACATCAGAATCAGTCTTTAGGAAACAGCTTAAAACTTGGCTGTTTAGGAAGAATCTCTCTCCTTAGATATACACCACCCTCTTTTTCCATAACTATGATTTCAGCATTGAATAGAATTTAGTGCGGGGACACTCCGTAATTGAGTAACCATTGCGCTTTACAACCTGCCATAATAATAATATAATAATAATATAAGGTCCAGTGAAGGTCCCAATACATTAGCCCCTGGCTCAACCCTCGGTAGCTGGCTGCGAGCAGGCAGGCTTAACTTCGGAGACAGGTGTGTGAAGCATTTAAAAACACCAATACTTAAATAAGTAAGACAAAACACACAATAAAACTCCACGAACAATTTTAAACTTTGGAAATATTTTTGGAGCAAAATGATACCAAAACGACAAAAATCCAATGAAGGGAACCGGAGATATGAATTTTTAAAGAATAAACACTTTCTAGTGCTTAAAAACATTTAGTGCCAACTTGGGATATCTGGTTGCGCTTTACAGGGACAAAGTCAAAGTGTGAGGCTGACCGCGATGGAGCACTGGTTGAGTACACTAAGCAGGAAGCCCTCATCAAAATTTTACCTTTGCACTTAGAAACGTTTTGGAGGATTTTCTATTGACGTGAGCGGGCCTCCCCAGCAGGCGGGATTCACAGCGGCTTCGTAGGGTTGGTTCAGTGGGAGCCCCCGGTTAACTCCTGGAAGTCTTGAGCTCTGGAGCTTTCAGTGAGGCGAACCTGGAATCTAGGTCAGGTCGCGGGGCGCGGTAGTTGGCTTGACTCGATGTCGGGACGGTCACCTTATGGAGCTTTTTTTAAAAGTTGATCGAAAATTCTGGAACTTCTTCCTGGAGTTCCCCTTGAGGGTTCAAGGTGTCCACAACACAAATCCAAGGTTCCTGAGTCTCTGAGTTGCTCCTTAGAAGTTGGGACTACAGTTCCCACAATGCACCTGGCCAAAGCCTCAAAAATCCACTGGACGCACTCCAGGCTGGGGACTTCATTCGAGAGATGGTGCAGGTGAGGTTTGTTAACCTGTTGCTTTCAGGAAGTCCACTCCGTCATCCTTTTGAAGCAAGGCAAAGTCCTCAGGGGTGTAGTTTCCAGTGTGCAGCAGGAGGAGTCCTTCAGAGTGCAGTCCCTTGGGGTGCAGACCAGGGTTACAGTAGAGCAGTGCTTCTTCTCCTTGTAGTTTCAGGCAGCAGATTTGAGCTGCTATGTTTTGGGGTGACAAGCAGGGGGTCACTCCTGACCAATGGGGAACAGGGTGCCACCCAAAGGCATGACAGCTTCCTATAAGAGAGCTGGCTAAGCCAACCTACTGGTGTGGCTCATTTCCCTTAACTCTCCCTTTCCAGTTCTCCTGCAAATTCCATTCCTGGGGCTGCCATCTGGCTGGGGGGGGGGCCCCAGGAAGAGGGGGTAGGCCTGGCTGGTATTCCTTACTATCCTGCTCTCCTTGAAGCCCAGTTTGATTTACCCCACCCCCGTCCTGGCCTGGTCTCTGCAGCTGCAGAGCTTCTCCCATCAGATAACCTCTCTCTCTGTGCAGGCCACTTATCACCTGATCAAAGCAGTTTAGCTAAGCCTGTTAAGGGATGGCCATGCAGGAGAGGCTGCTAGAAGGCTGGATTTAGGCTCACAGAAAAGAAAGTTCTAGAACTTATTTTCTTTATTAGTTATGATAAATTCAACAGTGGCAAGTTGTTGGATTTATCATTACCAATCTTTTAAGTCCTTGAAATCGCTCACTCCAGTCAATAGTTACACTCTATTATAGTAGTCCCATGTTAGCCTATGGAGCTAAACGTGCTATAATAGGGAAAACGAAATTGGCTGTTTTTCCCTCACCAGGGCAAAAACATCTTGTAAAATGTCCCTGCATTTTTTACATGGCACCCTACCCTGGGAGCACCCAGCGTAGACCTTGGGAGTGACCTATATGTAAAAATAAGGTAGTTTAATACTTTGGAAATACCTTTAAATCCAAAGTCGAATTTGCATGTCATTTTTGTTCAAAAGCAGCTTGCAAAGCAGGGCTGACTTTTAAAATGACAGCAGGCAACACAGCTGGGCACACTTAAGTGCCTCCAATCTGCTGGACTTCTAAACCTACATGCCTGACCATATACTAGGGACTTACAGGTAGGCTGTCAGTGCCAATCGTAATTAAACCTAATTACCATATACTTTTTTAGTCAGAGCACTGGCCCTGGGCCTGGCTAGCAGCCAGAGTCAGTTACCACCAGTATTAATAAAAAAAAATGGGGGTGATCAGGGCAAAAGGGAGGACTTTCTCACAGTGAACATTTTTTGGATTATTAAGGTTTCTCCCGCAGGGAGAGGACTGCTTGCAAACCTATGAGGATTGCCTCCGAAAGTATTTGTCTTTCTCCAATCAAACTTAGCACAAAGTAGTACTGATATTATGGCAAAGAATAAGTATTAAACAAAGAATAACTATTAACTAAAGATTAACTATTATATAAATGAATGATGATCAACCTTAATTATTTGGCTTTTAAAACAAATGGAAAATAAGAACATATTTTGAAGTTCAGTACAAAAGACACATAACGAGTGACAACGGCCTCCTTATGCATCCCGCCTTCACTTTATTAAGAAAGTTAAAATCTAAAATGAATGAAAAAGCAAACATTCAATCACATACACATGCGTGCACACAAACTTCATATGTAATGCTCGTATGCAAATTCTCAAATGAAAATATGACCGTATACTGAAAAATATATTTTAGTGGCGCTTAATGAATGAGGACGTATTTCACCAAATATGGGCTCATCAGTTTGGTATTGTGGCTATGCTCAAAGAATAATGCAACAGTTACTTACCGGTAATTGAATTACTCCGAGTCCTATTTCCTTGCTTCAATTCCTTATATTATGAGAAAACCTGCCTCTGCAAGGTACCCATCACCACTCACCAATGCAAATAGGAGGCTCTTTTCCCCTCACCACCTGCTCCTGCCCTGTTGATACACAGCCCAAAGACTCAACCTAAACCAGTCGGTCTGGAAAGGAATGAGTAGGAGAGAAGGAAGCAAGGAACTGAAGTGAGAGAGAAGGCCCCAGTGAAATGCAATTAACTGTAAGAAACTGATGCATTATACCTTCGTCCCTCCCACTCAAATTCCTTACATTACGACAAACTCAAACCCAGGACAACCAAGGTTGCATGCAGCAAATCTTTATTTCATCTAACAACCAATCACCTTCTCTTCTTTACTACATAGAAGAAAGTACCTTGGGACCAAACAATGGCATCTAAATCTAAATCCTGTGCCACCCTGTAGTGGTAATTGGTCCCTTTTTCACCCTTTAGTGGTTAACAAAAGTACAAGGTGCAGCCCAAGTGGCTGCTCTGCAAATCTCCACAACTGAGTCCCTCTGAACGTCTGCAAGAGATGTTGACATCACCCTTGTGGATCTACTCTGAACTCCAAAAGTTGCCTGATGACCCACTGATCTATAAGCCAAGGAAAACAGGGTTTTAATCCAAATAAGGGAGGATACAGAAGATTTTCCTCCTCTTTTTGCTGGTCCAAAATTGACAAACCGTGAATCAGTTGCACTGAAAGTGGAAACTCCCTCCAAAAGTACAGCAAGAGCTCTCCTTACATCCAATTTGTGTAGCCTAATCTCCTCTTCTGATTTAGGAAAAGGGACATCTCCTGTTCCCTATGGGAAGAAGAAATTACTTTTGGGATAAGAAGAACAACCCTAGTTTCAAAAATCTTGCAAAAAGGAGTCTACAGGATAGGAAGCCTAGCTATCCCAGCCTTCTGGCGGAGGTAACTGCTACCATAAAAAAAATGTTTTCAATGTTAACAATCTAATGTAAACTGATTTAGAGGATCAAAGGGAGAATCATTTGTGGTGTCCAAAACTAATGAAAAATTCCTACTAGGAAAAACAGTAGAGGGAACAGGGTGGATTTGATTGCCCTGAACAAGACCCTCATCATTTGCATTATTCCCTCATGTTCCCCCAAAGGCCTTGATCGCTGCTCACTGTATCTTCAATGTTGCCACTTTCAGAGCCAGGTGAAAACCATACTGGGGAAAAGATAAGATATGATCGAACCCTACTATTCTAGGGTCAAACTGCTTAGCCAGACACAATCAACAAAGACATTCACCAATGTCTGGTGTTGGACTTTAAAGTGAATTGTTTCCTGGATGCCTGAAGAGTGGCTGCCACAGACTCTGATAAGCCTCTGGAAAATAAACCCTACCGTTCAATCTCCATGCCACCAATTTGAGCTTCCCTAGGTTCTCCTCGTGTAATTTTGAACAGGCTAGTGGAGATGTAACCATGGGAAAGAGAAACCCCTGACCCTTCTGCCCCCACATAGCTATCAGGAGAGGAAACTAACAGTAGCTGGGCCAAGTCAGGGCAACTAATAACACTACTCCTCTCTCATTCCTCGCTTCGGACAGGAATTTGAGAATCAGAGGGAAGGCATAAAGCAGCCTCTGAGGCCAGAGGCAGGAGAGAGCATCTACCCCCAAGCTCCCTCCTCTCGCCACCTCAAGCAAAAACTCTCCACTTGAGATTTGAGGGGAAGCAAACAGATACTATCAGTCAATCCCATTTCTCTCAAATGTGAACAAACATCACTGTAAACAAAACTCCTGGGACACAGGAATGCTCCTGCTCAGACTGTCTGCAATCATGTTGCACACTTCTTGAATGTGGACAGCTGAAATTTAGATCAGATTCAGTTCTATCCAAGAACAATTTTGATCTGGGATCCTCCTCTTTCTCCCAGCTACAGAAGCCTTTGACTCCTTCTTTATAACTCATAAGAATTCCAATTCCACTTCTTATAGGAGCTGGATATCTTCCCCTTTTACCATAAGGTGTGGTTTCTGTCCCTGATTGCCTCGGTTATCATGTCATCCAACTGTTTGCCAAAAAAGATTCCTGCCATGAAAGGGAATCTTCAGATGCCTCAGTCTTCTACTACCTCATCCATAAGTTGAATTTAACCAGAGCAGTTGCTGCTTGGAGAGCCAAACAATCTGTGCCCTCTTGGGTTGCCACCAAAAGTTTGTCCAAGTCTCTGGCTGGAGATTGAGCAGTGAAGGCTGAATAAGTACCTGCTTTTATACACAAGTTCTCTGCTGCAAAAGCCGATCTTGCATTATCCCCCTTCTTGCCTACAGAGTTTGCAGGAGAGAAAGCAAAGTCCTTTTTTCACTGTGGCAAGGCTGTCATTTCCATAGGAAAACACTGGGTTACACTATAACCACTGCTAGTGCTTAGCTGCATTTTGGGAGCAGCTAGAAATAGGGTTCAAGGACTCATTTTACCAGTAATTTAAAATGCAACTTAATGGTCAAATTAGATTTTGTATTATTAGATTAAAAATTAAATTTTTAGAAACTTGCCATTTTCCTGTCTGAGCCAAATGTGCCTTTTTGTCAGTGTTCACGGTCGCCCAGGAACAGAAGGGCTCCTTGATTAGATTTGAAGTGACTCCCAATGGTGACACAAAGGGAGAGAGGTGAATCTTCCCCTGACAGGCTGGGCATTTGGGATGTGCCCAGGAACCTAATTAACTTCAAAGGATGCCTACCCTGTCACAGGCAGATATAGCTCACACCTGGCCCCGTCTCTTCTATTGTCCTGCTGGCCAGCCAGGCACCATTCCTTTGGGAAAGGAGCTGCCCCCAGAACTGGTTTGGAGTGACCACAACAAAGGGTTTGCCCATGAACATAGTCACACATCTGGGTCGGCACAGGAAGCATTGCACAGGGGAAGAAAGGTTCTGCCATGTTGATTTTAGATGGAGAAGGACACTGTGGGATAGTATGCAGCAAAACACATAGGAAGTGCTGCAAAGTGGGAAGGGACAACCCTAGGAACTTTTACCTCACTGATTAGGGAGCGCTCAGGAGTTTCCCCACCCATAGGCTGGCACTTGGAATAAATGTGGCATCCCAAGTGCCCGCCTCAAATAACTTCTGGACCTGTGGAAGAGCAGAAGAGAAATGGACCTTCTGACTGTGACCTGAAAAAAGCCTTTAAGACTGGATAGGCTTTCCCTATTGTACCCAGGACAAAGAAGTGGGCTCCAAGGGTCATAAGGCTGACGTCCTGTTTTGGCTACATGGACACAACAACTCCAAGAGGCCTTTTTCCAAAATTGCCAGCTGACCTGTTCCAACTGGACTAGTACAGGATTCTGTTGTTGGCCTCTGCTGGAGCGAGTCTTTACCCTCAAGTGCTGTCCACTGGACCCTTGGGTGGTGTCAAAGTGTACTCACCCTGAAGTTTCCTAAAACCTAGGACTAAGAAACTTTTTGTCAACTTTTTGCTTGGAGAATAGATGGGGGACCGGGACCAACCTGCCAAGCCGATCCGGAGAAGATACAATGCCACTGGGACAAAGATTTAGGTTGCTCTCGCTACATTCTTCTTGCAGCAGCAAATAATCATGCAGGACCTCACAGAGAAGGTCTCTGGCTAACTGCGTGCAGCCTTACCCTGCTGGAAGAATTGGAAACAAAAAAGTGACTATGGGCCTGCTTTAGATCTTGGTGGACAGGTTACTCAATCACAATGGTGACGGATATCCCGTCTGCCGAAATAGAAATCCCATAGGATATATTGGAATTTATATTTTGCCGGACAGGATATCTTTCAATGGGTCTTATAACAATGGCGGTCAGACGAGCGTCCAACCGCCATTGTTTCGGGCATGGGACCATCCGACAAGGAGTCAGCAGTCCCAACAGCTCAATTACGATGCGACCGCCGTAGAGGCTGTTGTAAAATGCTGTTTACCATTGCGGATTAAGCAGCGGCCCAGGAAAAGGACTGCTGCACAAGCCGCAATGTTAAAGAGCATTTTTCAAACATCCATGCACTGTGTGCCAGCTACCATGTGGCACCTGGCACAGTGCATGGATGTTTTTGGGGGCACCACAGGTGCACACAGGGCCAAAATGCGGAGGCCCACAGGGGACAGGGGCCCTGCTAGGCGCCCCCAAAGTCCCTTTCCGACAACCTTTCCATGGCTGTCGGAAATGGACATCATAATCCCTATGGCGGTGCCTGCACAGGCACCACCTTCATTGTAGGGACTATGATCTGACCAACACCCTGACAGGCTCCTTGAACCCGTCAGAAGGGTCGGTCGGTCCCTCCGACTGCTGTAGTCCGTCTGACAGCATCATAAAACAATCCCTCCTCATCCTCTGGAACCACAAACTGGGAGAATCCCAGATTTTCTCATATGTGTTTCAACACCTCAGGCACATCCTCTCTGTGAATATACTTTCCTGACAAAGAGGTACTGGTTAATTTAGAGACCACCTGAGATGAGCCATCCTGAGAAGCTGTACCACAGTTTTTTGAATCCTTGGACTTTTTGGCTTTGTATTTCTCCTTCGTAATCAAAGCCTTCGAGGCAAGTGATTCAATCATTTTTTTGGACTTCTGGAGCCAACAATAATGGAGGAACACCTGAAGAAACCTTAGAAGACCCCAAAGTCCTACTCCTTCTGATGGGTAACGGCTCCTCTTCAGATAAGGAACCTGATGAAAATTGCCTTTTCATAGAACCTCTTTTGCTCTCAATCCTGTCAATCACTGACTCAATCACCAGAAAAAAGGGCTATGTATCCAAAAAAAAAGTTCCTTGAAACACCAATGGAAAAACACGAGCCTTCTATTGTCCCATGAATGTCCCACAGTTATGCCATCAATCAGGAAAAAAAACCTGGTATAAGCATAAAAAAATGCATAAAGGATACTAGTCCAAGAAGTGACTCACATTCTCCTTTGTGGCAGCCCATCCGCTTTGAGAGAGCCCCATTTCTCCCTTTATGCCCTCCTGCTCACATATGCCTCCCGACCTGGAAACGCCTCCTGACATGGAAACTCAGTCCCAGCACCACGGACCTGCCACATGCTGTCCTGAGAGCTATGTGTTGAAAACCATTCCTGCGGCTTCTTCCAGCACCGCAGCGGTGCCTCAGGGAGAGATGGCTGTCCCTCAGCATCTAGCCCTGCACCAAGAACTTGAAAGTGTCTCCACAGCCATATCTCCACACATGGCTGCACCGACAAGTGTGTAGAGGCAAAGTAAAAACAAGACACCTGGGAGGGAAGGGGCCTTATATTTGCACTGGTGAGTGGTGATTGGTGTCTGTAGAGGTAGGGTTCCCTGTTGATGTAATAAATTGAAGCGAAGGAGGGAAAAAGGAGTAACTAATTTACTAAACAATCTTAGCAATATATAAAGAAACTTATAGCGAAAATACAGTTTCCGGTGTTAATCTGAACAACATTCAACCACCTTACAACCTTTTGTTAAAAAGTCACTAAGTACAAGCGGAACTGTGGAAACATTCTTTCATGTAACACCACACCTTATAAAACTACTTCTTACCCTTCTCCGAGGTTGACTTCTGTTCCTTCAGTATTCGTTCTACTTCCTAAAAGAATGAATAATAAAAGCAGTTAAGTGAAAAAACTCTGTGAGATTGTGAATAAAAACATCTAAAAAGAAAACATATTATAAATACGTTTAAGTCATTTATCAACAAGAATCTTACTTCTTTTGTATTCATTACCTTTTAGTAAAGACTAAAGAAATCTGTTCTATGGGGAAAGGTAACGAGTCCGTAACAATTACGGTTGTGTTCTTGCTGCACAAAATACCCCAAGGTGGTCTGCTGTAGACACCTGTTTGCACCAACCATATCATGTTTGAATCCTAATGGGCAGAACAGTCACCACTTTTCCGGGGCCTCCCCAACCTATATTGCGGAGAATTACTGGCAGGTTCATGAATTGTTTGAAATTATTACTTTATCCATCAGCGACCATACTCCTCCAGAAGTGGGTACATACGTAAAAATTTGAGAGGTAAGCTGCATAACATTCGCCACCCAAATAGTACCAGAAGAAAGCTTGAACCAGCACTGATTAAATCATTTTTTTTGCGCTTTGATCTAGCTTTTCGTTGTACAGCCAACTAGCATGTTCCTCTCATTTGGAAAGACATGTTAAGGATGATGTGGTGAATTTTTAGTGGACTAGTGCATTATGTTAAAATAAGACAGTTGCTTGGAGCCCTCTCTCCTATTGGGGGTGGGGGGGGTGACGAGAGGTAAAAGAGCTCAAATAATTCCTTTCCACCAGATGTTCAAACCAAAGGCCACGGATTCTCATCGTGGAGGAGAGGATTCAGCCTTTCGTCTTTTTGGGGTTGATGAACTGACCATTCATGCTTATAGTGCATCAAGGCTGCAAAATTGTGGCAGCAAGCACTACATTCCTCGAGGTATCTTGGTGTTTCTCATAGAAGGACTACAACAAAGAGGCTGCAAAGAAATGGCATGCTAGTAGCCGATTCACTCCTTTGGCTTCATTCACCTCGTGCTGTTTTTTTTTTTTTTTTTTTTTATAGGTCAACCGTTTTTTAATTTAAAAAATCTTGCACTAAACTAAACCAGCTGTGATACTCAGAATCGATTGTCCAAGCAAGAAGCATCCTAAGGAAAAAAAAAGAATAAATAGAAAAAAAACACTGCCACAACTATTATCCAAGCTAAAAACCAAAACTATGAAGTCCTGATCTCATCACCAAAATCCACCTACTGTATTTTAATGTCAGTCTTTGCAGAGTGCTTTACTTCACAGGCCAACCTTGGAGCTCGGGGAGAAAGTTTTTAAATTTACTCCAAGTATAACAGTGAGGTCTATCCACTGATTTACTCAGTCGATCCACCTTTTTACCTATCTAACCATCTGTCACTACGTGGCTAAACAAATGTCTTGTCTATTAATATCCATCTATAGGTTCTGTTAATGCTAAAAAAGCTCACATGCACAGCAAGAATGGTGTCCTGATGCTATGATTTTAAGTGTAAAGCAACCCTTTGCAAAACCTGACAGTTTATGCCAAATTGATCATATACACCCATTTGTATTGCAACAGCTGCCCTTTTAAGTGTAAATCGGTTTATGTCTATCGCTGCCTATGCCTTCCTATCTATCTATCCATCTATTTCAGTCTCTGCATCTGCCTTAATGCCTATTTATGTCTGCCTCCAATTATGTTAACCCTAGTAAAGCGCACAGACATACTGTTGAAGGGTAATTTAATAAATACAATAATAGTTTAACTTAGGTTGCTTTGGTTGATATGACCAGGCCACATCAGGCCATGTTAACAGAATGCTTGCAGCAGTATTTTGCTAAGCACGTTCATGTGATTATTCTCTTTCAGAAAACCATTTTAATTCATATGCAATCAGGACCTCTGTGTAAAGAACTTGTTAAATATCAGTTTCTAGCTTCCTTTCAGTTGAATGAAAAGTGTTGATTTAGAAGATTATGTCTGTTGTTATGAATGTGCAGAATAAGCTCACTGTGCAATGTCTGATTTCATGTTGATTTCCCCTCGGTAATTAGCTCATGTATTTGTGTAACAAATCACACTCATTTGGAAGTAGACAATGTCTTTAGTGTTTACGAAGTAATAATTTGATTAGTTGCTATGCAAAGTGAACATATCATTACAGCCCATTTATGTAATGTCATGCTATGCATTTGTTTGCTTCTATTGTCTGAAACAATATAAAAAAGACATGCTTTTTGGGATGGGCCACAACTTTGGCAGGATTTCTTAGAGAGCAGAATATATGTCGTTTGCTGAAAGACTTTAACTTAGAGTAGGTCAGCTATTTGATTCTTATGATTTGATTATGCTGATTCTCCTAATTAATTATATTTTGCTTTCTGTAATGATTACTTTGACTATTGAATAAATGTTTAAAAGAGATTTGTGTCTCAAGCTTCTCCTTCCTTAATGTTTATTGATTATTGTCTGATGACTTACATTGAGAACTTTCAGTTTCCTTTAATTTGACTCCCCAGCAATAACTAATCTGGGCTATTGAACAATACTAAGAACAGCTTCTTGGTGCTTTTAGTGGTGAACCACACAGTTGCACAGAGCACACTGAATTTAGCAAGTGAAGTGCATGTTTGGACTTATCAGTGCAGTTTCTAGTACTTACAAAGAGCGTTATCAATAGGTTTCCAAGCCACAACGAGGCTTGCATTACATCTATGTGGGTGTCTTACCTGTTGTGGACGCTCTAGGGTCTCTCAGCCTTTTCAGCCTTCAGATCCACCAACAGAGCCCCAGCCATTCACTAACTGGGGTGAGTACTAGCTTTGCGAAGCCGTGATCCACTTTTGTTGTGTTGCAGCCTCACCTACTTGGCAGTTAGCCATAAACTTAGAGAAATGGAAAGTCATAGGTGTAGCTAATACCCTACCTTCTGAGAGGCAATCATCCCCTTTGATCTAAAAAGTGTACTAAGAAGTTTGCTTTGATTATGCGGTGAATTATCATAAAGCGCTGAAGTCGCTAAGCAAAAAGTTATTTTTTTCCCCTGCAGGTTTTGTCCGAAAACCCCAAACCTATTTGGTGCCTCCCTGTTTTAGTGTTCTGCTGCATTCCCTATTTTAGGCTGAAATTGCCTGTTTTTAACATTTAAAATGTTGGAAGATTTCCGATAATATCCTGATGTTGTACACTGCAAAACATAAAGAGTAGATGCAGGCTGTGGCTTGGTCCTCTACCCGCTAACTCTGGGTGTGTCAGGCCGAAGGAAATGTGTTATGCTACATGGTTGGATTCCAATTCATTTAAATGAAGAAAAATCGTAAATGCGTTTTGATGCTCTCTACTCTACATCTGTGCTAGGATACACATCGTTAAGAGATGCACTGCTTCCCAATGCACATGCCGTTGGTTAGGCATAGAAAAGCCGACAAAAATGACACGTTGTTTGGGATGAAAAAAGGATAAGGGTCCTGAGCACAAGTTACAGGCTTCGACATATCTGTGCAGGGCGGAGGAAAGGGAGTTCAGGGAGAAGCCATTTATGGCTCTGAAAACCACTATCAGAAATAAGGGTTCATCTGATAGACAATGTGTAAAAGACAGAACATAATCTTGCCTCTATCATACCATTCACCATTAAATAAAAAAGGTCAGGTCGGAAAATGTTTCTTCCCCAGAAACCAAGCTTTCAATCTCAATGATTATGTGGTGGGGGCTGAATATTTCCATCATCTTACTACTGAGATTAGAACTTTGAGGCAGATTCAGTACTTAGTATTTAGGCTCGAGTCAGATATTGATGAAAGGAAAATATCAATTTCTGGATCCAATCTTACGTTTATTCAGTTTCTTACCAAAAACAGGGTGTAAACGTTTTCAGTGCAAACAAGAAGAGCTTGAATTATTTGTTACAGCAGGAAATCCTCGAGATCAAGGTCCAGAATTGACAACTTTTAAGTAGGTTAGAGGGCACAGTTATGAGGGCAGACCTGATAGGGTATGCGAACGAATGAAGATTTGAATCCACTCTTTAGAAATATATTGATACCACTGAAAAGGGAGTTGATCTCTGAAAACCACTATCCAACGGTTTTGCTCCTTCATCTATGGAAAGAGTACAAAACATTTATGATGGTTGATGACAATAACCTCTTTTGAGAAAAGACAGGCCATTGAAAATGTGTTAAAGTGGTCATCTTTCCTTTATGTCATAGATCTAATAGTCAACTGCTTTTCTAACATACTAGAGATGCAAGCAGTAGTATATTTAGGCTTTACTGTTTTCAGTTTCTATTTTTGGTAAATTCTGGTGGGGTTTTTTCCAGTGTTTTCAAGTGATTTCAATACCTTAAAAAAACAGTGGTTATCAGTGGTTACCCATTTTCGTGCCATTAAAAACAACAGAAACAGTGTTTTTCCAGTGTTGATGGAAAGTTTTGCTTTTATTATTGCTTGCTTTCGGCACTGATAGTGCATGGTATATAGACAGTGTACGTAAAGTGTATATGAGGTCCAAATACATTTTTCCAAATCAAACTTATTGTAGTACACCATACAATACTTCTTCAGTGAGTCTTTGGTCAGGTGCGTTCGCTCTTTCCTTCCTATGTAAACTTTTATCTGTGAAAAGGCCCTCTCAAAATTGGCACTTGAGACAGGCAATGCCAAAACAGCCAGTACACAATTTGCTAACTCTGGTCACTGACAGCTTTCCATGCCAATACTGGTGCACTTGAATATTGCGATTCTCTGGGCAGGTTTTGCAACATTTTTGTTGAACTGGGCGCTTATGCCCTCAGAGTTATTGAAGCGGTCAAAAATAAAGCAGCACTTTTGAAACTACAGAGAAAATTTCCCTTTACGGAAAGGATCTAGAACTTGTACAGAGTACCACAGTGAGGTTTCATTGACTTCAAATGCCATGGTTGGTGAAGGGACATTTCTATGCATCATTGCAAGCTATTTCTCATACATTGTAAAATAAAAGTTCCTGAATTGATCTTAAACGTTGCTTTGCTTACCAAGTGGCAAGCGCTCTAACATGGAACATGTTGCAGTTCCAAAGTCACTAAAGGTGTCTCCCAGCCTACTCTCAAGGAGATGTTTCACATCTACACCAATTATGCTGAACACTTGGCAGACAAGGGTGTTTTTAGACTCTAGTTTTTTTTATTATGTCCACTACAGAAGTTATATTTTCCTGTAAAAATCTAAGAATGCAGTAGAGTGCACTTTTATTCACATCACTATCAATATGCGACCAAAGATTCTCACACTTCTTGCCTTTGGCATCATCACTCAGCAGAAATTCTGTAAACGGTTGCCACATGGATAATATAGCATTCACAGCTCCTTGGACTGAGAACCATCAGCTAAGCGACACAGTTGAGATGACTGTTTCTTTGATGCCACACAAAGCAAAAAATGAGAAATATTTGTGTTTTAGTTCCCGCGCATAACAAAACAGTGCACTAGAATGAACTAAAAAGTCAATAGCATTCTTCATTAACTCTGAAGATTGTAAAGATGCTTTCAGCATACCATCTAACAAGTGGCAAGGATCTCTTACAGGGAAGCACTTCAGCTCAGATATCGATTTTGACAAGTCATCACACAGCATTTTTCATATACGTAGCTGAATCACTGCAAATACAAACAATATCACTCCAATCTTTGTTGAACTTGGAAAGAAGCTGTTTGCAGCAGCATTCCAAGTGACACTGCGTTCCATGTTTTCCAAAAGTCTGGTGTCATGTTTTCACCCCAACCCAGATGCTTGGTGATAGCACTCTTTTCACATATACTTGTCACTATACCTTGCTTTGAATGTTTAAAGCCTGAGGTGTTGGCAATTCACCTACTATCAATACTGGCTAACTAGAAACTGGGGGCTGATGTATCAAGGGTTTTTACTCATTCTCTGTGGGTAAATGTGATGGCACATATTGGGAAAGATTCTTATGAAACCAGCCATTTTACCTATCAGTGAAAGAATCAAACGCAGCCAAAATATCAAATATGAGTTTGACATTTACTGGTTCTCTACAGTTTATAAAATAATTAAACTAGACCTAAAACATGCTTCTAAACCCTGCATCTTAAGACCAAAGACCACAAAACTGGAAAAAGCAAAAGGAAGAAGAAACAATATTTTAGTGACATCCCTAAACAACAAAACTCAAGCCGAATAATGTTAGCCCATTCTTTCGTGCTGCTAGCTTGTATAACAAAGTTACATTGTTTTGGCCCCTTCAGGAAGAAAAAAATGACTTTCACTCTCCTTTTCCTTTCTTTGATTGGCATTTAGTTTGTGGTTGTGCAGGTGTTTTTTCAGTGTTTATATGTTTACACTGGTGAGGGCTATTTCCCTTCCGGTGGGGTTTTATCAGTTATTATAGGTTTAAACCTAAAACCGGACAGCCTAAGTATATTTAAATCCACTGAAAAAGATACAAACCTACTGCAGCTATGTGGCGTGGTTAGGCACCAGAGAAGATGGTGGTGTCTTAGGAAGGCTCTGTTACGAGTTGTTGATTTATCCCCCAAACATCCTGCTAAATATTTGATATCCATGCATAGCGCAAGTCTAATCGTGTGTGGGAGTCGGGGACACATTACCCTACCTGTTCCTTGACCGACAAGCCACTGAGACGCAACCTGCAGATGAACGGCCAAGCACAATGTACTCGCCCAACATGGCGTTCAGCACTTGTTGAGAGTGAAGCCTGATTGTGGACCGCGGAGGAGTTTACCTGTGGGGGATCAAGGAGAGAGCATCGGACACAACATGTGCAGACACTGGGAGCACTGGGGCTGGCCGGTAGCGAAGTGCGCTCTGTGAGGCCTCTGGAGATCTGGACCACTTAAGATTTGGGTGTGGCTGAAAGAAGTGGGATTGTCAAAAAACAAAGGGATCCACCCTTATCGGAAAGTATAGAAGTGTTCTTCCAGACTACGTGTGTCTCCTACAATGGTGGAAAGCACACAGCTTTGTTTAAATACCCCTCATCCACCAAAAGGACCCTTGGTGGCATGCTTCATCATCGAGGTCTTCCCGCCCCGCTGCGGGACGGGCGTGCTACGACCTACGACTACGTGGGAGCACTGGTTATGAAAAACAATACTATGTGTGGTGTAGGAGTGTGAGTGGAAGGGTCAGAACTGAGTGAATGGTGAAAAATTAAAAAATACCTGGCTCAGTGGAAAAAATAAATTTTAATGTTCCTTTGAGCTGGTATCGTTAAAAGTGGGGAATGAGATGGAGATACTATGCTTTAATGAGCAGTGTCTCCTGTGTCAACATGTTTCGAAGCCCTCCCTGGCTTCTCATCAGGACCTAGAAGAGATCCCTTCTACACTCAAATCAAAACAACTGTGTATTTACATATAATCCTCACTAAGTGGTGCACATAAATTTAACATGCACAGTATACTATACCCCAGTAGGTATATTGCTGAATGGGTTTCTTATATCGCCCAGATAATGCCCCATGAGCCTTCAAAATGGGAGGGAAGGGGTACCTATAGTCACACAAATATCAAGGTTACCTACTCACCAGGACACTGCCTCGCTGCGGCTCCGTGGAACATACCAACATGGAGGAAGAAAGTACAGGCGAGGATGAGCCAACATTGTGCTCAATCATCTGACACCCCAGGGACTTTCAAAATTCTTCTCTGTGGAGGACACATGGGGCAACCCACGCACAATAAAAGCACAACTATTTTACTTCCTGGACCGCAATGTCATCCTACAAGCCGCCAGTAAGCAGGAGAACTTCACCTATGAAATCTTAGTCATCAGGCTAAACCCTGACTTCATGGTGGCCATACAAAAACAACAACTTTCTTTTGATTAGGTAAAAAGATGTCTCAGACTACAAGAGACTGAATACATGATACTCGGAGTATTGATGGAGGAAAGGTTCTGGACTTTTCTGACACTGGAAGAGGCATGGGATTGGCTCAAGGAATGGAGGACGGTGGGACATTCTGTGTCCACTTAGCCTCAGGAATATGACGACCCATGCAAGATAATATGAAGGTGGCAGCAGCAGGAAGGACTCCCCGCAAGGAGAGGTTTCACAAAATGGACTCTCTTGATGGGTAGAGGATGCCGGGAGCCCTGAAATGATGGACAAGATTGCCACCACCGCTGCTGATGAGCAGATGAACTGATGGAAAATAGTCATGAGAATAGGTTTGCTCTTACTGGGAGAGGAAGGGGCATCCCCTGTTGAATCGGTGAAACAATGAACGTTGAGCATACAAATATGTGAATGTGTTGGTGGGGGGTGAGGAGACTGACATGTACGCTAAGTTGCATTGGTTACTAGGTTCAGATTATTGTGGATGAGACTTAAATGCTCCGCAAGGATATATTGTGGTAAGACGGGGATACAGAATTTCATTGATTTATCTATACTCATTTGATCTTTAAGTTTTCATAGAGGTGGTTCAAGGACTTTGAGGCAACAGACTTCCAGCGAATTGGAGAGGTGGGTAGTTCCGATCCTCCAATGCAGGGAGATAGGGAGTGGGTCAGGGGGTTTGGTTTGGGACGGTCAAGGAAGTTTTATAACAATGTATGTGTCAGTACACTGAGACCTACAGATGCACTAACAAACAAAAACAAGATGTAATACAGATTTGATACAAGATATTGGTGATGGAAAGTTGCCCGCATAAATGAAGGAACGTAAATGGCCTGGGGTAGTAAACTTAAGAGGGCATAGTGCTTCAATACCTTATGTGACAAGTCCCTGATGTGCTGCTACTTCAAGAGATCCACCTCGTAGGTGACGATAGTGGAATATTAACTAAAGGGGGGTACTTACTGGTCACGCATTCGGGGGGGGGGGTCATATTGCTTAAGAGGTCTTTCCAGTTAAAATAGACCGGGTGGTGAGAGATCAACTGGGTGCGTACATGTCCCTTGTAGCCATCAAGGGAATGCATACTAGATAATCAGCTCTTGTTAGAATTTGGAACTCTGGATGTCAGAGGTATGCATCATGTCCAAGCAGGTATCACAGTCATACTCAGGGTAAGTATCAACACACCCTAAATTAGCCTGTGCTCACCCTCTGGTAGCTTGGCACAGAGCAGTCAGGCTTAACTTAAGAGACAATGTGTAACGTATTTGTGCAACTCTTCAAACTGTAAGACAGGAAAACCACAAAAAGACTCCAACAAGTAGAAGTCAAGATATGAATTTTTAAAGAATAAATGTAAAATAGCTCTTAGAAGCAATAATCACTTAAATGGGGTACTTGGTTGCGCAGGACTGGGCCAAAGTCGAAAGTTTAGACTATGGTGATGGAGCACAGGCTGGATATAGGGACACACTTAGGCCCGCTGAACAATGGCACCTCGGTCCGGGCTTGTGTCGATGTTGAAGAAGATGCGAAGAGCAGCCGAAGCGATGAGTCTGTGTCGAGACACACAATGGCAGCGATGCATCAGTTTCGGGTGCAAGGCACCGGTTCTGATGGCAATACACGGCTACTGCTCCTGCAGCAGGTGATGCGTCAATTCCAAGGAGATGTGCCGATTCCAAGTGCGATGCGCCGGCTCAGTTCCACGCTTCAACGAGGATGCGCCGGTTTCAACACACGCAAAGGTTAAGATGCACCAGTTCTGATGAGGATGCATAGCTTCTGGTTGCAGCAGCGCTTTATACCCACTTCCAAGGGCCCAGGACTGGATTGCCACCACTTGGCACGGCAAGACTTGCAGCAATTAAAGTCCAGGTTCTGTAGCAGGATGAGTTGAAGTCTTTGATGTGCCAGAGACTTAGAACAGGAGGGAAGGCAGCAAGTCCCTGTAGTCACTCTGGGTTCAAGTGATGAAGGTCTAGCGCTACGCTTCAAGGCTAGAGAACAGGAAAAAAGCAGGGCAAGAGCAGAGCAAAGTAAGAGTCCAGCAATGAGGTAGTCCAGCAGAGTGGCAGTCCTTTCAGCAGCAAGGCAGTTCTTCTTCCTGGCAGACTCTCCACAGGTCCAGAAGTGTACTGAAGTCTTGGTGTCAGAGGTCTTCCCTTCCTGCTCTGGCTCCAGTCTCACTCCAAGTGGGTATGTAGCCCTTTGTGTGTGTAAATGCAAAAAATGGGGGTCACTGTACCGAATAAAGGAAGGAAAAAGTGTGTGTGGACAGGACAGGTGTAAGTGTGAGGCTGTGCCCAGCTCCTCCCTCCCATCACCCAGGATGGCCTATCTAGACACACCTAAACTTCTTTTGTGTGTGGCTGTCTAGAGGGAATACACAAAGCCCAGCTGTCACCCAGCCCAGACTGAACAGAGACAGGCAACAGGCACCAAATGGCTAAAGTAAACTTTCTAAAAGTGGCATTTGCTAAACTGTAACCTAAAACCCAACTTCACCATAAGTTGTGATTTCAAATTGTGAGTACAGTGACACCAATCTTGAAAAGTCTATCTCTTCACAATAGGGATTTATACTTAAAAGATGTAATAAGGTAATCCCAATGTTATCCAATGGGAGAGATAGGCCTTGCAGTAGTGAAAAACGAAATTGGGAGTTTTTCACTACCAGGACATGTAAAACTTACAACTACATATCCTGCCTTTTAAATACATTGCACCCTGTCCCGTGGATCATACAGGGCCTACCTTAGGGGTGACGTATATGTATAAAAAGGGGAGGTCTAGGCAGGGCAAGAGGTTTATCGCAGTGGCAGGGTAAAACTGCACATACAGCTCTGAGTCATGTTTAGAGGGCTGCTTAAGTGGGTGGCATGAGTGCTGCTTGCCCACTAGTAGCATTTAGTTAACAGGCCCTGGGCACATGTAGTGCACTTTACTAGGGACGTATAAGTAAATCAAATATGCCAATGCCAATTGCGGTTAAGCCAATGTTACCAGGTTTAGGGGAGAGAGCACAAGCACTTTAGCACTGGTCAGCAGTGGTAAAGTATGCAGAGTCCTAAAACCAGCAAAAACAAGTCCAGAAATGACAGAGGCAGGCAAAAAGTTGGGGGAAGTCCACCCTAAGACTGTCAGGTCTATCAGCTCGGGTTACCTACCCCTCCATCTACAGAATGGGGAGTCTGGAAGGCCTTGCAGCAGAACTCCTTCGATTACAAAAAGGAATTTTATTAATGGGGGTAGATTTTAATCTTGTCATGGATGTGAAAGCAGACCAGAAACATCAAGGAGGATGTAGTGGGAGTCCACAACTCGAAGTTTTCGGAGGATTGGTGGAGGTGCCACACCCCAGGGTCACCTCAGTTTTCTTTTTACTCAGGAGCCAATGACTCGTACTCAGATGGATTATTTGTTCATGCAGGGGCTGTACAAGTATATATTTTGGGGTGCTAGATTCCCGACTACTGGAATTTCTGACCATTACCCACTTTTGGTTGAAATAGGGCATCAGAATCAGAAAGAATATCACGGCTGACGTATGGACACTTGGTTATTGCGGCAAAGGGAGGTGTTGGAGGAGCTTCCACTAACCAACATAAATACAGTAGATTCTGAGGTGGTCCTGTGGAAGAGGTGCTAAACTGTGCTCTGGGGTCAGGTGATCTCCCTGACATCTGCCTGACACAAGAATCTGTGAGAGAAAAGGAAAAAGGGAGTGGCACACATTCTGGATCTAGAAGAAGAGAATATAGCATAGGCTAATGCAGATCTACATCACCAAATGGAACTTAAGAAACAGGAATATCTGACATAGGCCACAGTCACTGCTCAAAATCAATTTTTAGCTACCTAGCGGAAATTGTATGATGTGGTTAACAAGGCACATACATTGTTAGCATGGCTAGGGAAGAGGGATGAAGAAACTAGATTGGTGTTTACTGCTGCAAACCAGGTGGGTGAGACTGTGACAGAGAATGCACATATAGTGGAGGTATTTGCTGAGTATTTGCGTACTCTGTATGCCTCTCATGGAGAATGTTTGGAAGTGGAGACCCAGGAATTTTTAGTGAACATAATCTGCCGTGTTTGGAGCACCAGGACGCCCTCCCTGGTCAACAGCTGCACTTTACAAATTAAATAAATAGATGTGTTACAAGGATAAAAACATCTTTGGAGGCCAAGATTGGGAAGTTGCATGATAGCTAATGAAGCAGGAATTTGGTCAGATATCAGCCCAAGGCATATAGTCAGGGTGATAAAACTGGACTAGGAAATAGAAAACGAAGAAGATTTCAAGCCACAAACAGACTACAGGTTAGATTCTTATATTTGCACTGGGACATAACCAGAAGCAGACGGATATGATGAGATGTACATGTAACACTTGTGCATTTAAGGGACCTAGTTTTCCGGGTCAGACTGCTCCTGCTTATTATTCCACTTAGCTGTTGAATCAGTTGCAGTTTTAAATGTCACTGTGTAGTGACATTTGACTGGGATAAGTTATCTTTGTTCTCTAGGAGGGCTCTCTATGGTCGTCAAGATTTTGGTGACCACTTATCACAACATACTGATGACTCACTGTGTGACCGGGGACCATTTTGATTTGCTGCAACTTCTTGGAATATCTCTACATCTATCTTGGCTTGTCAGTTTTCTATATCTCTTAAGACATGGGCAGTTATCTCAGAAATAAAGCCAATTGGGCCATCTCTGAATGGTGCAAAGTCAATCTTTGGTCATTTTGGAATAGGTAGTTTAATAAAGGATGGTACACTCAAGAAAACGTGAATATCACTATAGAATCAAAATGTAACAACCTTGGAAGGAAAGACAAAAAGTAAATCAATCCGTGAACTAAAGGGGCACTAAAAGAAAGAACACACAAACAACTTTGAAAGAGTGGAACAGCTTACCAACAGAAAACACTTGAAGAAAAAGTAATGGATCTAGTCAACCAGCATTACGTAGACAATGAAATGAGAAGTAACTTGATACATATTACAGTATATTTACTAAAGGAGATCAAGTGTAAATATGCCATCTGCAAAGAGAAATACTAAACGAAATTGAGAACAGCCATACACCAGCCATTGACCAACATCAATACTGAAGCATGTGGTACAGAAAAGAGAGCTGCAACAATAGTCACAAAGGTGAATGATACTCATAATCTATGTTTGCCATCAGACTATAACATGTCAAATATCTAGACCGCAGGGTTGCACTGTGCAGGTTATCTTTATAAACTGAGCACTTTTCTGTGAGCCATGCAGTTACAGGATGAAGAATAAGCCCTGCACATACTGTTTTATTATGTGCGCGAGGACATCCACAAATTCAGGCAGCAACCAACTTAGAAAGTCAGCCATACTTTCCACAAGCATGTATTGGTCTAGTCTATGAGAGAAAAATTAACATGAAAAATTGTTGCTTTTTTAAATCCCTGTTTAAAGACACTGATGTCTCTATGGGCATGTTTGCCATGAAACTTTGAAGCTTTCTTAAAAACTGTATATGAGAATTTAAGAAAAGTAAGAATTATTATGTGTTGCACCTGAAGACAATCTCGTTGATGTAACAGTGGCTACATAAGCTAATGATGTGAAATTGAGGCTGCAAAGGGGATCTCACCCGTTTATCAGAACAAATGTAAACAGTCATTTAAGGTTAGAAATAAACAAAAGTAGTCGATAAAGAACCCTCATAAGCATTTAATGTTTGAAATGTGATTGTTTTATACACCCTACCAGTAATCCTCCAAGACTGTGTCTGCATAGCCCTGGGCAATCATGCTAAAATTCTTCACAATTAGTCACCTTCAGGCTGTTTGAAAGTCGATGGAATCCATGAGGAAGTACAAAGCACGTAGATATGACAAGCCAGAGTCCTCGGCAAGTCAAGGTGCAACGCCAAAGAACATATTGTCATGTCACAAGGACTCAGTTCCACAGATTCATCCACATCATTCTCCACTGACAAAGGTGATACTTCTGCTTGGCTGGGGACCAACAAATAGAAGATGCCATGCAAAGAATGTCAAAGTGCCATATAAGGAGCTCCTCGACACGCAAACTACGATGAATATAAGGATATTAGAAAATGGACATCTACTTGTGACTATACAGCTCAAAGACCTATCCTTACCTATCGTAAATGGCTAGGCTGCCACACTGAAAAGGTTGACTCCAAATGAACTAACACATCTGGGCATGTTGGTAAGATCTGTGTGACAGAAGGTCATGTGTCCAACTGCTGATAACCTAAGTTTTTGATATTACAGTAAATATCCAGTTCTTTCAATATGTACCAAGTAATTACTCTGTTTGCCGGATCACTGTCTGTGGGCACAAGCAGCCTGATAGATATGGAAAGGGCATACTCATAACCAAAAAACAGAAGCCTGCAGGATGAAATGAAGAAGCTATGGTAATTAATGCACGCACTAGCAGAGGTTATCTGCTACGGTACACACTATAGAAGCTACCCTAAAGTTGTGGTTACATCCACCGCGTTACCACGTCCATACAACCACTATATAATAGGAGTGTTGGACACATCTAAAAATGTATAGGGCTGTCCTCACACACCACCAGGTGTCATGCTTCATCATAGAGAGCGGGCCTACACCTGAAGACAGGGAGGAACTTCTAACAATTAGTGTGGGGGCCCATGAGAGTAGTGAATTAAAAACCAATGTGGTACCCCAAACACATTTAATTGTAGGGTGTATCACTTGGAATTAAAAAGGTGGAATGTGGGTATTAGGGGAACTATTACCCCATCACCACTCTGAAGCCTCTCGTTCCCTCCCCTGGATATTACCAGGGTTCCTATGTGTAAGAAGTTATCTGCTGTCAAAGGAATACACCACACAGTTCAAGTAACGGTGTGACGATCAAATACGATAAACCACCCAGCATATTATTCGTGCCACTAAGGGTCAAGGAAATGTCAAGGCGCCGAGAGCAAAGGAAAAACAAATATAAAAGTATAATTTGATTTTTACTGTTTCTGTTTGGTTTCAGCAAGCGTAATCGTAGTTTGGCATTGTAAATCATTAGCAGTGGGTAAGGATTTTCTTCTAACACCTATAGTGTAAGAGATGGACCTAACTAAGGGGCCTATTACGATGGCGGTCGGATGTCGACCGCCCGGCCGGCGGCGGTGCCCGCCGGACCGGCGGTGGAGATCCGCCCGCACCGCAAGCCAGAAAACCGCCGGTCCGATTAGGATGGCGGTGGCGACCCCGGCGGTGGGAAATTCCGACCGCCACTTTTCCGCTGGTCGCCATCCGCACTCCTGCCTGGTGGGTGGAAAAGGACCGGGATAATGGTGGCGGTGCAGAGCAGGCTCCGCCGGCACGATTCTGATGCCGGCGGTAGCCAGCCTTCCCGCAGCGGTCAGACCGCCATGGAAAGGCATGCGGAGATTGTCTTCCGGGGGCCCGTGGCGGGCCCCCGATGTTTTGGGGGGGTGGGGGTGCATTGGGAGGGTACCCATGGCCCCCCCTGACATTTCCCTGTACCAGGTGGCAGGCACTGTGCAGTGCCTGCCACGTAGTGCAGGGAAATGCAGGACATGCCCATTTGGACATCGCGGCGGTGCTGCGGGTAGCAGCAACCGCCGCAATGTTAAGGCCCGCGATCCGACCGCCGCGGTCGGATTTCGAGCGCGGGTCATCGTAATTCGACCAGCGGTGATGCCGTGGTCCATGCGGGAGGAATTTTCCAGCTACCATGGCGGTCGGGGAGGTTTCCCGACCGCCATCGTAATGACCCCCTATGTAATGTTGGTCACTTTTCAATCAGGAATGTTAGGTTGTCTGTTTTGCAACTGAAAGAAAAGCTTAACAAAATAAAACAGTGTTAGACCCAAATCACTCAAAATCTTTCATGTGTTAAAGATGCACTGAAAATGAGAACATTTCGTAAAACTGTATAAAATATACAAAAAGTAAGCGCTTTCTTTAGAGTGTGGCAAAGGGGATCATACGTCAGAAGCGTGGCAGACGGTCCATCCTCCGTATTAAAAGTGCTTTGTAGATTATGGCACTTATTATACGGCGATGGTATAGCCACCTCGTTTCGACAGACTATCTCCTCTGCCCATCTTTAAATAGGGCCCTAAATTGAAAACATGTGTACTACTACATTCCATTTTAAGTTTATTTTTGGGCCTATTTGCGAATACTGGAATAAAAACTAAACATGAAACGAGCCCCTATTTAATTTGAAAAATAATAACCCTTCAATGAGGAAATGTGGTTCTCTTTGCGGACGTAGAACTGTACCAAATGAGTAATATAGGTAGCACGTCACAATTGAGGTCAACCACACACAAAAAAAGAGAGTTCACCTTTTATGACCCAACGATAAGGAGGATATTACTCATAGGTGGTGAAAATTATAAACCAGAACGGAAAAACACTGCATGAACCTAATGGATAAATTACACATGTTTTCAACCAGCTTTAAATCGCTTAGAGAAAATAACACATGCATCTTTTCCAATACATGACAAATGAATGCATCCCATGTTTTTAACTTATTTCCTAGGAAAGCAACTCGTGGAAATGTTTTACCAGTAGTCTCAGCATCCTACATGCTTTAAAAATGTCAGTCTATCATAATCAAATGTCATGCACTTGCATCAATCTTCACTACTCTAATCAACACCTTCCTCTTCAAAGGGGTCATCCTTCTGGCCTCAATTATATACTCATCACACCTATCCCAAAGAAAACCACTGCTGACCTTGATAATCAGCCTAACTATCGATCTTTCTAGGACCTACCATGTGCTGCAAAAGGCACTAGAAACAGTCATCACTCGCCACCTGTCATCCCACTTTGAGCCGAAATGCATCCAAAGGCCATCAATCAGACTTCTGGGCCCTGTTGGGGCACAGACACCATAGTATTACACATCAAATAAGAATATTCAGCTAACAAGACCAGAAGAACAGAAGTCAAAGCAGAGAGAGCGAAAAAGAAATGAAATCATCATTTCAGCTGTCTTTTACACCACTGACCATCAGGGGCCGTATTACAGATGGTGCACCGGGGGCGCAACGGGTGTTTGCGCCCGCTTTGCGTGTCCCCGGGGCACTTTGGCATTATAGAAAGGGACGCAGACGCTTGTGCGTCCCCTTCTATAATACAGATAGCGCTGGCGCACTTAAAGTGCCAGCGCTATCAACAGAGAGTGTTCCCTCATTTGCATAGGGGCGTGCCCTATGCAAATGAGTGAATTCCTTTGACTCTTCGCCCGCACTATATCACAGATGCGGGCGCAGAGTCAAAGAAGCCCTCAGGAGGCGCACTGACAGTGCGTCATTTAAAAGGTGACGCACTGTCAGTGCGCCTCTTGACAGCAGCCCTCTGCTGGGGGGGAAGGGGGTCCCATGGACCACCAAGACATCCCCTTGTAGGCGGGTGCAGTCACTGACTGCATCCACCTGCAAGGGGATCTCTAAACCCCTTTGAAAGTGCAGGCGGGTGCCGCCTGGTCTGTGAAAACAGGGAGCGGCTGCTCCGTGTTTTCACATGAATGCGCTGCCCCCAGGGCAACACGAGTTCGCGGCTGCCCTGGGGGCAGCGCATACACCACAATGGGGCGCATTATCACTGTTTGCGCCCGGCGCACCTTTTGAAAGGTGCACTGGGCGCAAACAGTGATAATGTGTAATACGGCCCCAGATACTCCCAATTCGACTGGCTATATGTATCTGCAGGCATCAGTAAAACAGTGCTGTCATGGTTTGAACCATTCCTGCAAAGCCATACCCATTAACTATAAAATGGATCCCTTCCTCTCCAGAACATTCAACCTCACTTCAGGGGTTGCCCATGCTGCCAACGCTGTCGAACGCTAACAAGGCCCACTTTGCTGTCATCTGAAACACCTACAAGATTGGATACCACGTGTACAATACCCATCTCCATCTCAAGCTTGTAGTTGAGCTGTTAACCTTTACAACTGGTATGCCTGTTTTTCACAGGTTTATCACTGAAAAATTGGCTCTCTTTTAATGTTGAGAAAACAGAAGTCCTACTCATGGGCCCCGCCAATACAGTCCCATTACCTTTATTGCATCCTGTAGATTTGGGCATGCCCCTCATCCCAGTGGTTAAAGTATGTAAACTTCAAAATGTTACTTCATTGAGGCCTGTCCATTATGACCTCCCCACCTCAAGTAAATGCTGTTGCCAAAACAATATTCCATCCCTTCTATCTCCTAAATTGGATTTGCCATTGTTCAAAGAGCTCAGAATATTGCCCTAAAGCTTACAGTAGTCATCTGTCTGAATTACTGTAACAGCCTATAAACTGGCCTCGCCAAAAATCACTCTCAAAACTCCTAAGAGTCCAGGACCTTACATGTCACATGTTATTTGACTTAAATGATTACATCACTTTGGCAGTGAAATTCATTTATTGACTCTTAGGGCCTTAGGGCATTTGCTCCGTCCAAATCGGATCGGGAGCGTGTCTTTCCGACAGACTCGGAAAGGTTTCCGACCGACCGAGTATGATGCGAGTTAGGCGTTAGGAATATCCCAATCCAAACCCGACGGCATTTGGAATGACCGAGCCGTACGGAGCAGAATCGTACGTCTCTATGGGCTGCATTTATGAACGACCGAGTACGATGCAGGATTTGGCCAGCCTTTCCGAATCGTGCCATCCGACTCGAATCGGCATTCAGAATCAAACTTTCGGGGCCCGTAGTGGGCCCCCCTGCACCTGGAGCCTTCCCAATCGGGCCCGTGGGGGTACCCAGGGGTCCCCCCTTACCAGCCATGCACAGTGTGGCAGGCACCAGGGGGTGCCCACCACAGGGTGCCTGATTTTCCCCAGCCACCCCTTTCTTCAATGGGAGCCTATGCATTTGGTCGGAACAAAGGCTCCCATTGAAGTCAATGGGAGTCCAACCAAATCGTATCTGGAAGCATCCGGATGCATCGCACTCGGTCGGTTGGACTCTCCCGATCCGATTTGGTTGGAAACCATTCCCAAACCCATTCAGTCGGGAAGCTTTCCAAACTGCATCAGAATTGGGCCCCAAGTAAAAAATGGAACATAAATATACAAAACCACTGGTTTCATCTGCATTGTGCTTACTGGTTACTCACGGAGTAACCTTGCCAAATAGTTTGTCCATAACAATAAACCACAAACCTTAAGTCTCTCAATCAGAATCTACTGTCTAAACAACCAGCCAGTACAAGGCATTTGAATAACTGAGTCATTCATAACAGGGCACTTCCTGTGGAACTGGAAAATTACTATCTCAATTTCAGGAAAGCTTTAGAGATCCATCTCTTCACCCTGGAGTTTCATTAGTCCAGTTCTATTCACAAATTGTATTTGATTTCACCATCCTTACAGCAAGGGGCCTAAGAATGGCTTTGCCATCATCTACACTAGCTTCTTAGGGCTCTTGCTCAACTTAAAGGCTTGTCATGGATCCATGATAATATTCAGATGAGGGGATCCAACAGTTAATTCTATCCTTGCTAGCTGACTGACTGATTTATTCAGCAGCAGGTTGTTCAAAAAGTCAATATATTGCAGTTAACTATTCCTTCCTATATATGTACCCATATTTCAAAGTTCTTTAATGCCACTGTTAGGTGGACAGTTGAATTTAAGAAAAGGATCACATTAAATAAAATATAACAAGAAATATATGTGCACACTTTCCACCATGTTTTTGTCTATTCAGAGACTGAAAGATTACCTAAAGTTTGTATTATTTACAAGCTCTCCCAAATGTGTACAGAAAACATTAGGAGCCCCATCATTCTTAGCACTTGATCTCTAATAAAATATATATATATTCCATAGCTACACATGAAATACCAACGACGAGATAAACAAACAGAAAGCCATTGGAGGATGCATATTAATATCTGAAGTGTATGATTTGACACAATATAAAAACCATTTACATTATTATTGTTATATTTACTTTTAAAACAAGAGGAATGGAGTTGCAGTCTATAGGGAACACATTCAGCCTCCAAATGCACCCATTAGACAGTACTCGACTCATACCATTTATTTAAATTCAGAACTACTTTTCATTTGTTAATGGTATCTTTGTACCTTCATAAGGTAAGATCAACAGCCGGAACCCAGTTAGCATTGCAGAAATCCAGTCTATTTATGACACAATTGAAATACAACTTCCTTGCCAACTGTCATATTTTGATTTATCCCTTATATTGAGAACACTTCTGATTTATTTAGACTTCCAGTAAAAACTATTTTATACAGTTTCAGGGTGACTTAACATATTTGCTACATCTAACTTGAAACATACATATTCCAAAAATCAAACATATTTTTTGAATGCCACCATCGACTTAAACTGGAAAATATCACACTCTATATTCCATTAACTCGCATGCCAACTAACCAATCAAGGGTCTGAAATATGTCCCTATATATAAACAAATCACTATATTCGCTTTGGCAATGCTCAAATACAGCAAACAGGGACCACTAGACGTTCGACCTCTAGAATGCTTAATTTGAGGGTACAATCAGAGAACTGCGGCTGACTCGTTCAATATAGACATTGGAATAAACACCAGGACTACAGACCTCAGGCAGTGATCGTGCTTTGTGGAGTTCACCTATTAACAAGAGGCTGCAAGCATTGTGAAAGATTGATAGGATCCGCAACTCATCTTTAAGGTAAGAAAAAAGTTTTAGAAACCCATTTCAGTAACTGTTGTCCTTCAGGGAAGTGAACAATCTGAAGCAAATAAGACAAATTGATGTGATACAGAAAAAGCAAATATAAAAATATGTTCTTTATTTAATATTCAAATATCCGTCTTGGAAAGTATTCATAAAAACTTGCATAGAAGCACAAATAGCCTAAAACGTTACAGAATAAAGGCTTCCAATTTTTGGTGGATTGTCACTCGTCCAAATTTAAATAGCAGAAGAATAAATATTCTTTAAGAGATCAGTTCATCACCGAAATACCGATGAAACAGGCCGTCAAGAATGCACTTATTAAGTCATTAAAAGACCCGTTATCTAAAACAGATTTCCTAATTTCTAATCTGTTCTTCATCAAGATTCTTATACACAAGAGACAAATCGCACTGAAACCCTTGAACTTATCACACTTCTTACTCATAAATAAACCATTTGGAAACCCAAGACCTCAACTCTTAATGAATTTCAATCACTTAATGGCTTACAATGACAGTTAATATATCAAAAAGGCTTAAACTGATTGGAAAAGTGTTATCTTTTTAATTGCCAAAACTTCTAACGATTTAAACAAGATCATATCTTAGCAGGTCGCTTTCAGGGAAGGATTTCCATCTTGTCTAACTCAATCAGAATCTTTACTAGATGTATCACTAATTGTTAGAAATGGGGGTCTCTAGTTGGCAGAGGTAGGTACCTTTGTCCAAGTAGGTACCCTTGCTTCTGGTCAGGGTAAAGGGGATACACACTTTAGATAACCACTGCTCACCCCCTGGGTAGTTTGGCATGAGCAGACAGACTTATCCCAAAGGCAATGTGTAAAGTATTTGTACTCAAAACACAAAGTAATACAGTGATAACACCACAAATGGACACCACACCAGTTTAGGAAAAATAAAGTATCATTATCTAAACTCAATAAGACCAAAACAACAAAAATCCAACATACATGTAATAAGAATATGACTTTAAAAAGGTTTCAAACAACTTGGTCGATAGAAAACTATGGATGCGTGGTTTCTCACAAAGTACCTGTAGATGCGTCAAAAGTCACAAGGCCACACAGCCGAAGAGATGGGAAGCGTCGAGAAACAAAAAGATGAGTCAGTTCCTGAGACCTTGGGGAGGCGATGCAACAGTTCTGCTGCACGCAGGGAAGTGATGCGTTGAATCCGGTCTGTAGGGGGAAGGAATGTATGACGTTACTACGCCATCCATTACCCCGCAGTAGGTTACAACGCGGACGTTACATCGTCCGTGTTGTTACCACGCATGGCTTTACATCGCAAGTCGCTAGATGGCGCGCTGGACTTAGGAATAGTATAAATTACTATTCCTACTCCAGTTAGCTCAACAGCAGGGAATGTGTTGGATTTAAAATCTAACACATTCCCTGGTGTTGCGCGCCATCTAGCGCAAGTCGTAGAAACGACTTGCGATGTTATGCCATGCGTGGTAACAACGCGAACGATGTAACGTCCGCGTTGTAACCTAACCGCGTGGTATTACCAGCGTTGTAAACGCTGTTTCCCAGGGGGAAGTGATGCTTCGACTCCAAGAGGATTCTGGTCCGTGGGTGATTGACTTACATATTACGTTTTCCAAACTGAAGGGACTACATTTCCCAGTATCCAATGTTTTCCGAATGCAGTAACAGGTGGTAGGAACAGGAAGTCCATATCAATAGATTTGGAAAGCCAGCACCAAATATGCTGTGCATTCATTTGGAGAATTGACAGATTTAGCTGCTGGCAGAGACACCAAAACGAGTAAGTTATACTCGGAGACTTTGTCACTTTCAAACGCAAGTACCAGCAATATGCTGCAGTTTTATTAAATACCACGAGCGTGATCCTTATCTTTATTTGTAGAAATCCCTCGCGGAATAGAACAGCGCGTTTGGCCTCAATGAAGGGAAGACTCGAGTTAAAGGCTAACCCCGAGACACAAGTATGTGATTTATATAATTAAGGGTCTTTGGGGTCAGCGCAACTTTGTGTATGTTGCAAAACTTCAGAATCATTACTTCTGTTTTTTAGAAAAAACGTGGCCTGGCAGCAGAAACAATTAGAGCCATTAGATGGAGCTTTAAAGGGAACTTTCTTTAAAGTAAGTGTAATGGAATTAAGCCGAAAGCATCTAGCTCCACATTATAGCTGAGCTTGCATAACTGAATGTATTATTTAAACCTTTGCAGGAAATATTTTCACAACATGCAGTGGAATATGTAAAACCCAACGTTCAGGTACAAGTTAATGTATTTTGAGTAATGGTATTATGGTAGGTTAAAGGGAGGGCGAATTGGTCACTAACTGTGTTATGCACCTTTTTTTGTCTACTTAACTTGCAGAAATCCAGTCCTAGCCCAGAAGAGAATCCTGTGTAACACAGCAGGATTCGAAATGCGATGGCACAAAGTACCTTAAGGGGTCAAGTGTTGTTTAAAATGTATAACAACAAGGAAAATATTGTATTTAAATTGTACGCCCTGTGTTGTTTGAAAAGGTTATTCCCCTTGGGTCTGTAATGTGGTTTTGCCACTTTGAATAGCATAGGCATGGATTACCATTCGTATTGCTATATGTATGCTGCTAATGACTGGAATATTAGCATAATTAAGTGTTATTTGTAACCTGTTTTTATGTTTGTGAATTACAAATCGAGTGTTATTTGTAATTCGTGGTAATGTCTGTGTATTGTAAAGTTTTTCTTTTTCTGTCTTGTCGAAATTGATTGAAAAAATGTAAAATTATGAACTAAATTGAATCATTAAATGAAAGTGATCATCTTATTAAATAGTTTGGTCTCAGTCTGCATAGACTAGCGGCAGCCCATTGAAAAGCCAGCTGGAAGATTTTTGTGTTTAATACTTTCTAAAAGTGGCATTTTCAAACACACAATTTAAAAACCATCTTTACTAAAAGATGGGTTATTAAATGATGAGTTCCGAGAGCCTAAACTTTATTTCTCTATCTTGTCCCAATGAGAAGTTATACTTGTTAAGATGTTACAAAGTATTTCCCATTCTATTCTATGGGGCAGATAGCCTTTCAATAGTGAAAAACAAAATTGGCAGTATTTCACTATCAGGACATGTCACACACACCAGTACATGTCCTACCTTTCACAGACACTGCACCCTGCCCATGGGGGGTACCTTGGGCCTATCATAGGGGTGCCTTGCATGTAAGAAAAGGGAAAGTTAGGGCCTGGCAAGTGGGTGCACTTGCCAGGTCTACATGGCAGTTCACAAATGCACACAGACACTGCAGTGGCAGGTCTGAGATACCTTTTCAGGGCTACTCATGTGGGTGGCACAATCTGTGCTGCAGGCCCACTAGTAGCAATTGATTTGGTGTGCAGAGAAAATATCGAGTTGGAATTATCGAAGTACAGGAATATCGAGTCCTAAATGTCGTCAGTGGGAAATATCGACAGCAAGAATATTGTGGTCAAGAATATCGAATTTAAGGTAAAAAATATCGTTTTAAAAAATATTGAAGTCAATAATATCGTTTGCAATAATATAGTTGTTTAAAATATCGATTTTTTAATTAGTGCTATGTATTTTAGTATATATTTTAAATGTATGGGATGTATTTTTTTGTATGTTTTGTTTATGTTTTTTAATATATGTGTTACATTTTTAGTAGTTATCAATTTTATTTTAATTAAATTTTGCATTTTTAATTCCGTAGCGGGTGGTGGGTTTATAGGGGAATAGGGTGGGAAGTAATTTAATTATGATAAATTAATGATAGCTTTTATTTATTAATATTTATTTAATTGATATTTTATACTGTTAATTGTGGGAAGTAATTTATTTTTAATTAGTTATTAATTTGTTGCTAATTAGCATTAAATAATTAATTGAAACTTAATATGGAAATGGTGTAATTAATTTTAGGTGCGGGTTGTGGGGTTTATAGGGGTATAGGATGGGACGTAATTTATTTTTAATTAATTAATAATTAGTTGTTAATTAATATTAATTAATTGAAAATTAAATATTGAAATTGTAATTAATTTTAGGTGCGGGTTGTGGGGTTTATAGGGGTAAAGGGTGGGCACTAATTTATTTTTAATTAATTAATAATTAGTTGTTAATTATTATTAATTAATTGAAAATTAAATATTTACATTGTTTTAATAGTTTTAGGTGTGGGTTGTGGGGTTTATAGGGGTAAAGGGTGGGAAGTAATTTATTTTTAATTAATTAATAATTAGTTGTTAATTATTATTTATTCATTGAAAATTAAATATTAGAATTGTGTAATTAATTTTAGATGTGGGTTGTGGGGTTTATAGGGGTAAAGGATGGAAAGTTAATTATTTTTTATGTGTTTTTATTTGTTTTTTAATTAATAATATTTATTTAATTGATAATTAATTATGGAAGTACATTTTATTTTCAATTTAGATGTGGGTTGTGAATTGTGTGTTGTTATAGGGTAGGATGTAAATAAGATAAATGTATGTAATAATGTTTTTGTTTATGAATAATTTGTAACTAAAAATATTTCTTTGCTTGAAAAATATTTTTATATTTTATTTAATATAATATTTGTAGGTATTTGTGATATGTATTTAAGATTATAATATGTTTTATTTTTTTTTAATTTTTAATATTAAATAGATTTGTATTTTAATTTTTTACATATTTATATCTTTTTTAATTAATTTTGTTTTTCAAATATTTTTTGTTGTTGATATTTTGTTTGTTTTTAATTTTGAATTGACTGAAGTGGGAATAGCAACTTTTATCCCTCCGCAATCCAACACTTTCCCTACTGTTACACTTACTGGAGTGGGAATAGTAATTTTTACCCCTCCGCTATCCAACACTTTCCCTACTGTTGCACTGACTGGAGTGGGAATAGTAATTTTTACCCCTCCGCTATCCAACACTTTCCGTACAGTTGCACTGACTGGAGTGGGAATAGTAATTTTTTCCCCTCCGCTATCCAACCCTTTCCCTACTGTTGCACTGACTGGAGTGGGAATAGTAATTTTTCCCCTCCACTGTCCAACACTTTCCCTACTGCTTTACAGACTGGAGTGGGAATATTGATTTGATTTGATTTGAACATTTATAAAGCGCACAACTGCCCATGGGCGTCTAGGCGCTGGTAACATGTGGTTCAGCAAGGTTGCCAAAAGAAATGTATATGCGAAGTTAGTTGATAAAAAGCCAGGTTTTTAATGCCTTCCTGAAAGCTAGCAGTGTTGTACTGTTCTTTATGCCATATGGAAGCATGTTCCAAGTTTTAACAGTACCTACCAGGAAACTTCTTCCACCCCAACTCGCTTTTTTAAACCTGGGTGTTTGTGAAAGTTTGCAGTGAGCGGATCTTAGGTTTCTGGGAGGTAGATACCACTTCAAACGATTTTTCAGGTAGTTAGGACCAGATCCATGCAGTGCCTTAAACGCTAGGCATTGGAATTTGAATTTGATCCTCTTGTCCACTGGAAGCCAGTGCAAGGTTCTCAATTTGTGAGAGACTGGCTGAAATTTCGGGATATCCAGCAGCAATCCGACTGCTGCATTTTGAAGTCGCTGCAATTTTTGAAGGTGTTGCCCTTGGATGCCTACATATAATGCATTACCGTAGTCCAATCTGGACAAGGCAAATGCTGTCACCAGAAGTTTTAATGTGTCCGAAGGAATGAAGGGGCGAACTTTCCTTATCATCTTTAAAACAAAGAAGATTGATAAGGTAAGGGCACTAATCTGGTTTTTAAAAGTAAGCTTATCATCAAAGAAAAAGCCTAGATTTTTTGCCTTTTGCACAGGGACCGGAAGGTCTCCCAGACTGGATGGCCACCATCTCCGTGACCAAAAAGAGGTATCTGAACCCAGCAAGAGAACCTCAGTCTTTTCACCATTCAATTTCAGGCAGTTGGAGCACATCCATTGGTTGACCTGGGTCATACAGAGATTAAAACGATCCGCTGTCTCTTCTATGTTGCTGGAAACAGATACTACTAGCTGTGTATCATCTGCATAGGATACCACTGAGAACCCAAACTGCTTGATGATTTTAGCCAGGGGGGAGACATATAGATTAAACAACGTAGGGCACAAGCTCGAGCCCTGCGGTACCCCGCAAGGGAGAAAAAACTGTTCGGATGAGAAAGCTCCGACGTCCATGGATTGCGCCCTGTCAGACAGAAAGGATGTCAGCAGCTTAAGGGCAGTGCCTCTGATTCCTAATTCTGAGAGCCTGTTGATTAGGGTTATATGGCTCACCGTGTTGAAGGCCGCCGATAGATCTAATAAGATCAGTGTGGCCTTTCCCCCAGCGTCCAGGATGGATCTCAGTTCCTCGGCCAACATGACCAGCGGTGCCATGTCCCTCCCGGAAACCATATTGTGATGGATCCAGACTTTCCGCGGAGGAGATAAATGTTGTAAGTTGCATGTTAAGTATTTTCTCCAGCACCTTTGCTGGGAAGGGTATTCTCGAGATGGGTCTATAGCTACTGGGGTCGGCTGGATCGAAATCAGGTTTTTTCAGAAGTGGAAGAATTGAGGCTATTTTCCAGGCATCAGGGAAGATGCCTGAGCAAATGATCTCATTGAAAACGACCCCCAGTTGTTCACTGACAATTTCAGGAACAAGGTGCAGTATTTTCGGAGGGCATAGATCGAGTGGTGCTCCAGATTTGGAGGTCTTAACCACTTGGATGAACTGCTCAGCAAGGGGGGGGGAGAAATGAAGTCAGCAGATTTGGTGTGGGGGGTACTGTACCTACTAGAGGCTTCCCAATTATGGTATTGCCAGAATCTCTAAATGATTTGTACACAACCTCCACTTTGTTCCTAAAAAACGATGCCAAGATGTTACAAAACTCAACACTACTTTCCGTCCTAGGGGGCTCTGGCAGTTTGGCTAGGCTTTTAACTGTTGAAAACAGTTCCTTACTCGAGTTCTTTGCCTGCAAAATTTTGGTTGTAAAATATTTGCTTTTCTCTTCCAAAATCAATTTCTTATAAACTGCCAGAGATTGCGCGTATTGTGTTTTATCTATTGGGTCATAATTTAGTCTCCACCGCCTCTCCTTCCTTCTACAAGTTTGTTTCTGGGTTCTCAGTTTATCGGAGTACCAGGGTTCTGAAGGATTTTTCCGCCTGCTGAAAAAGGTCTTAACCGGGGCCAAGGTGTCCACTGCAGCTTTAATCCAGGTGGAACACCTGTGCGCAGCCGTATTGGCATCTGTGATAAGGTCGACCTGAGTTCTAGAAAGGGATGTTTGTAAGGAGGAAGCATCAATGTTCCTCCAGTCCCGACCTTTGACTGTAACGTAAGGGCTATGAGATCTCGTAGAGTGCTGCTTGATACTTATGGAAAACATTATGGCCTTATGGTCTGACCATGGAACGGGTAGTACTTCTGAGACCTTCACATCAGGGTTAGAGGTAAATATACCATCTAAGGTATGTCCTGCGATGTGAGTGGCGTGCTCTACAATCTGTCTCAGAGAGAAGCTAGCCATGGTGTCCACCAGTAGGTCCGTGTCGCGATCCTCCCTTTTTTCTAGATGGTAATTAAAGTCTCCCAGTACCGAGAAGTCAGCTGCATCACAGCTAGCTTCTATGAAGGGACAAATGTAATCGCCAAAGGTAGTTCTAGCCCCGGGTGACCTGTATAACAAAAGGCCCTTGAACGTGTGAGTTTTACTAAGTGTGATCCGGAAGGATAACACTTCACAGTCTGGAGTGCTTTAAGCTGCCGACCCCGTGACTAATATTAATATTAATTTTTACCCCTCCGCTATCCAACATTTTCCCTACTGTTGCACTTATTGGTCTGGGAATATTAAGTTTTTCCCCTACGCTATCCAACCCTTTCCCTACTGTTGTACTCACTGGACTGGGAATAGTAATTTATACCCCTCTGCTATCCAACACTTTCCCTACTGTTGCACTGATAGGAGTGGGATTATTACATTTTATCCCTCCGCTATCCAACACTTTCCTTACTGTTGCACTCATTGGAGTGGGAATAGTAATTTTTACCCCTCAGCTATCCAACACTTTCCCTACTGTTGCACCGACTGTAGTGGGAATAGTAATCTTTACCCCTCCACTATCCAACACTTTAATTGCTGTTGCACTCATTGAAGTGTGAATATTAATTTTTTCCCCTCCGCTATCCAACCCTTTCCCGACTGTTGCACTGACTGGAGTGCGAATAGTATTTTTTACCCCTCCGCTATCCAACACTTTCCCTACTGTTGTATTGACTGGAGTGGGAATATTCATTTTTACCCCTCCACTATCCAACACTTACCCTACTGTTGCACTCATTGGAGTGGGAATAGTAATTTTTACCCCTCCGCTATTCAACACTTTCCCAACTGTTGCATTGATTTGAGTGGGAAATGTAAGTTTAAATATTTTTAAATAGTTTAATGTTTTAATAATAGAGTGTTTTTTAACATACATTTTATGTTATTGGTATATGTATATATGTATATTTATTTGTTACATTTTTATATATTTTTAAACTTATAAAATAAATTGAAATAGTTTATTTATTGTTTTACAGTAAATATATATAATAATTATTATATATGTGTGTTTAAATTTTTAGGTTAAGTTCATTTGTTATTTTTGTTAAATGTATAATAAATCTATTTATTTTTTAAATTAAGTTTATTATTTAATATTTATTATTTTGTTATATATATATAACATAAATATAGATGTAAAAAATATCGTTTTATATATATATATATATATATATATATATATATATATATATATATATATATATAAAACAATATTTTTTACATCTATATTTATGTCATCAAAAATTTTATTTCGATATTTTTGTACTTACCTTTATAAATATAGGATGTCGATATTTTTGACATCTATATTTATGACTCGATACTGTGGTATAGGGGTATTTTGGGTGTCGATTTGTTATCAGTGAACCATTTGATTTACAGGCCATGGCACACTCAGTGCACTTTACTAGGGACTTACCGGTAAATCAAATATGCCAATCAGGGAGAACCAATTGTCATAACAATTTACACAGGGAGCACTTGCACTTCGACACTGATCAGCAGTGGCAAAGTGCCCAAAGCATTTAAGCCAGCAAAAACGAAATCCAGCACAGCATCAAAAATACAGGAGGTAGAGGCAAAAAGTCAGGGGAAACCACGCCAAAGATGCCAAGTCTAACACTAATACTAAACTTAGAAGATGAAGTTAACAAGGACACGGCATCCTGATTATTAAAAGAGTGGGAGGCGCTTAAGGTGGCGGTCAGTGAGCACTGCACAGCCACATCGGCCAGGGTCTGTGTACAGTTTCACCACAAGATTACGCAACAAGAACAGCTGCTTGATACCTTCAGCAGGGATGGGCACTATGATCTTTCTTAGCAACACTGGGCGACAGCTGAAAGGGAGAAATTATTGGAGTTATTAGAAAGGTTAAAGGATATGACTATCCACACTATGGGGTTCATTACGATGGCGGGTGGACTTGAGTCCGCCCGCCATCGTGGTGGTGCTTGGGACCGCCCGCCTGTATGGCAGTAGTCCCACACGTAGAATCACAATGCAACCGCCACTGTGGCGATCGCATCTTGCATCTTCACCATTGAGGCGGGTGCTGCTGGCTGCAGCACCCGCCGCAATGTGAAAAATGCATGTGGTGCGTTTCCCTGCACTGCGTGGCAGGCACCACGTGGTGCCTGCCACTTAGTGCAGGGAAATGTAGGGGGTACCATGGGTACCCCCCCCGTGCACCACCACCTCCCCCCAACACAAGGGGGGCCCGCAACAGGCCCCCGAAACCAATCCCCGCCAGCCTTTCAATGGTGGTTTACCCACCACGGAAAGGCTGGCTGCGACCAGCATTGTAATTTGGCGGACGGAGCCTGTTAGGCACGCCACCATTTTGCAGATGCTGACCGCTCCGCTAGGCAATCGGAGCGATTGCCTGTGGCGGATCCGTGGCGGGCGGTCTTTGCGCCCTCCACAGTCGCGGTCCGATTCCCCCCGCCATCCTAATTTGGCGGGGGGAAATTGCTGTCTGATGGCAGAGGGCCCGCCACCGCACGGCTGGCGGTGGCGGGCCTTCCGCCATCGTAATCACCCCCTATGTCACCAAGGCACATAATGAGTGGTTCAGGGCAGGGAGACTACTTACACGGCTTACTAACCCTACTAAATACCAATCCCAGATATTATTCACCCTGGGCCCTATGGGGCATAAACTAGTCAAACAGGAAGAAATTAATGCAACATTTCAGGATTATTACGCTCGACACTATGCTGTTCACCCGGGCCTGGGCATACAAGAAATACACATGTATATTATAGAAGCTGGGACTTGTAGACTGGGCTGCCTTACCTGGAGGGGGCATTGTGGTTCAAGAGGTGATGGGGGTTATCAACTCTCTGGCAAATGGGAAGTTGCCGGGGTCCAATGGCTTGCCCACTTAGTGGCTTATTTACAAGCCCCTTGCGCCACTTTTGCGTCACTTTTAACATGGAAAAAATGACGCAAAAGTGGCGCAAGGGGCTTGTAAATAAGCCCCTTAGTTTTACTCGACTTATGTGGGTATCTTGGCTCCTGTATTGACCAAACTTTACAACACCACAAAACATCAGGGCACCCTTTCTCCCACCATGTGTGAGGTCTGATTGTCCTGCTTTTTAAACGCGGTAAAGAAAAGGACCTTGTTAGGTCTCGGCTAGGCAGCGCATGCGCTGTCTCGTCGAGAGATGCTGTATACAGTATAGCGGGGAAGCTCCGCCCACTTTTCTCCTAGCTTTAACTATCTTTTTCATTGGCCGAAATCTTCAATGCTGCATTCTGATTGGTTATCGGCAAGTTAGTCCCGCCTCTTGACGACCATGTCATCATTTTTCTCCTTCCATAGCTATCAGCCCCTTTACTTTAAAAAGTCTTTTGTTCCCCTGCCTCCCCCCGTTCCCTCCCAGAGTCCGTGCCTTCTCTGCCCACCACCACCCCTCCACCCACTCCCGTTCCTGCCTTCTTGGACGCCCGCATTTTTGTTTACAAATGCAATAGGGTTCGCGTAAATACGAGTCCTATTGCATTTGTAAATGCTTTTTTTCACTATGATTGGCTGCCTGCAATCGCACTCTATTTTGCCTGACCTGTCCCTCTCGCATGCGCGCGATGCTTTACATCGTACGCATGCACGCCAAAAGTTTGCCTCTGCCTTGTGTTACCCTCTGCTCGCCGGCGCTGATTTCACTTCACTTACTCCCCATGCCTCCCACCCCCCACAACTCCTCCTACCCCTGGCAGCTTCCTCCTATTTAATTCAACAAATAAAAGCTCCCTGACACTCGCGCTGCTTTCACCTTAGCCGAGCTGCAAACAGAGGTGAGTATACTCGATGCATATTTAGTAAGTGAATTTAAGTTGTTGAAGCACATGATCTCACCGCACTGCTTTCTACAAAAAAACGACCACGTATTTTGGTTTCCTTTTCTGGTAGAAATACATTCTTGCTTTTGTTTCTCTTTCGCGCTCTGCTCTGTCACAAAACTGCCTCTGGCATCCATTTTCCATTTCTTAGAAAGCAGCGGACTACAAATCTAGTGCCTAAAGGTTGCCTACTCAAGTTTGTGTAAGAATCGAATTAGTTTAGGTTGTCGCGGATGGCCGTGCTTCAGATTTGGAGGTTGGCAGGATATTTGGTATGGCTTCTGACCGGAGGGTGACACTTCTGTTAACAGCAGTTCTGTGTCTGTCTGCGAGTCATGCGCGGCATGGCCAATGCTTGTTTCTTTTGAGTCCGTCCTTTCCTCTTTCCTCTTCCCGCTTGTCTGTTGGAATTTTCAGCTCCACGGATTAGAGACCAAGGCTGTTCTCTTCCTGTCCTCGGTGCAGTGCAGAGTTGGAAAAGCTTTCCAATGACACATGCGTGGCTCAGACAGGGCGGGAGGGGAAGCCCTTGCCCACTTGTAGTTGCCTTGTCATCTGACTCCGGCCTCAGAGAGGGCGAGGGCAGAGCCATGGAGACGCACCAAGACAACTCGGCAGTAGGCACCATTGGGTTACCTGTGCCCAGCGGCAGAGCTGATCCTGCACAGGTCACATTCCGCTTCCGGAACAAGGTTGGTCTTTTTACTACCCACGGCATCGGACAGCTGCCTTAGTAACCAACTCCACACAATTAACAGGTAGCCGTCCTAGTGATCAGCACCAAGTGGGATTATGTGACAATTTGTTCACCAAAATGCTATTTTAGCAATACATATGAATGTATTACTTGCGTTTATGTAGCGCTTACTACCCCTAACGAAGCGCTTTACGCTAGGCAGCACGCTATTTTCGAAACCAAGTATTAAAGTGATGCAGCTTTTATTTTATTTATTGCTTTGCGCAATGTTTTGCGCGTTTTCTAAGCAAAGTAATTGATGCGCAAGCTTTTCTCTGAATACTTTAAAAAACAATGCCACTCAAGTCAATAATTCCAGGCAACGTGCACAGAATATGGCCCTGATTACGAGTTTAGGCGTTATTTATCACAGATGATAAATAACGATACCACCTGTTACGTTATTTATCAGTAACAATACCAAGGGGTACGTTATTTATCGTATGTGTTAAATACAGCCAAACTGGTAATTCCGACCCGTGGCTAAACAGGGGTTTACACACTGATCGTAATCAGGGCCTTTGCCTACAAAAATAGTCTAAAGTGAGATAAATAAAGAACATTGACTATAGAAGCATTTTTAATTTGCACTAATTTTATCGTCGTTTTGTAGTAATTTTATGTTCTTCATGAGAGCAAAGGGCAGATTTGGACAAGGAAGATTGTTAGGTAACCAGGGAGTCAGACGGGGTGAGGGTAAGGTATGTTGTCTGTAACTCTTAAGAGGAGTTGAGGGGGATGGGGGCTATTTGTAACTCCAAGGGTAAATAAGGTGAGATTTTAAAATGAAGAAGTCATCTAATCTGCAGTCAGTGAATGATTCCATTGTTTTTGTTCAATTTTCCGAGTGTATGCACATTGAAATATATATCAATGAATCAAGTTCATTGCTATGATTTTGTGTAGTCTATCACATATCAGTAGCATTCACCTCATAATTTAAATAGCTGTTGTTGGAGTTGGCCCCTTCATCAGGAGCCTCCCCAGAATTTTTGCCTTTTTACACTCCACTTTCTACTGAACTTGTTTTTGTTGACTTAGGACTCTATGCATTCAGATCACCTTGACTGATTGTATCAACTGCTGTTGCAAATCCATCTCGGACTAAAATTTAGTCAACAGCGACTATGTTTTCAATTATGATTTGTATTATGCTACATTATACGATAAAGCATGCACTTGTGTAAAAATACATGAAAATTGCACAAGCTGGGTCTACAGTTGTAAATGCAAGACTCTTCAATATGTGGGGGGAAATTGTCACAAAGCCCAAATTACTGAAGCACTCTCAGTCGTTTATTTAAAACAGTATATTGAACATTCTGTATTATTACTATCATATTTTCATAATACACTAATATGGCGAGACCGATTGGCATGGCCAATGCTTGTTTTTTCCTAGAGACCACTCTCGATCTTAAATGTAGATTGCAAAATACTCAGTAACATGTTAGTCAACCGTCTGCTGCCTCGGCTCCAAGAGCCGATACACCCGGATGAATCTGTGTTTAGAGCACTGTGCAGCACGGTCCATAATATAAGACAGTTGATTCAAGTCTTGCACTCTTCCATTCGGAAGTATCCCACAGAATTGGCATTAGCCGTAGAAATAGAGAAGGCCTTTGATTCCCTGTATTAGGACCTCCTGTACACAGCTATGGCCAGCATGGGGCTGAGGTTCGGGTTCCTTAACTAGACAAAACTGTTGTGCACGGCCCAACTGCTCGGGTTAAGACTGGTAGATTTATCTTGAGTCCCTGCGCTATTCAAGGAAGCATCACTCAGGCAGGGGTGTCTGCTCTCTCTATAGTACTGTTTGCGATATCAGTTGAGCCCTTGGCGTTATCGCTCAGGCAGGATAATTCCTTTCACGGGCTGTGCCTAGGTTGCCCCCTTTCTATATATCTCTATACACGGGTGATATGCTGCTATATCTCCGCGGGGAACGATTAGATGTAGAGCGCTCTCCCGCTGCGGGAAGGTGTTCAGCCTCCAAGCGAACTGGGGCAAATGTAATGCCTATTCTTTGCACGCACTGAGCTCGGATGCCAGGCCTTTGGAGCTGGGGGACAAGATTTGCTGGGAGCCATCTACTTTCAGGTAATTAGGGGTGCAAATGTATCTATCTGAAGCCCAGTTAATCGATGGTAACATAATGGTGACCCTTTTATCTCTGCGCCAGTCTATCTCCTTTTGGATCATGTTGCCCTTATCTGTCATACGGAATTGATTAAGTGAGCGAAATGTGAAGGGGCTGCTTTGCAGGGGGAAGCACGGCGGGGCATACCCCTGCTGGAGACCCGAGTTTGTATAAGCATGGGATGCTATTTTACAGAATTGCCCCCTGAGGGACAGCTCTGTAGATTCCTGACGGCCACTGGGAGTGATGAGGGAGACACTGACTGACTGCATGATTCTAGCCAAAGATCACAGTCCTCGTGATCCTACCGAACCCTTGCATGCCCCTCCCATAGGAACTGGCACACTGGCTCACATGTCATAGATGTGACAGAAGATTCACTACTGCCCCAAAACTCTAACATTGCTACCTCATTTTGCTAAACTCGCTCCAGCAGGTTGATCGGTTGCATGCCTATTATTGAAATGTGTTCTTTTTTATTTTCCATCTCAAATATGGATAGCCCATCAACAGTATCCCCTTCATAGTGACCATATTGGACCTTCCTTTACCTTCCTACTTGTTATCCTTGCCAGTGGGGCCCTCCCCGCCCTTTATCACGTTACCTTGCATTGCATACTGTTCTGTTGTATGTGTATATAGGGGCGGGACTACTGGGCTGGATATCCTTGATGTGAATGCCACTATGTCTACCGAAATCTATAAAACTATGTTGCAAAAAAAAAAATCATTAGGAGATGAAGTTACAAAGCACATAAACATGTATACATTTCTTTATCCAAATTAAAAATATTTTTCACAATGTCAAGCTTCTAACTCCATAAATTCTCTCTTTCCCTTAAAGGCTGTTCTCTATTATCTCCCCTTAATTTTTTCTGGTTTTCCAAATGGCAATTAATTTACTTTCATTAATCTTGTTTCTACATTCACTATCATGTATACTTAACAACATAGAGTATTTTTTGCATGCAATTTCTAAAGGGTCTGAGGTGTTCCTTTCACAGGTTTTATACCCGAACCCACATACATTTTGCAGCATGCTCAACAGACTATATATACACAAAAGGTTATGTTACAATTCCAAAATGATTCAGTCTTGTAGGTTTTGCTTGTGGGGTCCTGAAATTTACCACATTGATTTTCACAAAAAGACAACAAATGCTATCACATTTGTGGAATCCATATACCGCCACTAATATGCTTTTTAATGGACGTTTTATAGTATTTTATAGTGTCTCTGGGACATAGAATAGTTTTTGATGTATACATTAGTTAAGCTAGGAGAGAGGCTTATGAATATGAGTTAATAGTTGCCAGTCTACTCTTAGGTCCTTACTCTCTATTGTAAACAATCTGACGCAAATGTCGGTCAACGGCAGACTGGCAGGCAAACAAACACATCATAGCAACATAATCAAAATAGCTCAGATGGATCAGGGCTTAAAAGTCTAGAGATTTTTCCTATGCATACCCATCCTTGCATTTAATCAGATAAATATGCACAATATGTTTTACAGTTGATTTTATTAACACTGGAGAAAAGTACACACGCACAATGAATTACTATACATTGCCTTTGCACTGACAACGTGAACAAAGATGGAACGCATTTCTGGTGCAGGAAATAACATAAAATATACTAGTATGACAGTCCTATGTGTGAACTTCAAAACATAGGTGGATGTGAATTCAAAAGTATGAAACTATGTATGGCAGCACAATCTGCTTTAAACTGGGAGCGAGGATGTATGCCCCACCACAAAATCAGAAGTACCTCCTCTTTTGCCATTCCATGCCTAACATTCTAGGCGTAAACATGAAAGGACTAATGCTACATTTTGCTCTCAAAATGAATGTGTATTTATCTTCCAAACTGCTGACTTTTGCAAATGCTTTCATTGCCACACCTTATTAAGACCATCTTGACAATTGTATTGCCATTTCTGGTTATCGCACACTAGTTCTTAAGGTGCAGCTTTGAACAACAAATAAAAGAAGTAAGCAGCTGCCAACACTTTATCGCTTTATTTGACCAAAGTTGCTTTTCTTGTTGCAAAGTTTTAATATCAAATTAGACTGTTCTACTTTACTTTATTATTATAACTAAATAACCAACACTGGCACTATGCTCCCTAGCTCCACACACAGAAACTGGAAAAAGATATCGGAAGACCAGTGGAACTAAACTCTCAATTCCCACCTCCCAGACATAATCACCGTCACTGCTTCAATGCAGGAAGGACCTAAAGACATGGCTCTTCGACTGAACTACAGTGCCTTCGACGGATCAGCAGTCCACCCTCCCCCCCTGCCCCCGGGCCTTGACCCTAATGGGTGAGTACTCGCGCTCTACAAGACACATGATTGATTTATAGATTGGTTGCAAAAACAGCAAGATTGTGTTTGTTGCAAGAAAACATGGAAATAGGTCCTCAATGGTCGATGTCCAAGAGTCCAAGTCTTGCTTACAGAAGGCTGCTGGAATGTCATTTGGAAATAGGGCACTATCCATTCTGCTTTTCCTGATGCACATTTTAATTCATTCTACATTATAATTTTGGACAGAGATCGCTTCTCCTTGTGGATCACTTTGACATCGGACAGTGGACGATTCTCCTGGTCGATCATTTGGTGGTTGTGAGGAATTAAAATTAATTGAGGCATTATCATAGAGCGAGCTGATGTGCATTTTCTAGAATTCGTGTAGCGCATTATTTCCTTGTCCCAGAGAAGTTCCTTTTTGTAGACGGTAATGCTCAACTAGAACTTTTTTTGGTGTCTTTCATGGCAGGCGATGAAAAGTTCCATCCATTTGTGATCTTCGTGATTTCGATTTGCCTCCCAAACTGCTTTTTGCAAGCTGTGCGGAGGCAGTTCACTTTGATTAAGTGAGCTGCATCATGGTTGGCTTGATTTTCTCTGTTCAAGAGCTGCTTCTCTGCCTTGAATTGTTTTGTATAGCAGGAATTGTTGCCATAAGGTTTGTGTTGTTTACACATTTGCCCAGCATCGGCTAGGCTGGTCATGGATCTTTACCCAAGCTAATATTGGATTTATTTTAGCCTGATGTATTTCGCTAAAGGTTTCGTTCCACCAAGCACATTTGATCATCACGGTCGAATTCCATCTGATACTTTTCCAGCAGTCCGGATTATTACACGAACCCACCGTACAGAAGGGAGATAATCTTTTGCAGCTGTCGATGGTGAACATCTGATGCAGATGGTCACTTTTGCATTGATCATCAATATGGGCAGGGTTGATTTAGAAAATAGTTACAGAGATGAAAGTATAGTCCAGTATGGCTAATTTTTTATTTGAAATATGCATGTGGGACATGGGCTGATCTTCATGGAACCGACAATTTATTGCATGGAGACCCAAACTTTGAAGATGGAAAGAATAGTTTTCCCAATTGGTTGCCTCTTCGGGCCTTTGTGACCTGAGTAGTAATTTCTCAACAAGCATCAACTATGGAATCTTGATTTGGTAGCAGGTTTCAATTAAAGTCACTAGGAACAATCAGTGGGGTATCGCTGAATCGGACAAATAGATCTGTGAGATAATATTACATTTTTAAATACTTTCTGGGCTCCCTTTCGATGCAGGGTTGATGTATACATTTATCTGAATTAGCAAGCCTACTTGTAAGTCAAGTCAAAGTCCCAGTTTTCAATTTTTATGCTCAGAAGATTGCAATTATTGGATTTTTTATCTGTCATTATGTAATCTTTCGAAATTATTATGTGTATATATTAACTGCCCTTTGTCTCCTCTTTCCTTTTAGATTTTACTGCAGGTTACAAGGAATTCATAATATCCCTATATCGGACATTCCATTTTGTTCCATGATTTTTGGATACAAATAATATTGTGCAATTTCAGTTATGCCATGATTTCTGTATCAGAATGAATCATTTCCATGCCAGCAACATTCCACGATAGCAGGGATACTTGTCTATTGCTTATCTTATTCCAGGTTTGATGTGGTCTCTCAATAGATTCATGTAGTCAACACCTTGAATATTTGGAGATGGTAGTGGCAATCCATCCCTAATCTTCTGTCTTTACTTTGTCTGGCAATTTCAGTTTGCAGCGTCGTCCTCGGGCCTTGTGCTTAAGAAATTGTAAGTGGAGTAATGTTAGAACTTTGGAAATGGAGGTCTGGACCAACTTTTTAGAGTTGAAGATTGGACATTGGATATTGTAATTGGTGGTGCTTGACAGGGGTTAACTCTATCACTCTTTGCTTTGAGAATGGATGGGCAGTGAACCTAAGTTGGCTGTGTCACCAAGATACTCTAATCCTCAAAGATCTTGTGTTTCTCCATTATTTATCTTGCTGCTTCTTCTAATGCCCATGTAACAACTGTGGCCTCTTTTTTGTCTAAGATAGACGACGGGCAAAACTGTATAGCTGCATTACTGCTAGATGATAAATGCATTAAATCTCGATGACCTGCTAACAGTTTAGCTACAATGCTTCTGTTTAGAATGTCTTTAACACCTCTTGTATCGTATTCTGGATCCAAGGTGGTAGTTAAACCATTATTCCCGCTGGTCCCTTATATATTCCCATGGAAGTACTTCCTGAAAGGCGGAATGATACAACAAACAGCCAACAGCATGATGTGAGAAGGTCATACTCCTAAAGAACTGGTGCGTGCTGTACTGGTCTAGTTCTGGCCTATGGCAACTGGCTTTGTCCAGGTACTCTATGTCCAATATTCACAAATTCCTGTACACCATGTGATTCTCAGCCAAAAATGTGTGCACAAAATCTCAATGTGGATATTCACTTGGCCTGTTACACATATAGTTGGGCACACACAATCTAATTTTTGAAGCTGAGAAGATGGTAGTGCTTGACCAAATATCTCCCCCCCAGACTTGGGCAGACCATCACCTTTTTTCCTTATTCATAAAGAGAAAAGTAGGTAAAAACTCTGATGAGATGAGATATGGTATATGCGCTAGAAGAGACAGGAAAAGGATGGATCCAGTGAAAGTGGCAGCTAACTTTAGGCAGGACTTGGAGGAGCCCACGTTAGGTGATAATGCAATAAGCTTAGACAACAAATTGCTGAATTGTCTGGTAAAAAGCATTGAAGTTTCTGTAACAGTGGTGAGACAGAGGTACAATGAGCAACATAGCCCAGTTAATGGGGCTGGCCGAGCACAACCCTCTTGAAGCTTAGCTGCTGATGGTCAAATTGGAGACAGGCGGCATCTCCCAAAGTTTCCGCACACTAGTCCTCAATATCCCCAACCGGTTTCCCTCCCTGAAACAGAAGTCAGAGAAATGGGTAAGGTCCCTAGATGACCTTGAGTGTCTGGTACGTATGGCTCCCCTGGAAATTGTGATAGCCCCGTGATTCAGGCTCATTCAACTGAACTGCTTGCATTCCTTGCCTCACAGAGACTCTGGTGCATGGGTTAGATCTTTCACCCAACTGTCTCCGCTGTCCATGTCCCAATGCGGACTTATTCCATGTGACCTGGCAATGTCCTCCGATTGTGTCATATTGGATACAGATAAAGGACACCCTAGCCTGTGTGTTAGACTGCACAATCGACCTACCCCAATACAGGCATTACTTTGAGTTCTTGATTATATGGGGGGGGTAGCAGTTGCTGAGACCTTTGCCTAATTGGTATGGCTACCATCGTGGCCATACAGGATACTGCCCGCAAATGGAGAATCACAGCTTTACCAACTCTTTCGGAGTAGTACGCTGGCATGGACTGGTGTGCAAAACTAGAGGAATCATCTACACCGCAAGGGGATGTCCTCAAAAACACTTCAAGATTTGGGGTAAATTGTGCCAATACTATAGATTAGGTTCTTTGGGGCTGTATCACTAATTCCAACAACTTCGTTGCGAAACTTGTGTTGACAACTGATGTAGATGGTGCTCTATGTTTTTTTTGTATTCCTGGAAAAAACATCAAAATTGTTTATCCCAAAAAAAGAGGGTGGGGGGGGAACCTTGATCCTATGGAGGCCAGTAATATTCAGCCTATATTGCTTCTCCCGGCTTTAGCTAAGTTAGGGGAAAGTTAGGAGCTTATTGGCTTTCGAACTGGCTGGAACAGCATAATGTATTAGACAAGACTCCAATGGGGTTTTAACCACATGGTGGAATTGAGGCAACCTTGATGACTGTGCTGGACATGATAAGGCTAGAGTTTGATCAAGGCAACCAAGCATGCTTGATAATGCTAGATCGAGCCCCTGCTTTTGACACAGTGGCTCATACAATCCTAATCAAGCAGCTGGGGGGATTAGGTACCAATGGTGCCGATCTCAGCTGGCTTAATTCATTTCTAACAAATAGGAAAGGAATGTTGAAAATAGCATCTCATGAATCTGGGTTGAAGCCTATTGGCTGTGTGTTCCTGTAAGGATCTTCTTATTCACAGAATGTATTTACCATGTATTTTTTTATTTTTTTTATTTATCATTTTCAATATAGTATGCACACTACATTAAGTGACAATTTGTACTTGTTGCAACTGTAGCTAAAATTAAGCAGAAACACTCGTACGATTATGTAGTGTAGAAAACATGACATTCAATACAATCCAAAGCATTGTCTGTGAGGGGATGCCTGTGAGCTAAGTTGCATGCAATATTATGAAATAACTTGGACAGCAGCGACCATGGTGGATTTAGTGGGGGTGGGGTGTTTCCTGACATATTGCCGGTTGTTCGGGTGTACAATAGTTGCTTTGGCCACCTCTATGTGTAACAGAGGTATATATCTCATAGCGTCTGTCATTGTCAGTCGTGTTGCAGTGGAGTAGATACGTGCGCAAGGGCTGCCAAATTTATTTATTTAAAAAGTTTTATAAAGCGCGAACATGACCCATCCGGGTATCAGAGCACTGTACAAAGTGGCATAGAAGTAACACATGAAGTAATTTAACAATCACATAGTCCAAGAGAGGCACATACAAGGTCAAATGGGGGGCACGGGGAGTCAGCCAATCTAGTGGGACCTGTAAAGTTTCAGCAGAGCAATAGATCAAAAGGACATGTGAGAAGAAACATAATACAATTTGAACAAAACAGTATGTAAGAGTATCAGAACAGGAGTCAGAAGTAGATTGAGATGGTATCAGGGCTAATGCTGTATCGAGGGTGGGACTCACTTCCCCAGTGTATGGCAACCTCACGCTTTGCAAGAAGAAGGGCGATTGCAACAATTGCAACAAACTGTCGGGTGTCCTTTAGGATATTTAACACGTATCCCTGTAGAGCTAGCAAGGGGTCTGGCGACAGTGTCATGGTGACCATCTGGGATATGTGTGAAAAGATATCAGTCCAATAACTACCTATGTGGGGGCACAACCAAGCCAAATGTAGAAAATCTGCATCCACAGCTTGACATTTTGGACAGTTTGATGGACAGGCGGGGTCAATCCTAGCCTGGAGGATGGATGTCATGTATGTGGGTAGTAACACATTTAAAATGCAGCAGCTTCTGTCTATGATGAGGGGAGACCAGCTTGGTCTGTAAACAGTAAAACCAAATGTCGTCTGGTATGGGGCGTTGTATGTCCTCCAACCAAGCATTCCGCAGTCGGCCATCCACGGTAGGTAACAAGCCTAGGCAAGTATTATAAAGTTTTGAGACCAGGTGTTCACCAGCCTCATCCTCGATGAGGACAGTTAACCCCTTCGGTGCTCGTGACGAGCTCAGCTCGTCATCCTGCGCGGTTGCGCTGTGCGCATGACGAGCTGAGCTCGTCACGACCCCACCCGCGATCGGAATGTCCAGCACACGAGCGGAATTCCGATCGCGGTCAAGGGGTTAAAGGAGTGAAGTCTTCTGGAGCAATAGGGTATGTTGGGACATAAGCCCGTAGGGCGCTTTGTATACGGTGCATTATAAATCTGCCCAGTGGTGTAGAGTCAGTAAAGCGGGTGTCCTCCGACCAGGAAAGAGCGGGGCCCTCGGGGAGCAGGTTTCCAACGGTATGTAACGTGTATCGACTTAACAGGGGATTCAATAATTGGGGGAGCCAGCGGTTATCCGCAAGTGGGAGCGCAGGTAAATATAGTCGCTCCACTCCCAAGAAGCGTTGTAATCGGCTTCATGCCCAGCATGTGGTGGAGAGTGGCTGAATGTCTTTGGGGTCCAGGGGTATCCCTGGAGGAAGAATAACATTAAGGGGTATGGAGCCGGCCAGGTCTCTATCGACCCGGCCATAAGGGAGGCGGAAGCCTCCGTGGTACTAATTGTACACATAATGGCACTGAGCTACCAAATAGTAAAGATGAAAATGGGGCACACCGAAGCCACCCCTTGCATAGGGAAGGGTGAGTGCACACCAACCAGCAAGCGGCCTGCGGTTGGCGCAGATCAGCCTCAGCAGGAGACCCCTCAAAGGGGCAAAAAAAGAGTTGGTTAGAGGGATGGGTATATTAAGAAACAAATAGAGAAATCTAGGCAGGACCACCATTTTAATCATCGCAATGCACCCAGCTGTCGTTAGCGGCAGTTTGATCCAATGCTCGGTTTGCAATGTTAATTTATCCACAGCCGGGCCGTTGTTAAGGTGGAGAACCTGCTCCTTAACCCAGTTGACATAGACCCTCAAATAGTTAACCATATCAGCACACCGTTGCAGTGGGAAGTCACTTTCAAATTGCTGAGTAGCCGCAGTTAGCAGAAATAGTTCAGACTTGCTCCAGTTAATGTGAAGTCCTGAAAACAGTCAGAATCTCTGGATCTCCTGCACTATCGGGCCCAGATTCGTGGCAGGGTGTTACATGAAAAGCAGGATGTCGTATGCGTAGAGCAATAGCATCAGCGGGCCCGTGCCAAATTGCAACCCGGCACAAATGTGCTTCTCCTGCAGGTGTCGGACTAACGAGTCTATCGCCATAATGAACATGAGCAGGGAGAGTGGACTCTGTCGTGCCCCTAGCCAGTGTGAACAGAGGGGTTAGAGAGCCGTTGGCATGAATGCGAGCCATTGGGTGGGAACAAAGGAGCTGGATTAAGGCTGTAAAGCCACGCGGGAGACCAAGTTTCCGCAGCGTTGCCCGCAGGAAAAGCCACTAAAGTTAATCAAAGTCCTTCTCCGCACTGAGCAGGGCCACTACTGCAGGGATATCAGGGGATATTCTATTTACGGTGTTGGGAGTGCGGAGTTGAATTGCACTTTAGCTCACCTTGACGCATGTGTGACTACAGGGAGCTATTCGCACCCCTCCGCCAGTTCAAGTTTGACTTATTAGTAAACTCGGTTCCTCATGGAGAGCAAAGGGCTCTTCCATGCTCTATTCCAGAGCTTGCACTGAACATGGTGCTTTGTTTTCTTACCCCTGGATTCTAAGGAGGTAGGGACAGCAGCCTCTTTTGGGATTGATCAGGTGGAAGTCCTGAAGAAAGCCGGGGTATTAGCACTTGCCGGCTGAAACATGTCGACATCTTAGCAGAGTGGAGGGGTAAGGCTTTGATAATGAGTAGCCATTACCACCATCCACGGGTCTGGTTAGGACCATTTCTTGCATCTGGACAGTGTACCCATTATTAAAGGTATAGCAGGGATACACTGTTACCAGTTTTACCAATTTATTCTGCCACTATATTTTTTCACTTTTTTTGATCCCACACAATTTCTTTAATTTTTTATGTTGTTTGTCTTCCCCCTCCCTATTGCTCCACCTCCAGCGTTGGCTAGCGCGGAGGTGTGTTAGCAGGCCCTATGATGAAGCATGACACAGTTCGCTGTGTGTGAGGGCAGTTTTACATACACAGTGTGTGCCCTGTTTTATTTCTCTCCTTTCTTTACCCATTCTGTGAGTTTTTTAATACAGTCCCTTTTCTTTGTTGTGTGAATTAATGCTTTGTAGGAGGGCGATTTGGGACTGTTTTCCTCTTACCTCTTTTCCTGTGGTTTTGATATTCTATTTACCACAGAGAACAACGTGCGCAAGTTTATAGAGGTAGAACAGTGGGGGACGAAACCCAACTGGAGTGGGGATATAATGGTTTGGAGTAGAAGCGACAATCTATTTGCCTGTACTTTCGCAAGAATTTTATTATATAAATTCAATAAGTACAGTGGTCTCTAAGACCGATAATGAAATGGGTCCTTGCCGGGCTTTAGCATCAAGACCACGATTGCCTTGCGTAGTGTGGGGGGGAACACTCCTGTTTCAAGGGATTCAGCATAGAGTTCCAGCAAACGGGGAGCGAACAGGAGCTTGTAAGTTTTATAAAATGCACCTGTTAGCCCATCCGAGCCAGGGGCTTTCGACCCACCCATGGAGTCGATTGCGGATATGATCTCTTCCACTGAGATTGGCTCGCTAAGGAATTGTTGCTGCAGAGAGGAGAGCCAGACCATGGCAATTTCAGATAGTCTGCTAGATCGTTACTCTCCTCGACGTATCTGGAGGCATAGAGCTGGGTATAATATGGCAGCAATTTCGCCAGACTCTCCCCTCCATCTTTGGATCATGTTACATCCTCAAGGGCGAGCTCCGATATGTAGTCACTTCCACGAAGCGGACTGAGCAGTTTCGCCAAGAACCAGCTCGGCGCTCTCCCTCACCATTCCAGCAAGCTCTTGCGTACTTTCCGAGGAACTGCACCTCTCGATCCGCAAGGTCCCGAAATTCCTCCATTGCCCATGGCTCCAAGGCGGAACTTGTCATCTGCCACACCTCCTGGGGGCATGGAATCCATATGCTGAAGAGTAGCCTCCACGGGCTCCAGAGAGCGACGCATATCATGCAATATACCGCAATATTTAGCGATCGCCATTCCGCGGATGTATGCCTTAAAGGCTTCCCAAAGAGTGGCCTGTGTGGCCACTGTACCCTCATTCAACTCAAAATAATCTGCAATGGTGGTACAGAGTTCCTCACGGAAGGCCAAGTCCAAGAGGAACTGACTGGGAAAGCGCCACATCCTCAACGGGCCACCAGGTAGCGGGACATCGAGGAACAAGCGAACCGGAGCATGATCTGATAGCATACGGGGTTGGCACGTCACCTCTCCCAGCCAAGTGAGAGTCGAAAGAGAAAGGAATCAATAGACTAGGCACAACCAAGTGCTGTGAGGAGCAGAGTAAAAAGTGTAGCCAGGAAGCTGAGTGTGTCAGTGGTGCCATACATCTCTAAGGGAATATGAAGTACATATGTCGCACAGAATGTGTGAGGCATGGGGCTTACCGCTCGGGCCGCCGCTGAAGAGTCCAACACTGGGTTGAGACACAGGTTAAAGTTGCCCCCAATAATAATATGGTCCGAATTGGTCTTGTCAAGAAGTATTGTCAAAGTTTGAAAGAACTTGGGAGAATCTACATTGGGCACAGAGACATTCAACAGTAGCACCGACTGTCCCACTAGATGGCCAACCACAGCCACGTACCTCCCCCCAGCGTCAGAAAAACTGTCAATGAGTGTGAAGGGGACTGTGCGGTGGATCAATATGCATACTCCTCATAAGTCGAGGGGGAGGGCCCGGGGGCACATGTGTTTGCTGTAAAAAAGCTATTTTAACACCACGCTTGACCAGATATTGTAACACCAATTTGCCTTTGCAGGGATTGTTGATGCCTCTTATGCTCCAAGTCATGAATGGTACCTCAAGACCACAGGCCGCCGTGGACTCAGCTATAGGCATATTTGAAGGTGTTCAAGTTGGACCTGCTAATTGCTGTGCCACGAAAATACTCACAAGGCGGTGCGCATGCAAAAACAGAAAAAACAAACCCTCTCTGTCCCCCACTCCCCACCCATCCCAGGCAAAACAGTGCCTGGGGGCATTCCAGCAAGAAACAAAACAGTAAAAAATACACCAACTAATGCGATAAACATAGTGGTGTACACCATGAGGAGCGGGCGAAACACCAAAAACAGGTTCCTGGTGCATGCACATGTAACCAATTATAGAACGGGATAAGAGATATTTATGTAGGCGCCTGTCCAAATCACAGGATGGGCACCACGACAAGGCACCTCCAGCCATTTATCACGGTGTTTCAAGTGGACCCAACACCCGGGGAGAGCCTCCATGGAGATGTCGCAGTCCAGCGCAGCTATCATGACGGTGTCCCCAGGAGTAAATGTGGACTGAATTTGTCACTCCGCATCGAAAAGTGATGGTTCTTGCCATCAGAGCAGCCAATCACGGGACGTGGCACAGGTTAGTCTGCCAGGAAGAGATCCAAACTATTCGTGTCCTGCAGGTCAGGGGGGGCCATGCCAGGGAACCCCTGGGAGCGGTCTGGCAGTCCTTGGCATACTTCTTACAAAACTCCTGGGCCTCTGCTGGGGTGTCGAACACACATGATTTTCCCTGCACATCCAAGCGTAGGTGCACCAGGTAGAGCATGCCGTACCAGAGTCCCATTTCCCTGAGCGATGCCTTCAGGTCAGTAAACTAACGGTGCACCACCTGCACCAACAAGGTGAAATCGGGATAGAAGGAGTCCACCGCCTACTGATATTGGATTTGCCCCGTTTGCATGCCAGATGGAGGGTGGTATCTCTGTCTCAAAAAATGAGTAAGTGTGCGATAATGGGCCACAGTGTTGCCCATGGTGGTGGCCTGGGCCCCGACTATCCGTGCACATGCTCCACTAGAAAGGCAGTACAAAAGGCCTTGCGCCCAAACAACTCCACCAATAGATTCTCGACAAACAGGTAATTTTTCCAGTGGCCGTGGATTCTGGAATGCTGGTTATGTGAATATTATTGCGTTGTGACCTGGCCTCCAGGTCTTCGTTCTTCAGGGCTACGGTCTTAATCCGGCATTCAAGCTTCTCTAGGCGCCTCGACACACTGGCCACCCCGTCCTCCAACGTTGAAACACGCTCCTCAGGCCCCTCGATCCAAGCCTGCTGTTGGTCTAGGCATTACGCCACACCATCCAATCTGCTCGAGAAGGTGTTGAATCTTGTGTCAATGGCTTTGAACCCCACCCGGATCTCAGAATTCAGGGCCTCCACGGTGGCTGGTTGTGTAAGCTTCAGGGGGCCTCCCGTTGCCCCCACCATTCCTCTGGGCGCAGTGATCTCCTCTCGCTGCCCAGCGCATTCGAACGGCAACTTGCGTTATTTCGGGTCTTACCAGCCCATGTTGATGTGAGCAAGGCCCGCGGCACCAACCGGGGCCTGCAGCCGACACCCGCAGTGGGTAGGTGGCATCTCAACAGATATGTACGATGGCAGTGGGTTGTGTTAGTGAATGAGCCGGGGCAGCGATAGCAACTCAAAAAGAGCGAGACCCCTGGGGGTCGAAACAGCCTATATCGTGGAGCTCAACTTATGCTGTCCAGCTCTTTTGCCGACACGGCCCGAACAGTGCGGCGGCAGCTCCCCACCAAGCCAGGGGAGCCCAAAAGGTGTCAGCAATCAGGAAGGGAGGTCAGGCCTCTTCACCCCAGGGGGCCAGCTCTACCACAGCTGGACAGGTATGGTGGCGCGTCTAAGGCAGCGGGCCTGATTTTCCCACCATCCGACGCTTGCGGCCATTTATTTACTATGTAGGAGACTGTTTGCACAGGTAGTGAAAACGTTTGGATGGCAATCTATGTCATATGCACATTGTACGAAATTGGAGCATTTGTTGAGAGGGGCGGAAGCCCCACTCAAGCAACAACCACAGTCCTTGCCAGGGTGAACCACAAAAGTCACTAAGTTAACCACTGCTTAACCCTCTAGTAGCTTGGCGCACAAGCAGTCAGGCTTAACTTAAAGGCAATGTGTAAAGTACTTATGCAGCATACAAAGAGTAATAAAGTGAAAACACAACAAAAGAAAAATCACAAACCAATTTAGAAAAACAGAGTAAATTTTAATAAATAAAATGATACCAGACTGACAAAATTCAAATCAGTAGAACTGGAGATATTAAGGTTTTAGGTGGAAATAGCGCTAAGAAGTAGAAAGCGCCACTCGCGGTTATCTAGTCACACTAGATCAGGGAGAAGTCACAATCACATTGGAGTACGAGATGGATAAAGGGACCAGGCCAGCAGTAGGGCACAGGCAGGTCCAGTTGGTGCTGGTCACCTGGGCTGTTGCAGGGAGGCCTCTGGAAGCTTGTTGCATCCCTGTAGCTCACACAGGAGGTCAGCCAACTGACCCTTGGAGTCACTCTGGGTAGCCAGGGATCATGGCAAGCAGGTCCCCTCTTCCTTCTTCAGATAGCAAGGCAGGCCTTCAAGCAGCAGGGAAGTTAATTTTCCACAGGTCCAGGATCATGCTGATGAGTGGTTCTGAAGGTCCTAATTTTATACCTAATCTTTGTGTGTGGGAAATTCCCTGGCCTACCCCCAAAACTGGTTCAGGTCATTTCTTTCCCTTCCCCTGGTTAAAACTATCTAGGGTGACAAAAGACAGGGCAGGCCTGATGTCAGATTCCTTTGTGTGGACTGTAGGCAAGGCCTTTGAAATGTAATGGGGGCAGGCGACAGCTCCTCCCCAGCCATCCGGTCAGAAAGACCCTCTCCCCTCACACCTGGGTTTCCCCTGTCTCACTGTCTGGAAGCAACAGACAAACCTCAACAGCAGAGCTATTTACAGTTATATGACCCAGGACACTGGCAGAAAGGTACAGCTGGTTGGGACAAGAAAATGACAACTTTCTAAAAGTGGCAGTTTCAAAAGTGTTACTTAAAATTCAACTACACCATTAAAGAGGATTTTGAATTACAATTAATTTGACGTTAACAGCATATTTCTATCTGCTCCCAATCGGAAGTTAGCACTTAATAATTGTGATAGGTTAACCTGGTGTTAGTCTATGGGAGAGAAAGGCCTTACCCAGTTTTTCACTATCAGGACACGTAAAAATTAAACACATGCCCTACATTTTGAGTCTTTAGGGCCTACATTAGAGGTGACTTATAGGAATTAAAAAGGAAGATTTAGGCCTGGCAAAAAGTTTATTTTGTCAGGTCGAAATGGCTGTTAAATATTGCACTACACACTGCAGTGGTAGGCCTGAGACTACTTTAGTGGGTGGCACAATGAGTGCTGCAGCCTACTAGTAACATTTCATTTACAGGTACTGGGTACATGCAGCACCATTTACTAGGGACTTACAAGTAAATTAAATATGCCAATTAGGAGTAAGCTAATTTTATCATGTTTTCATGAGAGAGCGCAAGCACTTTAGAACCGGTTAGGAGGGAAAAAGAGTCCTATTAGCCGAAATAATGAGTTCAGCAAAGATAGTCAAAAATCTTAGGTGAGCATGCATAGAAGGCCAGGTCCAACAAATCATTTGTAGATTTCTTTTTCTATAGAAAGCCTGATGAGTAATTAAGGGATTGGTGCATTACATTTCTCTTGCAGTAAAAAGATTGATGGATAGTAACCTGCTGAGACTGAACGTTTTCCAAGGCAGAGGTGACTGACTTCGGAAAAATCAATCTTTGGTCTCTACTGATGTGACTGACAATTTCGGGTAACCATCCTGTAGCAGCAGAAAAAATTAAAAGCTTAGGATTCACAATCGATAAACATCTTAGCTGCATTATACAAATAAACTCTGTGGTCTCTCTTCATTCTATGCGACCTAGGCTACTTCATAAGACCTTTCCATTCACTCTAAATAAGAGAGGAAGTTGTGGTCAACAAAGCGGTTAACTCTTGGTTAGATTACACTAATGCATTTTATTTGGGGCTACCAACAAAAGCTATTGGAAAGCATCAATGGTTGGGTAAGTGTGTGTAAGAGTGTGTTAGTGAGTGAATGTATGTCCCAGTGGTACATGTGTGAGTAACTACATATGTGAAAGGTAGTATATATGTGTGTTGGAGTATATAAATAGCTATAAGCGAGAGTGTGTGATTGTGAGAGTGACTGTATGGATGAGTGTGTGCTTGTATCAGTGATCGTATAAGAGCGTAAGAATGTGCTAGTATTTGTATGAGTAAGTGAGCTGGTGTGTGTATAACTGTATAGGTGAGTAAATGGCAGTGTGTTTAATTATTTGCATGACTGACTAGGTGTGTGAGTACCTCTATGGATGAGTGGCGGTGTTTGAGTGTCTATATAGGAGTATGAGTGCATATGATAGTCCTGTACTGAGTGACCGTAAGTATGAGTGACTGTACGGGTGAGTGAGTGGATGTGTGTGTAGACCTAAGAATCAGTGAGTGGGTATGTAGTTATTGGTGTTGGAGTGTCCATGGTTTTGCGAATGGCAGTCTGTAATTTAGAGTGGGTGTATCAAAGGTTATATTAGGGTGTGAGGAGGTGCATCAGATTATGACGTGGATGATGTCTTCAGTGATGTCATCAGTGATGTCATTTGAGATGTCATCAGTGATGTCATCAGTGATGTCACTGACCATGTCATGAGTGATGTAATATGCGACGTCATCAGCAGTGCATTGCGGGGGCGCGAGTTATAGTTAGCTGAATTAAGTATAACGGGGGAATTTCACGGGTTTTGTACGAGTGCAATGTCCAACTAACTATAACTGTCCCTAAAACCTATGGTTTTTTCAGTGAATTTGTAAGGTTTTTTAAATGCTAATTTCTAACTATAACGTGCCTGAAACCTATGGTTTTTTCAGTGAATTTCAAAGGTTTTTTAAATGCTAATTCCAAACTATAACATGTCTGAAACCTATGGTTTTTTCAGTGAATTTCAAAGGTTTTGTAAATGATAATTTTTAAATGTATTAATTGTTATATTTATTTTTTTGATACTGATTTACTACATTTTTTTAAACTATTTATTTTTACATATTTTATTTTTAAAATTACATTGTAATTACATTATACATTACATTACAAAATATACTTTCTCAGAATGAATTACTTTAGTTTAAATACTTTGCAAATAGGCAATAGACTTTTAAGTACAGTAGTTACAGTTGTTGCAATGGGCAACACAATTTCAAACACAATGCAACATTGAGCTCAATGTGAATTTCTAGTTAAATGCAATTAGTTACTTTATGGATTACTTTTCTAACCACAGGACTGGATCCTAGATTCAGTCCTGGGACATCTCCTGTAAACAGTTGAGTAAAAGCGTTTTGGTTACAGTAGTGATTTTTAAGGAATATTATTGTATTTTAAAAGTTGACAGAAACTTTTTCACATAGAATCACCAATGTTATCCTATGGGAGGAAATTCACTTAGCAGGTAAGTAGTGTTATCGTTACTTTTTCTTACTCAGTGGTGGATCCTGGATCCAGCACTGGTGCATCTCCTGTAAACAGTTGAAAGAATGCGTTTAAGTCATACAGGCGATTTGTAAGGAATATTTGTAGTTTGTAAAAATCGACACTTTGAAACTTTTCTGCTGAAAACCAGACAATGGATTCCTATGGAAGGAAATACAAGTTACTGGTAAGTACGGTTAGAATTACTTTTCAGGGTCAGTGCTGGGCTAAAAGATGCAGCACTGGGTTCTCTCCTGATAACAGGTGAGTAAATCGGAATTCGTAGTTCGGCTGATTTTAGAGGAATATTATAAAGTTCCAAACTCCACACTTAGAAGAATTTCCAAGTGAAACCAGTCAATGTTAGCCTATGGAAGGAAATTCAAGTTACTGGTAAGTACGGTTAAAATTACTTTAAAGGATCAGTACTGGACTCAAAGATGCAGCACTGAGGTCTCTCCTGATAACAGGTGAGTAAATCGGAATTCGTAGTTCTGCTGATTTTAGAGGAATATTTGTAAGTTTCAAAAATCGACACTTAGAAACATTTTCAGCAAAAAGCAGGCAATGATATCCTATGGAAGGAAATTCAAGTTACTGGTAAGTACGGTTAAAATTACTTTTCAGGGTCAGTGCTGGGCTAAAAGATGCAGCACTGGGTTCTCTCCTGATAACAGGTGAGTAAATCGGAATTCGTAGTTCGGCTGATTTTAGAGGAATATTATAAAGTTCCAAAACTCCACACTTAGAAGAATTTCTAAGTGAAACCAGTCAATGATATCCTATGGAAGGAAATTCAAGTTACTGGTAAGTACGGTTAAAATTACTTTTCAGGATCAGTACTGGGCTCAAAGATGCAGCCCTGAGGTCTCTCCTGATAACAGGTGAGTAAATCGGAATTTGTAGTTCGGCTGATTTTAGAGGAATTTTTGCACAATGGTGAAGGAAGGGGTGGGGCCTGAGGTGACATGTCTGCAAACACGCCCTGTGGCGCGTTTTAAGTTGGAGAATTAATTCCTCCTCAATCCCGAGGGTCCCTGGGGTCCAACTAGCCCACCCTGTACCTCCAGTATGCGCCAGGGAGCTGCGTTGCAGAGAGGTGTTCAGAGGCCACGCCCCTTTTACACCTCTCTGCAACGCAGCTCTGTGGCGCTTACTGGACGTACCTGATGGGCTAGTTGTCCCCCAGGGACCCTCAGGATTGAAGGGGATTTAATTCCACATCTTAAAACGCGCCACGGGGCCTGTTTGCACACATGTCACCTGAAGCCCCACCCCCTCCCTTCAGCACTGTGCAAACGCGCCCCGTGGCGCGTTTTAAGTTGGGGTATTAAGTCCCCTTGAATCCTGAGGGTCCCTGGAGTCCAACTATCCCACCATGTACCTCCAAAAAGCGCCCCAGAGCTGCGTTACAGAGAGGTGTAGAAAGGGGCGTGGCCTCTATACACCTCTCTGCAACGCAGCCCCTGGCGCATACTGGAGGTTCCTGGTGGGCTAGTTGGCCCCAGGGACCCCAGTATTCAAGGGAATTACTTCCCTTCTTAAAATGCGCCAGGGGCGCGTTGCAGACTGCTGCAGGGAGGGGCGGGGCCTCCGGCACAATGCCGGTCTTTTTTTTTTTTTTTTGTATGGGAGGGGGGCTGCGTGGCCCCCGTCCCTGGGCCTCTATTGGCCCCGGGGACCCCATCCCCCGGGGCATGACCTCTTTTTTTTTCCTTTAAATCTTTGGAGGGGGGCTGCGTGACCCCCCTCCTCAGGCCATTTAAGGCCCCGGGGACCACATCCCCCGGGGCCGGCCTTTACGTTTTTATTTTTTTTAATTATTTTTTTATTCTGGGGAGGGGGGCTGCGTGGCCACCCTCCCGGGCCACTACTGGCCCCGGGGACCCCATCCCCCGGCGCCTGGCCACTCGTTGGGGACCGTGGGGGGGTCCCCAATCCCCACACGGTCCCGCCGGCTCCCCGCGTCCTGCGGGAGCCCGCATTGCTTTTCCATAAGGGGAGCTGCTGACATGCAGCTCCCCTTATGGAAAAGCAATTCTGCTTGCTTCATTGAAGCGAGAGCAGGTTTCCTGCTCTCGCTTCAATGAAGCAAAGCAAGTTTGCAATGACAGGACGGGAGCCGCGAGGCTCCCGTCCTGCCATTGCAAACAGCAGTGTCCCGGGGGTAGGCACCCCGAAACACTGCAGGAGCCGGCCCTGGGGGGTGGCGGTCCCCAGGGCCACCACAGGCTCCAGGAGGGGGGCCGCGCGGCCCCCCTCCCCACTTCTGCAAAGCGCCGGGGAGGTGGTGGTCCCCGGGGCTTCGGGGGTCCGAAACGGACCCCCATTTTAAATTTTTTAGTGCCCCGGGGAGGTGGCGGTCCCCGGGGCGTTTGGGGGGGCTGGAGCCCCCCCCCCCACACAGGTATTTAATTTTTTTTTTTAAAGCCCCGGGGGGTGGCGGTCCCCGGGGCTTGGGGGGCCTTAGAGGCCCCCCATTAACTATAAACCCACCCCCGCATGCCCCCGGGACTTGGCCCACCCGGGGGCAAAATAGCATTATTTTTTTTATGGCGGGATTCACGCACCCTAAGCGCATCCCGCCGATTTTTTTTTTTTTAAATGCTTTTTTCTGCCCAGGGGGTCCTTGTGGGACCCCCTGAGCAGACCTAGGGGGTCAGGGTGTTTCTACCCTGCCCCCTTTGTGCGTTTGCGCACTTGCAATTTTTTTTTTTATCGGCGGGATCCGCGCACCCTAAGCGCATCCCGCCGATTTAAAAAAAAAAATGCTTTTTTCTGCCCAGGGGGTCCTTGTGGGACCCCCTGAGCAGACCTAGGATGTCAGGGTGTTTCTACCCTGCCCCCTTTGTGCGTTTTGCGCACTTGTTTCTCTGCCTCGGTTCTACCGAGGGACAAAATGGCTGCCAACACTTCCTGATTTGGAGTGTTGACAGCCAATTAGCATGCAGCTCGTGATCGGGAGGGTACGCGGACCCTACGCGGCCATAGATATATATGTGATTTTACTTTTGATTTTCTCAGCAACTACTGAACGCATTTACACCATTTAACAAAAGGGTTCTTTCTGAACCAAGAACTACCTCTTTGCCAAATTTGGTGTAATTCCGTTCAGCAGTTCGGGCTGTAGCCGTGGCTAAAGTTTCCTATGGGAAAATGAATGGGGAAAACACGTTTTGGGACCCCCCTTTTTTCTCGGCCCCCGCTTGACGAATCACCCCGAAACTTTCAGGGTAGTAGCGGACCGGAGCGGGCCATAAAGTTTGAAAATTTCGCGAATATTCGTCAACCGACGCAAGCGTTATTTCAAATAGAATGTTGCGGATTTCCTATGGAAAATAGGTCCTAACTATAACTATCTACTGGCGACCGCCAGTAGATTATATATATATATATATATATATATATATATATATATATATATATATATATATATATATATATAAAACAGAGGCGGTTTCCACTATGTAGTTATAGTTCGGTCAGAGTTTCCACAGCATTTTTTGTTTTCTAAAAACTTTGGCGCAGTTTAATGAACCTGCACAAACCTACCCAAAAATAAAATGTGTCCACCTCAGCTCCTTCCCAGAACGTTTTTGAGCCAATACATCTAGTGGGGGGCCAAGAAAAAGTGGGGTGCCAAAGTGTTGATTTCTCATGTCAATTCCCACAAGAAACTTTGCTCTTCGATACAGAAAAATGTCAGGATGGAACTACACCAAATTTGTACAAAAAGTCAGTATTTTACTCATAAAGCATTCTTTTAGTGATTTGGTGTAGATTTGATCAGCCGTTTAAGAATTTGACATTCAAAGAGGTGGTCAGGTATGCAATCATTTAGTCCGGCGGGAGTCCCGCTGTACCGAAAAAAAAAACCCAAATAGGACCTCTGATTGCCCGAGGGAGCTTTTTCTCCTGTAAGCCATTTCTGTACCGTGAGATTGGGGCTGGTCCCCCAGTACTGAGGGATTGGATTTTGTGGCATGAACTCGGATAAAAATATTGCAACCGTGGTTACAGGACTTGGGAACTCTGTCCCCGTGTCCTCAAAATATTTTTTAAAGAATGTCTAAGGGGTCAGTGTACGGACACCCTGACTGCATGGCACTTAAGAGACCCAAAAGTCGTTCCTCTACCCCACACTCCTCTAGGGCCAAAATGTTAAAAAAATCTTCATGCCATGGTTACCTCGGCACTCCCATGGGACCCAGCGCTTTTCTGCCGTGAGGTACTGCCGTTCAAGCTGTGCCCCATGATAGTATGGGTGTGAGGCTTGACTGTCACTACTGCCGGAGTACCTGCCATGATTTAAAAAAATAATAAAACAAAATGTGTGTTGGGTGTCTGCAGGGGTTTGGGTGCAGGGACTTGCCAGTGGCCAACCTCTGCAGCCATCCCTCGCTGCTCATAGCGTGGCTGGGTTGACCACCGTTGGGGGAGGGTTGGGCTCAGAGCTTTGCTGGAGCCCATTGTTGGAGTTGGCTTAATATGATATAAAAATGGAAACTCACGACGAAGGCAAAGGTTAAAGTAACATTCTAGTTAAATATGGTAATAAGAACTTCCCTTACTTTAAAAAAAGAAAAAAAATGAAATTCACTGAAAAAAAACAAAGGTTAAAGTAACGTTATAGTTAGGTATGGCATGAAAATATTAGCTTATTTTATAATTTAAAAAAACTAAAAGTCACTAAAAAACAAAGGTTAAAGTGACGTTATAGGTAAGTGTTGAAATTAGACAATAATCTCATGTTTAAAAAAACACAAATACACTAGTTATAGTTTGCAGAGCTAACTTTAACTTGCACCTCTGCCATGCACTGCTTAAGACCCCATGTATTCCATCACTCATGACATGTTAAATTATATCACTGATGACATTACTAAGGACACCTCAAACGAAGGACATACTATAGGCCAAATTGGAAGTATGTCAAAATGCAGACCGCAGAAACATATTTTGCATGAACAGGCTCCAAAACATTGTTTGCTATAATGTCAATGTAAATATTGCCAAACATTTTGAACTGCAATGAAAACCACTACCCAGCGCCAAGAGACCTGTTGGTGAATGTGCGCTCTACAAATCCTCAATAACATAACATAACTATCAAACACTCACAACAGATATTTTAGGATGCATGTAGAATAGACTTAAGGATTTTTGTTGTTAATTTATAAAGCCATTCGAAGAAGTACTCTTTTCAAATCAAATTTATAGTGGAAAAACTAAAATAGGAAGCATTTCACATCATGCAGAGCATCCAAAAGCACCCTAAACAAATTGTAAATTCCAAATCAGGTTGTCATATTCACCAAATTGCAAATCCTTTCTATGGCATGCTTAATTTTCCTAACACTGGGCCCGATTCACAGAACTAATCTGAGACAAAATCCTAAACTTACTACTTTTGGTATTCACAGAAGGCATTTAGTAGTAGTAAAGTTAGGATTTTGTCTTAAGTTTGTCTTAAGTTTGTCTTAAGTCTGTCTTAAGTCTGTCTTAAGTCTGTCTTAAGTTTGTCTTAAGTCAAACTTAAGACAAAATCCTAACTTTACTACTACTAAATGCCTTCTGTGAATACCGAAAGTAGTAAGTTTAGGATTTTGTCTCAGATTAGTTCTGTGAATCAGGCCCACTGTACCTGTTTAACATCATGCAGAGGTATCTCATTTGGAGGACAGTCAGCATATGGCTTACATGCACAATATGCCCTGGTCCTGGATTGTATTCTTAAAAAGTGTACAGATATGACCTAACTAAGGAGCATTGTGGTACTTTATGGGAAGAATTGCTAGCGGGAGCCCTCCAGAAAAGCAAGTTAATAATGGACCTCGAAATGTTATCATCTTTCAGCAACAGTAGCTATGGTTAAGTTGCATTTTGGCAAGCAGATCTACAAACTTGAGACTAAAGGTATATGTTTTGACAATGAGGCATATCAATAAGAAAACTCTGCTCTACTTTCGTGTCCTTTAATATCAGTTTTTTTCAACTAATAATTGGCAATCTACTTATGACTTTCCTTGTCATTCATCACCTTTTGAGGGCTAAACTGAGATTTTAACTGAATGAATAAGAGCAACCTCTGTCCAAAGTCAACTCTTGAAAGATTATTTCATGCATAGTTCCAGAGGTAGCACTGGAAATTCTGAACCACATTTTAACATAAGTAACATCAATTTTAACATTAATAAGAAAGGCCTTGGTACTTTTACTTCTAAACCCTAGATTTAAACAACAGCCTAGACAGATTGGTACAATCAAATAGCAAAGAAGGACTTCAGGAGCCTTCCTTTCACCTTCTCTAAGGGTGGTAATGTCCCTCAGGGACACTTTCAGTCACCTAGAGGAGAAAATTTGGAACTTTTGCCACTATAGCCATGTGCAAAATAGACAGATGTCTCATACCCAGAGCTTTGAAAAGGGATCAAAATCCCATACCAGGGGAGAAGGCTAAATCTGCTTCCTTTATAATAATAATACCCACATTTATAAAGCGCGAACAGCTACCTCAAACAGAGGTGTCCCGGCGCTATAACAGTAGGCGGCACGCAAAGATGACAAGAAAGCAGGACCACAAGTGCACTATCCTAGGCTAAAGAGCCAAGTTTTTAATGATTTTCTGAATAGTGGTACTGATTCAATTTGTCGAATATTGTTTGGCAGAGAGTTCCAAAGCTTAGTAACCCCCACTGAGAAGGATCTACCTCGTAAGCGAGCTTTGACAAAGCGCGGAGTACATAGCAAATTTTGAGAATTGGACCTCAATAAATGGTTCTTTTTATATCTACACAACCGTAGTTTAAGGTAACTAGGACATTTGCCATATAATGTCCGAAATACCAAAGTTAAAGCCTTAAACTCAATCCTTCTAGCTACCGGTAATCAGTGGAGCTGTTTAATATGCGGAGAGATATGATGACGAAACGGTACACGTCTAATCAATCTCGCAGCCGCATTCTGTACCATCTGCAGCCTTCTGACTAGGTACACAGGCAGGCCCAGGTAAAGGCTGTTTGCATAGTCCAGCCTAGATGTCACTGTGGCGTGGACTATGACTCTGCGACAGTCCTCCGGCAGCAAATGTAAACATTTTCTCAAGCTTCTCAATTTGCTAAAGCAAGAGGCTGTCACCTGCTGAATTTGCGCTGTAAAAGAGAGATCTACTTCCCACTTTACTCCCAGGTTTTTTGCCATGGTTGCTGGAGTGGGAGGCAGGCCCATTTCAGCCGGCCACCAAATACCAGCTGCTGGTGGTAAATCCTTGCCGAAGAACAACACTTCACTTTTCTCTGCATTAAGTTTGAGTTTATTGTTGTTCATCCACTGGGCAATATCTTTTAGACATCCCTTAAAACTCTTAAAGGAGTCCTCCGACTGGTCTTTAAAGGAATACACCAGCTGGGTATCGTTGGCGTATGATATCGCCTTCACTCCCCAGTTGGCTATAAGTGAGAACAGAGGGGCCAGATATATATTAAAAAGAAGCGGGCTCAAAGCCGACCCCTGAGGTACTCCCCACCATAGATGTTTGGGTTCCGATTGATGGGGTTGCAGAGCGACCTTCTGCGTATGGTTTTTAAGGAACGCCTTCATCCAGGTGAGTACCACTCCCCCGATTTCGACGGCTTGGAGTCTCTGTGCCAGGATTGATGGTCCACCGTATTGAACGCTGCGGATAAATCCAGGAGCACCAGCATCGCTGATGATCCTGTATCCACCGACATTCTAAACGACTCTGCCACCTTCAATAGTGCCGTCTCGGTACTGAAGCCAGTCCGAAAGCCGGACTGAGTATCATGCAAAATATCATGACTCTCAATAAAATTAGCCAATTGTCGCTGGACCATTTTTCCAGCATTTTTGCTGGTGCTGGTAATAATGATATTGGACGATAGTTATTTAATTCCCCCGGATCCACATTGGGTTTTTTCCTGAGGGGGACAAGCACGGCGTGTTTCCATGTATCAGGGAAAATACCAGATGCAAGAGATGTGTTCCATATATGATCCAGCACATGGATAAACGAGTGGGCCAGTTCTTTCCACAATTTAGGGGGGCATGGGTCCTCTGGGGATCCTGACTTACATCTCCGGATCTCTGCCAGTGATTCCTGCTGGGAGATGGGAAGAAATTCCGTAAAGGAGAACTCGGGATTACTACTCCCACTTTCTTCTGTTTTTTCGGTCTCTGCTGCAGTTGTAAAGGTGTTGTAGACTTTCCGAATTTTGCTATCGAAAAAGTCCGATATTTTTGCACACAGAGAAGGGGACGGCTGAACTTCAATCTCCAGCTCCCTCGGTTTAGAGAAGGAGCTAAGACCCTAAATATTTCCTTACTTGAGTTTTCCGCATTATTAATGCACTTCACCAAGTAATCCCTCCTTGCCTCTCTCATCAATTTGTGGAGCTCTTTCAGTGCTTTCTTATATTCCAGTTTGGCAGTGTATTTTCAAGGATTATTTATATTTCACTACTTTATCAAGAAAAGGAACTCTTTTTGAGTCTATACTTCTGCCATTTCCCACTAAATGTAGGGAGTCATTTGTCAGTATACAACTCACCACAACCCTCGAATATAATCTTGTTGACCCTTTAAATTTGGTTTTCGAACCGCCCAGAGCACCGAATTAGCTCTCTTGGCTTCCACGGATAACATCCGTAACATCCTGGACCAGGGCAGATCCACCTCCTTGATCCTACTTGATCTCTCAGCATCCTTTGATACCGTCACTCATTCGATCCTTCTTGCACATCTCAATTTCTCTGGTGTCTGTCTCAAAGCTCTTAATTGGTTTTCTTCTTTCCTCTGTTCCTGTACCCAAACAGTTTCTCTTCTGCCATTCATACCTTATACTACTAATTTCCTATGTGGAGTCCCACTGGGCTCCACAATTAGTCCCAACTTGTTCAACCCTCTCAATCATAGCCATGTCATAGCCAAAGTTCATAAGATCCTTTGGCTATGACATTGTATCGTACATAGATGATACCCAAATTATCATCTACATCTCTCACAATCTGCAACAAACCCAAGTCAAGTTCCAAGAATGCATGTCTGTTGTTGCTTCTTGGAGGCAACTTAATTGCCTCGGATCGACTAGTGATAAGACTAGAGTGATATTGTTTGGTAAACGTAGGTCTGCTTGGTATTCTCCTTGGTGGCCACCTTAGCTGGGCATCACTCCTCTCTGTAAAAAACCTAGAATTCTTTCTCTATCATAATCTTTCCATGACCAACTCACAAAATCGCTGCCACATGTTTTCTTCTTGTCACAACTGGAGCAAGTAGCACATTCCTTTACCACTTGATCAATTTCCCTCTCCATGGAAGGCCACCAGAAGGATACTTTCACATGTTTCTTAGTCATAGTAGCTCCTAAGTGACCTTCATGAGCTTGAACAATGATTGAGTTCCTTAGTGAGATGGGGGAACAAATTTGTCAGCTCTGAATCACAAACCATCCTCAAATTATAATTCTTCTGCTATTTTGACAAAAGTCTTCAAGTCAAAATCTAGATTTCTTTCCTTTGGCCATCCTGACACTAGATACTTCATGACTATACCCAAAGTTGCATCCTCTTTTAATGGTTTGCACCAGTCATGTCCTGAAAAGGCATCCAACTGAGGTAAATCTACAGATGCAACAATGCAATCTTCCATATCTTACTCACAACAAAACTCCTTTTGTTCCTCCACACAATCTGAAAATTGAGAATGATAATCTGCACAACCATTTTTCCCACCTGTAATATATTCTGGGTCAAAATAAAACTGTAAAAGTTTGGTTGAAAGTCTAGCAACATGCAGTGTAAATCCTCTAACGTACTTTCCACTCAGTATGTAAACCAATGGACTGTGTTCAGTTTGAATCACAAAACGTATGCCCTATAAATAATTCCGAAACTTCATGACTGCTCACTATCAAGCCAAGAGCTCATGTTCAATCACAGAATATTGCTTCTCGGCACCAGTCAACACCTGGGAAGCGTAATCAGTGTAAATCCTCTAATGTACTTTCCACTCAGTATGTAAACCAATGGCCTGTAGTCAGTTTGAATCACAAAACGTCTGCCCTATAAATAATTCTGAAACTTCATGACCCCCCACTATCAAGTCAAGAGCTTCTTTTCAATCACTGAATATTGCTTCTCAGCACCAGTCACCACCTGGGAAGCGTAATCAACTGTTTTAGCCTGAGTATCATTCACCTGAGTGAAAACAGCACCTAATTCCACATTGCTGGCATCAACGGTCACCACACACTGCAAGTCAGGATCATAATGTTTCAGTGACTGCTCTTCTGTCCACTCAAAAACTTGTTGGCACTCCACATTCCATTCAAAGCAACACCTCTCATTAACATACGGAATACAGGTCTTAAATATAATGCATAATTTTGTATGAAACTGGCATAGAATTCACACATGCCAAGAAACGATTTCAATCCCACTTTATCTGCAGGTGGTTTAGCCTGTGTGATGTTTTTAACCAAGATAGCTGTTGGTTCAATTCCCTGACTGGATACAGAATGGCCCAAATACTCAACTTTGTGAGTTAAGAAAACACACTTGACTCTTCTAAGCACATCCCCATGGAACTGAAATCTTTTTAACACTTCATCCAGAATTCCATCATCTGCATCTCGGTCTGGTGAATAAATGATTACATCATCCTGAAAAATTGATAACCCTTTCATGTCCTTAAGCATTTTGCACGTGACTCTTTGAAAATCTGAAGCTGCTGAAGCCAGTCTGAACGCATGCAGCAATACTGATATGTTCCAAAGGGGGAAACAAATACTGTGAGATGCCTCGAATCTGGCTTGAGCTCGATTTGGTGATACTCTGAAGCCAAATCTAACTTTGAAAAGAATTTTGCCTCCTTCAACCCAGACAGCAACTCAATAATATTTAGTAAAGGGTGAGAATCCACCCAGATTTCTCTGTTCTGATAAAGGGGATCAACACAGCCCCTTAATTCTCCACTGTATTTATCAGGTACCATCGAAGGTGACAATCACAGCGAAGAATCAATAGGTTCTATTATGCCCCTTTTACACAGTGATTCCAACTCTTTCTCAAGATCCTGTCATTTATTAAAAGGCACATTTCTCAATTTATGTTTACTATGTCTCGCTCCTTCGTTTACTTTAATTTTGTGTTTGAAATTTCTTACTTTCCCTAGTTCCCCAGAAAATACATGTGGATATCTGTTCATGATCATCTCTAACTCTTCATTATCTCTGACTGCCAATATACTTGTTCCTTTGTTCCTGGTTTAAGAGCCATACCAAACAGACCTTGGTGGAACAACCCTAAAATGTTAAGTCCTTTGTCTTTTACATAACCATTATCAGCTATTCTCCTACCTTTGAATTCTAAAATATCTTCAATGTATCCACTCAAATCAATTTTGCGTCCTTCATACGACACAGCTGTACGGTCAGGAGGAAATAGTGGTGTTGTTGGACATAATTTGTCATATAAGTCTTGAATCATCACTGTTATCTGTGCCCCAGAGTCCACTAATAGTTTCAACACTTTGTCTCCAACTTTTACATCCACATATGGGTCTACACATGAATTGGGATCTCCCATTCTGACATCTTCACATTTAACCACCAGGACCATTTCTTTTAAATCCCTTCCAATGCATTCTTCTTCTTCTTCCTGAGGAAATCATCAGTAACACACCTGACAGCAGAAATGGCAGAAGAGATATAGGTCTAGTGTTTACAGTGGTCAGACGGGTCTGCATTGAATTTATTTAAGATCAAGACCACTGACAAATGTTTCCAGGCTTTGGGAACCATGACAGCATGAAAACATAGATTAACTAGATCTGTGAGAGGAGGAATGAATCAAAAGGGGAAGGTACAAGAGAGGAATATGGGGTGATCCTGACCTAATGGAAAGAAGAGCTTTAACATCCTCTTCCACTGTGGCAGGGGAAAAGCATCAATAGGCCCCAATTGGGGCCAAGTGAGAGTGTATTTAAATATCGCGAGAAGTGATGGGGGTGTTGAGTTGCAGCATTGGTTAGTTACAGAAACAAAATCTGGCTGCAGTTCTGCAGTATCTCTGTCAACTTTTCAATGTTACCAACGTTGCAGGCCTTATTATTTTTAATATGTTGCAAACTTTCAAAAACTGTTGTCCAGTCTAGATTCCATACTTTATCTTATAGGCCTTCAGGTGCAAGCACTACAACTGTCTTCTTCCTCTTTCAGCTGACAAAATACTGCCTATTTTCCTTAACTCTAATCTTTCCCCTTCAGAATTCTCCACTCTGGAGTTCCTTTGGGAAAACCTCTTAAACCTGACCATTGCATCAATTAGTTACATCCTCTGCCCAGTCTAATCTGGTTATTTAATTATCTTTCTACATGTAGATTAATGACAACCAAGTCAATTTCAGAATTGAAGGTATACTTGGTGCTCCCACACAACAGATAAGTGAGTGTATGCACGCTGTTACTAATCAACTATGTGCGGACATTCTCAAACTATACCCTCAGAAGTATGAGGCTCTCATTCTCGCAGGCCCAACTTTCTGATGGAGTTCTACCTTCTGGCCTTTACGGCTCATTCTTGATACGGGCAAAAACAACAGTTGATGGACAGAATGCAGAACAATGTCATACAATCACCCCAGTACAGAGATCTGGGCCTAAATCCATCGTTTTTTTGCTCACCATGCCATTCCAGTTTGAACCCAGCCATATGCAAATCAGTCTTGACCCTGTGCCTCATGGGAATAGTCCAGCCCGAACTGCCAAGCCAGGTCCTCCCTGGACTGGAAACAAGCATCCTTGGACCGGTTTCGGGGTTTCACCCCTCTTCAGCCAGGATAGCTTGATTCCAGTGGCATGGAGAGCACGGGACCCACGTCTGGGCATACCCGTCCCACTCGGGGTGACAAATGCAAAAACAACAGTTGATGGACAGAATGCAGAACAATGTCATACATTCACCCCAGTACAGAGATCTGGGCCTAAATCCATCGTTTTTTGCTCACCATGCCATTCCAGTTTGAACCCAGCCATATGCAAATCAGTCTTGACTCTGTGCCTCATGGGAACAGTCCAGCCCGAACTGCCAAGCCAGGTCCTCTCTGGACTGGAAACAAGCATCCTAGGACCGGTTTCTGGGTTTCACCCCTCTTCAGCCAGGATAGCTTGATTCCAGTGGCATGGAGAGCACGGGACCCACGTCTGGGCATACCCGTCCCACTCTGGGTGACAAATGCAAAAACAACAGTTGATGGACAGAATGCAGAACAATGTCATACATTCACCCCAGTACAGAGATCTAGGCCTAAATCCATTGTTTTTTTGCTCACCATGCCATTCCAGTTTGAACCCAGCCATGTGCAAATCAGTCTTGACCCTGTGCCTCATGGGAACAGTCCAGCCCGAACTGCCAAGCCAGGTCCTCCCTGGACTGGAAACAAGCATCCTAGGACCGGTTTCGGGGTTTCACCCCTCTTCAACCAGGATAGCTTGATTCCAGTGGCATGGAGAGCACGGGACCCACGTCTGGGCATACCCGTCCCACTCGGGGTGACAAATGCAAAAACAACAGTTGATGGACAGAATGCAGAACAATGTCATACATTCACCCCAGTACAGAGATCTGGGCCTAAATCCATTGTTTTTTTGCTCACCATGCCATTCCAGTTTGAACCCAGCCATATGCAAATCAGTCTTGACCCTGTGCCTCATGGGAACAGTCCAGCCCGAACTGCCAAGCCAGGTCCTCCCTGGACTGGAAACAAGCATCCTAGGACCGGTTTCGGGGTTTCACCCCTCTTCAGCCAGGATAGCTTGATTCCAGTGGCATGGAGAGCACGGGACCCACGTCTGGGCATACCCGTCCCACTCGGGGTGACAAATGCAAAAACAACAGTTGATGGACAGAATGCAGAACAATGTCATACATTCACCCCAGTACAGAGATCTGGGCCTAAATCCATCGTTTTTTGCTCACCATGCCATTCCAGTTTGAACCCAGCCATATGCAAATCAGTCTTGACCCTGTGCCTCATGGGAACAGTCCAGCCCGAACTGCCAAGCCAGGTCCTCCCTGGACTGGAAACAAGCATCCTAGGACCGGTTTCGGGGTTTCACCCCTCTTCAGCCAGGATAGCTTTATTCCAGTGGCATGGAGAGCACGGGACCCACGTCTGGGCATACCCGTCCCACTCGGGGTGACAAATGCAAAAACAACAGTTGATGGACAGAATGCAGAACAATGTCATACATTCACCCCAGTACAGAGATCTGGGCCTAAATCCATTGGTGAAGCAAAATAACGATGGATTAAACCCAGATCTGTGACTGGGGGTGAATGTTTGCCAATGTGCAACATTCCGTCCATCATCTTGTGTGTTTTGCATTTCGCCCTAAGTGGGAAGGGTATGCCCAGACGTGGGTCCCGTGCTCACTACGCCACTGGAGTCAAGCTATCCTGGCTGATGAAGGCTGATAGCCTGAAACCGGTCCTAGGATGCTTGATTCTGGTCCAGGGAAGACGTGGCTTGGCAGTTCGGTCTGGACTGTTCCCATGAGGCACAGGGTCAAGGCTGATTTGCATATGGCTATGTCTGAACTGGGGTGGCGTGGTGAAGCAAAATAACGATGGATTAAACCCAGATCTGTGACTGGGGGTGAATGTTTGCCAATGTGCAACATTCCGTCCATCATCTTGTGTGTTTTGCATTTCGCCCTAAGTGGGAAGGGTATGCCCAGACGTGGGTCCCGTGCTCACTACGCCACTGGAGTCAAGCTATCCTGGCTGATGAAGGCTGATAGCCTGAAACCGGTCCTAGGATGCTTGATTCCGGTCCAGGGAAGACATGGCTTGGCAGTTCGGTCTGGACTGTTCCCATGAGGCACAGGGTCAAGACTGATTTGCATATGGCTATGTCTGAACTGGGGTGGCGTGGTGAAGCAAAATAACAATGGATTAAACCCAGATCTGTGACTGGGGGTGAATGTTTGCCAATGTGCAACATTCCGTCCATCATCTTGTGTGTTTTTCATTCTTGATACGGACCTCATCAGTAGAATTCTAGCCTTTCTCTTTGATACTCAGCTCACTCAAGATCCCTAGATGTGTATGGTGGTCATTTATTACTGGATTGTTCTTATTAATTTCAGCAAAATCCATCCATGATGCTTCTTGGTCATCAGAAAATGTAGTGCCAGTGGTTATATGTTCCCACCTGATCCTCAGCAACTCTTTATTCTTACTTTCCCAAATACCTTCTCTCATACCTTCAAACGGTGCCTAATGTTGGTGCACCACCGCTTCTTAAGTCTCAGACACCATGCATAATAGGAGCACACACTAGCTGCTTGTGGCAAGAAGAATCATGTCCATGAGGATGTGTACCTCCTTTAAAAAGTCTATGATACTGGTTTGTTGTTACTTCAACTCAAATGTAGCATATCACCTCTGTCACTGTTTGCCCGGATCAGTCTGCTTTGTTAGTGACACCAACAATCCCACTAGAATCAATGTACACTCTGTCATACTGTGGCCCTAGATTTTGGAATGCATCATTACTTTCTTTGTGTCTCTTGTTGGGATATGACCAATTGCAGAAGAAGCCTAATTTATCAGAGCAGGGGAGTATAAGAGGGACATGAGATGAATCTGAGTTTCCCAAGATTTCTTCTATGGTACTCAATTTTTCACTTCAGCCGTGCTCTCGGGCTTGATTGTCAACCTCAGAAAAGGTGCACTATTAAAATTGTGTTCCTTCTGCCTCACAAAGCAGCACCTGTTAACACAAGCCTGGCCAGTCACTTTATATATCACTTTTATACACCATTGAGTAGTAATAATGAGACTAATAAAAGTAAGCCTTCTAGAAACATTTTATAATTTAAGATTGTGGAAGGTTTTGCCAAGGTGGAGAGCTGGAGGTCAAGGATTTTGACCACCTTACGCATAACCATGATGTGGGAAGCACTCTCCTTAGTGGCAGTGGCAGGGGGTGAGAGGAGACTGGACTTAAGGGAGGTATCAAGGCCACTAGCCTCCTGCAGGTCATCATACCAGTTCTCCTTGTGATAAGGGTGTCCATCTCATCACCCACATCATAATCGTTATCCAAATCTGTGACAAACAAGGAATGCAGGATGTTCCATTGTAGAGGCACATCAAGTCGGGGAAATGGAGTCTCAATGGCACCCAGACACCTCTTTGATCGAGGTCAAACCTGCGCCAATTCGACGTCAGTTGGGGCCTTGTCTTCTGACATTGGCGTTGATGAACCGGGAACTGGCATGGACTGTGGCGCCGCAGGTAGAGTCGAGAATGGAGCTGGAGGTGGCCCCATTATGGGCTCGGAGGGTCACGCTGACACTGAGGGTAAGCCTGCCGACGATAACCCAGGAAGAGAACCTCTCAGAGCAGTGGGGCCCGCAGGCAAGCCAGAGGGATTTGGCAATGAGCTGAAGAGCCGGAGTATAGCCGCACTGAACTCTTCAATCTGTTTAGGAATGCTAGACGGCTCCAGGAAACTCAGGTTGAGCTAGAACAAGTTGCGGGATTGGCTCTAAAGTCAAACAACTTTGGGAGCGAAATCAAGATGTATAGTGCCACCACTGCACCTTCTCATGGGGTGTGAGTGCGGGAAGGGGCAGAGTCCCGGTTAGATTATTTGTGTATTTTCTTCGATTAACGTGAAGATTTGGATCGAGAGGAAGACAGATCCTCTGTAACGACTCCTACAGCTTCTGGATCTTGAAAGGGACTGGAACAGAATTTTTCGACTTGGACTAGTCCCGTCGCAGAGTCTTCTGTTGTTTAACGATGTAGACCTTCGCCTTGCTGTCTCGTATGGCCTTCGGGTTCATCGACGCACAGTCCCAGCAGGCTTTAGAGTTGGGGCTCGACCCCAGGCACCACAGTCAAATTTGATGAGGATCTGTCACAGATTTTGTTTGTGGCATTCCTTACAGGGCTCAAAACCATTTTGGTTGACATGTCCCTTGTACACTGTAAAACTAATTTTTCCAGCGAGCTAAGGGTCTTAAAGAGACAATAGGTAGCTCCGGATCCACATCTGGTGGTGTGGAAAGAAAAGAACTGAAGTCTGCATGTGGGAGTGGCGCCTATATAGGCAAGTCATTTCCAGAGCGGAAAGGAGTCAGTGCAGAGCTGCGTGGTCCCCCCTGCCGGAGCGGTATAGGTACAGCTGAATGGTTTCCAGATCCAGTCTGATGCCTGGGGAATATTCAAAAGGTGAGGAATCTGCAGCTAGAAATCTCTATCAGAAATGTACATACTGAGGCCACAGGTATTATACTAACATGCTGTACTCACACTTGTAGTTGAGGCCCACTTAGGCTCAGACTACCCCCCCATGTGGTTGCGCTTTGTACTTAACCCAGTAAATACCAACAGTGTGGGATGAGGGATTTACCGGGTCCAGTAAATAACCTCTATTCCAAGTTTTCACTTGGAAGTCGGGCATTATGCGTGGAATTATTTGACTATCGCACTACTGCTTGTCAATGTAATTTCTGGGCATTTTTCAATCAGAAAATTTCAAAACGTTTGTCCTAATGAAATTGATCTGCTGGAAATTGATAGTGTGTGATATTTATCACAGCCAGTAATTATCCCAAGTGGAAAATTCTGCAGGCTTGGACATCTGATCACTGCACAAACAGGACTTTGCCCGTGGATCAAAATTTTGCCTAATATTCGTAATCAGGCCTAAATGAAAAATTCGGGACAGGATAATTTACCACATTGGTAAATTTAGCACCCCTAACTTACAATATTTATCAGGTGTGCTAAATATTCCATCCCGGCCCACTTGTAAACATGGCAGTAGTGTAATGGTAACCTAAGTTTCTTCCGTGTGATGTTTGATAGACACAAACGTAGGATGAAGAGATTTGTGTGAATAAGCAAACACCTGCATAGGTCTAACTAGTCACCATAACACTTTCATTAAAAAGTTACTGAATATAAGACTCTTTTTAATATCGATAGCGCCTTGATAGAAGCCTTTGGTATAGAAGGCAAAAAGCACTAAACTTTTACAGAATGCAGCTCTTCTAGCCTGCTGAGGTCAACTTAGGAAGGCTGGTAGCAGGAAATCTGTGTCATTACCAGAATATCTACAAAGCCCATGGAGCACTGTGGCTAAGCTTATTTTGTCTCCTCAGGAATGTTGCTGAATAACAGAAATACACCACGAGATTCCCACAAAACTGCTACGCCTGCTTAAGACAGCTTACTCAGTTGCTAAATGTCATGCTAAATTATAAACAATGTAATGGTAAAATGAGGAATGTGTCTGAACAATAGATACCAGAAATGACTCTGATGCGCGCTCACATTTGGAGATTCTGCCAATCGTTTCACCAATAAAACAACAAGACTTTTTTGATAGTAAATTGCATTGCCAAATTCGTTGTTCAAAAGGGTTCTACAGAGTCTAATGTTGAAGTTTCCAAACTTCGATTTCCCAAGTTAGGGTAAGGTCGGAATACAGAAGTGAAAGCCGCAAATGTCTTAAGTAAGAATCACTTTTTCCACTCATTCATTTATTTATTTAAGTAGAGTTCTTTCTTTAAAGCATGTTATTATGAATGTATCGGAGAGAAGGGGAATTGGCAATGAGAGCATGCATGATGGTTTGCGCACTGGTCTGTTCTGTACACTGCACAAGGTACACGAACAGAGGTAACAGCAGCAAAATCGGAGTCTGTAATGATTAACTATGTACTAAGCATGACGTTTCTGGAGGACCCTTAAGCAGCATACACACTGCATGAACCAAATAAGGCATCGGACAAAAAACGGACAGAAAATAGTGCGGAAATGGCTAAGATTATATGACCATCATTAATGACTATTTCTGCCATACTTACAGTCCAGAATGCAAAATGTGAAATAACCATGGTTAAACAATCCAAGTTCCGGGTAATAGTTTAAAATTGAATAACACATCTGTTTGAGGTTTCGTTGGCAATCAATACCTCTCCAATTGAGGGCTTACTACTTCTTCATAAGTCTAAGGATGTTCCATTGCCACCCAACTCTGGCTTAGGCGGTAAGACAAGCATTATACAGCAATGTTTGGTGCAGAGGTAAGGATCAAAATTATGGCAGCGCTACCGGTGATATCTTAATATATTGCTGCTATCAGAACTACTCTAGATTTTCAAAGTACACACAGAAATCAATTTTAAATAGGTGATGAACCCGACTACACAATCAAACACGCTGAGATATGTTTATAAATGATGTATTAGCACATATGCCCCCTTCACTATATTTTACTAATCATTCATGCATTCAAGGGTCTGTTAGATTCTCAGACACATTCTAACCATACCTCTCTTTTTCCAAAATTGGTGACCTGGGACTATCAGGAATAACACAGTAAGCCTTTAGAATTACCATGAAAAAGTACAGAGGGATTACATTCATTTTGATTGGGTACACCCTAAAATATTACTCGTTGCTGCCCTGGAGGACGATCAGCAAATATCCATGCACTAGATTGTGTTGTATTAATGTTGTGACAACAATTTCTGATTCTGAACATAGTCCTTGCATTCAGTCCTAACAGTAGGTATTATTTTAACTGGGAAGTGTCCTCCTCACCATCAACAGATCTATCCAGGCTCTACCCGCTATGTGTGAGCCTTTCAAAACAACTCCAAGTTTGGGTCTAAATAGTTGTCCACCATCTTCAATCCACTCATCATATTCACCAAGCTGCTTCATGCGCTCCCTCACAATTACTCAGCAGCTGGTACCCAGGCTGGTCCTTCTTTCAATTACAACCAGGAACAACTGGAATTTGCAAGCAATTCAGAAGATGAACATAAAAGTCTATAATAAGCATGCCGTGGATATGCCTTTTTGACATGCAGAAGAAAGAAAAGCTCAGATGCACTTAATCATTTAGTAAAACATTCTTTTTTTAGGTCTAGGCTGGAGACAGCTTTAGGTATCTCCCCAGAGATTTTGTACCAATCCATATATAATACTTTAAATAATAACAATGTATAAAAGGGCTTTAGGCTGCCCCCTTCAGCCATGGCTTGTTCAAGTGCCATTCACATTATGGCTCTTCTCACAAACAGCATACCTAGAATGGGGCCAATGCTTTATTTCAGTTCAGGATCAACCTAGAGAATAGTCCTTGTGTACTTTTGGTGCAATACAGTGTGAGGGAAAGCATTATTCCCTATTACTATTTCAGCCTGCATGTGGGAGAGGCGAAGGAAAAGTAACCCATCTTCGGCCGCCGCCTCCTTCTCTGTCCACTAGCCCTCCAGGGTTATGGGAGTTCATGCTGTTGCTTGTGGTATTGCTGTAGATAGCAGTGCAACGCGAAGGTGCATCAATTATGTTACTGTGTGTTCGAACAGAAAACAACACCCAAACGCCTATTTTGGACAATATAACATTATCCATTTTTAAGATGACCACTACAGTCTCACGAAACTACACAGGACTTTAGAACTGCAAGGTTCGCTGCTACTAAAGTATTTTTGCACTTACTAATGACACCTTATCCCATTGTACCTTCTTCATATATGTTTAGCCACATTAATTTAACCATGAGCAGATCATCGTATTTTACAAAACAATACAATTCCTGTCAAATAAAAAAAGGTTAATATAATAAAAAGGCAAATCTTGTGTCATCTTAATATATTTTCAATAATTGGGCCCGAACTTGCATCATTTATGTTCCTCGGTTTTGGAGGAGACAAACGTCCTCTAACTGGCATTTCAGGCAATATAACTGGGACCAGTTAAGATGTCCACTGCAGTACTTTCACATTCCCAAGCAAGATTAAATAACTAAACCCATGAACTGCTGAGCCCTTTTTTGACATTTGTGGTATTTGCATTCACACCTGCATAACCTATTTCCCCATAAGTTATCCATGCCAAATTTGTGTCCTTTTTTCCAATATCCTGGGTTCTAAAGGCACCCAGGGTTTGATGATTCCCCAGGAAAGGCACCAAGAAAACAGACAAAATACAGCTAAATTGTGGGATTTTTGGGAACAATGGGAAACAAATGCTGTACAAGAAAGTGTATGTTTTTATTTTCTAAAAATGCCAGGAATGAAAGATTTGCTTTGCTAGGATCACCATCTTCCCAGGTTGCAGGAACAAGCAGAGTTGTATCTACCACAGTTTTTTGTATTTTTGTAAGAGGACTTTTATTGGTTTCTACATACTTTCAATTTGTGGCAGAAACAGGTGTGCAACCCATTGTTGACCCCAAAAGCTACACATTTCTGAAAAGTATACAAAATTCAGGATTTAGCAAAGGCTCAGTTGTGTAGATCCGTGAATGTTTTCCCCAAAGAAACTAATATTTGAAATAAAATAAATAATGAAAATAATTAGAAATAAATAGCAATTGGTGGCAACGTTTTTATTGGTAAGTTTCTTGTCACAATGGCCTATTTACAAAAACAATATACTGATCTTCAGGTCACAGGGTTTGGAGGTTTTCCAAAAGCACGTGACAACCAGAGCCAACAAATGAGCAGCAGCTTGTAATGATTATTAATCGTGTACCCACCATGCAGCAATTCATATGATACAATCTAATAAAGGAAAAATGGGTATGAAGGATACTTATGTATTTCTGAAATGTGCACAAGATATTAGGCTTAGGAACAGTGGTTCCTCTGAATTTGGGGTTACCCGTACTATAATGTGAATCAGAGGGCATTTTGGAAAATGAGTTCTGTCTTGCACACTTGCTTACATTTGGAAGCCAAAAAATGAGCAGAAATCCAATTAGTAACAACAAATGTTCTACTGTTCTGTGCTTTCACGTCTCCTGATAAAAATGATATCCCACTTGGGGCATGTGTGTGCGCAACATGGGTGCACATCACTTTTTCAGGGGTGCAACAGTGTGTCATTTTGACACCCTTGCACCCTTGAAATTGCATGCGCAATTTGCGAGTACCTATTGGTGCTCGCAAATTGCGCATGCAATCTCCCATTCATTCGTATGGGCCTGTAGGCCCATAGGAATGAATGGGGAGCCATTCTTTAATTGCGACTCGCAATTTGCGAGTCGCAATTAAGGAATTTGTAGGAATCGCTATTTTCTCAGCGATTCATACATGCATAGGCATTTGCGCTTCCTTATTTGCGAATCCTTATTTTTCACTAATAAGGGATCGCAAATGGCATGTTTGATGCTTGTGCCTGAATGACATGTATCAGTGAGCGACTGGCAATTCATTGCAGAGATAGGTAATAAATCTCTTCGGGCAGCTAATTTCAAAAGAATGTCATTCTTGTTAAGATGGTTGGCGTACTATACGTGGTCATCAAGCAGGCGAAGGGGTTGGCGCCACACGTATTTTGTATGCCTGCATCTTACAAATTTCTGGCAGCAAGTGTTTGAGGCTATTGGTCATGCTATTAATTGCTCGCTGTTGCCTGAGGCTACCCTAGTAACTTCCAAAGTTAGCCAACAATTAGTAAAGGGTCAACAATATTTTATATCTGTAGCCTTAAACATTGCGCGCTCATATATTCTCCAGAATTGGAGGACTGCTAAGGTCTCTACAGTCTTAGACTGGAAGAATAAAATGTTCCGCACTATGAATTTTGAAGAGGCATATGAAAAGCGGGTTGGGGGACTGAAAGATTTAAGGATATTTGGCAATTCTGGAAATAAGCTTTCAGTAAGTTTTTGTGCATAGTGTTTTTTTGTGCCTGTGGGGTTCTTTCAGGAAGGGTAGCTGATGATAAGATGCAGATCGTGCCACATTGGGCAACAGTGTGCACCTAACTCTTTAGCCAGGGTGTGTGTTTGACTGTCACTCTGTGTGTGTTTGTCAAGCAGGAGTGTTATGAAAATTGTGCCTTTTCAATTCATGATATTTCCCTGCTTGAGTTAAGCATGCCAGTCAATTAATCAAAATGCTGATTATGTGTGACTAATATGACACACACTTAGTTTATATTATTGCATTCTGCAATATAATGAAGCTTACGTGAATAGATTTGCAGTATTTAATCTAAATGCTGACTGCTGCATTTTACAGAAGCTTGGTAAACGTGTCTCGTTTATTGTTGGTATTCAAAAGGACATAATCTCGTAGAACAAAAATGATTGAAAATGCATCAGGCCATCTTCTGCTAATTGTTTTTCTAAGAGTTTCTAACAATGAGATTATGTGATAAAAGTTGAGCACAAAAAGTGAAGTGTTGAGGGGAATCTTCACACCGGGAGACACTGGGATAGGCTGTACAAAATCATATCTCTGGTCCCAGTTAGCCTTATCTGTGCAGCTGGCCTTGTGAGTTGAGAATAGCTGACCTTGCTATTTCATTGAACATAGAACTTTATTGTTCAAACAGGTATGCAGGTGTGTACCATCTCTGAAACTCAAAAGAGGTTTTATTTTCTGCTGTGCTAGCTTTAGATTAGTGCTTAGAAGTAGCAGAACAAAGGAAGGATTGCTACATATTTATAACAGCAAGCATGTTAGAGTGGCTCCTCTTTATGCTTTAGAGGAACATTGTTGCTACCTTTTTTGTATTCATTGTGGTTACAATCCCTACTGTGTGCACTAGACTAGGATTTTGATTTAAAATACATCTTTAAAATGTTTCTCTGTGTTCTAGTGTTTTTGAAAGTGTTACTCCATATGAAAAATTGGTTAAGGGTTTCACTGATTATTCCTGTAATGTTTCATGGGATTGAAATTGTGGAATGGTTGCCGTGCAACTGTTTTTCTGATTCGGGTTGACACACTGACTAAGTCCTTGGTGCCTGGGGTTCTAGAAAGCTATCCTCTGTGTTTCTACAACAATCTAGAAAATATATCCGGGTTGATGTGTGTGTGCATGCTGTACGGATGTTTGTCTTTATCAGGTATGTGTATCTGCAATAGGTTTATGTCTGCAGGGTCCGTCTCTGCTGCTCCAAGGTGCTCTTCCTACCCTGACCTTTGCACTACTTACAGATCTTTATAATTTAGAGGTTAAAGATAACTGCTCCCTGAAGATTGGACTCCACTCCTCACTTTACCAGCAACCACCCTTGCACATGAGAAAAAATAGAAAGAAAAGAGGAAAGGAGTGAAAACAAATGGAGAAAACAGCAAAGAAGAGTACAGACGAAGAGAAATGAGAAGTAGTTGCATAAAATAAAAAAGAAGGGTAAGTCAACTAATAAAAAATGACGTTAGCAAAAAGTTTGGAAACGAATGAAAGACCCAAAGCCAAAGAACTAGAACACAAAAAGATAGGCAGAAAAGTGAAAAGATTTATGTTTATCAGCAGTTTAAAAAAATAAAAAGATAAGCTGTGAAGTAGGTTACGACATGATTGAAATGTCAGATAAAATGAGCTCATCACAAAATTCATTCTATCTGTTTTCTGCAATTCCCTAACACCAATCATTGTCAGTGTGTTCAGGGTTTTAGTAACAGGCTGCCGAAATGTACCTACTTTAAGGACATCATGTGTGTGCGTAACCTGTATTCTACAGATTACAATTCTAGAAAAATAATTCACTCTCAGAAGTGCAGTGACAGTATTATTTTTATGCCATCATAGCCTAGGGTTAAACTGAGGAAACCTAAAAAAAATGAAACATTTACTCTGAAAAGGCACAAATGTTGCACCCAAAAAGCTCCCCATAGGATGGATAAGTATTTATAGCAAGAAAATTAAACAGGTATTTCTTTAGTATCGTTGCAGAGCATTCATCTTGTTAGGCAGTTTCAATAAAATAAAAAAATGTGTTTGTTCCAACCATCTTATTTATTTAAGCAGTAGGTGGGACAAGTCGATTTTTTTACGGGCCAAGTAGGTTGAAGTTGCATTTTGTCCCTTGAACGAGTACATTTTTAAAACAATTCGGCATCGGCACCCTTGACATAGCCTGCAATTTAGGCCTTTCACTGCTGGATGGAGACTAGAATCAATAAATAGTCAGCAGGGGGCATTGAATTGGTCAAACACCGGAGCGAGGTGTCATTTTTTGCTCTGAGCATTAAACAGAGAGATAGGCCACAGAAATGAGTGAGTCAACACTAAGAATGTGGATTCAGAGTACACGTATTAAATTATCACCAACAGATGCATACATCAAATCTCTGTTATAAAGGTTTACATTACAAAACTCTCTGAAGACTTGAGCACGAGACTGTCAATACAGCAAAAACATAAAGAACCATAATTTGCCCAGCCTGGCATTTCGACAAATCTACAGACCAGAAACATTATGTTCTCTCCTATTGCGAAATATGCTTCTGCTTGTGGGAATGTGATTAAGGGACGCACACAAAGAAGGGTTGATGCAGACATGGTTAACCACAATCAAGACATTTGGGACCAGCTGCAGTGCAGTGCTAGCTGCCTCATTTGTGCACCATCACTGAGTGGCATGAGTGTAAATTATGGTTAGGACACGTATCTTTCACTCGGTGTTTAGCTATATCAACAACTTTTCAACTCAAGAATAGTCATAGCTAAGAGGGCACGCTGTTTCTCCCTTGAGTGAAGTACAATGATGAGTGAGTTTTGATGCATCATTCCAACTGATAAAGCACGTACTTGTAGATGTTTAAAGACATTACACAGAATTTGGCAAATATACTTTAAATAAACGTTGGTTTTGTACAGAGAAGGGGGCATATTATCAAGGGCTTTATCGCCGCTTTAGCGGCACTTTTTGCCGCTAAAGCGGCGATATTTTTAACGCCCTATTAGCAAGCTGTAGCTAACAGGCGTTAGCGACAGCTTTCCGGCGATAGCGGCCGGGTTTTACATCGCCTTGCATGTCAGCGATAATTATCGCTAATGACATGCAAGGTAGGCGTTCCCAACTAAAAGCGACAGAAAACAGTCGCTTACATACCTATCGCCTATTAGCAATACCCGCGAAGCGATAAAAAGACGCGCGCTAACCCCGATTAGCGCTTGTTTTTTAGAACTGATAAAAACATGACTTAGCAATGAAAGTCAATGGGAGGTGGATTGTAGGGTTAAGTCCCCAGAATTAGCGATAGGATTTTATCGCGTGATTTCTCGCGTTAAAGCTGGGTTTCGCCGCTATCGCTGGATATTTTATCGCAATGGAGATAAACCTTGCTAATAGCATGTTATTTCCGCGGTAATATCCAGCGATAGCCGGCGATAAAAAAAGGCGCGCTAAGCAAGGTTTGCGATATTTATCGCATGTTCTTGCTAATATGCCCCAAGGTCCCCTAAATTAAGAAAATAGTATGATGTGACACATGAAAGGCATAAATACAAATCTGCCAATGTTGCAGAAAATAAACATGTTGTCAACACTGACTGTGCTCTGTCTCAAGGAAAAGATACGTGCTTACCTTTTCAACTGCTGCTCGGAATATGTGTTTAATTTCTCTGCATTCCGAATTTTTTTCACCATCTTCTTGCACAGTGTCTTTTAAATGCGAACTTTCTGGGAGTTGAAAAAGTTTTCTCAAGCATGCTGCGTGTTCTTCGTCTTTGAGCGTTCTTTCCGAGCCCATCTGCAATGAAATACAAAGCATATCATCTATCACAAATGCAGTTTTTTAAAAGTCTAAAAGGCACTGACCTTTATATTGGCCTAAAAATAGCTGCTCTAGTTGTAGTTTGTTTATAAAATGGCCCAAGTACACTCTACACAGGGTGAAGTAGTTGTTTATTTAATCAAATTACTTCCATAACACATCCTAACTTGTACAGGCTACAGTGAGCTTTAAATATCGTAGCACAAGAAGTTGCGTTGTGTGCATTTTTAAAGCGCTAAATTCCCAATGAGGCAACAAGGCTCAGCCGCTGGAGGCATCAAGGCTCTGTTTGTAGAGGCCGCGCCCCACTTGCTCAATGCCAGCAGCTGAAAAATAAAACGTTATCTTACTATTGTTTGAGGAGAAGTGGTATGTGCACTTGTAAGTGCGCATGTCAGTTTGGTCAGCTGTCTAAGGCTGTCCAAACTGACATGCGCACTTAGGTTTCTCCAACCCAGCTGTATTGTACAGTCAGGTTGTAGAAACAGCACAGACTCCCTGTCCCTGAGCAAGTGTCTTCTCAGTCCTTTCAGGCCAATCTCCATGCTGCTCTCATGCTTGAGAGCAGCACGTGGATTGGATGGGAGTCTTGATGCTGACCAGGAACTGCAGCAGAGGAGCGCAAGGCAGCCGGCAGCACCAGGTAAGTGGTTTTAATTTTTTTTAAATTATTAACTCCCATGCTGCCCGCTCCTCTGCGTGCTTCCCGCTGGCCCCCTCTCTCCACCCCGCACCTCCTCCACTCGCCCTATCAGTATTTTTCTGTGTCAGGCGTGACTGCCTATCTGACCCTAATAATGAGTACAGCAGAGCAGAATTTCAGTATGGAATTCCACTCTGCCTGTTCAGGACTGGCCCGGTGTTCCAGCTCCTGGTCTTCCCAGGTGCATGAACACCGGATCTGGTTTTAACAGTCGGTAGGTAATTACAGAGGGTAAAATCGCATAAGGTTTCGGCTGCACCAGCCCCTATTTGTAAGATTAGATTAGATCAGATTAGTAATTTAGCACAATTTTTTTAGTTTTTTTTCTAGTGCATTATTTGTATTAGGATTGTGCTCTTCATTTCTTGTTTGTTAAGTAGAGTGTGGGGTAGGGATAGAACAACAGGAGCGGATTTCAAAAGAGGACGTAGTGAGTTGTTTTGTGCTTCTTAGTTGGGTGGTTTGTTGAGCAGACATTAAAGAAACTTGCAGCACGAAGTTGTGGTCTGAGCTCCTATCTTCTTCTGCGGTGAATCGTAAAGTGAAAGGAGTTGCTGTTATATATATATATATATATATATATATATTCATATGTGTATCACCAAATCCAGTCCAAACCATTTAAAGAAAACATGTGCCAGCACTCCAAGGTGTTACTTAAAGCATACTTTATTGAGATGTTGCCATAAAGCATTTGGGCCGAGCGTTGTCCTTGATTTGCTATGGTGGACGCCATTTTGAAAGGCTTATTTATATGAGTGTCATAATAAACATAAATAAAATACTAGGTTTACTCACATATTGAACATAAAAATGTTAACATAAATTAAATGCACACAAATCTTACATTTCTATATAGTTCAGTGTATATTACATTCATTCATATTTATTTCGCAATAAACGTAAACAAAATCAGTGGCGGCTCGCACAGGTAACACTGTGGGGCGGTGAGGCGGTTTTATTTATTTATTTATTTCCATTCCACTTCCCCGTCATATGTCGATCTCGACTACCCCCCCCAGCCTTGCCCCTGCTCCGCCACCCCACAGCATTACCTGTGCGAGCCGCCACAGAACAAAATGCTTCCATTTTTCAGCAGAAATCAGTAAGTATATCTAAATAATAAGGCAGCTGAATTAATTTAATATTGTGCATACAAATATACACTTGTGGGCTCATACATGTGTCACATGATGTGAGTATTTTTAACAGTCTAGCCCAGGTGGGCTTGTGTGACAATATTGTTATGTGGATAGAACTCCTTTAAACCTTGTGCAAGACAGAAGTTCATTAAATTGCTGAGTATTAAACATGTCATTCTCCACTTCAGCTGGAAACTAGCTAATTGTTATAAGTGTATGTACAATTCTTCTACAATATTCAACCTCATTGTAATTTTGCTGTCTCATTTGATGATGTGAGATGATTCTAATTTTCTCAGTTCTTTCTCTCTATTACCTCTTCAGGCATCTCTGGGCATCGATGACAAAATATTTAAGGTCTCTAACTTGATTGTTGTGTATTTGTGCAAAATGTCTTGCAACTAGGTAGATTCTATCCATGTTTCTTATCGCTCTAATGTGTTGTAAAACCCTTTTGTGCACTTGATGTATGGTGCTACCTACATACTGTTTGTTGTACGGACACTCTAGCACAGAGATTGCATATTCTGTTTTATTTGTGTATGCCCCCTTAATATTCTGAGGATGGTAGTCAAATGGTGTTTCATAGTGAGTTTTATTTATTCCATACTCACACGCATTGGATTTACTGCACTTGCGGAATCCTTGGCTACCCATTAGCCAGTTTGTTTTAGTACCATCTGTTAGGCTATTTCTAACCAACTAACCCATATTATACTGTTGTGGTACATTCTCGAGTTGTGAGTATAGTTGTCATGTGGGGCACAGCCAGCTTTTGACTAAGCTTCTAAAGTGGAAATGGCTATCTAATCTAGCAGCGGTGTTCTGAAAAATTTGTAGTCTTCTCATAGTTGACAAATTGAGTCATGGTACATACCATTAGCATAGTCCGGTTTAATAGGACAAAAGAGATGGCAACTTGTAGATGGTAGCTGTATCACAGCTCAACCTTGTCAACTATGAGAAGACTACAAAGAATTCAGAACGCTGCCACAAAATCACTATACACTGTAACACTATCGATTCCGACTCTGCCCACCGTGACACTGACCACACAGACACTTCTGACTGTAACATTGCACAATACTGGCTGGATGACATACCCACGAAATATGCAGTGATGTACATGTCACAAGTCTGAATCTCGGCTAGGCTGACTCATCCCTCCTCCTACCACAGTGGAGGAACTGAGTACCATAAACTGGGTAAAAGTAACACCTGCTATTTACAGCAGAAGCATGATATGGAGCACTATATAAAACAAAATATAATTATTTTTAGTTATTAATCTTAATATTGCCACTGTCAATTCTGACAATGCTTACTCCAACACTGCAAACACAGACAATGCAGAAGTGGCAATGCTCAATGACACAGTGGCATGACCTTCACACTGATAATGCTCAATGACACAGTGGCATGACCTTCACACTGATAATGCTCAATGACACAGTGGAATGACCTTCACACTGATAATGCCTCCTGTGACATTGCCGACTGGCACTGCACACCATGACACTAGACAGTGATACCCAGACCACCATCATAAGGCACATAAAACTGTCCACTGACAGTGAACGTTGATTCTGTCCAACTTGTCAATGGTCACACTGATACTGTCCACTAACCCTGCACAGTTGACACTAAACGTAGACACTGAAGACAACATAACCCATTGGTGTTACTGCAACTGACACTTTAGACCTTTATACTGTACACCATTCTACTACCCACACTGTCACTACACACCACAGCTGCACACCCTGGTTCCACACCCCCTGACACTATCCAGGCTTACACTATAAAAATAGAACCAACTGGGAAAAACACTCTATTAGATTCAATGCTATATCACAGAAACAAACATTTATACAATGATTTTTTGGTGGGGATTTTATTGTTTATTCTTCAATAATGTTGTATCCACCATCATGATCTATGCTCTAATAAACAATGTACAGCAGCTGCCAACAAATGCTTTGCCCCCTAGGGCTCGCAGGGCTAGGGCTATTTCAAGGCTGAGATGTATTATGTGAGACGTCAGGTGACTGAAGGTCATAGAAGCATTAATAAAACTAGAAAAGAAATCTATTGTGCTTCCATCTGGAATAGCACACTGGTGATTCACAGCATGCATGAGACAAACTGTAGATCATACTAGAGCAAATGTGCATGTGTACAGTCATGCTTCACTCAAACAATACGAGTGAAACAGTATACATACATGTCACAAAAGTTTGATCAGATAGTGATAATAGCAGCATCTGCAAGATAGAAACAATCACATTGCAGTGTTGTGTCTTGTCAGACCTGGCTTTTTCATCTGGTTTATCCCCAGACTTTTTACTTTTTGGCCTCCTGTTTTTGACCCTGTTTTTGTTGGTTTTATGACTCTGGGCACTTTACCATTGCTGAACAGTGCTAAAGTGCATATGCTCTCTGTGTAAATTGTGAATATGGATTGGTGTTTCCATGATTGGCTTGTTTGACTTACTGCTAAGTCCCTACTACAATGCGCTGTGTGTGCCCAGGGCCTGTAAGTCAAATGCTGCTAGAGGGCTTGCAGCACTGATTGTGCCACCCACACAAGCAGCCTTGCAAAAGGTTCTCAGATCTGCCACTGCAGTGTCTGTGTGCAGTTCAGTACTGCCATGTCGACCTGGCAGGTGCAATCACTTGCCAGGCCCTAATATTTATTTTCCTTACATGTGAGTCACCCCTAAGGTAAGCCCAAGCTACCCCTGTGGGCAGGGTGCAGTGTAGGTGAAAGGTAGGACATGCCCTGATGTGTGTGGCATGTCCTGATAGTGAAATACTGCCAATTTCGTTTTCCACTATTGAAAGGCTATCTGTCCTATAGGATAGAATGGGGAGTTTACTTATAACATCTTATAAATATAACTGCCCATGGGAACAAGATTGGAAAGTGGAGTTTGGTATGCCTGAACTCAGAATATAAAGATGCATCTTTTAGTAAGGATGATTTTTATATTCTGGGTTTGAAAATACCACTTTTAGAAAGTGAGTAATTTCTTGCTTAGCCATCCAGTGTGCCTCTGCTAGGTTTGTGTATTGACTGTCTGGCTTTGGAGTGACAGAGGCTGAGGATGTGCATTCTGTTCAGACAGCCACTTGGGGGGATGAGATGTGTCCTGCCTTTCCAGGGTGAGTCAGGGCTGGGCTGAATAGACCTGGGCTGCATTCAGAGTAGGGGGAGGAGATTTTTCACACCTGAATGGGCCTGATCTGCCTTGGACAATGCTGTCTCCACCTCCTGCCAGGAAGCTGGGCCAGAGAGGAGAGAACTGGTTTTTGCTGAGCACAGACACTTTCTGCCACCAGAGAACAAAAGATTTTGTACTATAAAAAGTGGGGCTCAGACCCCTGAACTTTAGATCACTTCTGGAATTCAAGAGGAACCTCTGTCAAGGAGAAGAGCTGGGAAAACTGAAGAAGTACTGCCCCTTTGCTGTGTGCTGTCTGGGGTTGCCCTGCAGTGGCTGTTTCTGCCAAGGAGAGGATAAATACTTTGCTGTGTGCTGTGTCTCCTGCTTGAGGAAGTTCTCCAAAGGCTTGAAATAGAGCTTGCCTCCTGTTCTGAAGTCTCAGGGACACAAAGACTTCACCACCAACTACCCTGAACTTCCTTGCTGGGAGTTCTGACCTGCCAAGAGGTGCCTGTTGCTGTATTGGGCCTCTGGAGGTTGTTCCTGCTGTTAGGAGCTGGAAAAGAAACGCAACTTCAAGAAGCGCAACGCATCCGCACCTGTTTCCGACACATCGCCGAAGAAACCGACGCAGCGCATGCCCGCGGCTCGAGAAATCACTGCACGCCGAATCCCGTGCACCAATCTCCGAAGTCTGAGATCACCGCACCGATTTTGATGCAGGCCGTGCAGTGCGGCTGCAAGAACCAACGCATAGTGGGACCGCGGCTGGAGAGACCAACGCAGCGTTGTCGCTGCATCGAGAACTGACGCATCTCCGATCATCACGCATCGCACCTGGGTGCCGCGTCTGCAAGAATGCCGGGGCCGCATTAAGAAACCAACACATCACCTCCCCGCACAGTAAGAAATGACACATCACCTCCCCTTCAGTAAGGAAGCGATGCATCACCGCCCCTCCGTGGCAGTAAGGCACCGACGCATCACCTCCCCTGGAGTAAGGAACCGACGCATCACCTTCTCTGGGCGTAAGGACCCGATGCATCACCCTCCCTGTGGCAGTTTTTGTTTGTGACCGTGATGCATCCAAGGTACTTTGTGTGGAAAGTGTTGCAACTATAATTTGCTATGGACAGAACTGTTTCTACCTTTTAAAAGTCATATTTTGATTACTGTATTGTGGATTTTTGTCGTCTTGGTCTTGTTTGGTTTAGATAAAGATTACTTATTTTTCTAAACTGGTATGGTGTCCATTTGTAGTGTTTTCACTGTATTACTGTATGTGTGCACAAAGGCTTTACACTCTGCTTCTGAGAGAAACCTGCCTGCTCGTGCCAAGCTACCAAGGGGGTGAGCAGGGTTATTTTAGAAGTGTATCCCCCTTACCCTGACTAGGAAGACAGGTCCCTACTTGGACAAAGGTGCAAACCATTGCCAACTAGAGACCCCCATTTCTAACATTTCTCATACCACAAGAAAGAATATGTAGGAAATTGGGTTAGGGGTAGAGGGGGGTGAAACCCTACTAAATCAGTAACCACAATTCCTGTCAGGGTGAAGTCACAAGCGAACCCCAAATTAACCTGTGCTTAATCCTCTGGTTGCTTGGCACAAAAGCAGTCAGCCTTAATTTAGAGGCAAAGTGTAAAATATTTATGCAGCACTTCAAACAGTAATAAAGTGGAATTAAAAAAATTTCAGGTAAGTATAGCGTCTAAAAGCACAAAGCGCGATTCACGGTTACCTGGTCACACGAGAGAAGGTGAAAGTCACAAGTTTAGGCCGACTGCGATGGGGAGCGGGCCAGATACAGGGAACAGGTTAGTCCTGCTGAAAGTATTACCTTTGAATGTGCAGCGCAAAGAGTTCTGTACAAAGAGAGCAATGGAGGGGTCCGCGAGGAGCAGGCAGAGTGTTACAGATGGTCGTCGCTGTACCGCGAAGAGCAGGTAGGGCATCGCGTATGTTCGTCACTGAAGATCCTGTCCGGCGCCACAGATGGCCATTGCTGGAGATTCGCGTTGGCGGTCACCACGGGCTCATGATGCTGTAGCATGAAGTGCAGATCTTGTGTTGCCGGTTATCGCTGGTAGTCACTGTTGTGCGAAGAGTCGATTCACCGGAGCTTTGCGTTGGCCAGGCCCAGAGGTGTACTGAAGAGTTGGGTCTGAGAGTGCGATATTTACACTTTGTACCAACTTTGAAGTAGGAGAAGTTCTGAAGGTTTCCACCTCCAAAGGCGTTTGGAATTACCTGTCTCCCTGCCCTGGCCCCAGCTTGTCTAAGGACACAAAAGACTAGTGTCAAATTCTTTGTGGGTATGCTTAGGCAGAGCCTTTGTGATGTGCAAGTATGGTGGGTGGCAGCTCCTCCCCCTCATCAAGTCAGAGATGGCATATCCTGCCAACACCTATTATCCCTTTGTCTCACTGTCTGGGAAAAATATATAAAGACCAACTGCCAGTTACACCTAGTCATGTGACCCAGCATACAGGCTACAGGCTGCAGGCACCAAATAGTTGGGACAAGAAAATAGAAATTTTCTAGAAGTGGCATTTTCAGAATTGTTGTCTCTGGTGTCCTGGAATCGGTGCTACTATAGCCATCCAAACTGAGCCAAGTACTCTTCTTCCATACCTGACTCTCAGGATAGCAAAGGTGAGCAGTCAACGGCTTCTCAAGGAGATTGGGGGGGGGGGGGGCAAAGATTTAGAACTCAACAGTCAACCAAAATACAATAATTCACTCTCCAGCCCAGTACTTTTCTTAAGAAAAGAGAAGTATGTGTCTCAGCAAAAACAAAACACTACATATACAAATGGGGTTTCAGTACAAGGTTTAATATTACTAATGGCGGGTGCCTGCTAAGCATCCCACCACCTCTACTGCTCTCTTCTCAGTTCCAATGAACCCCCCCAAACCCCCAGGCCAGTGGTAACTACTAAGGATAACAGGACATAGCCAACAGCAGACAAAGGTATGAGTTCGCTAAACGATCATTATGTCGCAGTCACCCCTAGGTCAGTTTGTGTGATCTTGATCAAAAAGAGTTCATGTTGGCAACTGTATTTCCCTAACAGAAGCCTGTCTTTACATTATAGATACAGTCTCAGTCTTTCATTTCCAGACCCTGTGTTACCTATTTCCAGCGGAAGCAGCTGCAGCAGTCCTGGTTGGTGCTCTGCTAAGGCTTGCACCAGCAGCATTCTCAGTATTCACTCAGTACTGTGGCCTCCCTCCTTGCTAGAGCCACTCGAACGAACAGTGCAGCAGGACTGATTGACAGGTGCTTTGTTCTTTGGCAGTTGCAGCGTTCAGGCCATGGGTCAGGCGCGGCACTATGGTAGTGATGGGAATCCTCTCAGGATATGCCTAACATGGAGCAGCAGCAGCACCAGTACACCCGGATATGCTGTGAGAGTGTTAGTCAGTACACTGCTGGTTTAGGTTCCAAGTTTTCTTGATGCAGTTCACCACATGAACCGCATAGGGAGACCACATGACCCTTCATGTCTTGGTTGGCACCAGTTGCACTCTCGCTCATTGTTGGCTTCTCCTGAGGAGGCAATGCCTAGAAATCTCACCATTAACAAAAGAATCTGCTGACTCACCCTCTCTTCCCTACCAGCCAACAAACGGCAGTGCTCAGAAAAATCAACACTGACTGATTCGATTTTGCTCAGGAAAATCCAATCAGGAACCCCTTACTAAAAGGTCCTGTTGGGACGGGAAAGTCCTTCAGATGGTAATGGACGTGCACCCCTGCCCGGAGTGCCCCATGTTGATATTTTTTGTCATAGGCAAACACAAATGCCATGACATAGGCCTGTCTCACGAATAGGGATCTTGTTGGACCAGGAAAGGCACCCAACAGCTACCCTCATAGTGGTGAAAGGCTACTGCCTTTGCCAGGAGATAAGCAGCACAAGCGCGGTGGTAGTAGCATACAGTGTAATGATCAGTGGGAGTGAGCAGGTCCTTTTTAATGTGTCACTGGAGCAACGCCTACAGGCTCACTCATTTAAAGTCTACTGCTGTGTACTTAACTCACTGTTGCAAAATGGGTTCCTCCCATGAGTGTTTTCTTTTTTGATCACCAGGTGTTGGACTTTATTTCTGTGGGTGAGTCTCACTACTTGTGTCTCACCCATGATAATCACATGGTAAATTGACTGGACATGTTTACTGCCAGTGTCCGCCTTTTAAGATAAGGACGCAGCAAGGGTAAGGGGCACTTGAATGGTAACACATGTGCACAAGTGTGCGAGCTGCACAGGGGAGACTACAGTTTTGGGCAGACAGGTAGCCTGGTGAAGAGGGGACTCTGTAGGGAGTGAAGTTGACCTGGGATAGGCCTTATAATATTAATGGGCACTGATAGGCAAAGTCAGTATCGTTTACTGTTTTGTCTGCAGTAATACTGTATTATACATATATGGGGAATTCTGCCTTAGAGTGCAGTTTTGCTTCCCTTGGGCCTACAAAGTTCCTTGAGGTATACAATTTGGGTAAAACATGTGCGCCTAGTATGAATACGCAGCTCCCAAGATCATACAGGTACACCTTATGGGTAACCCAAACTTTTCATAGTTCTCTGGCTCAAGTCAGGTGAGAGTCCAGGACTTTTGTCATCCGGCTGGGCCAAGTTGATTACTCTGCTTCCCAGCAGAGGGAAAAAAGGCCTCCCCACACAACAGGAGTAATTAACAGTGCTTCTCCCAACTCCTGAGGAGGAAGGGATGGGAAAGAAAATTTGCATCTGTTAATTAGCTGTCATACTGTACCAGGGCTGGGACAGCCCAGGCCCACTGAACAAAGGAGGAAGCCCAGATCCCTCGAGCCAACACAGGAGGGGGCTCCTCTTTGATGTTTTGGTGGGAAGGTCTCTGGCAGTGATGCTAGCTAGGGGTGGAGCTGAGTCCCCTAATGGAGAGGTAAGCAGTGACGTCTTGATGACGCCATCTTGGATTATCCCAGCATGCTGTGCAGGAGGGTTGGGACCGGGTGGAGGGGTGAATTTATTAAAGTTGGACACTGGAACTGGACAGAGGCAGCACCATGGGCAATTGAAAGGACAAGGCCCCTGATGCTCTAATGGACTCTGCCTCCAGTCAACCCCAGGACCAGTGGGTCTCTCAAGGATCAGGGAAGCTGGCTCCTTTACACCCTTTAAGGACCAGTTGGGGGAAGAACTGGATGTCTGCACCCAAACAAGCACCAGAGGACAAGAAAAATGAGAAAGGCTGGTACAGGGAGTCAGTGCAACCATCTCCCTGCAAAGTGTGACACCTCGGAGACCAAGAGGCCTGTGGAAGAAGCTCCAGGGGGCTTGGTCTTGCCATCAGGAGCAAAGTGAGATCAGGATCATGCAAAGCAATCCAACAGTGCATGAGATATTATAAGAAAAAAGATTTGAACTTTGACTCCCCCCCAGCCGAGGAAACAGCATGCGTGAAGCTCCACTGCCGATGCTCAAGAAACCCCCAGAGTGGGCCAGTGCTCAGGGGTCGATGCAGGGTTATTACAAATTAATGAGTTTGGGAGGGGGCGAGCTGGAGCCCCCTCCCCAGAGGTCTTGAGGCCTGGGAATCATGCATGGTGACCTAGGATCCCATCTCTGGACCTCCACCAAGAGAAGGTAAGAGGGAGTGCTGTTATACATCCCATTCCCCTGAGAAGAAAGAACTGGCTTGGGACCCGATCTCCGGGCCCCCAGTGTGAGAAAAACCGGGGAGTGCTGTCACCCTCCCCAAAGGAGGAAAGGGACCCCATCTTCGGGCACCCAATGACAAACCAGCAAGGGGGAGAACCACTGTGTGCCCCCCAACTTTGTTGGGCTCGCCTTTGATCCTCGTGCTTGGGTCTAGGGGCAGTCAACACACAGAAGACACCCTCCCACACTGAGTTTTCCCACTGTAGAGAGAAGTCAGGGTGCCTCGGTGGGACTGGACATATTCAAAGAAAAAGAAAAAGGCACCGTCAGAGCTGCTAATTACATATTCACACCCCGAGAGTGCCCTATAATGCCCTGCGGGTCTAAGGCTTCCCAAAGGTTCCAAGGATTTGATGGCCTCAGAATGGCAGTTTACAGGGTCAAAGAAATTATGATCCCCTGGCTTTCTGCCTAAGATTTAAGCACATAGGGCCCGATTCACATAGGTAAACTGAGACAAAAGTCTAACTTTACGACTTTTGGTATTCACAAAGGGCATTTACGAGTAGTAAAGTTAGACTTTTGTCTCAGTTTTGGTCTCAGTTAAACTTAAGACCAAAACTTAAGTTTAACTGAGACAAAAGTCTAACTTTACGACTTTCGGTATTCACAAAGGGCATTTACGAGTATCAAAGTTTTGTCTTGCACAACTAATTACCCAATTTCTTACACTAACCCTTGACCTACCCTTTGCCTGCATCGGTTTGGTGTGTAGTGCTGCACAGTGTATGTGGGGTGTACATGTGCTGGGTGTATGTGTGCCTGTGAATGGTACAGTACAGGGATAATGCAGTACTGTGCAGTGTATGCATGTTATATGCATGCACTGGGTGTATGTGTCCCTGTGAGTGGTGCAGTACATGATGGGTGTAGTACTGCTCAGCGCGGATATGTTGTGTACATGTGCTGGGTCAATGTGTGCCTGTGTATGGTAGGATATATGAATAATGCAGTACTTTGCAGTGCGTGAATGTTTTATGCATGTGTTGAGGTTATGTGTGCCTATGAGTAATAGAATACATGAAAGATGTAGTGCTGTGCAGTACGTGAATGTTATATATATGTGCTGAATGTATGTGTGCCATCAATAGTACAATACATGGCAGATTCTGGATTCAATTTTGGGAGATCTAGGCCTGCACAGTGAAACATGAGGAGAGGAGGTAGAGGAATCCCCATCAGGCAGATTTGTGTATTGATGCATTCCTGTAAGCTGGGTGGGACACACTGGAGATAGGGAAAGGCAGTCTCTCCCAGTACACTTCAAAGGGTGCTCTTTGATAGAGGTCACAACGAAGGGGCCTGGGCACATCACAGGAAGGAGATGGGGCTGTTCAGATAATCATAAAGAGTAGAGCCGAGGCCCTGGGCTAACCTTTTGATACACATATTCCTGTGACTGACATCCAGGTGTGAATAAAAGGAAGCAGACCCCCAACATAAACTTCAAATACTCAGATTATAAATCACATTTGGTGTTTCGAAAGGGACTATTAGAATAGGAGCTTGAGACCTCAAAAATTAACAACTGTGAAGTAGTCAGTCGGGCTGTGCAAGGAGGAGAAGATCAAAAAGACTTCTGCCTTTGATCAGGACTGGGGGACAAGGCCGGCTAGTCTTGCAGCTGGGTGAGGGGACATCACCCAGGTAATGCAAGACCACCTGCCATGGAGCCTGGAGCAATAGTGTCTGCCTGCTTGTCAGGACCAGTGTTCCCTTTGCGGAAGAGGAGAGCATTGGAAGGAGCCGTGTCTAGTGGGGAATCCTGTTGAATGGATTCTCTTTGCAAGGTGTGGGGAGATGGTTTCTGCACCGATCTGGTTGTTGCCCATGTGCAGGGAATGTCAGTGACTCTCGTATGCCAGAGGAGGGCCATTGTGAAGTGAGCAGTGATCATGGCTGTGCAAAACGGGCCATCGCCTGTGTGCACTGAGTAATCGGCAACCTCATATGCCAGGAGAATGCCAGGAGGAGCCGCCATGAGGAGACCGCCGTACCGAGTGGGCCGTCGCCCTATGTGGTGGAAAGCTGGTGACCATGTATGCCATTAGGGGCCGCCATGAAGAGACTGCCATGCTGAGAGGGCAGTAACCCTTGAGCTGTGGTAAGGTGATGACCCCGTATGCCAGGAGGGGACACCACAAGGAAATCTTGCTGTGCAGATCAGGTCCGATTCCGTGTGCAGTGGAAAGACAGTGACCCCGTATGACAGATGGGGCCACCATGACAAAGCAAGAAGTGTGACCTGATCGGGATCATCACCGGAGGACAGAGGCCGCCATGGGGACCCCCACGGACGTGCACCATGACTGAGGGCCAGCTGAGGGACCTTCACACTATTATCACCCCCCACTCGCCATGGGAAGGACCAAAGCACTTACCCAGCTTGGAGGAGCCACGAAGAACTTTCAGTTGATGCGGCTGCAATATCGCTTGTGAGGAATTTGAGGACCGCCGAGCACACCCGCCTGGGCCTCGTGCTGAGGACTTGCTGGAGACAACCGGTGCAGCTCAGGCGCCCGCGAAGGGAACCACCCAGGGACTCTGTTCACTCCAATACTGCAGGTGTGGGTAAGACTGATTTGGGGCCACTCAGCTCCGGAGGAACTTGTTTGCTAGATAGCGCTTTGGCACTGGAACACATTTGACTTTAAAAACAGAGTCAGAGTGGAACTCCTGAAACTCTGACTACTAGTGGGGCTTCACCTGAATGTCGCCTATAGTGAATGTGAAATAAACAACATCGCTAGAGTAAGGAGGTGGTGGGACTCAGTAAACCATCTAAAGAAACACCGGAGCCCTGACATCAAGGGGTTGTGGAAGTCCTTTGTGAATGTCATATTTCCCTTTGTGTTGGTGGCGGTAAAATACATGCTTATTTTTTCATAAAAGTAAGTATTTGACTGGCTAAATATATATTGTGACTGCTGTGTGTAATTTGAGTTATGTGCCTGTGTTCACTCCCTGTAGCCTCCCACCCCCCTCCCGCCCTCCCCCGGGAAGCCTTGGGCTGCTCGATCCACACTATTACTGAGAGGCAAGTGCTGTAGGGGTACTTGGCCTTGTTGCTATGAATCCATAGTTGGTCGGGCAGTGGGACATCAGGAGTAAAAGGCGTCAACCCCCATGGTTGGGCCAAGTAACCCTTGTTTGCCCGGTGACCCTCTGAACGGGGTTGTGACAGGTCCCCATATAATTTCTAAGGGCATCCTTGTATCCATCCTGTCTTATGTCATTGTCTTAGTCCCATTCTCCAGCCACTGAAATGCAGGCAATACCTTTCCACTGTCTGGGGAAGCTGTATCCACACTCCATGTTGTACCATGCTAAACCAGGGGCCATTCAAAATGGATCCCAGTGGACCCAGCAATTGTACTTCCATTTTAAATGGAGATTTGCTACAACATAAGCCATACATCCACCATGCACACATGCTCCTGAAGTACATATGGAATATTAATGCAAAGGTATGGGTGTTACATTTCAGTGGAGTGAGGTTAAAAAGCGTTTTCTCTCGCTTGGTGGGAGCTTTGAAATTGCTCCGCCAAGTGAGAGCAAGCACAGGTTTCCCTGCCCACGCCAGTGCAGGCAGCGAAACCGCTATGTACCGGGGGTGGGAACCCCAGGACATAGCTGGTGCCGGCCTTGGGGGATGGGGTCCCCAAGGCCAATAGTAGCTCTGGCGAGGGAGGCTGCACAGGCCCCCTCCCATTTTTCTGCACGGCTGGGCCATGGGGGATTGGATCCCCGGGGCCAAAATCATCCCTATGACCAATCTGGCCGCGCCCCGGAAGATGGCATCCCTGGGGCAGATAATGGTCCGGGGAGGGGGGCTCCATTTCCCCCTCCCACTCTCCCACTCTCCCTCTGAACCTGTGGTCAGGCTTCAGGAAATGAGGTCCCCAGGGCAGAAATCAGCCCAGGGAAGGGGGGGCATGTGCGGAGGAGGGGGAGTTGGAGGCTAAAAAAAACAAGCGCTTGGTTTTTAAAACACGTTTTAAAACAGTTGTTGTGAGACCCCACCACCAGGCCTAAGGATCAGGGTATTCATACCCTGCCCCCTTATATATTTTCTTTCCTTTTCTTCTTGGGACTCTGCCGAGCCCGAGTCCCAAGATGGCTGCCAATACTTCCTGGATGAAGTGTTGGAAATAGTGACGCAGGGAACTCTCCCACTTAAGCAGCTTAAGTGAGGGCTGTCTCTAGGACCCCTGTGCTGGTGAACTGGGTCCCATGTTAAGTTTTTATGGGCCTCTTCTGTCTGCAGGGGCGCAGACAAAGTGGTCATAATTAACACTATTATGCAATACCATGACAGAGGGGTGTGGGGGTGGGCTGACAAGTACAGTAAGGGAAATACAGAGAGAATAAGCCTGAAATTATTACATTAGTGGCAACACACAGAGAGGGACAAATGGAAAAAATGAACATGAGTGAGAAAGTTTAGAAGGAAAATAGGCATGAAAGCAAAATATGGGTAGACAGAAACAGGAAAGAAAGAGTGGGATGGTGAAAGAAAACAAGGAAGAAACGTGTGATAAGTAGGATGGAAAGGTGAAAGACTGAATGGATGCAAAGGTGAAAGGATGCACAGATGGAAGGACAGGATAGATGAAAGGGTGAGAACATTGATACGTTAAAGGGTGTATGAATGGAAGGATGAAGAATTGACAAATGGGAAAGAGTGACAGGGTGGATAAAGGGATACATGAATATATAGATGGGTGGATGCATGAGAGGATGTATGTATATATAAAGTGATGAATAGGTGGATGAAAATGTAAAGGAATGACAGCTGAATAGTAGAACAGACAGAAGGGGGAAAGGATGGATAGAACGATGGATGGAAAGGGATCGCAAGGGTGAACGGAACTCTCCTAAGTGTGGTCGGGTTTGCTCACCTCATGTGCTCAGTGTGATTAGAGATCTTGTTCAACAGGGGGGCATTTTAACTTTCTGGGTACTCCCTTAGTTGGAAGCCAATCAGATCTCACCATGAGAGGATTTGCATCCCTAGATATACATAAATCTTTTTTCTTTAATAACTACAAAACTACTAAACGTATTTACACCAAATTACTAAAAAGGCTCTTTCTGGACCAAGAGCTAGCTTTCTGCCAACTTTGGTGTAATTTCATGCAGTGGATCATGATGTAGTCATGTCTAAAATCCCTATAGGAAATTGCGTGGGGAAAATATGTTTTGGGACCCCAACTTTTTCTCGGCCCCCACTTGAGGAATCATCTTGAAGCTTTCCAAACTGCAGCTGAAGTGAGTGGCGAACTAGTTTTGAAAGTTTCGTGAAGATTCATCAAAAAGTGCAAAAGTGATTCGCAAAACAAAAAATGCTTTTCCTATGAAAACTAGGTCCTAACTATAACTACCTACTGGCAACCGCCAGTAGGTAATATATATATATATATATAAATATATATATATATAGGTATTAACTGAAAAAAATACAAATGTTAAAGTGATGTTATAGTTGGGGAAAACAATTCATTTAAAATGTTCCATTGTAAACTCAATAAAACACTGAAATTCACCAGTTATAGTAAACTGAAGTAACAATAACTTGTACCCCACCATGCACAGTGTTCTCATCAATGATGTCATTTCAGATTGATACTGTCAGTTATGTCCTGGAACATGTCATGAGTGATGTGAGGTAATAAGCAGTACATAGGGAGGGCGCTAGTTATAGTTACGCTTTATGAGTAAAGATCGAGATTTCTACCAAATTTGGTGTAATTTCATTCAGCCATTTTAGCTGTAGCGTTGTCTAAAGTTCCTATGGCTAACTGCATAGGGAAACTACGTTTTGGGACCCCCCTTCTTTTTCTCAGCCCCCGCTTGACAGATCACCCTGAAATCCTCTAGCAAGGAGCAGAGGAGGATTAAGCTTTTTTTAGGAAAGTTTTGTGAAGATTCAACTAACGGCGCCAAAGTTATTAGCAAAGAAAACAATTAATTTTCTATGGAAACACGGCCTTAACTCTATAATTACATAGTGGCGATTGCCACTATGTATTATATAAAAAAAAATATATATATATATATATTCACAACAGACGTCGTCACCTTCCGTGACTCACCGTACGGCAGAACACAGACACCACAGACTCCAATCTTCGTAGGTATAGTATTCACCCTTTATTCCATTTTCTTCTTTATCATTGAAGGTCACATTTTCACAAGATTCTGCATATTAGTACTTAGATCCCAGGCCGATGCGTTTCGGCTTCCACCTTCTACTGGGCCTCCTTTTATATATTTATATAAACACCCACCCACACACACACAGCAAGCAAGCTGGTACAAGGAAGAGCTCAGGCTCACCAAACACCTTTGCAAGCAACTTGAACACAGATGGAGATGCTACCATCACCAAATCAGAGTTATGCTACCAGCAACTTTATGAAAAGCAGCATGAAGGAAATCTTTGCTATAGTGACAGGCTTCACCTCTCTTGCAGCAACCTCCAACAGCATAATTCCCTCTTTGTACCTCTGCGCCCACCTGTCCCTATTCTCCACAACAAGATCACCAGCGTCTACAAAAACTTCAAGCCCCAAGCAGACACTTCCACCTTTGCAGCCATCTGACCCATCTCTACTAACACCCAGAGGATCACCCTGACCACATAATCCAACATCACCACTCGGAAAAACACCATGACCCTGCAATCCATACACAGTGGAGAATCCTCAGACCTCTGCCCTCACGTCTTCATCAATGTGCTGGAACCCATCAGCACAGTTTTCATCCCAATCCTGAATGACTATGATCATGGGAACCCACCCGGAGCCTGCAAGCACACCATAATACTACCCCTCCTCAAGAAACCCTTAGAAGACCCAAAGACACTAGTCAACTACCAGCCTATCTCTGTGTTACCCTACCAGGCAAAAGTCATGGAAAAGATGATAAAGAAACGCCTAACCAACCACCTTCAACAACCCTCTCCTTGACACCACTCAATCTGAATTCAGGCTCAACCACAGTACAGAGACCACCCTCATTGCCGCCATGGACGACATCTGGATGATCATGGACACAGGTGACAGCTCAGCCCTCATCCCACTGGATCTTTCCACAGCTTTCGACAGTCTCCCATCCCATCCTTATCCAAACAACTGCACGAAGCCGGCATCCTAGGTCACACATTTAACTGGATCTGCTCTCCCTGACAGGCCGCCCCATGTTTGTCAGCCTGGCCCCCTTCAACTCAGATGCAGAGAAACATGTCTGTAGAGGTCCTCAAGAATCCTCCCTCAGCCTCACTCTGTTTGCCGCCTCCATGACCCTACTTGCCAGCATCGTCCATGTCAACTGACCAGAAGACTACAGACCATACAAAACTCAGTAGTCAAATCACTCCGCACTCACATCATCTGGCACCTCAAACCACTCCACTGGCTCCCAATCCACAAACAAGCACTTTTTTAAATCCTCCCGCACTCTTACAAAACCTTACACAATATAGGCCCCACGTACACCAATAACTGAATAAACTTTCACAACCCTACCATACACCTCCGCTCAGCCAGGTTCCTACTTGCACACACCCCCGGCATACACAGAACCAGATCTGTCAGTTTTGTATTCTCCTACCTTGCTCCTGTTCCATCAAATCAGAGCCTCCTCTTCAGTTCTTGAATTCGGCAAGAAGCTGAAGTCTTGGCTATTCACCTAGCCCGATGCTGTCTCCGCCTATACAGCTCCTGCTTCCGTGCCAGGACGCCCTACTGGGTGAGCTGTGCACAATACAAATATGCATAACGAATCATATCCTCTAATCTGACACCTTTTCTAATTACCTCCAACAGGCTGCCTTTAGCAGCACTGAGTATAACAAACACAAGCAAATCAATACAAACACAAGCAAATTAATACATAGTAAATTGTTCTAATTAATTGAATGAAAACCTATCTCAAGTCTTAGCCTTTGAATTGGAACTGAATTATTTAATGAAATCACATCCCTTAAAAACCAGCCCTCAACCTTGTCAAAGCACAATCCTTTTGGAACCACCAGAGATGGGAATCATTAGACAATGGTGCAACAGTTTTGGTGTTATAAACTAGAACTAAGGGCGAAAGAGAGAACCCTTCACCTGTCCCCCCATATGTTCTCTCGAACCTGGTCAGGTCTTTCATTGCAGTGCGAACTAGTACAGTCTTCGAATCCAAATGGGGTATTCACGTTAATTTCCAGCCTATCTTTATGTCAAGATAACAGTCAAGATTCACTTGACTTCCTCCAGTACAACATCTTTCAGACAAAATTTGCGAGACACATACATTTTGTCAAAGACCATGCTCTTAGTTTAGTTTATGTTGATTTTAAGTTTTTTTCACTTCACAATAATCAAACCGGGCCTTCAAGGCACGTTGTAAACCAATAAGGGTAGAACTCTAAAAAATGGTGAATAAAAGGCCTGACTCTAGATTGAGATACCAAATTAGTGACGATGGGGGATTAAAAGTAAACATAATTTATGTGGGAAGTCCATGGTAATATTTTCCCCTGCCCTCCAGTCTGTTCATTGTTTTCAAATTCTTATTGTTTTAAATTTGCCCAGCAACAGACTGAGTGAGACTAATGCAACACACTGCAGCAGTAAATACAACACACTGCAGTAGTTTAGCGGTGTGTTGTGTTTGGTCTTGAAACAGTACTGGGAATTGCCAATGGTGACAGATCAGTTGTGGGTCATGGTGCAGATGCCCAACACCACCAGAAAGGTCTGCTCTAGTCTTTGTGTTAATTTGCAGTCCTCACCAAAGTCCTAGGCTCTGCAGTCTACTCTAAAAAAAAACACATGCATGGGCACATATGTAAGTCAGGCCCAGTCAAAAACCATCAGTCCCAGTCAGGTTAAGGGGTTCATCATGCAAAAACATAAGTCCACAATTCAAAATATAATTGCACTGAAGTGTTTATCAGGTGACAGCCTCCGTCAGCCCACAGCTGTTCGTTTCATTATGACCAGCACTCTAACTCGCATACCAATGGACAATGGAATGTTGGTATGCACCACAAGGGAAGGGAATCGTGGGGGGGGGGACAAAAGGCAGGATGGATCAAACCACGGGGTACAATAATTGAAGAGGACATATGATACCTGAAATACATCAATTACAACACATCTCCCTCCTATAACAGAAGAACACTCCTGTAATAAAAAAAATCTTTTTAAAACTCCACAACGCTTAACAAAGGTTACTTAGGTTCTCAATACAATAATGCTCCAAACAAAGGATATTACTTTCACAAAGATACTGTAATGCATGGAAAGAAGAAAATCACACTACCCACAAACTGATTACACAAATTCAATGCATGATGTAATCCTTATGCCACATTGGAGATTTGTGAAATCTTACATTCCTCTGTTCTTCCACAGCTCTGGAATTTTCACCTAACTATCATTGAGCTCTGTATCGATCAGAGAGGAGGGGCACGGAGATACCCTGTCCATGCTCCATGTCCTGCCATCCTTCTGAGTGACAACATTCTTCCCTACATTGGTCACTTTCAAAGGTTTAGAGAATTTGCTGAGCCTCCTTTGGCGAGGACCTGGCAGTTTAATGATAACCCAATAACCCACCTTCCAATTACTCTCCTTAACACAATGTTTCTCATCATATCTAGTTTTATAACCTTCCTGGTGGAGTTCCCTTAACCGGTTCATTTTATTCCGTCACACCCAACTGGGTTCTCCTCCACCCAACCAATTGGGCAACATTTTTGTACCAAGAAGACTGCCTTTTATAACAAGGAAAGGAGAAACATTAGTTATTAAATTAGGGGCCGTGTGGTATGACCAAAGCATATTTTGGAGAGCTTTATCAGCTCGACTCCCTGACACTCGGGCCAATTGCAGACATTCTATGATCATTCGATTAACTCTCTCACCAATCCATTTGCCCTGGGGCAGTACAGAGCTGTTTTCAGGTGATAAATAGACAACAACCGAGGTAAACTGCACCCCATTGTCCGTAATGAGGGTGCTAGGAATACCTTCCATAGTGAATACTTCTTTGAGAAAACAAATGAGGGCCTGTCTATTAACACTTCCCACCACCTTAGTCATTATCCAATGGGAGTGATAATCCACCAGGACAAGCTAAAATGTACCCGCCTATAAGGAATTTTTTAACGGGCCAATAATGTCCAATCCTAGTTTATCTCACGGTTTAGAAGGGAAATTAATAGGAGACAAAGGAGCATCTCTGGTGGTTCTGGTTTTATCACTTTGGGCACATGATAGGCAGTCCTTAACCTTTTCCTTTATCACAATGTCCATCCTAGGGAACCAATAAAAGGCTCTAACTTTGGCCTTGGTGATACTTCTACCTAAATGCCCTTCATGGGCGATTTCTGCAATTCTTTACCTTATATCCACCGGTGGAACCAACCTATACCCCCTCATGACTCTGTCATTAATGACACTCAGCTCATGTCTCACGGACCAAAATTCCTGAAGATCAACATTCAGGGATCCTGGTTTGGTAGGCCAACCCTTAATAATATTTCCCTTTACTTGTTCAAGAACCACATCCTTCTCCATCCCTGACTTCCAATCCTCCCTTGAAATACCTGGGACCTCCTCGGACAAAATGGTCTACCCCTCCCCAACACCCATCTCATCCACTTCGTCCTTGCAAGGTAGCCTAGATAAGCAATCTGCCACCCCTTTCCTGATACCTGGGACAAACTAAATCTTGAAGTTGAACCCTCTTTAGTCCCAACAACCATTTGGCAATGCGGGAGAAATGGTATCTCTTCCTTTGGTCAAAAAAATATACACAAGAGGCTTGTGATCCGTGTGCATCACAAAAGGCACCCCCCACACAAAGAACTTGAAATGTCCTATAGCCCACGCACAAGCCAAAGCTTGCCTTTCTACTGTGGAATAATTGCGCTCAGTATTCTTAAGGGCTCTAGACGCAAATCCCACAATCTTCTCTTCAACCTCTACAACTTGCATCAATGGTGCTCCCAGCCCTATCCCACTAGCATCTGTGGTCAGCATAGTTTTGCAACAGGTATCAAAGTTTCCCAGAGATGGGGCATTTATTATAGTTTCCTTTGTAAGAGCGAAAGACTCCTGGCACAGCCCATCCCAGGTGAATGAGATACCTTTCTTCAACATCTTTCTTAAGGAAGCTGTTAAATCTGCAAACGTTTTGACGAATTTCGTCATATACTCCACTAAGCCTAAAAAGGATCTCAACTCATCTTTATTCTCAGGCGGAGGTGCCTCTCTAACGGCACTAACTAAATCTATCTTAGGTTTGACACATTGTTTAGAAATGCTGTGTCCCAAATAATCCACAGAATATACCCCAATTTGACATTTGGCTTTACTAACAGTAAAGCCTGCCTTCTTCAAAGCTTGCAACACATCTCTTAAAGTATTGTGATAGTGTATGTCAGATTCTCCATAAATCAATATATCATACTGGAAACATAGGACTTTTTTATTCCACCCAAAATGTTCTGCATCACTCTTCAGAATACCACAGCTGCAAGAGCTAAGCCAGCGGAGGTTTATTAACTACGCATTACATTGAAAACACGGAATTCAAACAATAATTCTGACTCCGCCATGTAGCAGAGTTAGCTACTGCACCCACAACCCTTTAATAAAACAACTTTACCTTTATATGCTAAAAAGCATATAACCAATTCACAAAAGTGAACTTTGAAAAATATACCAGGCAATGAGAGAGGTGATGATTTTGGGGTCACCCCTAACCTAGGGGGAGGGCAAGCAGATGCCTTGAACACAAAGAGCATATCATGCTGAATGATTCGGTAGTGGCCCCATCCTCCTAGGACCACCCCAAGCAAAGTTATGGGCAGAAATACAATGCCAACCAAAGGCCCAGCAAAGCATTGTGGGGCGAGATTCTAGTGTGCAGTGAATATTATAGTATTAGCTCTCAGCTGAGCCGGAGCGCCTGCCCCTTGAGGAATGTTTTGATATTGGATACTATAATATTCACTGCACTCTAGAATATCGTCCCATAATGCTTTGCAGGGCCTTTGGTTGGGATTGTATTTTTGCCCATAGCTGTGCTTGGGGTGGTCCTAGGAGGATGGGACCACCACCGAATCGTTCAGCATGATGTGCTCTTTGTGTTCAAGGCATCTGCTTGGTTCTCTCCCTAGGTTAGGGAGGACCCCAAAATCATCACCTCTCTCACTGCTTGCTATATTTTCATTTTTGTGAGATGACTATATGCATTTTAGCATGTAAAGATAGACTTATTTATTGTTTAACTAAAGGTACTGTTTGTTATATTTTCATTATCACTTTTGTGAGATGGCTATATGTATTTTAGCATGTAAGGATAGTTGCTTGTTGTTTTACTAAAAGTATGTGAGATTTACACATTACATTGAAAACACAAGATTTCTGTTTTATTAATATGCATAACACGGAATTCATGCAAAAACTCTAGAGTAAGTTACTGCACCCACAACACTTTGATAAAACAACTTTACCTTTACATGCTAAAAAGCATATAACCAATTCACAAAAGTGAGCTCTGAAAAATATTAGGCAATGAGAGAGGTGATGATTTTGGGGTCCCCCTAACCTAGGGGAGGACCAAGCAGATGCCTTGAACACAAAGAGCATTTCATGCTCAACGATTGTGGTGGTCCCATCCTCCTAGGACCACCCCAAGCAAAGTTATGGGCAAAAATACAATGCCAACCAAAGGCCCAACAAAGCATTATGGGCGAGATTCTAGAGTGCAGTGAATATTATAGTATTAGCTCTCAGCTGAGCCCGGAGAGCCTGCCCCTTGAGGAATGTTTTGATATTGGATACTATAATATTCACTGCACTCTAGAATCTCGTCCCATAATGCTTTGCAGGGCCTTTGGTAGGGATTGTATTTTTGCCCATAACTGTGCTTGGGGTGGTCCTAGGAGGATGGGACCACCACGAATCGTTCAGCATGATGTGCTCTTTGTGTTCAATGCATCTGCTTGGTTCTCTCCCTAGGTTAGGGAGGACACCAAAATCATCACCTCTCTCACTGCTTGCTGTATTTTCATTTTCGTGAGGTGATAATATGCATTTTTGCATGTAACGATAGAGTTACTTGTTGTTTTATCAAGGGTATGTGAGGTTTCTGTTTTATTAATTGGGATGAGACGGAATGGAGTTGCGGAGCGGACTTCACAGAGTTTTTGTTCAATTACGCAGAATTCCGCGTAGTGGTACTCTGCCAACTACGCCCACCCTTAGTAAGAGCCTTAGAGTCCAGATGCAGCTCAATTTGTTGGTATGATGACACTAAAAACCTTAGCTTTACTAATTACACTAATCATTTGGTTTATCCGAAGGAGAGGGAATCTGTCTACCCACATATTTGAGTTCAAATATCTCAGGTCAACACAGAGGTGCAGCCCCCTACCACCTGATTTCTGGGTCACCACAATGGGAGCAAGCCACAAGGAACTTTCTATGGGTTCAATAATCCCCTGTGCAGCCAATTTATTCAACTCCTCTTTAAGAGGTTCCTACATAAGGTAAGGTATCGATCTGACTTTATGTATTACAGGGACAGCATTGTCCTTCACCTTGATTTTATGCTGGAATTTTTTTATGTGACCTAATTCTGACCTGAACACTTCCGGGAATTCATCTCATAAAGCCTTAAGACCACTACCTCTGCCGCTCTCCACCGACAAAACAGGTTCAATGCTGTTAGGATTGAGCTTAATCCCCAGATCTTTTTTATGGGCCCACCCTAACAGATTAGAGCTTTTCTCTGTCAAGTAGATTTTCCCAATTGTTGACCTGTTCTTAAATGTAATCTGCATGGATATCATTCCCACTAGAGGTATTGGGTCTTTATTATATCCCCCAGGGTCAATGTCTGGTTGGCAGATGACATACTTTTTCTCCCGAAATTTCTCATTACCTGCACACATTCAGAGGAATAGGCCATGAATTCGAATGGTTATGCTCCAGTTCTGGGACCATCTCTGGCTTGATGGGATGCACCCTTGGCATAGTGGTGATAATTTGTGCCATATTGTGGGCATACGTTGCATGATGGTGCCCACCTCTGGCAAAACACTGCCTGTAGCACAATGGCATGATGGTGCCAGCCCATCTCTGACATGAAGATGGGGGAAATATTTGGCATGTTATAAGCAAGGGAACACAAGGCAACTCCAGCCCTCTGTAAATCTGGCCCACAGTTTTTCAAAAAGATTAAGAAACATGTAGGTAGTCCACAGTAACAAAGATATGTGCTGCTAAAAATGCTCTCAATGGAAAAGATTGCACTAGTACAAATGGACGCACAAGTGCTAATTTTGTTCAAGTAGTTTACACACAAAAAATTATAGAAATAATATTTTAATTTTCTAACTCATTCAGTTGTGAATGGTCATCAATTACGTCATCTGTGACATTATGACAGACTCAAAGACCGCTAACAGAATAGAAGTGTGTGAACTGTTTGATAGCTCAGTTAAAGATCTTGACTCCTCAGGAAACCCTCTGTCTGAAGGCTCCTCCCTCTTAGCTGCAACTGATACCGCTACTTCCAGGTCAAATAATACCTCTGATACAAAAGAAGCATCACTAACTTTAATACTCCAGGCACTGCACGCCCAAACAGCAGAGGCACAGGATCACTACGCACAAGCCAGGTCAGATAGCCTTTTAAGCCAGCAATCAGAGTTATTATCTCCTGAGGCTTGAGCTGGGAGACTGCTACAGCGCGAATTTGCACTTTTCTGCTATTTTGCACAATCATTGAAATTAGGATTGCCAGGATTGCCCTGATTTTATGTGTATTTTAACTTGTTCTTATATCGATTGGTTCACTAAATAACGTGCCGTTTTTATTCTGGGGAATTTGTTTTACTCTTGCTTTTAAAAACGCACCTGGGTCTTGAGGGATCTCTGCTGCACTTCTCAGCTGCGGTCTGCCCTCACGCTTGATTGATCACGCTGGGTTTGAGTCGGCCCCGTGGGATTAAGCAGAGCCGCCATCTTGGGGGAATACTAGGTTAGCGTGCCAGCTCCTCGCCCTGTCTAACTACAAATGCGCGTGCTCACGCGACCGCGCAGCGGGCGCACCGAAGGCGCGCCAAAGGCAAGCCCGTCTGCGCCCATCCGCGCTCGGACCGCGCTCAGCGCCAGTCCCCCTGTGTCTTTCAAACCAGGAGTGGCCCCCGCCCTAAGTTACACTAAAGCACAGTTATTAGAGGAGAGACCAATCAATAAATCTCCTGGGTGTATATGTCTCACATGCGAATTATGTCCTCCCGCTCCCTTGGTCACTTGCACTAATTGCAATCGTACATTACCCAGAATTTTGTACCAAAATGCTAACCTCTTAACAGCAAAGAAGCAAATAGATATGGGACCGGAGAATACAGCATTTAAGTGCGTTATGCTTAACGCTAGATCTCTTGTGAAGCACAGCATAGAATGCGCAGACTTAATTGAGGAAAGAGACATTAAAATGGCGTTTATTACTAAAACGTGGACTGACGAAGCCTCAGGGCCTGACATTGTCAAGGCAGCACCTCCTGGGTTTCTATGCCACACCTTAAACAGACCAGTCAGGAAAGGTGGGGGTGTAGCCATAATTTATCACAACTCGCTGAAGGCGGGCTTTTGCACTGCTTCTAACTCAGCCTGTGAGGCGCTTTCCTTTAGCCTCTCTTTGTCTGATCACCACACTTTTAAGGGCATCCTACTTTACAGACCCCCTGGGCCCAGAAACAACTTCCTCGCGTCCATTGGGAATCTGTTGGAAGTAGGTCTATGCTCTGACTCCTTCACGATCCTGGGTGATTTCAACTACCATCTGGAAGCACCCCTGGATCCCGATACATTGGCTCTCATTGACATGATGAAGAGTGGGGATCTCACTCAAAAGGTGATAGGACCTACGCACATAGCAGGCCACACTCTGGATGGTATCTTTTCTAATCACCCTCAGCTTACATGTACGGGCGTGCTACCCCTTACATGGACCGATCATTCAGCCGTACTTTTTAAACTGACCTGTCCCGGTCACGGTGCCAGTAAGGGGGGCACTAAGAGACAAATTGAGAGCAGGGCATGGAATAGAATTGAGGGCAAAGAACTAGAGGTGGCACTTATAGCAACTGCTGGTCCGCTTCCCACAGGAATAGATGAGGCAACAACTCTTTACACAGACTGGGTGGGATCAGCATGTAATAAACCAGCCCCAAAAAAACTCCGATTCCCAAAAAGATCTCACCCAACAGCCCCCTGGTATACGGAGGAGCTGAGAAATCAGAAACTCATTTGTAAATCTCTCGAGCGGAATTGGAGAACAAAATATGAGGAGTCAGATAGAAAGAGACACAAACAGAGTCTTGCTTCATATAAGATACTTATTTTTAATGCTAAGAAAAGTTTCTTCGCAAATCAAATTAATTCAGCAAGAAACTCAGCAAAAGAAATCTTTAAAACCGTATCTAATCTGGTCTCCCCCCGTCCAGCAAAAATCGAGTCAAGTCAGGAACTATGCGAGGACATCGCGAGGTTCTTCTTGAACAAGGTGGAGGTCATTTTTTCGGCATTTAATCTCTCAAGTTCCGCAGATCCTGTGGTTCTGCGGGAAAGAGTGGGGCCTACTAATGACCCCCCCATGTCTTTGACAAATTTGCCGATATATCTCTAACGGATACCAAGAAATTCCTCATGGCAGCGAAATCTGGCTCGCCCTTTGATCCCTGCCCGGTTTCTGTGATTAAACCTGCCCCGACTCCCGTAGCCCATGCTCTTACTTCCCTGTTTAATGCTATTTTTGATACAGGGCATTTCCCAAAATTGTGGAAATTCGCTTCGGTTCTACCCATGCTAAAGAAGCCGAGCCTCGATCCCAAGAATCCAAATAACTTTCGACCGATATCCCGTCTCCCGCTACCAGCGAAAATTATTGAGAAGGAAATGAATGTGCAACTCAGTGCCTTCCTACGAGACAACCAAGTGTTGGACCCCACGCAATACGGTTTTAGAGAAGGTCACAGCACCGAGTCAGCACTAATAAAATCCACGGAAGAGATTAGGGAAGCTCTGGATAGGGGAGGTAAGGCTGCCCTGGTTCTGCTCGACCTCTCGGCGGCCTTTGATACGGTCCATCATGACTTACTGATGGACCGTTTGTTGGCATGCGGGGTTCAAGGTAAAGCTTGGATGCTCCTAAAATCATTCCTATCTGGGCGTTCACAAATAGTTGCGTTGGATAAATTTCACTCCAAACCTTTTACCCTGCCCTGCGGAGTGCCCCAGGGGTCTTCGCTTAGCCCCCTACATTTTAATGTGTACGTCTCATCACTTGCCTCACTGATTAGCTCCTTTGGTTTTAAACTGACATCCTACGCTGATGACACACAGATCGTCGTTTCGCTGTGGCCAGGCCAGGGTACTGAACTAGATAATCAGTTCCACGACTGTATGGAAGCGGTGGGGAGGTGGATGACACAAAAAAACAGAGGTCATCCTTTTTGGGAATGACGCCAATTTTTGGACCCCTAATTGTGGCCAATAACACTAGGTACCCTTCCCACACCGTCAAGGAAGGTAAAAAACTTAGGCATCATGATAGATTACAAGCTCAATTTTGGAGATCAGATCAATTCAATGTCATCTGCCACCTTCCATGTACTTAGGATGATCAAAAAAATTCTCCCCTTTTTATCGGCTGACAGCCAGCGAACAGTGGTCACAGCGCTCATCCTGTCTAGGATCGATTATTGTAATGGTCTCTATCTGAGCCTACAGGAACGCTTTATGAACAAACTCCAAATGCTGCAAAACTCAGCAGCAAGGCTGCTGTCAGGCACACCCAAATTTGCGTCCATCTCCAAGGAAATTAGTAAACTCCACTGGTTGCCAGTCAGGAAACGGGTGTGCTTTAAAGCCTTGTGTATAGTGTTCAAGGCTCTTCAAGGCATAGGCCCTGAGTTTCTGAAACAGAACATTCAATGGTACTGGCCTAAAAGGGCCCTGCGCTCCATGGAAGCCAAGCTGGTTACTGTACCACTTATAAGAAAAGCCTCCTGGGGCGGAAGAAGCTTTGTCGTGCGGGCCACAAAAGCTTGGAATGACCTTCCGTTCCACCTGAGAAAAAGCACAGACCTCCTGACTTTTAGGAAGAGTCATGAGACCTGGCTTTTTAACCTGTAATAACAGTTCACGTCTCTTTACTTAGGGATAATAACCATCGCCAGGACACCTCCGGGTAATCGCTGCGCTATATAAGTTCCCATAACATAACATAACATCAATATCGGAGGTGAATAGCAAAGTAGCATTGCTCTCTTGTGAAATGACAGACTTACAACAGCGGGTCGCTGAAACTGAGGAGGTCACTTCGGCTGTGGTTAAAACAATTAAAACTCAGGAGAGCCAACTGGTGTCCCTACAGGTGAAGGTCGAAGACCTGGAAAACCTGCAAAGGTGGAATAATCTGAGGGTCTTTGGAATATCTGCGGGGATAGAAGGGTCAGATCTCAAAGCATTCATGGTCCAGTTGTTTGAAAAGGCATTCCGGGATCTTGCGGATTGGGACTCTCAAATTCAGCGGGCCCACAGACTTCCAATCTTTCTTAGACAGGAGGCCCATTCAAAAGCACATCATCCTCGTCCAATACTTATTTTCATCAGCAATTTTCTCCTAAGACAGGCTATTTCTATAAAAGCCTGACCTACCTCTTCCATAGTGGGAGAATATAATTGGCATGTTATAAGCAAGGGCGCACAAGGCAACTCCAGCCCTCTGTAAACCTGGGCCACAGTTTTTCAAAAAGATTTAGAAACATGTAGGTAGTACACAGTAACAAAGATTTGTGCTGCTAAAAATGCTCTCAATGGAAAATATTGTGCTGGTACAAAAGGACGCATAAGTGCTAATTTTGTTCAAGTAGTTTACACAAAAGAAATTATAAAAATAATATTTTAATTTTCTAACTCATTCAGTTGTGAATAGTCATCGATGACGTCATCTGTGACATTATGTAATGCAATCAGTTATTGAACACAATGTAAATGGTGACATTGTATGTGATGGTATGAATGTGGTCATCCTGTACCATATATGTAAGTTGTTACAACCCCTGAGGGACAATTGGGACAGTAAAATAGAGTGAATACTCCACGACAAAGAATGAGCCAGAGCCATTGCATACCCACATGATATTTAACACAACGCAAAATTCAAATTTATACAATTTAATATTCTACATAGGGCCTACCTACTCCCTGCCGCAATCAACAAACTTTTTGCACACGCTAATTCTTCCAATCCATGCTAAAATGAAGATCCTGCAGACTTTCAACACATGCAATGGTCTTGCCCCTCGTTGGCGACCTACTGGTTGAAGGGAATGAGTCATCTTGTTCTCATTAACAGATTAATTGCCTCTATTGAGTAGGAAACATGTGCCCTGGGTGCATATATAAAGCCCTCCAAAAATAAGGTAGGAGCCCACTTCTTTGACCTCGTCCTGCTCTTAGTCAAGCGAGCTGTCACCATAAGCTGGAAAGCAAACATGCCCCCTACACGCAGGATATGGCGTCAAGTTGATACAAAATGGGTAAAGGCTGAAAGCAATGCATTGCACAGATAAGAAGCTAATGGCTTGTGAAGGTGCCCACCTACTAGAGACTGGGATACCATGTTAAAAAGTCTCAAGGAACCCATCAAAGATGACACACTAGCTCTGTAGATTTTGTCCTTTTTGCGACCCCTTGGCTTGTCCATCCTGGGGCTCCTGCAGTGACCGCACCCCTATGTGGAGACTAGAGGTAAAGTTAGTTAGTCCTTTACGGACTGCCCAATTTCCACTCTGGCACCCACCACAGTAAAAGTATTGTTCCCCCTCTTCTCCCACGCCAAGACATGCCCATCACTCTGTCGGCATCCATTCCAGCCAACCTTCAGCCATAGACGATCCGCTTTATTCTGAAGTTATGCCTAGCCCCTCATTGTCTCCATCACTGCTTGCTTCCCGACCACAGTTTGGTTTCCTGGTATGAAGTGAAGGTGTGCAGCCCACCTAAACCATACCTTTGTTTTTCCTATACATGTCAAACTCTGAAGTAAGTAGAAACTACCTGTCTAACAGACAGCCGTCTTACATTATTTTTTGGTAGACACACCGTTACCTCTTATGCTTTTAAAAGCTGTAATACTAAGTCCTGCCAATCTGAAGATGATACTCTGTACCATTCACAGATTGGTTAGTGACATGTAAGTGCAATTTCTAAAAATGTCAATAAAGATGGTTTAAAAAAGAAAATTGAGTGAGGTCATGAGCAGGGTGTAGTGCGTGTGGGAGTTATGTATGATTTGTTCACGATAACTGCTGAATTTTAGTGTTTTTTATGTTTTAATGTCGTTTTTAGAGTAGTATATATTTACTGAAGAACATTGTTAAATGTAAGTTACAGTTATCTCTTCTCATAACAGGTGAACATTTATCTATAAAAATCTTAGCAATCCCCCAGGAAAAAACACAGTGACACTATGCTTGCATTACAAAACTAAACACCAATGAAAATTGCCAGTTAGAGCAAGTTTCTTTAATCATAACTCACACAACAACATTTGTTGCCCAAGATGTTACTTATATATGGCATTACTGATATCAAAGATCACATCACTGATGCCATCTCAAATTCCATTAATGATAAGATCACATTTCGTCAGTATTTACATTACCACATCAACATCACTCAAGACATCACTAACTGCATCTTCAATGATATCATTATTATTATATGACAGGCACATTTAGTTCAGAACCCTGAAAGGTCTTTTTCTTCAACATCACACAATATGAAAAGCATTTCTGCAAGGTAGGCTGTACAAAAACACACAAACAGTTGTATATTAAGCTCATATATTCTGTTAGCTTTTCTCCACAAATAGCCTCGTAAGTGGACGAATTCTAGTATTAACAAGGACAATATCTTGCAGTGACTCTAAATTTTGCACCACTAAATGTGCTAAGAAGGCACTTCTGGCTAAATCTCTGACCAGAAGCCTCATGCTGTTCCGTGCCAGGTGGACTCGCAGACACAATTCCTCTTGTTTGCATTGTGGTATTGAAAGTTTTACTTCTCTCATTATAAACAGGCCCCCCACGAGTACCAGAATACAACAAGGCTTATGCTGAAAAGATCCCACTGGCTACAGATCCCACAAGACTGCACACCAGGGGGCATATTACCAAGCCCCTATCGCCACCACAACGACACTTTTTGTGACGTTGTGGTGGCGATAGGGTCAGCGCCCAATTACCGAGGCAGCGTTAAACCACATAACGTGGCTAAAAGCCATGTTAAGTGGCTTAACGCTGCCTTGGTAATAGTGCCCCTTTCACGCTAAACTTAGCGTGAAAGGGGCGTGCAGTGGGTGTTGCGGTGGGCGTTCCACCGCAACACCCATTCACTTCGACGCTGCCACCTATTATCAAGAGAGGCGATAATAGGTGGCAGCGCCGAACTTAAGACCAGGAAAATCCTGGTCTTAAGTTGGCGATACGAGGAGAAATGCTTCATTTCTCCTCGTTTTGCTTTTTCTATGTGTGCTGCCTTGTGCAGCACACATGGAAAAGCAAAATGCCAAGGTTTGTTTATGTACAGGAAGGTGTCCCTTCCTGTACATAAACATACCTTTTCTTAAAATGCCATTTTGTAACTTACATGTGTGCTGCATGAAGCAGCACACACGTAAGTTACAAAATGGCATTTTAGGTTTGTTTATGTACAGGAAGGGACACCTTCCTGTACATAAACAAACCTCCCAGCTCGCAGACATCCTTGCACTCTGGTGCAAGGGTGCCTGCGTTGGCGTTAAGTCGTGAGACTTAGCGCCATCGCAGGGGGAGACGCCAGGCTGCACCATATCCTTGGTAATATGGTGCAGCCTTGCGTTTCTGAAGTGGCGATGAGAGGCGTTAAGCCAAGGAGGGCGATGAGAGGAGTTAAGCCAAGGAGGCTAACGCCTCTCAGTGCCACTTCCTAGATAATATGCCCGCAGGTCTCAACAAGCAGCTCCTCATCTCACCCAAAGTACTAGGATTGTTTCTCTCCCCTGGAAATGTTGGTCTCTCCTACCACCCTCAGCAGGCTTCTACTCCCACACGGAGTATGTAATACTAAGTCCTGCCAAAAGTGTCCTGGACCACGCAGCAGATTTCCAGATGGCTGCCCAGTTCATAAATGGGGCTAGTATGTTTTTGCAAGGGAGCAGGAACGAAATGAAGAAAAAAATAAGGTGGGTGTTTTATTGCCAATAGCTAGTGGCTGAAGGATTATTTTCGTCATTTATAACAACGGTACATCATTTTCTCTGATAACAGGATGAGCTTATACGATTTGTTTCAGGGCTCCACGCCAATAAGGTCAAATCTACAAACGAGTGGACAACAAAAGGAAGGAAGAAGATGAAGAAAGGAATGAGAAGAAAATGCCACAGTTCTACTAAGTTCAGCAACATGAGTAAACATGTTGAATATCGTTTCTATTTGCCATAGTAAACACGGCAGCTGCAATGAAAGATATTGTTTGTTCTTTTTGCCCTTGCAATGGATTCAGCTCTGTGTACATGAAATGTTGATGTTCTGCCCCTGTTTTATTATTCATAAGTAAGGAGAAGGCTATGAACATGCTTACAAAGAAACACACAGATTACACACACCGAAGTGTTTAAATGCACATACACGAGCTGAAAGGCAGAGAATAGTAGACGTTGTAATGAGAGCAGCCTACCTGCTTGCAAGTATCATGCACTTCACAGTAGTAGCTTAAGAGCATCTGATGCACCTGGTAACTATTGCATCTACATTAAAATTTGACCCTCTTTACTTGAAGCGATAGCAGTAGGGTCCTCTAGTCACACTCAAATGTACTTGCCAGTCAGAGCTAGAGTTTGCAGGTGCTAAACATCGCCAAATAATGTAGATGGCCCATCCTCCATAGCTGTGGTGACACCACGCCATCACAGGGTTTCCTGTTGCAGGGTGTCAACCTGCTCCACCATCGGAAACCCTTGCCTGTATGGCCCTTCTGCCGCCAGAACACCAGGTCATAGTGAAAGTCGCCCTGCCCTTATTTAGGGAATGGCAACCTTCACTCAATTTCCCTACCCTGGATACCAGTCCTGAGCAGAGAAATCACTCAATGGCCCCAAGGGAAGGGAGGAAACTCCCTGCAGGTCTGGAACACATATATTTTGCTTTTCAAGAACATTTCTTGAAAAAGCAGTGGTCCTCCCCCAAAAGGACAAGAAGCCAAAGCCTTGGGAGCTCAGTGACAATTCTTTTTTTTTTTTTTTTGTTCAATAATTTTTATTTTAGTTTACAGAAAAAGAGAACATATAATAATCCAATAAACACATTATAAATAAATTACAATGAAAAATTGTAAGAGAAAGGTATGAGTGATAGAGGAAACAAGAAAGAAGAAAAGTGAAGAAAGAAAGAGAAAAAAGAGAAGAGAAAAAAAGAAAAGAAAAGAAAAAGAAGGGGAATAAAGAATTTTAGAGATTAGAAAAGAATTAGAGATTAAGGTATAGGTGCATGTGCAGAGAGATAAGAAGTAAAGGGTAGCCAAAATAGATCAGATTTAATTTTCTGAGACAAGGTAAGAGAGGAAACAGTAGTAATTCTATGCTCATCGCAAACAAAGTTCCACCAAGTTAATAAAGATATTTTAGAATTGTCTTTCCAACAGGACAAAATCACTTTAAATGCTAAAGCGATAAATAAATCAAACAACAAAGTAATATTATTATATACATCAAAAGCAGGTGAGGAGGAACCTAGGAAAACATTTTGCATTGTTAACGGAATATTACATTGGAATATTCTCATACATTTAGACCAAATAGATTGCCAAAATCTAAAAACATTTGAACATTCATAGAGTTGGTGAAGTAAAGTCCCCGTATTTACAGAACAAGACCAACACATTGAAGAAGAAGTAGGGGAAAACTTAGCTATGTGAACAGGGGTAATAACAACTCTACTATAAATGAAGTACAGGGATTTGGTTATACGAGCTGCAACAGAGGTTTTAAAGAGCTTGAGCCATAGTTTGTCCCAGAGGGGAATAGGTAATGATAAAGATAGGTCTGATTCCCAAAGTAATTCAACCGGGGATTTAGGTCTCTCAGAAATATGAGATAACAACAACTTATAAATAAAAGCAGCCTTAGGCGTATGGTCATGAGGAATGCTATGTAAAGGCGAGGGGGATGTAAGCAATGTAGGGGTTAAAGGGTAATTGTTGGAGGATAAAAAAGACTGCAGGGCAGTTGCTATTAAATGATAATTATCAAGAAAAGAGTCAGGTAAGTTATATTGGGCTTGTAGTTCCTGGAAGGGGAGAATAGAATCATGTTGAATAAATTGATGGATAAAGATAATTCCCTTCTCCTTCCAATGTTTGTAGTAAAATGATTTACATTTATATTTAATAAATTTGTTGTACCAAATGGTAGAGGACAGAAAACACCGATATGGGTCTAAACCATCAGAGAGGGTATTATATAATAATTGTCGGGAATATTTTAAAATAGGGTTGTCTGTTATGAAGGAGCAATTAGACATATAAATTATATCCCAAAAAGAAAACTCTTTTAGAAGGGAACGTTCAAAAATAATCCAACGAGGGATAGGGATATCAACAAAATCATAACTTAAAACAAAACTTTGACGAATTAAAAATGCAGAATGATATGATTTAAAGTCTGGGAAACGAACACCCCCCTCCATCTTAGGTCGCTTAAGTTTCCGAAGAGCAATGCGGGGATGTTTATTGTTCCATAAAAAGTTTGTACAAATAGAGTCAATCTGTGAAAAGTATGAAGCAGAAATTCGAAAAGGTAACATGGACAATGTAAATAGGATATGAGGTACAATCATCATTTTAATAGTGTCCAATCTACCCCACCAGGACAAAAAAAGGGGGGACCATGAAAGAAGAAGCAATTGTATTTTGGTAATCAAGGCACTAAACGTATAATTAATTGTTTTAGGTAGTGTAGATGAAAACCATATACCTAGATACTTAATCTTTGCGGGACACCAAGTGAATTTAGTATTGTTAAACATATATTGATAGCAGGTAGAGTTTAAGGGTAGAACTTCCGTTTTAGAAAAGTTCAACTTATAACCAGAAATACTGGAATATAATCGAACTTCATCCAAAAATGGGGGGAGGGAGGAGTTAGGATCAGACATGTATACTAGGATATCATCAGCATATGCTGAAAGTTTAGTTTCTATGGAATTGTGTGAAAATCCAGAAATATCTGGATTAATTCGAATCCGTTCCAGGAAAGGTTCAAGACACAATACAAATAACAATGGGGATAAAGGACATCCTTGGCGTGTGCCTCTAGATAACACAAAAGACTTAGAAAAATGATTGTTAACAAAAATACTAGCTCGGGGGACAGAATATAACAATTTGACATAGGAAATAAAATTTGACCCAAAACCAAACCATTTTAGTGTGTTGTACATATATTGCCAATTTATGCGGTCAAAGGCCTTCTCAGCATCTAAAGATAAAGCCGCTAATGGAGTTTTATATTTTTACCAAAGGAGATAACATTAGCAAACATGCGAGCGTTATCTGAAGCCAATCTGCCCTTGACAAAGCCAACCTGATCTGTTTTAACCAATAATGGGACAATGTTCTCAAGTCGAGTGGCGAGAATTTTGGCAAATATCTTGCAGTCATAGTTAATTAGGGAGATGGGACGATAATTTTTGCAAAGGGAATGATCCTTATCGGGCTTGGGAATGAGGACGATTAAGGCCTCCATAAATGAGCCAGAGGCTTTGGTGTCAACAATAAATGAGTTAAAGAGGTCCAAAAGTTTGGGCACAAAAATAGATGAAAAGGTGGAAAAAAATTCAACAGAGAGGCCATCCGGTCCCGGTGCTTTAGCTTTCTTTAAAGATTTAATAGCCTCCACTATCTCCTGTGAAGTAACCGGATTTTCTAATACTTCAAATTTATCAGGAAGCGAAGGGGGCCAGGAAGACCAGAAAAAAAGGTGTGAAGGTTCTGGTCAGAGGGGTTTGTATCATCCGAGTATAATGATTGGTAATAATCATGAAATACAGAAGCCATGTCTTCATCCGACGACACTAGATTATTAGTAGCTTCATTAAGGATAGGGCCTATATTTTTACGTTCAGATTTAATTTTTAAATAATTGGCCAGCATCTTGCCAGCTTTATTTTGACCACCATGGTATTTAGATTTAATTTTAAGAAGAACATTGCATGCATCATTCGTGGCAATTTTAACAAGAGCAGATTTGGCCCTAATCAATTCATGGAGAGCAGATGGGGATTCAGGCGAAGTAAAGTAATTATGCTCTAATAATTTAAGTTGCTGTAATAATACGTCATATTTGGCTTTAGCCGCTTTCTTCTTTCTTGCCGAGTAGGAGATAACAAAGGCACGGAAAGAAGCTTTAAAAGCATCCCAGTTATTAGTAATAGAAGTGTGTAAGGGATTATTGAAAGTAAAAAATTCATTAATGAAAGTGGTGGCTTCAGTTACAAAAGTGTTGTCAGATAGCAAAAAATTATTAAGTTTCCAACGCCCAAATTTCGGGGATCCCAGGGAGAGATCTAGGGAAGAGGAGACAGGGGCGTGATCGGAGATAAAAATAGAACCAATCTTAGAAGATTGAATGGATGGGAGTAGGGGTTTACTGACTAAAATATAATCAATTCTAGATCGAGTATGGTGAACATTCGAAAAAAAAGTAAATTCAAGGGAATCAGGGTTACATATCTTCCACACATCATATAATGAACGCGAGGCAATGGCAGATTGAAAAGATTTATGGGTTTTATCAGGGTTAAATTTGCATTTGGATTGCCTGTCCGAATATGGATCGAGCCATTGATTTAAGTCTCCCCCAACAATAATATTTGGACTATCAATGGAAGATAGTAATATTTTAATATTTTCCCAAAAATCTGGGTCAGGTGTGACAGGACCATAAATATTCAATAGGACAAGAACTTTATTCTGTATAGCAACCTTAGCCATTACCCAGCGTCCATCACTGTCACATTGTGTAGATAAAATTTGTGCATGAATAGACTTGTGAAATAAGATAGCCACACCTCCCTTCCGACTAGAAGCTGGAGAATAAACAATTTGACCCACCCATTGTCTTTTTAATTTAAGTGATTCGACATCATTGCAATGCGTTTCCTGAATGAATGCAATATGAGAACTTAATTTAGACAAATGAGAAAGTACCTTTTGTCTTTTGACGGGATTACCAAGACCACGAACATTCCACGTGACAACATTACACATATTGGAAAGAGGGAGGAGTAAGACATAAATAAATATGATACACTTCAAGAGGACAACTGAAAGTAAATAAACACCATTCACTAGATAAAGACAGAGACCAAAATGTACAATAAACGATCATATAGACAAAATTTAAATATAGAAACAGCACCATTGAAAACAATAAGGAAGGAGTAGGGAAAAACAAATTGAAAAAAGAAGAGAAGGAAGAGAAGAGCAGAGGAGAAAAGAAAGTAAACAGATCAAGGGAAAGTACCCAGATCTGCAGAGAAGCAAGGAACCAAAATGCGGGGAGCATATTGGCGACAACAGCAAGAACAGCGGAACAAGTTAACAAAGAAAGAGGAGAAGAATAAAAAATGGTAAACCTCAATACTGATTAGTGGGTAACATTAGTGAAAGATAAGGAGTAAAAAAGGAATGATATTATAAAGAAAAATAAACAAGGAGAAATACAGAGCCACACATATGGATCTATAAAACAGGTTAACTAGTGATTGAAGAAAAAAGTGACACATTAGTTTTCCATATTTCTAGTAGAGACGCTATTAAGAAAGAGACTCAGTTTAGCAGGCTCATCAAATGACCGCGATCTCCTTCATACGTAACTTTGCACAAGCAAGGATGCAAAATGCCATATTGAATGTTCAATTGTCTCATCTGGGGGCGAAGAGCCAGGAATTCTTTACGGCGCGCGTTTGTTGCAGTGGAGACATCTTGAGAAATGAAGATATTATGGCCTGACCATGTGAGGCGTCGTTTAATTTTAACAGCTTTCAGGACATCCATCAATTCAGTGAATTCTAAAAAGAGCATGATGATGCCCCGTGGTTTGTTAGAGTTCTGTTGAAGACGACCCAAGCGATGTGCCCTTTGTATGTTTAGAGGAGTTGAAGATTGAAGGTCTAAGAGTTCCGGAAGAAATTTTTTGAGAAAGGATAACATGTCTGAGCCTTCAATATTTTCTGGTAGGCCATACAGGCGGAGATTGTTCCTACGATTGCGATTTTCCAAGTCTTCGGTGTGAAGTTTGAGTTTTTGTATTTCTTGTTCTAATAAAGGAATTCTAGTAGAAATATCTTGAAGATCACCAACACGTTGTTCAAGTTCCAGTACTTTGCCTTCCATAATTATCCCGCGGTCCTCAATTTGCTTTAACTTTTCGTTAGTAGCTACCATGAAAGGCTGTAGACCACGAACCTCCTCTAAGATGGAGTCCAGAACAGGATTTTGTGAGGTATGAATAGGAGAGGGTGGGTCGTTTTTATGCCTCTTTGGTTTGGCACCTGAAGAAGATGATCGAGACAAGGAGTGTTGATCAGTCGCCATTATAGTTCTTGGAATGGAACGAGTTGTAGTAATTAACAGTGGACGAATGCGCCCCATAGACCCCAGTCCAAACAGACAGAGAAGGTGGCCGTGCAAGATAATTTATATAGAGAATTCTTCCTCTGTCATCATATACATAGTCAGAATCCAGTTTGTAAGTATTTAACCCAGTCACGGCACAGGAGTATGCAGGCACACAACTTCCCTTTATCAAGACCACTACTTGTGCTCAAGATTGGTGTTATTTGAGGCACGAACAGGTCTTAGGACTTCTGTGTTCGGTCAAAGCTCACTCAAAGATCTCCATCCTGCTCCAACATTTAGAATATTTCCCCACACATTATTTAAAGACACGCAGACATTCGTTGACAAATAGAGGCACCACTGACTTTATCAGCAAGATGCGTTTCAGTCGGGACTACCCAACACAGCGACGGCAGTGTGCGCGGGAAATAATGTGACATTCATTTAGGATGGATGGTAGCAGAAGCGCTCTGTTTACATAAGAAGAATATCCAGTATAAACATCACTATGTTATGTAAGAGGACGTTCTTTTTTACTGAGACCCTGTGATGATGGCATCCATGTCGACACCCTCCACTTCAATAGCTCCGCAAATCATGGTGAAGGATGACCAGACAAGAAAGTCCAAATATATTTATGCCTGCTTGTAGTCACATAAATATAATGACCTCAATAGCCTTCCTCACTTCAACTGAGCACTGCACCTCTCCTTACCGCATTTACCCAGCATTGCAGACATTCTGTGGGCACTAACTGAGCACTATAAACTTTTCCTTTAGCAGTAACCCCTAGCAGCCGGCATTTCACTCCTCCCGGTCTGTGGTGGTATTGGCAGTTCACAGCTCAAAAACGCGAGCGCCTCCTCTCAAAATGGCGCCCGCGATTTCATGAGGAGAAGTTCACCGCCGCCGCCTCCAGGCTCAGCGTGCATGTAAGAATTGGTAAAAAGCGGTCGTTGGACTCACCGCCGCATTCCTACTTGGAACCCACCGTCTGCGTGTAAAATTTGTAGATTTTGAGGCACCAACGGCACCCGGAGCTTCCGCGTCCGATCGGAGCTCACACGAAGTCCGCCATCTTGCTTCGGCGCACAAGCCACGCCCCCAACTCAGTGACAATTCTATACATCGTAGATTCTCTACAATTTCTTGACATTTTCAGAACTCATTCTTTAGTGTAATGTGCAATGCTCCTTAATAATTTTACGTACCAGGCAGAATATAATAAAATGCACAATGTGGTATGATACATCTGATCTTTTTCATGTTTCTAAGTGGCCTTACATGCAGGTAGATTTTGGATAGTATTTAAGCCTGGTCTAGAAAGATTCTGCCAAAAACCTAAATAAAAGGCAAATAAGTGCACTGGCATATCCAACAAAAACAACAAATCCATTCCTGATTTGTCTATGGGGAAATTGGTCCCAAGTCTAGGTTCCATTGGTGAGTGAATGATGGCACTGGCTACAGTTCTTCAGTGGATTCAGTTCTACTGGTACCCAAGTCGATATTTAGGGGAGTTATGTTGCAGGTAACTGCAGTGGTGGCCACAGTATGTCCCTTGGGGGCACCTCAGGTTCACAGGCCATTATCTTGCAAATGCTAATAGCGCAGGAACACCCAGAGAGATTAGGGCACCCACGGCCACCAATTTTTATCATTAATATACACTGCATGCTGAGCATCTGTACTGATATCTCAAAGCTGAAGTTCACCCTCTTAACAATGGCGCACCAGATCATAAAACTAAAGGAATGCATACCTACTTACACTCATAAAGATGACAACCACACATGCCAGCATGGAGACCCTGAGAAGGCAAAACCTGTGACCATTACTTTACATAACTGATAACAAGCACTGATGGACTGTGGCAAATCATCTTACTATATTGTGAATGAACTTGAAGCAGGCACATTTCCACTGACACGTTTTTTACTCCGCTCTCATACATATGTTTGATATATTTCAAGAGCTTTATGAACTGTGTTTACATAAAAATAATGCTACAAAACATATATCTGCATTGTCTCAAAATTATACTGCTGCAATTTGCACATTAAAATAGCTGTAACAAGGGTAGCAGCTGATAGTTTTTCAAGATGGCTGTGTTAAAGTTATCCTATTATTAACTGACTGCCAAAAGGATGTATCCGAAAGTGGTTTCAGGGACAAATGAATATGGGTCTATTGTGGACAAAAGTACATTGACCTACTACAAAGAGTGCTGATAGCAAAGAGAGCTAATGTACTCTAGAATGGTCACACCAGATTCATTCATACAAGTCAACGACAAGAGACAGCATATGAAGTAACCAAAGATAAGTAACAAAAATTATCCATTGAACAATGAAAACTGTGCACGTACACTGCATCTGCACACAAAAACTCTAATGGCATAGGTCCACTGGGGAGCATAGAATACGTTTTGTTTAGACTAAGGTGCATTGGAAGTTCCAATGAGCAAACAGGTGTGCCTTTGTAGGCAGGAGTCATTTGCATGACATACGTTCCTTTTCGTGCAATTGATGGCTAGTGCTGTTAATTGTTAATGGGTTGAGAAACATTTTCTGCTGACCCATCTTTCTTGGTTAATGAATTCCAGTTTTCTTAAAAGAAGATTAAAAAATAAAAAAACACTGAAACAGTTGATCACTAGAACTAGAATGTAAAATTTCCTAGCTAACGTGAAGGAAAGATTAAATTCTATTAAGGACGCGGAGGCGAGGATTATGCATTTCTCTTTCATTTATTTTAGCTCAGCAGCCAAACAACAACAGTAATCAGTAACTCAAAAGACTACATTTCCCATGAATCTTTTCAATTTAAACATCAATGTCCACCAATTGCACTACTCTCTCATGTATATAGTCATCATCAAGGAAAGGCACTTCCTCTTTCTTCGTGCAAAGTGTTATGCCATCATACTGAGATCAAAATTCTTCCTTCTGTTCAGATTCAAGCGAAAGAAAAAACAAAGCTGTAAATTCTACACCTTCCTTAAGTGCAATCTTCAGCAAATACTCTCTATGTTTCAAAGCATTGTGCAAGTTCAGTTGAACATTCTAAAGATACATCAGATAACAAAAATAGTGAAAATACTTATCCTCATGAAGTATTTCATCCATGTACCTTGGGCTGGTATATTGAATGCTAAAATGTTAGTGGGAGGGATTGTCCTCGACTCTATAACAGAATTTAAACATTCCTTCACGTTATCTAGGAAATTTTACATTCTGTGTTAGGACCGGATGCTCAGATTATGCAGTTTTAAAGCCTGTTGACCAGCAGCAATGCCACTCCCATTACAAGTTTAAAACAGAATGTCTTGAAGGTAGAGTCTAAGGACCAAACAGCCGCATTCAGAATGTTTTCTAGGTACCCCCTAGTGTAAAGGCTTTGGAAGCCATTGCCCCCCCCCAGTGGAGTGTGCCCCAGAAGTATCAATGCCAATTTCCTGCATGACCGATTTCACCCAGTGTGCAATGGTCGGGGAGAAAACCACCTTAAAAGGCTCTTTTAGAGCTATGAGGAGCTGAATGTTGCATGAAGGGTGAAACTCCTCAGCCATGACCTTGTACGCTCTGAGGCATCACATGGTGTATAATTTAGGGCATTGAGAAAAAAACGGGTAATGAGCTATCCTAGTATTACAATTAGTTCCTCTTAAAATTGTAAAAAAGACACCCCTTTTGGGGAAAACATTCTGGCAGATATATCCAGAGCTCTCACATCAGAGACTCGTTTACCGAATATTGGTTACTTACCTTTAAGTTCTTTTTGAGATAGGAATTCATTGTCTTGCCAAGTCTCCAGTAGTTTAAGGACTACATTTACATCCCATAGGGCAGAGTACTTGGGTTCGGGGGGTAGGTGGGGGCGGCTTGCAGAGACGGCCAAGCAGCAAGCTCGGATTGTCCTGTAGGCCAGTCCTGTCGCAGCTAATTCTGATAAGAAGTTAAATATGGAAACTACAGCTCACCCCACAGGATCAAGACCCCTTAGTACATACCAGCATGACACCAATTCCTTGGGTATTTGTATCTTTTGACCATCAAATCCGCACACGCTCTCTGCATGAAACTAGCAGCTGGCTGCAATAGACCTGCGATCTCCCAGTGTGATCTGTAAATCTCCATGCCATGAGTTGGAGTGTCCCCTCTTGAACTAAGTGGTATAATTTGCCATGAGAATCCCTCAGAAGATTCAGAGTTTGGGGAAGAGGGATTGGAGAATCCGTAAAAAGTTCCAGAAGAACTGGATACCAAACTTGCGATCTCCATAGTGGTGTCACAAATGCCACCTCCACCTGTTTTCCTGACTTGTGCGGTTAGCCTAATGTTTATTGAGAAAGGTGGGATGTCATATCCCAATCTGTGGCTCTCGTCCTGTAGGAACGCATCTGTGGCTTCCGCCAGAGGGTCCAGGCACCAGATGAAGAAGTGCAAAAGTTGATGTTCCAGTCGAGAGGCAAAAATATCTATCTGGCAAGTCCCCATTACCTCATCAGACTTTGAAAAAGAGATGGGTCCAACTGCCAGGCGCTGGAGTCCCTCAAGTTTCTGGAATGCCAATTAGCTGTTGGGTTGAATCTCCCTGTAAGGTACTCCACAGTCACCGAAATCTTGTGTTGCAGGCAGTAGTGCCAAAAGTCTTTTGCCAAGTTCGCCAGTGCCTTGGAAGGTGTTCCTCCCAAGCGGTGTATGTATGTACCGCTGATACAGTGTTCATTTTTATCAGATTAGAGCAAGAGCTTTGTGTAGTGCCACACTCCTTACCGTAAAGGAACCTGCCAGGAGTTCCAGACAGTTGATATGGAATGTTTCTTCTTCTGGCCATTGATCTCCAGTGGTAGTAACCCCAAAATGGGCTCCTGTGAGAAGTTGGCCTGGCATATGCTGTCCACTAGTTATAGTGGGCACCTTGCACCAGTCCAAACGACCCTTATTGATGATAGGTTTAAAGACAACCTTTATTGAAAGCTATCCTAGTGGTAGCTATGGAGAGCAGCCTTCAGGCTAAGTCTTGAAGGAGTGTAAAGCAGCTTGGTTTACCAGATTATAACCTCTTGAATGACCAAATGAAATGAGAACCACACCAGGTATATATAAAATATATGTATTTATTTCTAAACACTCACTACTAATCTCTTTATGAGATTAGAGTCCAAGATACACAATATCACAGTATTAAAATGACAGTAAATAGCACAATATACAATGGGCCCCAGGGGGGGACCAAACCATATATTAAGAAAGTGGTATAAGAACCACGACTTGACTAGACACAGTGCCTAGAGCACGTAGAATCGCTGGGACTCCAAGGAACCACCCAAGGTAGTGACACAGGAGACCCACGGGGGACGTGTGCAGTGTGAGAACACAGCCGCGAGCGCCGTAGGATTCTATGAGGAAAGTCGCGGTTGGAGTTTTAAAGATAAAGGACACTTACGAGAGGACTTTGAGCAAACCCCTTTAGACTTAAGGGGTTCTAGGGCCAACACCCACGGGAGCACCGTAGTACTCGAGTTACCTCACCCAGGGAAGCCGGGTGCATAGGTGGCAAATGGTGTCGGGAATCGTCGTTGATTTCAATGGCGATCTGCTGCAAAGTGCTGCTGCCGTGAAGAAGAAAAGTGTCCGGGGTGATCCAAGCCCGGATCGAAGATGTGAAGAACCTGAAAGCAGAGGGGACAAAGTCTGGGTCACTTCACATGACCAGGAGCGGAGCAATCAAATGCCCACCGATGTTGGGTGCTTCAGGTGCAAAGAGGTGAAGCTTGACTCTGCAGCCACAGGGTCCAGGAGACATTGAGGACAACGAGGAGCCGGATCCGAGCTGTCCCATGAAGGATGTCGAGTGCTGGGGTGTCGGTGCTCGGGTTGAACCCAACAAGCCTTGGCAACAGCAACCCACGCAGGAAGAGTAAAGATGCTTTGGTGCGGACCAGCAAGGTCTGGGGGACTCCCCAAGCAATGGAGAGTCAGGGCACGTCTGGAGCAACCAGAGTAGCCCAATTAATCTTAGTGTTGCCTTCACAGGGACCCACCAGTTGACAGACCAGGGATCGCAAAGGGACCTCAAGAGAAAACACAAAGGGCCAGCTCACGGAACACTCATGGAGTGTAGGCTGGCAATCTTCGGTGGAATTGCTGATCGGGGTCAGGGCTACAAGTAACCCAAAGCTCAGCCTCAGAGGTCGCCTCAAAGCTGATGCTTCTGCAAATGGTCACGGTGTCCAGGGGTTCGGGTTACACGGTCTCCACGAGAGATACAGGCCTCAGACTTGCTGAGCACACAGATCAACCTCAGAGACTATGGGAACCCACCTCCTGTGTGGCAATATTCTTCGGAGTCCTCAGGCGCTTCGGAGATGCCAACCGGACAGATGCGTCTTTGGTGCCTGCCAAGCAGGGGAGTAACGCCTTTACTCCAAGGGAGATTCTTCGGTCATCCAACGTCGTGTAGATAGTTGAAGTTCTGGGATTCTGTAGCAGAGTTTCATCCAGGTAAATCTAAAGTCCTGTAGTCAGGGGTTCCTACTTTATACCCAAGGAAGGGGTGGGACAAACTCTGGGGACCCACCTATGGGAGGGTCAGGAAAGAGGGGTGGCTACACCCATTTCCTTTGTCCAGTTTCGCGCCAGAGCAGGGGCTGGTAGCCCCTGCAACCGGTTTGAGCTGGACTATGCACAGGGAACCAAATGTGCCCCCAGTGCAGACTTCAAAGCACTCTTGGAGTGCACCCACCCAGCCCCAATACACTAAAGCCTGTCTGGGAGGTGGTCACACCTCCCTGTGACAGGAAACCTATTGTCCAGGCCTCCCCTGCCGGAGTTTCATCCAGCAGCAAGAGGGCAGACTCGTGTCTGTGGCTGCAGCATCCATTTTGTGATGCCAGGGTTCTGTTAAGCTGGTACCGGGTGTACCGGTGGTGCCATGTTTCTCCCTCTAGTAGGGTGGGATCATACCTCCCACCCCAGTTACTGGGGTGGAGGTATGATTCCAAGGTGTTTGACACCAAACGCGACATGTGTCCATGCAGCCGTTTTAAAGTAAGCATTTACCGCGAGGTTATATTGCACTTAAGAGTATATGGTTGGCTGCATCACAGACAACCCCGGAATGAAGATTCCGAAAGCTGCAGAGGGGCCCTGCTCATGCATGGGCACCCTCTGACATGAAACCCAGCACCCTGCCTTCAGGATTGTTAAGGCCTGCCATAGGGGTGACTGATAGGTTTACATGTGCAGTGATATGGAGAGATATAGGGAACCTATATCTCAGTAAGGAGTGCATACACCACCTTACACAGGCTGCTGTAGCAGACCTGTGGTGTCATTTTGGATGGCCTCTCAGGGGTGGCATAATACATGCTGCAGCCCCTGGGAGGCCTCTGAGGTACCTATGCCCTGGGTACATAGTATACCATATACTAGGGACTTATAAGGGTACCCCAGAATCCAATCTGGAGTGTACCCAAAGTACATACAATCAATTTAAGGGGAAAGCAGATAGGCTGGGGTCCTGAATAGCAGGATCCCAGCCAAACTAAGTTGAAAACCAGCAAAACAACAGGAAAAAAGTGGGGGCAACCATGCAGTCAGATTCCACCTTCCTACATAACCCCCTCCCACAAACGAAAGGAGATAAGGCTAACCTTGTCCAGTTGAGCCTTTATTGACTAAGTGGCCATATAAGGAAGAACCTGCACTAGCATGGTTACCCCCTGTCTTATGGTCCACTATGCAATTCCTAACCCCAAGGGTTTTGGATGATCTCCACCATTTGGAATTACTACCTGTAGTGTGTTTTGGCAAAGTAAAAGGCTGGTGGGGTGTCTGAGTGGAGAAGTGAGGCCCTAATAAAGTTGATCTCAGCTTCCTCAGATCACTGGTCACCATGGAGGCCTTTCTTTCCATGACTGAGTTGTATCTGGCCCTAAGGGTCAACCTCTGGCAGCCTACAGCTGGGGGTTGGGTCCCTTTGGTTGGAACAATGGAGGAACATGGTAGGTTTGGAACCACTTGGTCCCAGGTTTGCCTTTGCCCAACAGAGTCCATCTGGGGGAGGTCCCTACACAATGGTAAGAGGGATCCCTCAGTGTGCTGAGGAATTTTCACCTGGCTAGGGCTACTAGACTGGGTGCCCCTAATCTGTGGATGAGGGGGCTCCTCTGGACAGGGACCCTTAGGGGTCCACTGACCTCCCTGACCTCTGCAGCCCTGGGCTGACAGAGGGAGGGTAGAGAGGGGCAGGTTACCTGCTCCAGACTGGGTACCACCTTGGAAGGGTCCCCTGCCATCAGGGGTGTGGCCAGGCCAGGCCTGACCACCTCTGGGGCAGTTCCTTCACTAGGGGTAGGATCAGTTCCCTGAGGAAGCTGACCCTTACCTATAGTCTGGGGGGAAGAAGACTTTTCTTCAACCCTTCTGCTCTCTTGGGGAGTAGAGTGGGCCATTCTTTCAGGCTCCACTTCTCCAAAATTTCCCTGAGATGGGGCTGAGGCCCTAACAGCCCCACCAACCTTCTCAGAGAGGCCCAACATTTTTAAATGGGCCTGGTATTCAACTTCAGCCCAGGCTGAAACCTCCAGATCATTGGTCCAACAGGCAATCTACAGGCAAGTTTAGGGACACTGCCACTCTCTTTGGGCCAGTGACCCCTCCCCAGCTGAGATTGACTATGGCCATGGGACGATCTGTTCTGATACCATCAATGTTGGTCACCTGGTACTTGAACTCAGGTAAAAGCTGTTGAGGGGGGACTAGTTTCCCTGTCACCATGGTGACACTAGCCCGTGTCCCTGAATGCCAACGCCTTCTGACCATTGATTAGGGGCTCCTGTCTGTACTTGCCCAAAGTATTGGGACTCATAGTAAAAACGGCAAATCCCATGCCACCATCACAGACTGAGGAGGCCTGTGAGGGGGACCTTTGTAATCCAGGGTCCACCTCAGTTCCCCATGAAAATGCACCTAACTTTTTGGGTGCATTACTACCACCTGGGGGATTACTACTTGTAGTACCAGGAGGAGTGGTAGTATTGCTGGGAGGAACATTTTCCTTATTGCCAGCCTTGGAGCAACTGGGGTCATTTTTCCAGTGGCCAGGCTTCTTACAGTTATGGCAATAAGGTTTTTTTTCAGGGGAGGAAGAGGTTTGGGACCCACCCCCAGGAGAGGACTTTTGGGGCCCTGTAGGGGATTTGTCTTTTGATTTATCCCCACCTTTCTCTTGGTTTTTGGAAGAATCTTTCTTCTGGTCACCACCCTGATTCTTTGGCTTTACTCTGGTTCTGACCCATTTGTCTGCCTTCTTTCCCACTTCTTGGGGAGAGGTCAGATTAGAGTCCACCAGGTACTGGTGTAAAAGCTGGTTTTGACAATTATTAAGGATCTGCTCCCTCATAATCAAATTGTACAATCCTAAAAAGTCATGCACCTTGCTGCCATGTATCCAACCTTCCAGAGCCTTAGTAGCACAATCTACAAAGTCAACACAGTCCTGAGTCTGGGCCTTTTGGGTGTCTCTGAACTTTAACCTGTATTGTTCAGTGGTTAGGCCAAACCCATCAATAAGAGCACTCTTCAGGACCTTGTAATTATCAGCATCCTCTTCTCTTACAGTGATGAGCTTGTCTCTACCTTTGTCTGCAAAGGAGAGCCACAAGATTGCTGCCCACTGCTCCAGAGGGACCCTCTGTACTTTACAGGCCCTATCCAGTGCAGTTATCCATTTGTGGATGTCATCCCCACTCTGGTAGGGAGGGACAATCTTGTTCAGGTTCCTATGGTGATGAGTATCTTCTCTACTCCTAGGGACACTGTTGCTGCCACCATGGGGCTCTAGCCCCAACTTCTGAGAAGCTTTCTGAAGCTCCAGGGATTCCCTATCTAAGGCCAATTGCTCTCTCTTGATTCTGAGCTTAGCTCTCTCAAACTCAAGCAGTTGGCACTTCTTCTCATAAGAGGACTCCATTTTATGAGAAAAAGTCCCATGAGAAACAGAGCTCCCTACAGATGTACCAGAACGATTAGATTCCACTGAAGGAGATCTAGATCTTCTTGGTAAACTGTTAACCCTTCCAGGTGGGGTAAAGAGAACCCCACTGGGGTCTCCTTCCTCACCTTCAGGAAGAATTGGATTCTCCAGGTTAGAATCATTTTGATCCTCCTGGCCAGCATCAGAGTCTGGGTCATAGTAGTGTTCACCACCTGGCCTTTCCTCCTCTGCTGTCCCACCCACTCTGCCAACCTCATCAGACCCTTGGGTCTTTCTGAGGTCATCTGCAAGCAACAACTTTATGAGATGTTGTGTGGTTGGGCTTTTCCCAGTCTTCAATTTCCTAGAGGCACACATAGTCCTCAATTCTTGGTATGAGACATTGTCATACTTAGTTGGGAGAGGCCCACTGGCTTCTGCCCTTGAAGACATGACTAGTGTGGTGTGGTGTATGCACCTACCTACTCTAGTGGGGCCTACTAAACTCTCTTGAGTTGTAGAAAGGGTGTGCTAAGCCCTTGACACACAACTCTAAGTTCAGTAGAACTTACTGTATTCTAGACTTGATTTATATGTACCTCTGTACCTATAGTGGTTTTCAGTTAGTCACTCAAAGAGATTATCTGGTAAAGCAATAGCAAGCTTGAATCCCACCGCTGCACACCAATGTGAGAAGTTGGCCTGGCATATGCTGTCCACTAGTTATAGTGGGCACCTTGCGCCACTCCAAACGACCCTTATTGATGATAGGTTTAAAGACAACCTTTATTGAAAGCTATCCTAGTGGTAGCTATGGAGAGCAGCCTCAGGCTAAGCCTTGAAGGAGTGTAAAGCAGCTTGGTTTACCAGATTATAACCTCTTGAATGACCAAATGAAAGGAGAACCACACCAGGTATATATAAAATGTATGTATTTATTTCTAAACACTCACTACTAATCTCTTTATGAGATTAGAGTCCAAGATACACAATATCACAGTACTAAAACGACAGTAAATAGCACAATATACAATGGGCCCCAGGGGGGAACCAAACCATATATTAAGAAAGTGGTATAAGAACCACGACTTGACTAGACACAGTGCCTAGAGCACGTAGAATTGCTGGGACCCCAAGGAACCACCCAAGGTAGTGACACAGGAGACCCACGGGGGACGTGTGCAGTGTGAGAACACAGCCACGAGCGCCGTAGGATTCTATGAGGAAAGTCGCGGTTGGAGTTTTAAAGATAAAGGACACTTAGGAGAGGACTTTGAGCAAACCCCTTTAGACTTAAGGGGTTCTAGGGCCATCACCCACGGGAGCACCGTAGTACTCGAGTTACCTCACCCAGGGAAGCCGGGTGCATAGGTGGCAAATGGTGTCGGGAATCGTCGTTGATTTCAATGGCGATCTGCTGCAAAGTGCTGCTGCCGTGAGGAAGAAAAGTGTCCAGGGTGATCCAAGCCTGGATCGAAGATGTGAAGAACCTGAAAGCAGAGGGGACAAAGTCTGGGGCACTTCACGTGACCAGGAGCAGAGCAATCAAATGCCCACCGATGTCGGGTGCTTCAGGTGCGAAGAAGTGAAGCTTGACTCTGCAGCCACGGGGTCCAGGAGATGTTGAGGACAACCAGGAGCTGGATCCGAGCTGTCCCACAAAGGATGTCGAGTGCTGGGGTGTCGGTGCTCGGGTTGAACCCAACAAGCCTTGGCAACAGCAACCCACGCAGGATGAGTAAAGATGCTTTGGTGCAGACGAGCAAGGTCCGGGGAACTCCCCAAGCAATGGAGAGTCAGGGCACGTCTGGGGCAATCAGGGTAGCCCAATTAATCTTAGTGTTGCCTTTACAGGGACCCACCATTTGACGGACCAGGGATCGCGAAGGGACCTCGAGAGAAAACACAAAGGGCCAGCTCACGGAACAATCGTGGAGTGTAGGCTGGCAATCTTCAGTGGAATTGCTGATTGGGGTCAGGGCTACAAGTAACCCAAAGCTCAGCCTCAGAGGTTGTCTCAAAGCTGATGCTTCTGCAAATGGTTGCGGTGTCCAGGGGTTCGAGTTACACGGTCTCCACGAGGGATACAGGCCTCAGACTTGCTGAGCACACAGATCGACCTCAGAGACCACGGGAAACCACCTCCTGTGTGGCAATATTCTTCGGAGTCCTCAGGAGCTTCGGAGATGCCAACCGAACAGATGTGTCTTTGGTGCCTGCCAAGCAGGGGAGTAACTCCTTTACTCCAAGGGAGATTCTTCGGTCATCTAACGTCGTGTAGATAGTTGAAGTTCTGGGATTCTGTAGCAGAGTTTCGTCCAGGTAAATCTAAAGTCCTGTAGTCAGGGGTTCCTACTTTATACACAAGGAAGGGGTGGGACAAACTCTGGGGACCCACCTATGGGAGGGTCAGGAAAGAGGGGTGGCTACACCCATTTCCTTTGTCCAGTTTCATGCCAGAGCAGGGGCTGGTAGCCCCTGCAACCGGTTTGAGCTGGACTATGCACAAGGACACCAAATGTGCCCCCAGTGCAGACTTCAAAGCACTCTTGGAGTGCACCCACCCAGCCCCAATACACTAAAGCCTGTCTGGGAGGTGGTCACACCTCCCTGTGACAGGAAACCTATTGTCCAGGCCTCCCCTGCCGGAGTTTCGTCCAGCAGCAGGAGGGCAGACTTGTGTCTGTGGCTGCAGCATCCATTTTGTGATGCCAGGGTTCTGTTAAGCTGGTACCGGGTGTACCGGTGGTGCCATGTTTCTCCCTCTAGTAGGGTGGGATCATACCTCCCACCCCAGTTACTGGGGTGGAGGTATGATTCCAAGGTGTTTGACACCAAACGCGACATGTGTCCATGCAGCCGTTTTAAAGTAAGCATTTACCTCGAGGTTATATTGCACTTAAGAGTATATGGTTGGCTGCATCACAGACAACCCCGGAATGAAGATTCCGAAAGCTGCAGAGGGGCCCTGCTCATGCATGGGCACCCTCTGACATGAAACCCAGCACCCTGCCTTCAGGATTGTTAAGGCCTGCCATAGGGGTGACTGATAGGTTTACATGTGCAGTGATATGGAGAGATATAGGGAACCTATATCTCAGTAAGGGGTGCATAGACCACCTTACACAGGCTGCTGTAGCAGACCTGTGGTGTCATTTTGGATGGCCTCTCAGGGGTGGCATAATACATGCTGCAGCCCCTGGGAGGCCTCTGGGGTACCTATGCCCTGGGTACATAGTATACCATATACTAGGGACTTATAAGGGTACCCCAGAATCCAATCTGGAGTGTACCTAAAGTACATACAATCAATTTAAGGGGAAAGCAGATAGGCTGGGGTCCTGAATAGCAGGATCCCAGCCAAACTAAGTTGAAAACCAGCAAAACAACAGGAAAAAAGTGGGGGCAACCATGCAGTCAGATTCCACCTTCCTACAGCTCCCAATCCTAATCTACTTGCATTCAAATCTATAATGAGATCCGGAACTGTTCCAAAAATGGCCCTGTTGTTCCAGGCCTGCATGTGCTCTAACCACCACTGGATCGCTATCCGAGCTTCTTGGTTGAGGAAATTCTAATAAGCATACATCAGCTACACTCTGAGATGCATTGTATTAAGTCTTTAAAGTGTCCGGCAATGCAAGGACCCGTGAAAGATCGCTTGGATGGAGTATGTCAGAAGGCCCACAGCCCTGGCCAGGTGTCGGAGCGAAACTTTGTCCTTCTGCAATGTTTTCCGCAGTTCTCTTTGAATCAGGGACATCTTTCTCTACGGCAATCTCAAGGATTGTTAGTCCAAGTCTATAATGAATCCCAGAAATGTTATCTTTTGTGTGGTAGTGATCTGGAATATTTGATCGTTTACGATAAAACCGAGGCTCTGAAGGAGGGAGTTTGCTAGTCGAAGTTGTTCCTGCAGCCGAGTCGGTTCTTGATGCAGCAAGAGAATATTGTTGAAATATACAATGAGTCTGACTCCTCTCACTCTGAGCTATTCCAGTGCCAGACGCAGGACTTTGGAGAAGCACCACAGCATGGAGGAAAGGCCAAACAGAAGGCTAGTGAACTTGCATATATGAGGCTTTCACTCAAACTATAGAAAACGCCAATTATGAAGAAATATCAGGACTGTGAGGTGTGCGTCCTTCAGATGTAGATGCACCAACCAGTCATTTAGTGGGAGGATTTCTCTGAGGAGGTGCATGCTCTCCATTTTGAAATGTTGGAATACCACCAATTTGTTTAAATATTTTAGGTTTATGACTGGACGAAACCCTTTGCCTTCTTTCTACACCAGAAATACGGTTCTGAGAAAGCCTCTGGAATAGAGAGAAACCGTTTTTATTGTCTTCTTCTCTAAAAGAGCGCTCACCTCTCAATCTAAGATCTGATCTGCCTCTTGTGAGAAAGTCAATGGTAGTGGATAGGCTCTCTGGAAAGGGGTCCGTAGATATCTAAATGGCATCCCGAAATGGTCTGGAGTACCCACACATCTCCCGTTAGAATCCTCCAGTTGTGAAGGAAGAAACTTAGGGGCCGATTCCGATTTGGGCCGGAAATCTCTCCGACCGAGCCAGACTCGGAGAGATTTCCGACCGTACAGGGGGGTCCGACACGGACCCCCAAAGTACGTCTCCGACTGCTCTTTGGAGCCGGAGTGTGCGGCTCGGTCGGACTGCTCGCGGCGCGCATCGTACTCACACGGCCGGGGAACGTCTCCATTGCGCGGTGCGAGTCGAGTCCGAGCGAGTCGGTCGGTGCGGTTCGACCCGGGAACGAGTCGGTCGGAGCGGTCGGGACGCCCGGACGAGTCGGACGGCGAATTCGCATCGTACTCGCTCGCCCGGATGCGCGTACTAATCGGTCGGGAAATAGGGCTCCGAATCGGATCCGGTTAAGCCGAATCCGATTCGGAGCCCTACCGGCCGAGATCAGAATCGGCCCCTTAGTCTGTCCCCCAACTCGGGTACGGAAGAAAGTGTACTGCTTAAAGTTAGTTCCTCCTGGTACATTACTAGCACCTCTGAAGGCTCCTCTGCCTCCTCTACCTCTGCCATTGCTGCGGGAGGGGAAAAAAGCTTAATCTGTTCTGGTCCTGCCATTGCATAGAGCGTCTTGTTTGGACTTTGTGGGGAGCTGTGTTATAGGAGCGGCCAGGCGAGCACCCTCTCCCTCTCCCAGCCCCTCCAATAATCTTGTGTCCAAAGACCTTGCACTTCGATTGCTGCACTTTGCCCAGAGAAGAGAACGTTGTCATGAGCTTTGAAAGTTCCTTAATGAATGAGTCTCAGAAGAGACAACCTTCCGTCACCTGACCTGCCCCCGAGGTGGCCATTTCCCCCAATTTTGGGTCGATTATTATAAGGAGCAACATTCTGCGTTCCGTGGATAAAGCGCAGTTCGCGTTACCCAGGAAGAATAACGCTCTCTGTGCCCATCCTGACAATATCTGGGTCAATGAGGATACCACATTCACAGGTCTCTTCGGCCATATCTAAGTCTTTAGTAAGTGAGCCCATTACATACAATGATTTGTTCTGGCTGTACTTCCAAGAGCAAGCAAGGCCTGGTTTTTCGGGTCCTTGATAAACTTTGTTATAAAAGTTTACATTTTTGGGTCAATTTTGGGGGTGCAAGCTACCTTCCCAAGTAAAGATGGTCCTGGCCATCTGCTTTGAGTCTCCCCGAACCTCTTTGTCAATCGACTTTCTGATGCAGCTGCTCACATACTGAGCCACCTTTGCTGCTGGGACTCAATCTGTGTAAAACAGTGAAAAATATTGTCAAGGTTAAACATGTCAGAGGAACTTACCAACTCTGATGGGGTGGCATCATCCTTAGAATCCATCCTGGGGTGTTTGGGGTTGCATTCTGTCCTCCATGGTCTACTGGGACCACGTTCGCCCCCAGAATCAGCATTATCAGAGTAGTCCTAAGCATCTGGATCATCTCCCGGAAGGAAGACTGAATCCCTTTACCACCATCCAAGCCCATGAGGGGTCTTCAAGAACCCCCAGGGAAGAAGGTCCACTATACTCCCTGCCATGGGATTGGACGCTGTTTTCGGCAGTCAATAATTTAAGTTGTCTACTGATGGATTCCACGGCTGAGCACATGGCTCATTGAAAAGATGCATCTAAGACATCTACAAGCTCCTCATAAATAGGGAGAAGCATCTGCTCCTCCTACACCATCTCTTAAGCCTGCTCTTAGGAATCTGCCAAAGCAGCTTGGTATTATATTTATACTGGCTGGAAACAGGGCTTGTGTAGTTACCAATGCTTTTTAAGGCAAGCGAAGCCCTCTACGTTATCAGCGGGCACGGCGAAGGATTAATGCTAGGGGAACTCCGCGGTCGCCAAAACTCTACACTGGAGCTTATTAAATTGAGTCATCAGGCGGACACCGTGCACTTACACACAATTAGCCTGACCTTCTTTCCTCTCAGTGGAAGGAAAGGCTAGCCCCTGCGGCCCTCTTGAAGAAAAAAAATCCCGACATGGGCAGTAAGCGCCCCTGAGCCAGGGATGATGCCAGGATATGGAGAGCCAGGGATAATGCCAGGATACGGAGAGCTTCAGCGCAAAGTGGTAGTGAGGCGGTGGTAACAGAGAGGAAGGAAGCCACACACGAAGCAGAGGGCAGCCTCTCCCCACACAGCGGTTTCAAGAGGTGTGTCCAATCTAGTAAAAGATTACAATCCATCACCATATAAAATGACATCAATAAAAGAAACAAATTATATCCAAATGTAGTTATGTACATAGCTAACATAAAAGAATATGTGGCTGCTGAGCAGCAAAGAAAGTGGAAGTGCCTTTCCTTCATGGTGACTATATACAGTGGAGAGCAATACCATTGGTGGACATTGATGTTTTAGTTGAAAAGACTCATAAGAAATGTAGGGGCTCGATTCACAAAAGTAATCTGAGACAAAATCCTAACTTTACGACTTTTGGTATTCACAAAAGGCATTTAGGAGTAGTAAAGTTAGGATTTTGTCTTAAGTTTGTCTTAAGTTTTGGTCTTAAGACAAAATCCTAACTTAACTTCGTTGGGAAGCCAGGGAGATCGGACATGCGGCAGGGTGTATGTGCTTACCTCGCCTTGTGAGAAACTGAGGTGGAGGCGGCATAGTGATGCTCAGAGTTAGCGCCTGACCTGAGCCTGAACAGGGCCCATCTTTTCGGGTAATCAAGGATTATATTTGCTGGGTGGAGGCGACGGCAGCATCTTACTAAGAAGGGAGGAGGTAAGCATGTTTCTCCTTCTTTTGCTCTCTTTTGCACAGCCTAAAGTAAAAGTGAAAAGGTGAAAAGTGGAGATATGTGAAGAATATGGACATCCAGTTATAGTCCCGCCTATGCAAATCCTCTTTCAAACAGTAGATACTAGTTGTATGATACACACGCCATTCAAATCAATTACAATTTTGTTATATAACAAACAGAATTAGTGATGAACAAAGGAGATTTCTTTTCTTTTCTTCAGTGTTGTATTTTATTTTCTTCAGGTGACCTTCTTTTAGCCAACACGTGTTTCGTCGTTTAAAGGGCTGGTCTGTTGAAAAGGTTCAGCTGGCAGTTGTCCATTTTTCTATTATGTATTTATGACTTTAAGCCCTCTTGGACAGTGGGAAATTGTAACTGGGACCTACGCCCAAGCTGTTCAGGGTAGACAGTGTGATGGTTAACTGTAAAAACCCAGCATTAGCTCATCACCTCCTTGCTGAAAATCCTTATGGTCCGGGTTCAATATAGCATATTATTCTCCTGTCTTTAGGTTATTTTTGTAAACATTTGCAAAGTGTGCCTGCAATAAGCCTGGGCGTAGTTCGCGAAGTAGCGCTACTCGAAGCTACGCAAAGTGCAGTTCGCACTACGCGAGCTACGCGTAGCACTACGCGAACTGCGTAGTGCACTGTTCGCAATGATTGCACAGTGCCGGATGCTTGTCCGCACTGTGCAATCATTGAAAACGGCATCTTGCAGAGTGCGAGCTGTCTTTTACTGCCGCTCGAGTAGATTTTTACTCGAGCGGCAGCTTTCTCAACGCGGACTGGTAGTTTCTCATCGCGAGCGGTCGCGAGCATACGCGACCACTCGCAATGAGAAACCTGACCTCCCCGCGTTGAGAATCTCGCCGGGAGGTTTATTTTCCACGCTCGCGATCGGCAACTTGATGTTGCTGATCGCGAACGAGGAAAAAGTCTCGCCGGGATGTCATTTTGCTTGCTCGCGGTCGCCAACTTGACGTTGAGGACCGCGAGCAAGCAAAAAATGACCGCTGCACTACGCTACGCTATGCTACGCATGTTTGCACTGTGCTACGTGCAATTCGCGTTGTGCGAAGTAGCGCAAACTTCGCAAACTACGCGAGCGTAGCGTAGTGCTTTGCCCAGGGTTAGCCTGCAATGCACTTTCCAATCCATCAAACTAACTTTTCTCTACTTTCAGGAGACAATTTGAAAGCTAATAATCTGTTTGATCCCCTAACCAACATGAATTATCTGAACATGAATAACCTGGACTGATAAAGCAGGGAAAACCCTAAGTTGGATGGTAACGTTCTACAAACACAGTGGCTCCATCAAGGTGGCTATCCCCCGGGATCGGCCATCATCCAGCGCAAGTAATCTTATTTGTTGGAACCATGGACAGTGATTGGATTAGTTACATTCAAAGTTTTGATCTCATTATGCCACATGAAACCTGGGCTACTGAGGACCTTGTTTGTCATTATGTTCCTGCTACTCGTTCCACCCCTGGAAGAGCTAGCCTTAGTAAGATTATTCCGGGTGTCTCTGGACTCATTATAGCATTCAAATCTTTTGGATTTACTTTACTATTTATTTCAACTTTTTTCTTATTGATTTTTATAATGCTGTTCCCTCAAGGGCCAAAACCTGTAGCGTTGAGACCTGATTTTGTGCAACGGATATTTTAAGGAACAGATCCTATTCAAATATGAAGTGCTTCAACAATATTGTTGAGGGGAAATTTAATGCTAAGATAATGGTTAGTTCCACACTTTTTGATCCTTTTCAGATTGAGGACTAGTGTCACAGATATTTAAATGAAAGGGGTGGGGGGCTCAGCTATATGGAAACCTAGCATATTATGACCTTTGTAATGTTGCAGACATTGTGGGGTCTGAGATAATCAAATATCCACCTTCATTGGATGGGGAATGTACCATTATTAGTAATAGTTATAGATCATGACCAATGAGTATGAATGTCCTGCAGGGGGCACCAGAGCCAGAAGTTTAGTGATCACAATGCCAATGAATTGGTAGTTGGCTTACCAGTCACTGTCAAGTGTCAGTGTGAATAAGGGGTTAGCTGGTTTAGCTATAGTGGATAAGGGACTTAGGCTCAAGTGGCAGGTAACTCATTTCCCTAGCTTGTTTTTCAACAACGTGAAAGATTTGATTTGATCGACGGCTGGTTATGAAATCCTGATGATCATTATTGCATGTGCACTTTATTCTTTTTCTGACTTAACGTTTACCAATTGATCAAATTTGAGTCTTACACTAGAGAGATAAAGTTGATTTAGGAATTTATCAAGGACGGCAAATGGCCTGCAGCAATTGATAAATATGTTTTATGAAAGGTAGAGATCTAAAACTCAATCTAACTAAAACCTATACTATGGTCTGTAGCAGAAAAAAAGGGGGAAAGCCACTTTGCCCATGGCCAAAAGTTCTAAGAAGTAAAGATCTTCAGTTATCTAGGTATATTGTTCTCACAGTGAGAAAACTGGACATCACATTTGGACAATGCCAAATTAAAATTTACTAGGACCATTGATACAGTTTTTAGTTTTGCCAATAAAGAAGGCAGTACACCTATAAGATAAATCATGAAATTAAACAAAAGCAAATGTGTTCCAGTTTTACTATATGGATCCCCAGTTTGGGGTAGGACAAACTGTAACTCGCTACATATACAGGAGAATATCTTACGTAGACTCCTGGCTGTACCAAGTTCGACCCCTGCCTATATGGTACATAAAGAACTTGACATCATGAGCATGGAAGATGCCATCAACCTTAACATACTGAATAAGTGGCATAGTATTTGGTCAAAAGAAGGTACTAAGTACACAAGGATATCATAAGGGATTGCCTGGAACTCGACCATCATGAAAAAATATTATGGCTCCAACATGTAAATGGTCTATTACAATATTTGGAGGAAAGCCTCACTATCTTAGAGCCACACAACATTTTACAATTTAGTAAAAAGGAAATAAGATCACTTTTTGTGGGGAAAAGGGAGGCCTGTATCAGACCACAAAAATTGAGTAGCCTCCTTGTATTGTCTCACTCCAATGGTAATGCACAATGGTTTCAGCTAACTTTGCCTGGGTCTGTCATACATGGGACATAGAAATAGCACATGTACAAAATATTAATATGTTTATAGGAACTCTTTGCACTGTAACCCTGTACTGACAAATATTATATGTGGATATTTTATAAGATTTTTAACTCTTTGTTTTATTGTGCTTTTATGGATTTGCATATAAATCCAAATAAAGATTTTAAATCGATTTAGAATTCAATTTTTTTTAAATTTTATAGTGCTCTTTCAATTCAATACTGATCAACTGTTGTTTTTGGTGCTTTATTTTAGTGCTGTCTAATGAATTATCAGCAGTATTGTTTGTAATTATTTTATTTAATCGAACACTTACTTAGGTAAATAGCAGTCAGCAGTTGTTATTTACCTAAGTACTGTCCCAAAACTTTAATTGTTGACGCATTTATTACATTAGGCTTCTGTATCAGTAAGTCTTTAATGGTCCCTATCATATCTAACAAGTCTACTGATCCTAGATGGTTCACCAAGGAATGCAGGCAGGAAATGTACAGCTCAGAGTGGCACTGAACACCAAACCTAGAGTTCAGGCAGAACTTGTAAAGGCCAGGTCTGAGTACAAAATGCCGATTAATAAGAGGATATTTGCAATCAAAGAGCAAATATGGGGCATATTTAGTTACAGCCTACTTAAACAAAAACACATGGTCCTTTTGGAAGATAATTAATTTAAATAAAACTAGTGCTGGCCAATCTGACAGCCTAGTAACTAACATCATAGCTAAAAAGTGGGTGGAGCAATTTAGATCCGTTTACTGTTTGGCTATAAGTAATGCGGACACACTGATGGAGTTTTCTCTTAGCTTCCCACTTGACATCAAGTTTGAGTTACATTAAGCTATCACTGCCTTTACTCTAAGCCCATCATGGAAGGCCCCTGGAACTGATGGGGTTCCAATGGACCTTTATAAGGAAAATATTGAGTTTTGGGCACCAGCCATCACTAATGTATTAATCTCAGAAGTGTGTTCTAAAATACCACCTTCCTGGCACATATTGGATATTGTACCTGTCTTTAAAAGGGAAAAAGGAAAGACCACAATGTTATCCGCTGATCTCACTACTTGATTCTATCATTAAAGTAGTTGGCTGAATTATACTACACAGGATAGAAGCTTGGGCACTAGGCACCAAAGTCCTTTCAATGGTCAAGTATGGCTTTATGGAAGGGCTGGGCACCCAGTAACAATGTCTAAACTTGCACTTGATTATTAGTAAATACACAATAGCCAAGAGGGGGTGCACTCTACCTTTCCTATATGGAACTCAGTAGTGCATTCCTGATCAAAGCTTTGGGGAAATTTAACCACATTGGGCTGCCCCTGAATCTGGTAATTTTTTTTCGCGTCTTACTTTCAGGGGTCTCTGTGTCAGTATGGTAAGGGTCAGAGGGTGAATGCAGTGATAGTTTTGAGCTCGAGAGGAGTGTCCACCAAGGCTGTGTTGTGGCCCCTATTTTGTTCCTTTTATATAAAAAGGACCTTAATGCGTTCGCGCTTACCTCAGGGATGGACATGCTTAAGGTTTATTCAACCCCTGTCTCAGATCTGTAATATGCTGATGATGGTATACTTTTATCACCAACCCCCAATGGCAATTGACCCTTAATTGACAATTTTGTCAAATTTATGGATAATCTGGATCTTTACAGTAATATGCCTAAAGCTCATGTTTTGTTCAGTGGCCCATAATTCTGTGAGCTTATTCCAATTTCAATAAAGGGTAAACAAGAAGAGAAGATACATCACTTTCCATATTTATAAGTTACCTTTGACTTTTTTAGCACATGCTCTCCGTGTCTCCTAAATAGGCATCTTAGACTTAACCAATCTGAAGGGGCTTGCTTAATTTTGCAAAAACAATGGGAAACCAACCATTTCTGCTAATTTTAGAAATATACAAGCGTACTTGTTTACCGTATTAATGTATGGGCCGCTATATGGGGCTACTGTAACACCAATACATTACAATTAGAAGAGAATTGATTCTCTAGGCACTTATTAGACCTTTACCCATTCAGCCCTCACTATTTCCTCCATGAAGAACTTGGCCTCACTTATGCAGAAGACCTTATTAATTTAGCACAAATGCTTTTATGGGCCCAATTAAAATCACTTGAGATGATCTCATCCTGTCATTAGGTGGCTATCTTGGTTTGTTCGGATGTTAGCAATTTGCTCCAAAATCTTAATGTTTGTATAACTGTAGTTATAGACCACCCTAATAGCCAGTTTCATTGTACATTTGGGGAGTGATAGTTGGTTTTTAAGACAGCATCCCTCTACCTTATACCAGACTAACATTTTGTCTAAACCCAGCACTTCTGCTCCGAATTTTAAGAGGAATTAGAACTTTGTAACCTACTAAAATCGATTGGAGGGAAGGCCAACCAAAGTCTTGTTTGAATTTTTGTAAACCTCCAAGGGTTGGTAGTGCCTTTGCTTTAGTGTCTATTAAGGAGGACCAACTCAGGTATTTAGTAAAGCACGTCCCTAAATACCTATATTCAGAGGCTTCCTCAATTTTGGACTGCCCAATAGACTATATGAGGCTATGCTCCTTCTTACCAAATGTCATAATTTTGGTTTTATCTAAATCAATTATTGACTTATTTTAATGCAGCACTTCTCAAACTCCATGTTTCCTTCGTAAACTAACTGGCGTAGGATCCACAATAACAAGGTTGTCCATATAAAGCAGACATGATGTGTGGGAACCCCCCTCATTTTGGAGAAGAGGAGTGGGCACCTAAGAGTGTTTTTGGGAGGTCAGCAAGGTGCAGGGCAAAGAGAGTTGGAGCCATTATACAAACTTGATGCAGCGCATTGTTAATGCTGCTCTTCCTAGAGAGGCAACCGTCGGCTTCCAACTCTACTCTGACCCAATTTCCACAATGATGTCCTTTTAGTATCCCCAATAGAGTACCCGCAATTTCCATGCTTTCTAGTTTGTCCCACGAAATCTATTGTTCCACTAAGTCAAAGGTGCCCCAGAAATCTGAAAAGCAATTAGAAAAAGAACCCCCCGTTTCTAAAGTTTTTTGTGCAATAGCCCAGTGGCTAAAGCAGTGATTTATAGTAGAATACCCAATCTTAAAGCGGTCCTGTTCCAATGAGATCAGATTCAGCTCTTCGTGCCTCTGTGTAAGGGCATTGAGCAATACTTTGCTATAAATATTTGTGCCCACATCCATTAAACTAATTAACCAGTACTTTTTGGGGACCTCAGGATCACCCTTTTTAAAAATGTGTTTTATTATTGAACCTTTCCAATTCTCAGGGTAAGTCAGAGCAGATTTTATTATTATAAGGTTATTCATCATTAAATGTCATATTTATGCAATTATCACAAACATAATTCACAGAATCATTCTTGACATTACATTTTATGAGCCTCCAAATGTGCTGGCCACAATACATACAACACCAGTGTAACTAGATTCATGCATTTCAAATCATATTTTGTATTTGATTTTCAAACTTAACACCAGCATATAGATACATTACAAAACAAATTCTGAAATAGAACTATATTACTTTGTTGAATAGAAAAGACTCACAAAACATTGGTACTCAGATGTTCCTACGCATTCCAGACTGTACACCCAAATTCACAAAAAAAAGATAGGAGCTACCTCGGGGACGTTTATGATCAGGGCAATTTTTATGACACCATAGGGAAAATTGGGTTTCAAAGTTCCCTTCTTATCCCCATCCTGGGATAAGAGACTTCCCATACACTCTCACACTCTGCACCACCGACACCTGGTACTTTCTAGTGTAATCTGGAAGTGAAGATAAGACTAGGAAGGTCTTTGCAAATGTATTAATATCCACAAATGTAGGTTTTTGTTGATGCTGACATCATTTGCATTGGATTTTCAAATCACTTTCATAATTTATTTTACATGAAAACCTGGATTACTGTATCAGTTGTCAATTTTGACTAATGTACACAAACATGTTAGTGAATCAATCAAAAATGTTAGGTTTCAGCCTTTTCATTTACACCAATTTTACCAACTGACAAAATCAGGCATATTGTTTTCACAATGCACACTCATCATTGGGTAATCTAACAGCGATGTAGGTGAAATATGAAGATTCTGTGCATGCGGTAAATATCAGCGTATATTTTCTATGTGAAACTATCCTCACTGGAGAAGTAAACTTAGAATCTACTTTCGCCACTTTTGAGTTATTTAATTGAAGAGAACTCTCAATTCAATTACCCTAGGGTGACATCTTTTATCAAAACACAATTGTGTTTTTTTGTTGCAAAACACTTTAGGGCCGATTCCGATCTCGGCCGGTAGGGCTCCGAATTGGATTCGGCTACACCGGATCCGATTCGGAGCCCTGTTTCCCGACCGATTCGTACGTGCGTCCGGGCGAGCGAGTACAATGCGAAAACTCCGACCGACTCGTTCGCGAGACCCAACCGCACCGACCGACTCGTACGCGAAAGCTGACCGCTCCGACCGACTCGCTCGGACACGCCTCGCACCGCGCAATGGAGACGTTCCCCGGCCGGGCAAGTACGATGCGCGCCGCGAGCAGTCCGACCGACTCGCGCCGTCCGGCTCGAAGGAGCAGTCGGAGCCGTACTTTGGGGGTCCGTGTCGGACCCCCCTGTACGCGTAGCCGCGCGAGTCGCGCACAGGGGGGACCCATGGGTCCCCCCTACCTGTGCGTGTACGGCACGAGTCGCTTCGCCGCGTACACGCTGTAAGGGGCACCCCTGTTCGCCTCGCACCCATTGAGTCAATGGGAGCCCTCGTACGCGTTGTACGACAGGCTCCCATTGACTTCAATGGGAGTCCGACCGAATCGAGTCCGATGGCATACGTGCGCATCGTACTCGTTCGATCGGGCTGCTAGGGTCCGATTCGGTCGGAAATCTCTCCGAGTCCGGCTCGGTCGGAGAGATTTCCGGCCCGAATCGGAATCGGCCCCTATGTCTCACTTCCTCGTGCTCCTTACTATCACACTTACCAGAGTCATTCTGCCAAAGTAAACTTGAATTCTCCTTTCTGCACTTTGTTGGGTTTTTTAATTAAAACCCCAATCTCCAACTCTCTAGTTGTTGGAAATGGCCCTTTCTGCAGGGTCATCTCCAAACCTTTTGCCTTCCTCCTCCCTTTTTTCCTATATTCGGTTTTTTGGGGGGGTATTAGGACTCTGGGCACTTTACCACTGCTAACTACTGCTAAGGCGCCTGTCCTCTATACTTAAAACATGGTAACATTGGCTTATCCACACTTGACATAATTAATTTACCTATAATTTCCTAGTAAAGTGCACTACATGTGCCCAGGGCATGTAAATTAAATGCTACTAGTGGGTCTGCAGCACAGATTGTGCCACCCACTATAATAGCCCTGTAAAACATGTCTCAGGCCTGCCACTGCAGAGCCGGTGTGTACAACTGTAAACTGCCATGTCAACCTGGCAAGTTAACCTACTTAGCAAACACAAGGAGATGATGGACGGAGCGCTAAAACTTTTCAGACACTCACCCCCAGTCACAGATCTGGGTTGAATCCATCCTCGTTCTTTAGCTCACTTCGCACCCCCGGTTCAGACACAGCTATATGCACATCAGGCTTGACCCTGTGCTTCATGGGAACAGTCCAGCCCGATCTGCCAAGCCATGTCTTCACTGGACCGGAAACAAGCATCCTGGGACCGGTTTCGGGCTAACAGCCCTCATCAGCCAGGCTAGCTTGAATCCAGTGGCAAAGTGAGCAAGGAACCCACGTCTGGGCATACCCTGCCAACTTAGGGAGAACAAAGCAAGCACAAGGGGATGATGGATGGAGCGCTGAAACTTTTTAGACACTCACCCCAGTCACAGATCTGGGTTGAATCCATCATCGTTCTTTAGCTCACTTCGCCACCCCAGTTCAGACAAAGCTATATGTAAATCAGTCTTGACCCTGTGCCTCACGGGAACAGTCCAGCCCAAACTGCCAAGCCATGTCTTCCCTGGACCGGAAACCGAAACCGGTCTCAGGATGCTTGTTTCCGGTCCAGGGAAGAAATAGGTAGAGGCACAGCTAGACACCATAAAGTGTTCAATATTTTTTGTCAGATACACTACTTCAATTAATGTTAGATTAGTGCAACGTAATAGACACTTCAGAAGAAAACTAACTGGTCTCAAATATAAGTGTAAATAGAATTCTCAAAGTCACAAATAGGTGCAAGAATCATTTAAGCAGAAATATACTCATCCACACTCTCTTCTGGACTTTGTTTTGTCTTGGCAACAGCCCCCATAGATTTGTTCCAGATATCAAATTAACCTTGACGGGAATCTACCTCAGGAGGGTTATCAAATATTTGTTGGCCTGCTTGTCCCAAAGGACTCAATAAAATTGCCACTTTTCTCTGTGGTTTAAATTTAACCCTGTCAATGGCCACTAAATCATTTTTTTAATTGCCTACCCAATGTTCGCATGTCATTGGTGATTTTCCTGGATATTATAGAAAAAGGTGTTATTTGCAATCTCTGCTGTGGAATGACCATACATCTAAGTAAGTACATACCCTTATTGTATACCCAAAGGAGATATTGACATGCAAAGTAAGTTAGCCATGTCCTTTTCACTTACTGTCTTTGACGAATTCCTGCCACAGGTGACAGACAGCACGTTAGCTAGCCAAGTTCCCTTTCACTTACTCTCTTTGACAAATTCTGACAAGAGATCATAAATGTTGCCTTTCGGTTTTCTTTCTTTTTAGGTCGAGCCTGAGTCAGCGAGCATGCGCTGCTCTGCGAGACTTGTTGTGGTGGAGTAGTGAATAAAAGCCCCGCCCACTCTCCACCCATATATGCCATTGGCTTGTGTCATTGTCCGTCTTAAATGCTGGCTTCTGATTCGTAAATAGGCTTGTAAGTCCCTCCTTAGTACCACCTCCTCTTCATTTGTACCTTCCAATGGCGACTGGCCCCTTTACTTCTGTTGTTGCACGGTCTCCGTTTTAAGTCGGTGAGCACTATTTTGTTTATTAACTAACATGGGACAATGGCGGCTGCTTCTTGCATTTGCAGTGCGCCCACACAGGACAATGGCGTCAGACTTTCACATCGAGGGCTATGCCGCTCAAACCATTAAAGTTACACAATGGAGACGTTTTTTTTAAATTTTATTACTTTTAAGATGAACGCGGCGTCCGCTTCAGGGACACTGCACTCTCTCAGATTTTATTTCTTTTTTTTAAATAAAATTGCATGCTGAGCGCTGCGCCCACTTTAGGGACACCGCGATCAGTTTCATTATTTTTTTTTTACTATATTGGTGAGCGCGGCGCCCACTTTAGGAACACCACGCTCAGTTTCATTTTTTTTTTTAACTTTATTGGTGAGCGCAGCGCCCGCTTCACGGACACCGCGCTCTGCAAGACAGTCTCACTGGACGGCTCCGCTCAGGAACTGGAGTCAGCCAGTACAGCTTGATCACTGTGGAAGTACCAGATCGGAGCCGGGCTGCAAACCTGAATTGCCGACTCCCATGATGTCTCGCGGCCTTGCCTCTACGAGCTCAGCCTGCCTGCAGCCAGCCCTTGCAGACCAGAGCACCACCCGCCTGCGCCACAGTCCAGACTGACACAGACTCATCAGGGGCCAGGCCGCGACCCAAGATAGTAAGTACCAGCCATTGTGACCCTCAGTCTGTTTTGTTTTTCTGCAGGCCTGCCCGCCTGGCAACAGTAGGTACCAGAGGAGTGTGTTGTTGGGACCTCACACATCCTGTTTGGGCCGCGTCCCACATGGCGGAGAGGCCCAGGATGGAGTGATGCTCTAAGCAGCATCATTAATTACGAGGGAGGTGCCGGGGGCCCAGTCCGAGTCACCAAAGGCTGAAAAGAAGGATTCTCCTAGCCTACCCAGCAACACAGATGTCCACGCAGGTCTATGATATTTTTGTGCCTCAGTTGGGCGCCTCACATATCCTGTTTAGGCCACATCCCATGTTATTTACCTCTTCTACTTTGCTTGATTTTGCTGGCTTTTTAATGTGCACTGCCATCAGAGTAAACCTGACAGCAGGCACGAACACAGCCTCGCACGGTGAGAGCGCAGGGGACACTGTTTGTTTTGTATTTGTGACTCAGTACCAGTATGTTGTTTGTTTATAAGTGGCCCACTGCTATTGCATGAGCATTCATTTGCCATACATTCCATTGTTTTGGTGAGACAGTATACCAATGAGTCACTCTCGCTCTTTGCCAGTAAAAAAAAAAAATGTGGCTACTCTAGTTTGTTTTTTCAGAATTGCATCTCCTGTCATACCTAAATGCAGCTGTGCACTGATGACGTCTTGATGTCATCTTCTGACGTCCATCAGTCATCATTCTTAAACTCACCGCCTCAGGTAGGACGTTATGATTGACAGCGGACTTTGTCAAAGGTACGTGGTAGCGTTTCTCCCCGGCTCTCCCACTGAGTTAGTGGGTCCCTTGCTCACTTTGCCACTGGATTCAAGCTAGCCTGGCTGATGAAGGGTGTTACCCAGAAACCGGTCCCAGGATGCTTGTTTCCGGTTCAGGGAAGACCTGGCTTGGCAGTTCGGGCAGGATTGTTCCCATGAGGCACAGGGTCAAGACTGATTTGCATATCGCTGGGTCTGAACTGAGGTGGCGAAGTGAGCTAAAGAATGATGATGGATTCAACCCAGATCTGTGACTGGGGGTGAGTGTCTGAAAAGTTTCAGTGCTCCGTCCATCATCTCCTTGTGTTTGCTTTTTTCGCCCTAAGTTGGCAGGGTATGAGTCCCTTGCTCACTTTGCCACTGGATTCAAGCTAGCATGGCTGATGAAGGGTATTACCCAAAAACCGGTCCCAGGATGCTTGTTTCCGGTTCAGGGAAGACCTGGCTTGGCAGTTTGGGCTGGACTGTTCCCATGAGGCACAGGGTCAAGACTGATTTGCATATAGCTGGGTCTGAACTGAGGTGGCGAAGTGAGCTAAAGAATGATGATGGATTCAACCCACATCTGTGACTGGGGGTGAGTGTCTGAAAAGTTTCAGCGCTCCGTCCATCATCTCCTTGTGTTTGCTTTTTTCGCCCTAAGTTGGCAAGGTATGCCCAGACGTGGGTCCCTTGCTCACTTTGCCACTGGATTCAAGCTAGCCTAGCTGATGAAGGGTGTTACCCAGAAACCGGTCCCAGGATGCTTGATTCTGGTTCAAGTAAGACCTGGCTTGGCAGTTCAGGCTAGACTGTTCCCATGAGGCACAGGGTCAAGACTGATTTGCATATAGCTGGGTCTGAACTGAGGTGGCGAAGTGAGCTTCAGTGCTCCGTCCATCATCTCCTTGTGTTTGCTTCACTCTCGCTCTTTGCCAGTAAAAAAAAAAAAGGGTGGCTACTCTAGTTTGTTTTTTCAGAATTGCATCTCCTGTATACCTAAATGCAGTTGTGCACTGATGACGTCTTGATGTCATCTTCTGACGTCCATCAGTCATCATTCTTAAACTCACCGCCTCAGGTAGGACATTATGATTGACAGCTGACTTTGTCAAAGGTACGTGGTAGCGTTTCTCCCCGGCTCTCCCACTGAGTTAGTTGGATTGACGAGGGCATAGTTAGTAAGCCTCCCTTTTACTTGTTCAGTGCGGTGAAAGTTATCCACATATCTAAGATAGTTATAATATTGGCGTACGTTTAATCCATTCCTGCTGTAGGTAACAATGGGAAAGTGAAAGGTGTTTCCACAAGACCATGAATTGTATTATAGTCATGTGGAGTGATAGTTCTTCTCTTCAATGCTGATTAGTATTACTATTGCTGTTCATTTTGTGTTTGCACTGATTTATACATCTGCGTTAAATTGCCACTTCTTGAAATACACACTTATCTTGAAGCACAGTCTTTTATTGAAATATTTCGAGTCGAAAACACAAAATATCACTGCGGCAACAACCCCCCTCCTCGCGAATTAGGATTCACAATAATTGCGCCGTCTGATCTTGACAGCTACCTGCGATCCCACGGTTGGGGCTGTGGAGTCCCCCTGTGTCTGCCGACCCATGGGAGCAGCTCTGCCTGGGTCTCCTCCGTGGGAGCAGCCCAGAGGAGCCATTCATACCCACAATGTGTGCTCCCCTGGGAGGCCAGCGCTGAAGCCGGCAGCATCCTCCATTCACAGACAGCCACATGGCAGTCCAGAGCAGTGTGCAGCATTGCAGCATCAGGCCGGGACCTGGGGGAGGGGCAAGCATTGCTCAAACTCCAGTGACATGGTGGGCGAACTCTGACCTTGGGGCTGAGTGCAGAAAGGAAGGGACTGCAACTAGGAATGGCGAGGGGATAAAAGCAGAGCTCAACCTTGACTCACTTACAGCTGTTTCTTACATTAGCACAGGGCACAAGTCCTAAAAAAAGAAGTGGGGGGACGCTCCAAGTTAGGTGGTGTCACAGGAAGTGACGTCACGACAGGAAGTGACGTCACGAAAGGTGATGGGGCAGGTTCAAAGGGCAAAGCAGAATTTTGATAGGTAGCGCATTCGCGCGCTACACAAGATTGACAGCCAGCCCTGTACTTGGGAGATCAACGGGGCGGCCGTGCGGGCAAGTAACGCCATCATTGAAAGTCCAGCTTTTGGGTAGGGGTTAGTCTAACCCTTGATGCTTCGTGATTGTCAGGGCTGCAAACGCCAGAAGTCCCCGGAGATACAATTCAGCTCTCCCAAAATCTACAGTACATTCACCAGATCAGGCGCTGGCCATTGGCCACAGATCACTCTTTCCTAAGGGGCCTTCTTGTAGCCTAGTACACCCACTACCACCATGTGCCCCCTGGCAGCTGCCATGCTCCTTCCCAGTGTAATCCATGACCCACCATACTTAGTGGTAAAAGTATACGCACCTCCGAGAGGGGAATCTTGAAAGCCTCGGCAATATTTCCATACAGCTCCTTCACGTTGGTGAAGCCCTCAATGCGGCCAGCTTTTGGGCAGGGGGGACGGCGTCCACCCGGTAAAATAAGTGGGGGGACGCCGTCCACCCGCGTGGTACCCCGACTCGAGCCCTGCATTAGCATGAAAGCCTGGTTAATGTGTTACTTAGGTCTTCCCTCAATTCGGTGGATGGGATTTCTTTATTAAGCTCGAGATAGAAACCTATCCCTTTCAAACCACCTGCGTCAGAGGTGCACTGACCCATGTGGGAAGTCTCCGGTAAAGAAAGTCACATGTGAAGCAGTGTCCCAGTCCACACACCCACCCCCGCCTTTCAAAGTTTGGATTCTTCCCACCATCCTGGCGTGCAGGTTGGGGTTGGCGGAACAGGCGCAGCTTGACACCTGAGTGACTGCATCAACCATAATAACTGTCAAACTAGGGAGACTACTATAAATTCTGTGTGGGCAAGGCTAGGTGTGACGTAACTGACTGTGCCCCGGCCCTTTAGTTTCCAGCTTGCTAAGAAGTGTCTCCATTGCTCCACAGTCAGTTGGCCTCCGAGTCCACCTCCCCCAACAAGTTATTTTACTGCAGGAAGATCTTGGGTTTATTATTTAAGTATGACACACACTTTTCACCAAAAGGATGCTTTCAGGAGATGGTCACATACAAACATCCAAAAAGGCCTCGCTGCTGCAGAAAACGCTGGTCATTTCCTCTAGAGGGGAAACAAGCCGTGCACCAGGCCCAAGCCATTGTACGCTGAGATGCCACCCTTCCAAGGGAAAAATAAAGGCCATTTGTTAATGTAATGTTCATAACGGAGTTTAGGCTATTATTTCTCAATGCACTACTTTAATGGGGAAAGAAAGTTCAAGAAAAGAAAATATTTTCGTTCCTTGCCCTGATGTCCTACTAAAAGCCCAGCATACTCGCTGCACATTCAGCATTAGAAATGATCATCCATATACAGTTATGCAGTGCTCAGCACCGGCACTTAATTGTTAACACCAGCACTTCAGAAAGTCTGGCACCTGGTGGCGATGTATCTATAAATTAGAGATGATCTCAACAACAGTTGTTTATTAATTCAATATTCATTGAATTTTGGTTGTGCTTCTTGCCAGTTGTGAGTTTTGGTGCAGTATCATGAATGATGATGTTGGTAAACTTGAAGCAAAAGTTAATTGAAGCTCCCACTATTGTCAGATTACTTTTTAAGAATGCATTGCTATAATGTGCCGATTAGAATCAAAGCTTCTTGGTTAAAAAAATAAACTTTTTTAGAATTTTGAAGACACTTTATCATATTTTTATTAAATAGCACGGAAGCCCATCCTTGGGTGTGTGTGGCTGTTATCAATGGCAGGTGAAGTAACAGAAGATGTAGCGCCCAGAATAATGTGCTGCATAGCTAAACACTAATAAGGTCCCAAAAGCGAGACCTATTGGCTACGCCAATGCTTGTTGTTTTTTTTACAAATTATTGTAAAATAATTAGAATAAAGTACCTTTTCCCTAGTGATGTTCATTTGTAGTTGCTAAAGGCCATAAATGGTGTTTGGCGCTCCTTGGTGACAAAAAGAACACAAGAAACAATTACCCACAAGATTGCCGCCAGTGTGTTCACGCTAGCGTGCAAACGCTGTGTATGCTCACCATAACATGCGTACGTTATGAGTCACTGAAGAATCAGGCAATCTTGAATACCACAGCACATGTCTCACAGCGTATGTTTTCACGAGTGCAGACTCTCGACACGCGTGTGCCCTCGTAGTCGTACACCACAAAACGGTACGAGAATGGCAAAGATCTCCCTGACAAAGTTTTGAAATCAATTGAGCGCTCCCACTGTCTTCGTGCCCACAAACCACTAGCGCCTCAACACCTTCTACCGAATGCCAGACAATCGAAATATGCAGCAGACACTCCAATATACGAAACAAGGTGTGGTTCACAAAATCAGTCCACTCATCACTAAATGTTGCAAAGAGCTTCTGACACTAGAAGTTGCATCTCAAAGGTTTATATCTGGTACTCCACACAGGAGCCCACGACCACAGCCGAACATCCGCATCGAAGACCAGCACCAACTGACTAACAGCACCATTTGAGAGATCTTCAATCCTGACCGTTTCACACTCCAAAACATGGAAGCACAGTTGTACATCAGCGAGGCAAGTAGAAGGCAAATAAAGAATGGCTCTTCAAGAGACATGAAGAAACAAGATTATCTACAACATTATATCACATACCACATTCCCTGCACGCCCTTTTTAGCAAACATTGTTCAATATTTCTGGTGACCTCAAAATTTCTAAATCTAGCAGTTGAATGCCCTTGTTTCCTTTCATGCATTGGGCTTTGAAAACTGTCATCTCTTAAAGGCAATAACTTATACGAAAAGCTCCAATATTTCCACTTCAATCATTTTGGCGAATAACGTGTTGACACGATGAGAAATAAGATAATTTACTTTGGTAAACCTTCCATTTTTTTTTATCTCTCCTAGTAGAAACAACCCTGTTTTATGACAACCAAAATGCTTTCTTTGATCTGGGAAACTAAAAAAACAACGTTTTCTTCTTTTGTCTTTTGAAAAAATGCAAAGCTGCAGATTCCGCTTCCTCTGAAAGAACTGAGAGACCCAGACAAAAACATTCAAATTGTGGCACTCAAACCCCAGGAAAAGAACAGTATATGCTTCTCTTCTGCAAGCTTCCAGAGACCACTGCCCACAATACAACAAGCCCCTGCGTGACGCTGATATCACAAACCTCAATTTTTAACACCCAGCACTCCTTGTACAGTGAACACTACCTGCTGATCAGGACTAGTTCTAGATTACCTGAACTAGTTTCAGTGCTACCATTGGTTTTGAAAATGAATCCATCCGCAGGCTTTAGAAATATGCAGCATTGTCAACACCACATTTTTTCTTTGGTTAAAACTAAAAAGAATGGTAGAGTGGTTGTAAATGTAGTGAAATAGGTTTATTGTAATATTTCTTCAAAGACTGTACACTTCATGGTGAAACAATCACAAGAAAAATCTGCTGTAATAGTTTTTGGCAATTTTAAGGTCATTTGTATATAGTATTGGGTTACTTAGCATTGTCACAACAGAGATGACACAAAAGTTCCTGTCATTTTTCCCTCTCCCTTTGGGATGCGGAGACTAAATGGAGGAAGGGAGACAGAGGACTTGCGCCATTCCCCAGCTTCCTTCAAGGTTCAGGACACCTGGATGATGTCTCGATCCGCATCTGCCTGTCAATCACTTGCCTCGGGTCCCTGGAGACTTCGGCGAGCTAGGCAAAAGACGGTAATAATAGCTTTCCTGTGTGACATTACAGAAGTCTAAATGATACTTTCCTGTGTGATATTAAATCTAAATGTTTTATTTTTCACTGATGTGACGTAACAGCAATGAACTGCTGGGTTTCAAAATCAGTGCCATGGCAATGGCTTCCAAAATAAATATGAATTCTACATCAGTGGTCTTGATAGCTCGAATACAAATTGAACAGGCCGACTTTCTTCACAACTAACGTCATTCATGTTTCAACGGCAGTTCACGAATATCAGTTATATTCATTTTCAGCATGTGCCTGTCAAAACTTATGAGTATACAAATTGTCTCGGAGACTCCTGAAACCCTGACCTGGTTGCTGCATAGTTACAACCGTTCCAGACATTTGCCAAGGGCTAGTTATTAAGTTCAAGAGGTACTTGAAGCTGACGACTCCAGTCTATTAGCATTACTGACAATATCGAAGGTGGCTCTACCTGTAATGGCACAGAACAGGCAAGTGTCGGGTCTCCCTTAGAATAATGACGTGACCGAATATGTGCTTTCCAGAAGCTTTTCACTGACTAAAAAAAGAGAAAGGGTGATCTTATATTCATAATGCAACTGCACGAATTCATCGGGACTTAAAGATTCAAGGAGGCAAGACCAACAAGGCTCAAGGGACTACTGGGCCGCCGCGTGCGTCCCTTTGCTTAAGCAAGCAGGGAATGTGCAGCAACGAACACACTCATTAAGAAACAGTACCAACAACAGCATGCCCTGCACAAGACTGTTTTGAAATATTCTCTCGCGTTGTACTGCGATCCCGAAAAGTATTGCTACACCACTTCTATTTTCGCTTTTGACATCTGAGGTTACAGTTGTCACTTTAAATGCGCCATGTCAATCCTATTTTCCCATTTAACGGAACACTCAGGACTAGAAAAATGTATCGGCTAGTAACTGGAAACCAACTGAAAAGACTCCTTATTTTCTACGCCGGTCATGCCGGTCAAGAATTAAAACTGCCTCTGCGCAAGAATCGTTACAATAAAACACGCGACTTGTATTCAGTATTAGTCAGATGAAACTTCCAGGACACCCAAGCAGCGGAGATGCACCACATACCTGTATTCTGAAGAAGAGGATTAAACCTAGCGTGCTGCCCAGTTGCGCAACGCCGAGCGCAATGAGCGCGAGCAGCACGCTGCGAGGCACGCGCTGCGGTGACCGTCGCTGCTGGCAGCAGCTCGCGGACTCCTCCTCTCGCGCGCTGTCCCCCAGCTCCGCCGAGCCGCGCAGGTAGTGGTGGCCTCGGTGCGCTCCAGTGCTCGTCATCGCTACTGAATGGTTCTGCAAAATCTGGGGAGCAGGCAAAGCGCGGAAAACGTGTTCTTTTTACTAAACTTTTTTTAAAAATACAAACGGGTTAAAAAAAAACCTGGGTTCGTGAGAAAGACGGCCCTTATAAACTACAGGGCAGAGACTTCAGAGCAGTGGCCAATAGGGCGAAGGAGCAGAGCTGAGGCCCCGTCTCCTGCTCCACCCTTCCACGCGGGAGGCAGTTTATAGTGAAGTGACAGTTTGGCACTGACGTTGCAAACCTCTGCTTGGATCCCCGCTCAGCACGCAGTGGTCATGTGGGTAGCTTGCACAATGACTTTTATGGATATGTATAGTAATGAAATTGCATTTGTCTAGAGAAGAAACATACAAAGTCGTGTCATACTGACGTGTGATATAGAATTAACCACACGCTAGCTTCAAACGTACAGTTTGTTTTCATTGAGCTGCCAGTGAGTAAAATACAAATCACCGTGCCAACTCCGTTAGGAGAGTGTGACTGGAGGAGGAGGTTCGGGAGATCAAGGTCCTGCTTCCTCGGTCTCCTCGTGCTGGATTATTTGTTAATCTGCAGTTAAAAATCAAACGGAGGTTAAACGTCTCCTTTTCTAAAAGTGTCTGTGCGTAATGGGTCCACCAGGTAGTCGATTAGGGCCGACGGTGAACTAAGATTACAATATAAGAGTGGTGCCGTGGAACAGTTTTCAGAGCTGGGGTGCTGCCATCAATGTTACATCAAAGAAGTAGGGAATGTGAAAATCCAAACTTCACACAAAGAATAACTGTAGCAAATGCGCTATGCCTATTAGGGCAGTGGTAAAGATGCTGTATGTAGCCAGTGGTGCATTTTGGAGCACACTGTTACAAATATATTACTAAAGCACAGTGTGGTGCCACACTCATTTGCTGACCACATTTTCCATTGAAATTACATGTGCAGACATACAGTTTTAAAACTATAGTATATAGGGCACAAAAAATATTGTGTGGAAATTTGGTTTCAGGGAATCTTTATCTTTTGCGCATCACCATGTAAAGTGTCTTGCTCTATTGTACTCCCATTAAGATCTTTGAGTCCATCACTTTTCAAAATTACACAAAATGTGCGTTGTTTGCGCTTTCCTAACTGCTGATATATTGTGAAATATTTGTACAGTTCATTTACATATATTTAAATTTGGTTGTGCCTTAATAAAAATTAAGATCCTACAGCCTATCCTTTTACACTCCTTGTGTCCTAGCAAAATTGTCAAATGGCTCAGTTTACAAAAGCCTTTCAATTTGTCAGAAAAAGAAAAGTAAACACCAATATCCTTGTTAAAAGAATACGCAGCAATTTATCAGATTGAACGCACATCAAATGAGACAAGATAAAAAGTATTTTTTATTGCTCATGTTGCTCAGATATGAATTTAGCTTAAAGAAATGAAAGGACAAGAGGCGTTTGGCAAAACAGGAACAAGTTGGTTTAATTAACACAGTGGCTGGGAAAGTATGGACAGAGTTGCATCGAAGAAAGTCTCTCACTGTACAGAGTTTCAGCAGACAATATATACATCTCATAAGGTACAATAAACCAATGCTGCATTTTTGGAAAAGCATCTTAGTCGTTGTTTGAAATGGGGGTCTCTAGTTGGCAATGGTTTGCACCTTTATACAAGTAGGGACCCTTCTTCCTATTCAGGGTAAGGGGGATACACTTCTAAAATAACCCCTGTTCACCCCCTTGGTAGCTTAGCACAAGCAGACAGCCTTATCTTAGAGGCAGTGTGTGAAGCATTTGTGCACACATACAGTAATACAGTGAAAACACTACAAAGGGACACCACACCAGTTTAGGAAAAAATAAGTAATCTTTACCTAAATCAAACAAGACCAAAACGACAAAAATCCAACATACAGTTATCAAGATATGACTTTTAAAAGGCAAAAACAGTTCTGTCCATAGTAAACTATAGATGCAACACTTTCAACACAAAGTACCTTGAATTCGTCAAAATCATAAACAAAAACAGCCGCAGGGAAGGTGATGTGTCGGTTCCTTAGGCGCAGGGTAGGTGATGAGTCAGTTCCTTGCTCCAGGGGAGGTGAAGCGTTGGTTCCTTACTGCCACGCAGGGGAGGTGATGCGTCAGTTCCTTACTGGAGAGGAGGTGATGCGTCCGTCTCTTACTGTGCAGGGAGATGATGCATCGGTTTCTTACTGCGGCCCCGGCATTGTTGTAGACTTGGCGCCCCAGTGCGATGCGTGGGGATTCGGGGATGCGTCGGTTCTCAATGCAGCGGCAACAGCGCTGCGTTGATCTCTCCAGCCGCTGTCCCACGATGCGTCGGTGCTTGCAGTCGCACAGCATGTCCTACTTCGGAATCGATGCAGTAATCTTGGAGATCGTTGCATAAGATTCGGAGTGCAGCGATTCCTCCAGCCGCGGGTAGGCACTGCATCTGTTTCTTCAGAGGCCCGATGGTGTTGCATCGGAAACGGGTGCAGATGCGTCACACTTCTTTAGTTGCTTCTCCTTTCCCAGTTCCCAGCTTCAGGAACAACCTCCAGAGGTCCAACACAGGAACAGCTACCTCTTGGCAAGTCAGAACTCCCAGCAAGGAAGGTCAGGGGAGCTGGTGGTGAAGCCTTTTTGTCCCTGAGACTTCAGAACAGGAGGCAAGCTCTACTTCAAGCCCTTGGAAATCTTCTTCAAGCAGGATACACAGCTCACAGCAAAGTCTTTGTGCTCTCCTTGGCAGAAACAGCCACTGCAGGCCAACCCCAGACAGCACACAGCAAAGGGGCAATACTTCTCCTTCAGCTTTCCCAGCCCTTCTTGGCAGAGGTTCCTCTTGAGTCCAGAAATATTGTAAATTTCAGGGGTCTGGGCCCCAATATTTATGCTCAATTTCTCTTTGTTCTCTTGTGGCAGAGAGGCTCTGTGCTCAGTCAAAACCAGTTCTGTCCTCCCTGGTCCAGCTTCCCGGCAGGAGGTGGAGACAGCATTGTGTAAGGCAGACCAGGCCCATTCAGGTGCAAGGAAAACCCTCCCTCTACTCTAAATGCATCCCAGGTCTATTCAGCCCAGACTCATCCAGGAAAGGCAGGACACACCTCACCCCCCCCCCCCAGTGGCTATCTATAGTGAATGCACATCCCCAGTCCTTGTCACTCCAAAGCCAAACAGTCATTCCACAAACCAGCAGAGGCACACAGGATGGCTAAGCAAGAAAATACCCACTTTCTAAAAGTGGTATTTTCAAACACACAATATAAAAATCATCTTTACTAAAAGATGCATTTTTATATTCTAAGTTTAGGCATACTAAACTCCATATTCTATCTTGTCTCAATGGGAAGAAATAATTATAGGATGTTATAAATAAACTCCCATTCTATCCTATGGGACAGATAACCTTTCAATAGTCAAAAACGAAATACACTGTATTTCACTAGCAGGACATGTCACACACATCAGTACATGTCCTAATTTCACATACACTGCACCCTGCCCACAGGGGTTCCTTGGGCCTACCTTAGGGGTGACTCACATGCAATAAAAGGGAAGGTTAGGGCCTGGCAAGTGGGTGCACTTGCCAGGTCAACATGGCAGTAGAGACTGCGTGCAGACACTGCAGTGGCAGTTCCAAGACGATGGACGGAGCGCTGAAACCTTTCAGACACTCACCCCCACTCACAGATCGGGGTTGAATCCATCATCGTTCTTTAGCTCACTTCGCCACCCCAGTTCAGACACAGCTATATGCAAATCAGTCTTGACCCTGTGCCTCATGGGAACAGTCCAGCCCGAACTGCCAAGCCATGTCTTCCCTGGACTGGAAACAAGCATCCTGGGACCGGTTTCGGGCTAACAGCCCTCATCAGCCAGGCTAGCTTGAATCCAGTGGCAAAGTGAGCAAGGGACCCACGTCTGGGCACACCCTGCTATCTTAGGGCGAACAAAGCAAACACAAGGAGATGATGCACGGAGCGCTGAAACTTTTCAGACACTCACCCCAAGTCACAGATCTGGGTTGAATCCATCATCGTTCTTAAGCTCACTTCGCCACCCCAGTTCAGACACAGCTATATGCAAATCAATCTTGACCCTGTGCCTCATGGGAACAGTCCAGCCCGAACTGCCAAGCCATGTCTTCCCTGGACCGGAAACAAGCATCCTGGGACCGGTTTCGGGCTAACAGCCCTCATCAGCCAGGCTAGCTTGAATCCAGTGGCAAAGTGAGCAAGGGACCCACATCTGGGCATACCCTGCCAACTTAGGGCGAACAAAGCAAACACAAGGAGATGATGGACGGAGCACTGAAACTTTTCAGTCACTCACCCCCAGTCACAGATCTGGGTTGAATCCATCATCATTCTTTAGCTCACTTCGCCACCTCAGTTCAGACCCAGCTATATTCAAATCAGTCTTGACCCTGTGCCTCATGGGAACAGTCCAGCCCGAACTGCCAAGCCAGGTCTTCCCTGAACCGGAAACAAGCATCCTAGGACCGGTTTCTGGGTAACACTCTTCATCAGCTAGACTAGCTTGAATCCAGTGGCAAAGTGAGCAAGGGACCCATGTCTAGGCATACCCTGCCAACTTAGGGCGAACAAAGCAAACACAAGGAGATGATGGACAGAGCACTGAAACTTTTCAGTCACTCACCCCTAGTCACAGATCTGGGTTGAATCCATCATAATTTTTTAGCTCACTTTGCCACCTCAGTTCAGACCCAGCTGTATGCAAATCAGTCTTGACCCTGTGCCTCATGGGATCAGTCCAGCCCGAACTGCCAAGCCAGGTCTTCCCTGAACCGGAAACAAGCATCCTGGGACCGGTTTCTGGGTAACACCCTTCATCAGTCAGGCTAGCTTGAATCCAGTGGCAAAGTGAGCAAGGGACCCACGTCTTAGTATACCCTGCCAACTTAGGGCGAACAAAGCAAACACAAGGAGATGATGGGCGGAGCACTGAGACTTTTCAGTCACTCACCCCCAGTCACAGATCTGGGTTGAATCCATCATCATTCTTTAGCTCACATCGCCACCTCAGTTCAGACCCAGCTATATGCAAATCAGTCTTGACCCTGTGCCTCATGGGAACAGTCCAGCCCGAACTACCAAGCCAGGTCTTCCCTGAACTGGAAACAAGCATCCTAGGACCGGTTTCTGGGTAACACTCTTCATCAGCCAGGCTAGCTTGAATCCAGTGGCAAAGTGAGCAAGGGAGCCACGTCTGGGCATACCCTGCCAACTTAGGGCGAACAAAGCAAACACAAGGAGATGATGGACGGAGCACTGAAACTTTTCAGTCACTCACCCCCAGTCACAGATCTGGGTTGAATCCATCATCATTTTTTAGGTCACTTCGCCACCTCAGTTCAGACCCAGCTATATTCAAATCAGTCTTGACCCTCTGCCTCATGGGAACAGTCCAGCCCGAACTGCTAAGCCAGGTCTTCCCTGAACCGGAAACAAGCATCCTGGGACCGGTTTCTGGGTAACACCCTTCATCAGCCAACCCAACCCACCCTACGAACTATCAAAATATGAGGCGCTGCTGAATATAGAAAATGGGCACTGGTGTGCAGCCAATGGAAAACCTTATTCTTGAGCTAGGCAGAGGACTCAGCTGTTTTGGGTGACAGGAGGGGCACATTTGACAATACACCCACTTAGGGACAAGCCTCAGGGGGTACATTAGTTGAGGTGGGGTTGGATACCTGGATGGGTTTGTATCCCACTTCCCCAACAGCCCCTTCCCCAGTGCCTCCCCTAGACCCATCCCTGTTCATTTCCAATAGACTCTGGGTAGGCCCCAGTAGGTAGCCCGTACGATGGACACTTTTGCATCAAACCAGTGTTGCCACCCTGAATAACAGAGGTAATAGTATGGATGATTTCCACACGGCCATGAGTAACAAGGAGAGGTAAAGTAGAGGCTGTACTGATTGAGCCAGGTGTTCACAGATTGGCTTTAGTTTAGTCTCCATACTGTCAAGAACTTTGCTGCACAAATCCCCTATTACGACCATTAATGTGTTCTCATCACGACCAGTGTGATCTTTATTGGAGCTGCAGGGGGTTAAACGTGATCGCTTAGATTTAGCACACACTTTTGTCCTCTTTCTTTTCACTGCCTGGCCGTTAGCCGAAGGGCTAGATAATTTGTGTTGTGGATCCAAAGAACTGCAGGAACCTGCCCCCATTCCAATAGCAGAGACTGTGCTTCCCATCTCAGGGCCTACTGCAACGTAGTGGACAGGGTTCTCAGGAGAACATGGGGTGAGAGGTAAAGGGCGCTCAGCAAGTTCAATACCTTTGTTTAAAATGTCTACTTCATGCTGAAGAAATCTGTCCAAAGAGGTGCCTGTCTGTGGTTTTGGGCAGGTTGGCAGTTGGCTTACGCTTCCCCATTCAGAATCCGAATCATCTTTATTCGGCTGTCACCAGCCATAAAAGTAATACAAAACAAGTGCAAAATAGCAATAAAATACATATAGCTTCATATATAAAAGGCAGCCGGTAAAATACATAAAATCGTGCATAATACACCAAACTGCTAATGCAGCAAATAAATTAGTCTAAAAGCATCGATCTCCTGGACCAGACCGCCGCTTGAAGAAATTGGGTCACATGGTGACATATTTTATTGTCTGATAAGGCTAATAAGCAGTGACAGGCTTGTAAGCAAAGCCACAAATTCCTAGACCTCAGAAATGGTACAAGAAATGTCTTCCCAATTCTTGCTGATCTAAATAAGCTCTAAAAGTAAATGCTGAAACAGTACCATGTTCTTTCCTACATGAGAGAGTATTTGGGCCTTCCTACTGGAACAGAAAAGTTCCCTTCTGCTAGCTCTGCACCTTTTTCTAAGTTTTTCAGCCTGCTGTCGAGATAGATGCCTGTGATTTCTGTTATTAAAGACAGATTTTTACAGGAATGTCCCAAGGTTTCTCACTCGGATGTGTTCAGAACATGATCCTGGCTTTCCTCTGCTGGTTGATGTAGACCCAATGATTCCAAATCTGGCAGGTAGATCAGCTGTGATCACAGAAGACTCCTGCCTGCAGACTGAACAAACAAGGTGGATGGGGCCCTATGTAACCCTTATTTTGAACTCAACCTGGGCATAAAGGCCTCAACATTCCTCCGATGCATCCCTGAGTTTAGTCAAAGATTTTCAGTTCCTTTCAGTTGCTATTTTGGCAATATTTGTGCGTAACGTCTAGCCAGGATGGAGTTTAAAGCACAATTTTTTGCAGATGCATCTTTTGACAACTTGTGGGTCACAGCTATTTGTTCCAGGACAGTGATTGAGTTTAAGTGTCATTGTTTGAATCTGTTTATTAAAGTTTTTACTTTCATGCATATATCACTTTAGTAATACAAATGGCAGGTATTACAGCAGCAGTGGCGTAGTTGGGGGGGTGGTCTACCCCGGTCGGCACTGTTTTTGGGGGCGGCGAAAGTGAGCAAGTCCTGTCTGTCGACTACCAAAACACCCTTGCCCCCGAGAACAAGTCGTCCATCGGCCGCCAGACCCCCTTCCCAGAACAAGTCGCTCCCTCCCCCACCTCCCACTCTTACCTGCACACGGCGCCAAACTTAGGGTACGCCCCGGGTGGCAGTAGGTCTAGCTACGCCACTGTACAGCATACAGTTTGGATTGCAAAGGACATACAACGCTGGTAAAGCATTGTGAATTACTTGCTACGCCTATATTACAAATCAGTCATTGTAATAGTAGTAAATAGACCTCAATCTCCCATACGGTACAACAAGTACTGGGGTTTAGTGCCATAGGAAACAGACTACTGTTCAGAGTCTAAGTGTCATGTTTGGACTCGTGACTGTAAGGCAGAAGTGTTCCAAAAAGCTGCAGTTCTATGACTACCCTTCTTAGTCTGTACTTTAATTAGCCATGAATTGGAGGGTCATCTACATAATTCTTCCAAAAATAGGAAACATGGGGAGGGTGCCCGAGTGCTATGACCCAAGAAAGCCGCAATGCACTGAGGTTCCCACTTCCGAGGTATTCAATCCTACATAGTCAATCATGTTCGTGCCAGTCAAATAGTACTATATTGGAAATTCTGAAATACAGAAAGATCCCGGGTGGCCCAAAGGAAGCGCCAAGGAGGGTTCTGTGATGGCTGATGAGAGATAGCCCGCCAACTCGAAATATGGACCTGGTCTATCAAGACCGTGGCCCCTTGTGGCGATACCAAAGGGCCCGGGATGCAGTGTGCGCCTTAATGCTGGGCCGGGAACCCTTGGAGTACACTTGCTGCAGAGCTGTGTGCAGATATTGGCAGTTTGTCTGACCGATGTGGCCCGGGAGACAGCCAACCCATGAGACTTACATGCACTGGAGTATAGTGACTGCAGAAACACCAGTCTGCTGAGGATGGACTGCGCACTCCCTGTGGCCAGTCCGCACCCAGTAAAGTACACGCGGCCCCATATGGAAACAATTCAACCCATAATTGCTGAACAGTCTGACCGGAATCCTTGAAACTGGCGAGTGGACTGGCACCAGCACGAAGCGCCAGCGCACGGCTGCCTGTGGCAAAATGGTGAACAATAATCAATAACAGCCATAGCCGCCATTCGACCTCGGGAAACAAAGTGCAGCACTCTGCCAGGATGCCGCTTAGGTGACATCGGACCACCGTGCACGGAAGACGAGGGAGGCATTACAGTACTCCTCACGGATATGCAAAAAACATAACCATAATAGATAATAGCGGTAAGTCTGCTTTGTATGAAATCAACGAAAGTTTGTATGTTTTGAGAGCGTTGTCCAGTTGTGTCTCTTGGTTCCTGTATTTTGGAGATATCCTTCTTAGTTTTAACATATGCTATCCTGTAAAATGTGTTTTTGAATTAATGTATTTATGTGGATTGTAAAGTGAAACTTAACAATGCAAAGGTATTAAGGTGGGTTTGTGGGTGGTGCAGGTGGGTAGTTTTTAGTGTCTGGGGGACTGGTGCGTCTTAGAGGTTGGTGTCGTGCCCTAGTTGACTGAGACATATGTGTTGACTCCGCAGAGTGTATTTATGTTGATTGTAGAGTAAAACTTAACAATGCAATGGTAATAAGGTGAGGTGGGTTTGTGGGTGGTGCAGGTGGGTAGTTTTCAATGCCTGGGGGACTAGGGCGTCTTGGAGGTTGGTGTTGTATCCCAGTTGACAGATGTGTTGACCCCGCAGTGTGTATTTATGTTGATTGTAAAGTAAAACTTGACAATGCAATGTAATAAGGTGAGGTGGGTTTGTGGGTGGTGCAGGTGGGTAGTTTTTAGTGTCTGGGAGCCTGGTGCGTCTTAGCGGTAGGTGTTGTGCCCCAGTTAACTGAGACATTTATGTTCACCCCGCAGAGTGACGCAGGCACTTGTGTGATATGGCCTGTATCATCAGCATGACCAAAGAATGCTGGTATGCAGTTTTCTCCCTCAACCAATGAATATTTTCCCAGGGCATCTTCGCCATGTATAGGATGGATATTTTCATCTCATCTAGGGCAGAGGTCATTCTCTCACCAGCCTTGGTACAGCTATCTGGTGAGGTGCCATTTTGCATAGTGCCTCCCCATTTGTCAAATATCTTCACATTACGGATTGTGTCTAACCATATACGAAATATATTGAACCTCATTTATAATTAATAGATGACAATTGTATAGCCTAAATCATTAAAGCAGTAATGTATCTTAATGCTTGCTTTGTGGACAGACCCGTCGCTGTCAGCAGCTGAGCCTTGGTCTGTTGTTTGAGACATGTGCCCCTAGATCCAGCAGCTGCCAAATACCATAATGAAGGTGTACATTTATATCAGTCTTTATGACATTAAATTAAGAAATGTGCAATAATGTCATAAAAGCTATATTTAAATATAACAATATGTATACGTAATAATTGTATAATAATACAGATAAATTGATCCATGTACAGATGTTTGGTTGTGAAGTCAAAAGATAAAAAATTGCTAGAAGCAGTTTAGGATAGTAGTCTGTGTAAGGATTTAATAGTTTTACCCGATGGACGAATGGCATAGTATGAGCTGCTGACACCGTTATTACAGGTCCACCTGTAAACTTCTCCTTCCTTCCTCCTGTGGCAAGTGCAGTCTGTGACCATCTTACTACCGTGAGGCACGCATCTCCGATTACTGGACATAATGGATATCAGGTGACAATCAAACCTGTCAGAGACTGGCAAGAATGCATTTATATATTGGTGGGTTTTGTAACACCTTTCCCCAAAAGATGGACACACAGAAGAAATCCATTCTATACCTTTCTTTTTAAAAGGCTTTATGAAATTATAAAGCTCGTTTTTCGCGCAGATGATATGAATGAGTATTATTGCAGATATAAAAATTATGGTGAAAATGATAAATGCAATACATGAAAAACAGTAAAAATTGACAACATACTCAATGCAATTTTGAAATCAAATATTAATAAAATCAGATCAATGATGGAATCAATCTTTGTTGGAATACCTCCTGTTTAAGCCCATAGCTAATGTTTACATTGAAACTAAAATACTTCAATAACAAATTTCGTAGATAGAGTCTAACACACGTACATTTTCCTCATAGCTAGTTGATGTTGTCACTGTTTGCAGGCTTGCTTTGGGAAGGCAGGCCAGTCTCTGACACCGTTATGTTATTCTTCTCCTGAAAAGGAGACAAATAGCACCAGCCTGAACCGGTGCGTAACCGTGAAACAGACTGTTTATGACTTCAATACTCTCTCGAATTGCTGAGGGTTCACTCTCTGATAACCTACCCTTGTATAAATCTTATATGCTGATTCCTAGTACAGCTAAGGCGGAGGAGCGTCACCCCACTGCTCTGCGAGCAGTGTAAAAAGGAAAACGAAAATGATAATCGTTTTCCTTCCTGCTTGAGTGTGGGGCGGGGCTGGTGGGGCGGGGCTGGGCTGGCCAGTGCAGGGGGCAGGGGAAGGAGTGTTAACCCCTTTGGTGCTTGCGTCGGCCAATGGCCGACGCAAGCACTACCTCCCTGGTGCGGCTCACGCCCATTGGCCGTCACCAGGGAGGGCCCCCTTTAAACCTCCGGTGCATCGCACCGGAGATTGTTTTTTTTTTTATTCCCCCTGGGGGAGACGTGGAAGGCTTTCCGCGTCTCCACCCGCCCCTTCTCCCGCCCATCTGTGACGCCAGCGCGCCGCGAGGCGCGCTGACGTCACTGATTTCCCCACCGGAGCCGAGGACAGCAGCAGGTAAGGCCACGCTCGACTCCGATGGGGAAATCCGGCCGAAAACGGCCTCCCCAGCTTTCAGGGAGGCCTCGTTTTTCAAACGAGGCCTTCCTGAAAGGGTTTCCTGGCCGTGGATCACGGCAGCGCTGCGATCCACGGCCAGGAAACCCCACTAGACACCAGGAATGTCTTTGGGGGGGTCGGCCCTCGTGGTAATGGGTCGACCCCCCCCGGGGGCATATTTTTTTATTGTTCAATGTTGGCTTTCTTTGGGGTGCGCGATCGCCCCCCAAAAATGAAAAAAAAAAAGAAATTAAAAAAATAAAAATGGCGGCGATATTGGCAGGGGGTCGGTCCTCCTGCTCAGTGGCCGACCCCCTGTGGGGGCATATTTTTTATTGAAACATGTTGGCTTTCCTTGGGGGGCACGATCGCCCCCCAAAAATGCTAAAAATATTTAAAAAAATGTACAATGGTGGCAATATTGGCAGGGGGTCGGTCCTCCTGCTCAGTGGCCGACCCCCTGTGGGGGCAATTTTTTTTTATAGCTATGTGCTTTCCGTGGGGGCCACAATCGGCCCCCAGGGAAGCCATAGCTATAAAAAAAATTAGAGAAAGAGAGAGATCTTTCTTTATATATATATATATATATATATATAGAGAGAGAGAGAGAGAGAGTCTCTTTCTCTCTGTAGATGATATATGTATATATATGTATCTATATACATATGTATGTGTATATAGATACATATATATATACATAAGTCTAAAGAGTGAATGATATATGTATCTATATACATATATATGTATAGATATATGTATATAGATACATATATATAAATATATGTAGAGATAAAATCTATGTATATATATATATGTGTCCGTGTGTGTGTGTGTATATATATATATATATATATACATATATATATATATATATTATTGCACGCTTGCCCACCACTTCTTCCACACGAAATAAGGCAAGAGTAGACCCAAGAATTCGTTGCAGTGATTTAATCAGTAATCACCATGTCGCCATGACGCGTTTCGACCGATAAAGCGGTCTTGATCCCATGTCAGCGCCTACGGCGAGATTACAACTTTTAAAGTGCAAGTGTCATGTGGTAGCAGCCATAGACATAGTAAACATACTCCACTGGAAAATAAGTAATAGCATTAATGCAATGATAATATACAATATGTATAAAATTTATCCAGGGTAAAAACATATCATAATAAAACACATTATGTCCAACACAAATGTTCTACATAAAAGGAAAATAAGAGTATAAATACTAAACAATGTAATTCCTTAAGTTCCGAACATTCGTGTCTTAATTTGAAAATGTGCCTAAATATACTGCTATATAATATTTAAAAAAAGTGACTTAGTGCATGATGTAAACCCCCCCTAAAAAAAAAATACTTGAGTGCAAGTCCTAACTAATTACCTATATGTGCAAAAAGTGCAATGTTAGTGCAAATACAGCCTATGTGCAAACAATAGCTAGCAGCCACAATGGAAAGATAGATGTCATAATCATTTCATTTCATTTCATTTCATTTCATTCATTCATAATCAATTCTATAGGGTCCATGGACGAACAACCGAAGACCAAATAGATACCTAGAAAATGAATTTGATAAGTTTAATAAGTTGAACTAGGAGTAGAAGAGATAATGTTAAAGGCGCTGGGCGGTTGATTCCCACAAATGAGTTTGTAAAATTCATAACATTTACATAAATTCATTTCAACCTAAAACCCCAATAAATTACCTAAAAACCTCCTAAAAAGTTTTTTCCTAAAAAATTACCTAAAAAATACTAAAAATTCTAAATACAGTGTTGACTATAAAAGTGAAAAAGTTACTAATGCAAGATTTTTATATATATATTAATCCTTTTGAGGAGGTAAAATTTGTTTACGGTAGATTCCAATACAACTGATCCAGTAAAAAAGGAATCTAATTTTAGCACTATTTTTAAGATTATCGAGATATACCTAATTCTTGAAGTCTAACAAAAACTATTACTCGACAACTAACCTCAAAGTTCGTGACCAAAGTACAGAATTACAGGTAAGTGTACATGTCTTCACTGGAATTTAAACCCCCTGGCTGCTTTGTGTCGAGTTCTATAATATATCTAGTTTCCAAGCGCCTGAGCTTGGCCTCCCTGTTTCCACCTCTTTTGGCAACCGGCACTGAGTCCAAAACATAATATTTAAAATGTTTTAGACTACTTTCATGTTTATCCTTAAAATGCCTTGCCACGGGATAACTTGGATCATAGTTGACAATTGCTCGGGTGTGTTGAAGAATTCTTTTATGTGCTGCCAGTTTAGTACTGCCTATATAAAGCAGGTTGCAGCTACATACTAATACATACACAGCAAACTCAGTTTTGCAGGACAGATATTTTTTGATGGGATAGATTTTTTGGCTAAAAGGTGTTTGATACGACGTGGTATTTATACCATATTGGCATGCCTTGCAGGAGAAACATTTAAAAAAGCCCGTTCTGGGTGTTAGCCATGTACTTGACTCAACATCCTCCGGGTTGTTCTTCACCAGAGCATTGCCCATAGATGCTGTTTTTCTAAAGGTGATTGCAGGTTTTTTAGGCAATAATCCACCTATAATTGGGTCTCCTAGTACTGTATGCCAATTACGCCGTATAATAGCCCTTATCTGTCCTTCCTGTCTAGAATATCCTAAAATCAGCCGAGTTGGCGCATCAGGTGTTGTCCCTGATGTATACTGGGGTTTTGGTATGTATTGCAACAAATCATCTTTGGCCTTACATCTTGATTTGAATATTGCAGCTTCAATAGTGTGTGTATTGTACCCTCTCTGGAGGAACCTACGTTTGCATTCTCGTTGTTTCGCTTGGGTATCAAGGTCCTCACTACATGTTCTCCTTATTCTTAGCATCTCCCCATAGGGGATGCTATGTATAAGATGTGGAGGGTGGGCGCTTGTTGCATTCAAAATAGCGTTACCTGCTGTTGGTTTTCTATGTAGTGAGGTTGCCAGATTGTTATTGGAAATATATACCCTCGTATCCAAGAATGTTATATATTCACAGCTAATAGAATATGTAAACTTAAGATTCAGATTGTTGTTGTTAATATCTGCAATAAATTCTTGTGCACTTTTTTTTGAGCCATTCCAGACAATGAAGAGATCGTCTATAAATCTTAACCAGACTATTACTTTTTCAGAGAAAATGCGAGCATATTGTTTCATGAGGACCAGCTCCTCCCACCATCCCATAAAGAGACAGGCATAACTAGGGGAGAAGCTGGCCCCCATTGCAACACCCTGAATTTGCTGATATATTTGGTTTTTATACAAAAACAGGTTATTCTCCAAACAGAATGTCATTAAGTCAATTAACATTTGGTTGTGTTTAGCGTATCTCATAGGTCTGTTGGCCAGAAAATGCTCCACAGCTTTTACTCCATCATTGTTTCTTATGCAAGTATACAGTGCTGCTACATCCAGGGCTATAAGACAATAGCCCTCCTGCCACTTGATTTTTCCAATTTTCCTAATGAAGTCACTCGTATCTTGTACATATGAATCAAGTTTTTTTACATGCTCTTGTAAAAACGAGTCAATGTAAATGGACATATTTTCCAACGGGCCATCACAGGCCGAGATTATAGGTCTGCCTGGGGGTTTGTCAATTGATTTGTGCACCTTTGGGACAAAGTATAGCAGGGGAATAGTGGGGTTTTCTTTTTTGAGAAATTTATACTCCTGAAGGTTCAGCAGACCTATACTTTTCCATGCCAGTAATTTGCCGAAGAAGCTATCTTGGGCTTGTTTAAACTTCTGCATTGAGCTTTTCCGGTAACAATCCACATCACTGAGTTGTTTAACTGCTTCCTCCTTATAGTCTTTGAGGGGCCATAGCACCACATTTCCCCCTTTGTCCGCATTTCTCACAACGACCTGTTTGTTGTTGTTAATTTTTTCCATCAGTTGTAAATATTTACGCTCTTGGTTCTTGATTCTGTGCTGGGTTTTATTAGTTTCCACATGTAACTGCTTAATTTCCGCCACTACATGCTCATTAAACAGGTCTATGGAGTCCCGGGGCATGATGGGTAAAAATGTGGACTTTTCCTTGAAATTAGTTGTCGGTTTGGCACATGTATCAAATCGTGGGGATAGTAGGTCCTGAGTTACTAGTTCCCTAACTTCCCGTTGGTCAGTGCTCACCATATTAGTCATCTCTCCTTCATTGTCCAAATTGTATAGCTCTTTAAGTGCACTTAGGTCAGAGACAGTTAAGTTGCATTCTTCAGTCTCGACATTTTCTTGATTCTGTACTTCTGTTACATCTGGAGATACCTCTGATCTAGTCTTCAATTTGTGAAATTTTTGTTATTTTAATTTTCTGACAAATTTATAAATGTCTGCACGAGTATCGGTGTAGTATCGGTGTCTGTTTTGGGGCAAAATGACAATCCCAATGAAAGAATTTGTTGTTCCGCAGCATTCAGGCTGATATCTGTTAAATTGATAATGGTGTTGTTCATACTCATTATTCCTTCCATGTCCATGTCATTGGGCATAGTGGGGCATGGTTCTATTACTTTCTCCATTTTCCCCGTCCTCTCGTTGATCTTATATTTCCACTGCTGCCGCCTTTGTCGGGCAGCCCTCCTTCGCTCTCGCCTGCTCTTTGTCCTTCGTTTTTTGCCGGTTTGGTGGCCCTCGGCCTGAGAGTTTCTCTGCGGCTTCTGCTCAGGTAGTCCAGTTCTTCACCCAGGGATGGTTTGTCTACCCCCGGTGCTGGTCTTCCCCTTATATTTTCCGCCTCGGTTTCACTCTCAATGGCCGAGCTGAGGTCGGACGCTGAAGTAGAAGTCGCTCCGCCCCGTTCTTCATTACGCTCCTGAGAGAATCTATTGCCCCTCGATGGTTTACTTCTAAAGGCATCATATTTTCTTGCAAACGTAAAAATTTGCCCGTTAATGTAGTCATCCTTATCTCTTTGGAATTTATAGGTTTTTCTCTGTTTAATCTTGTCCTCCTCCTTGCTTAGCCTTAACATCATCTCCTCGTGATATTTTTTCCTTAGTTGTGGATCTCCCTGTGCTTCTATTTCTACTGTAAGCACATCAATTTTACTTTGCAATTCTGTGCGGTCCACCTCCGCATATTTAACCAGAATTTGGACAAGTCTGCGAGAAGAATCGACGTTACACTCGGCCCACTCTGCCATCATGCGTGGATTGGGAGTGTCGTAGCTGGGGGCTAGCATGATTCTTAGCCCCCGCGGTATTCTGCCGACATCCAAGTATTTCTGGAGAGATTTAGCCTCCCACCATTTCGCAGTTTCTTGTCGCATTAATTTTTCCAAGTTACGATAATTTTCTTTTAGTCCCTTCGTTCCTGTTATGTCTGTAGTTCCATGCTCATGTGGCTGCTGCCTCTGAGGCGGATTGTCCATAAACATTTCCTCCGCTGCGGACGCGCGGTCTCTAAGCGCTGCGGCTGACATGGTGATTACTGATTTAACGATATTGTTACGCTTTTTACTGACAGCCCCCTACCAGGATTTCTCAGGGGGCTGGAGACCAAAGCTTATACCTCCCCACCTGTGCGATAGTTGTTGCGCTATTAACAGTACCTTCAGGAGTAGTCGGTCGACTGTGGTGAGATCTCTGACACGGCAGCTGTACTCGTCCGATCTGCTGCCGGTATGTCCAAGAGCTGTTCCTCAGCACTCCGCCACTACGGCTGGCTCCTCATTCTTCCAGCGCACACACAGGGGGCTCCGTGGATTCCCGACCCGGAATCATTTACAGGAACTTCCGGGTACGACTGCACGTCCAACGCTGGCTGTCGAAACTGACAACGCCGGTATGCTGAAGTCCCAAAAGAAGTTGACCGCCAACCACAGAGCCAGCTTACGGAGAGGGGGTCCACTTAACCGGCGGAGGTCAATCCGGTAAAAATTATTGCACGCTTGCCCACCACTTCTTCCACACGAAATAAGGCAAGAGTAGACCCAAGAATTCGTTGCAGTGATTTAATCAGTAATCGCCATGTCGCCATGACGCGTTTCGACCGATAAAATGGTCTTGATCACATGTCAGCGCCTAAGGCGGGATTACAACTTTTAAAGTGCAAGTGTCATGTGGTAGCAGCCATAGACATAGTAAACATACTCCACTGGAAAATAAGTAATAGCATATATATATATGCTCCTTGATGCACAGTGAACGGCGCACTCGCGGACGGGTGCTTTACAAATGCGGGGGTGCGCCCGCGATATTTATCCAGGCTCTGTTTCCTTGTTTCCCAAAAAGAAAAACAGCACTCGCGGGGGCAGTTGCTAGAGTTTATTGGCAATGCTTGCGTTGCCAATAAACTCTAGCAGCTGCCTCCGCGAGTGCTGTTTTTCTTTTTGGGAAACAAGGAAACGGAGCTTGGATATATATATATATATGTATATATATATATATATATATATATATACATATATATGGCGGCGGTGCAGGGCACGAAATAAAACTTATGCACTAGAACTTGGGTCCGCATTCGTATGTTCCTGTTTGAAAGGAGTATGAGCGGCGAAGCAGGATATATATATATCTATATATATATCTATATATAGATATATATATATATTCAGAAACACAAAGGATGCCGCACTCCAGAGATTGGTTTCAGAGTTGCTTTATTTTCACCATGACTGGTGGTAGTGGTGGTGAAAATAAAGCAACTCTGAAACTGGTCTTGGAGTGCGGCATCCTTTGTGTTTCTGAATTTAAATATCGGGTAAGGATTCTACCCGTTGCTGCCTGCACCAGGTATTGAGCGCGCTGACATTGGGAATTAATTGTTTGATATATATATATATTTTCAGAGAGATTTCCCAGTGCTGAAAATATGAGACTGTGAAAGAACTATATTGAGTCTCTTTGAAGTTGCATGAAAGGCAGTTCCATCCGACGACTCATCGTCCAGCGATTCTGAAGGAGACGATGTCAGTTGTGCTGTCCCTTTGCCATCACAGTCTGTGCAGCAGGACACCAGTAACAGGTTAGAGCAACCCAGAGTGCAGGCACGTGCGGCCGCAAGCACAGACGGAGTGCTGTCTTGGCAGCCTCCCAATTTAGTTCAGCCCCAAATTCCGCCTTTGACTGGTGACGCTGGATGTAAAGTCGATACGCCGAATTGTTTGCCAATTGACTACGTCCATCTCTTTTTGGTTGTTGACTTCCTTGACGAAATTGTGCAGCAAACAAATTTGCGTGCCGAACAATTTCTGAGGGAGCAAGGAGGCACTCTTGGGCCTCATTCTAGGGCGCGCAAGTGGACTCCCACTACTTTAGGGGAGTTGAAGATTTTTTTGGGCCTCACGCTTAAAATGTGGGTAGTGCATAAACCAACCTTGCTATCCTACTGGTCTACTCGCACGGTTTGGTTAACCCCCATCTTCGCACCATACATGAGCAGAGATCGTTTTTTGCTATTGCAGCGCATGCTGCATTTCAATGACAATTCTGCTGCATTGCCCCGGGACCATCCAGACCATGACAGGTTGTTCAAAATTCGGCCTGTTGTGGAACATTTGTCTGCCAGGTTTCCAGAGGTTTATACTCCTGGAAAGAATATAGCCATTGATGAGTCCTTGATCTTGTATAAAGGGCGGCTGCTGTTTAGGCAGTACATTTCGAGCAAACGCGTTTGCTATGGCATCAAGCTGTACATGCTGTGTGAGAGCTCGACTGGCTATGTGTACAGCTTGAGAGTGTATACAGGGAAGGACACAACTCTTAACCCTGTAGGTTGCCCTCCCACGCTAGGGGTCACAGGAAAGATCGTATGGGAGCTTGTCCAGCCACTTCTTCACAAAGGTTATAACCTTTATGTGGACAATTTCTATATAGGAGTAGAGCTGTTCGGTGAGCTCTACCAAGCTGGCACAATGGCTTGCGGTACAATTCGTTGTCGCCGCAAAGGATTCCCGCAGGAGCTTGTTTGCAAGAAGCTCCAGAAATCCCAGAGCATTGCGTTGACTTCCAACGAACTGCTCGCAGTCAAGTTCTCAGATAGGCGTGACGTGTACGTGCTCACTACAATTCATGCTGAGAGCACTTCCCCTGTCACGGTTTGGGGTCAGATGACCGAAGTCCACAAGCCCACCTGTATACTTGCTTACAACAAGTACATGGGCGGAGTGGACAAGAACGACCAGGTTCTTCAGCCATACAATGCGAGTCGTAAAACTCGCACTTGGTATAAAAAACTGTTTACGCACCTAATCCAGATGGCAACATACAATGCGTATGTTGTTTATCGTGAGACCACCACAGGAAGACTCATGTCTTTCATTGACTTTCAGTTGTCTGTGATTGAAAGTTTCACTGCTACAGAAGCAGCAGCCTCCACTTCATGTGTTCTGGAGGACGTGGCAAGGCTGCAGGAGCGACACTTTGCTGATAAAATTCCTGCAACACCCAAAAAGGAGCGACCATGTCGTTGTTGTAAAGTGTGCTCACTGCAGGGAAAGAGGCAGGAGACTCGTGTTTACTGTCCCCAGTGCCCAAGTAAGCCTGCCTTCTGTTTTCCTACTTGCTTTATGTTGTATCACACTAAAGCAAAATACTGGGAAATTGACTGAGGTGGAGCTGCCAATAGGTAAACCTTTCAATTGGTGTGAATGGATACCTACTGTCTGTGGGCCACTCCTTCACTAAGCAAGCAGCTGCAGAATATTTCTTCCTGTACTTCAGGAAATCATGGACTTCTCAACACCTTTATCTGCTTTCAGAACGTGGTAGTTGTTCTGTTCGCCAATTGACAAGTGCATTATAGTCCCCATGCTGCACATACTGGTGGACAGAACATATGCCACGTTGTCATGGAGTACCCGTGTTTCACATTCAACCGTTCTTCGCAGTTTATGATGTTCTCTTTAGGAAGCTTTTGAAAATTTCCAGCATGTTTGCCTTAGTTTCAAAGGTAGATATGCTTGCTCAGCTCGAGAAATGTTTTTGTGGCATACTCGGGCACCCCCCAACTTGCATCCACAAACTGGAAGGAGTTGGATAGAGCATTGTGAGAGCATTGATAGCACGTGACAGAAATGTTCACTCAAGCTTCAAGTAGCTAGAGATGGAAGGCATTAGTATAGGGTCTCTTAACAATTGGACAGGATTAGTCGGGACTCTGAGGACAGACACACGAACGGGTTTGGAACAGCTTACGGTAGGTGCGCTTTCCGAGGAATATTGCAAAGGTAGAAGGCAGATAGTAAAGGTAGTATAGATACACGTCCTGACTTCTTCTTCACCCATAGATTCAAATCCATTGCTGCCACACTCACACTGAATTTACTGTAGTACTTATGGGTCAATGCTGCTTGCCATGTTCATCCTCCGTTAGAACTTAGTAGATGGTCGGTTTGCTGTATGATAAGTGCATTACAGTCACTGCACATAACGGTGGATTGGACATATGCTACGTTGTCACGGACTACCCGTGTTTCACATTCATCCGTTCTTCATAGTTTATGATGTTATCTTTAGGAAGCTTTTGAAAATTTCCAGCATGTTTGCCTTAGTTTCAAAGGTAGATATGCTTGCTCAGCTCGAGAAATTTTTTTGCGGCATACTCGGGCACCCCCCAACTTGCATCCACAAACTGGAAGGAGTTGGATTTAGCATAGTGAGTGCGCCAAAGACATGTCTTCCTGAGCCTCATGTGGCTATCTTGGAAGCCAGTAGTAAAGGCTCACTCGGCATGTGTTCAGTAACGTTCAGGAAGAAGGAGGGGGAGACTTGACAGGTGGTAAAATGTAGTCAAACTCATTATGTCTTGTGGCATATGGGCCCTTGCATGGCGGCGGTATGTTTGTGTGAGTGGAAGTGATTAGGTTGTTTGGGCCCGTGGCTGGCGGTATGGAAGTCTTGTGTGTGGTGTGTGAATGGCGTGCGAATGGACCATAAAGCGGGTGGTGCCGTGACGTGGCTTTCTGGCTCACCTTCAGAAGGCTTGGCTTCAATATTTTTATACTTTGATAAGTATTTGTGCTTTGAAGCCAGCGTGTCTGGAGGTGCTAAAACCAACCAGTGTAAGTGGTGGATTAGCTTTATCAAATTAGTGTTAGATTTATATTTGTGGCGGTTTAATGGCCTTTTGTAAGATTTTTTTTTTGTCAAAATGGGTAGCAGGGGACTTTCTGCCCTAGCTCAGTCGTCAGTCGTCACTTAGGCAAACCTTCACATTTTTGAGTAGTAGACAAAGGGGGAAGTACAAGGGTGAATGACTTGCGTGGCTCCCACTGCTTTTTTTTTACCCAACATACCCTGCTAGCCTCATATTTAGTTGAAAAAACCTCTTTTTCCACACATTTTTGTGTGGGAAAGTTGTGGGATCACTGGGCTGACACGAATTTCCTACCAACTAGCGTTCCCCCAGGAAACCTACCAAACCCACATATTTCTGAAAACTAGACACCCGGGGGGCTCCAAGGAGGTATGGCTTGCGTGGATCCCCCAATGTTTTCTTACCCAGAATCAGCTGCAAACCTCAAAATAGCTGAAAAAAATCACTTTTTCCACACATTTTTCTGTGGGACAGTCGTGGCATCACCGGGCTGACACGAATTTCCTACCACCCAGCGTTACCCCAGGTCTCCCGATAAAAATGGTGCCTCACTCGTGTGGGAGCCTCAGGTACCCGCGACAGGCTAGGGCCCAAAACGTATTGAGGCGACATCAAAATTGCCTATCACAAAACAACCTGGTTTTGTAAGGGGGTCACCTCGGTTTTTGGCCCCGTGCTCGGCGGCCAGCTAGGGAAACCTACCAAACCCACATATTTCTGAAAACTAGACACCCGGGGAGTTCCAAGGAGGTATGGCTTGCGTGGATCACCCAACGTTTTCTTACCCAGAATCCCTTGCAAACCTCAAATTTAGCTGAAAAAAATCACTTTTTCCACACATTTTTGTGTGGGAAAGTCGTGGCATCACCGGGCTGACACAAATTTTCTACCACCCAGCGTTCCCCCAGGTCTCCTGATAAAAATGGTGCCTCACTTGTGTGGGAGGCCCAAGTACCCGCGACAGGAAACGGCCGAAAACATTTTGTGATAGGCAATTTTGATGTTGCCTCAATACGCGGGGTGGGTGGAATTTTGTGGATCCACGCAGATTCCAGAACTTTCCACCACAGAAATGTGAGGAAAATGTGTTTTTTTTGGACAATTTTTTAGGTTTGCAAAGGATTCTGGGTAACAGAACCTGGTGAGAGCCAGCCAAGTCACCCCATCCTGGATTCCCCAGGGTGTCTAGTTTGTAAAAAAAGGGTCCGTTTTCACTGCGAAAATGTGGTGTGTCCATGTTGCGTTTTGGGCCGTTTCCTGTCGCGGGTACTTGGGCCTCCCACACAAGTGAGGTACCATTTTTCTCAGAAGACTTTGGGGAACGCGGGGTGGGTGGAATTTTGTGGATCCACGCAGATTCCAGAACTTTCCACCACAGAAATGTGAGGAAAATGTGGTTGTTTTGACAATTTTTTAGGTTTGCAAGGGATTCTGGGTAACAGAACCTGGTGAGAGCCAGCCAAGTCACCCCATCCTGGATTCCCCAGGGTGTCTAGTTTTCAAAAATGTATAGGTTTGCTAGATTTCCCTAGGTGCCGGCAGAGCTAGGGTTCAAAATCTACAGCTAGGCACTTTGCAAAAAAAGTGTCAGTTTTCACTGCGAAAATGTGGTGTGTCCACGTTGCGTTTTGGCACGTTTCCTGTCGCGGGTACTTTGGCCTCCCACACAAGTGAGGTACCATTTTTCTCAGAAGACTTTGGGGAACGCGGGGTGGGTGGAATTTTGTGGATCCATGCAGATTCCAGAACTTTCCACCACAGAAATGTGAGGAAAATGTGTTTTTTTTTACAATTTGTTAGGTTTGCAAGGGATTCTGGGTAACAGAACCTGGTGAGAGCCAGCCAAGTCACCCCATCCTGGATTCCCCTGGGTGTCTAGTTTTAAAAAATGTATAGGTTTGCTAGGTTTCCCTAGGTGCCAGAAGAGTTAGGGTTCAAAATCTACAGCTAGGCACTTTGCAAAAAAAGGGTCAGTTTTCACTGCGAAAATGTGGTGTGTCCACGTTGCGTTTTGGGCTGTTTCCTGTCGCGGGTACTTGGGCCTCCCACACAAGTGAGGTACCATTTTTCTCAGAAGACTTTGGTGGGGTGGGTGGAATTTTGTGGATCCATGCAGATTCCAGAACTTTCCACCACAGAAATGTGAGGAAAATGTGGTTTTTTTTACAATTTGTTAGGTTTGCAAGGGATTCTGGGTAACAGAACCTGGTGAGAGCCAGCCAAGTCACCCCATCCTGGATTCCCCTGGGTGTCTAGTTTTAAAAAATTTATAGGTTTGCTAGGTTTCCCTAGGTGCCAGAAGAGTTAGGGTTCAAAATCTACAGCTAGGCACTTTGCAAAAAAAGGGTCAGTTTTCACTGCGAAAATGTGGTGTGTCCACGTTGCGTTTTGGGCTGTTTCCTGTCGCGGGTACTTGGGCCTCCCACACAAGTGAGGTACCATTTTTCACGAAGACTTTGGGGAACGCGGGGTGGGTGGAATTTTGTGGATCAACACAGATTCCAGAACTTTCTACCACAGAAATGTGAGGAAAATGTGGTTTTTTTGACAATTTTTTAGGTTTGCAAGGGATTCTGGGTAACAGAACCTGGTGAGAGCCAGCCAAGTCACTCCATCCTGGATTCCCCAGGGTGTCTAGTTTTCAAAAATGTATAGGTTTGCTAGGTTTCCCTAGGTGCCGGCAGAGCTAGGGTTCAAAATCTACAGCTAGGCACTTTGCAAAAAAAGGGTCCGTTTTCACTGCGAAAATGTGGTGTGTCCACTTTGCGTTTTGGGCCATTTCCTGTCGCGGGTACTTGGGCCTCCCACACAAGTGAGGTACCATTTTTCACGGAAGACTTTGGGGAACGCGGCGTGGGTGGAATTTTGTGGATCAACGCAGATTCCAGAACTTTCTACCACAGAAATGTGAGGAAAATGTGTTTTTTTGGACAATTTTTTAGGTTTGCAAGGGATTCTGGGTAACAGAACCTGGTGAGAGCCAGCCAAGTCACCCCATCCTGGATTCCCCAGGGTGTCTAGTTTTAAAAATGTATAGGTTTGCTAGGTTTCCCTAGGTGCCGGCAGAGCTAGGGTTCAAAATCTACAGCTAGGCACTTTGCAAAAAAAGGGTCCGTTTTCACTGCGAAAATGTGGTGTGTCCACGTTGCGTTTTGGGCCGTTTCCTGTCGTGGGTACTTTGGCCTCCCACACAAGTGAGTTACCATTTTTCTCGGAAGACTATGGGAAATGTGGGGTGGGTGGAATTTTGTGGATCCACGCAGATTCCCGAACTTTCCACCACAGAAATGTGAGGAAAATGTGTTTTTTTGGACAATTTTTTAGGTTTGCAAGGGATTCTGGGTAACAGAACCTGGTGAGAGCCAGCCAAGTCACCCCATCCTGGATTCCCCTGGGTGTCTAGTTTTCAAAAATGTATAGGCATGCTAGGTTTCCGTAGGTGCCAGAAGAGCTTGGGTTCAAAATCTACAGCTAGGCACTTTGCAAAAAAAGGGTCAGTTTTCACTGCGAAAATGTGGTGTGTCCACGTTGCGTTTTGGGCCGTTTCCTGTCGCGGGTACTTGGGCCTCCCACACAAGTGAGGTACCATTTTTCTCGGAAGACTTTGGGGAACGCGGGGTGGGTGGAATTTTGGGGATCCACGCAGATTCCAGAACTTTCTTCCACAGAAATGTGAGGAAAATGTGGTTTTTTTGACAATTTGTTAGGTTTGCAAGGGATTCTGGGTAACGGAGCCTGGTGAGAGCCAGCCAAATCACCCCATCCTGGATTCCCCAGGGTGTCTAGTTTTCAAAAATGTATAGGTTTGCTATGTTTCCCTAGGTGCCGGCAGAGCTAGGGTTCAAAATCTACAGCTAGGCACTTTGCAAAAAAAGGGTCCGTTTTCACTGCGAAAATGTGGTGTGTCCACGTTGCGTTTTGGGCCGTTTCCTGTCGCGGGTACTTTGGCCTCCCACACAAGTGAGGTACCATTTTTCTCGGAAGACTTTGGTGGGGTGGGTGGAATTTTGTGGATCCACGCAGATTCCCGAACTTTCCACCACAGAAATGTGAGGAAAATGTGGTTTTTTTGACAATTGTTTAGGTTTGCAAGGGATTCTGGGTAACAGAACCTGGTGAGAGCCAGCCAAGTCACCCCATCCTGGATTCCCCTGGCTGTCTAGTTTTCAAAAATGTAAAGGTTTGCTAGGTTTCCCTAGGTGCCAGAAGAGCTTGGGTTCAAAATCTACAGCTAGGCACTTTGCAAAAAAAGGGTCAGTTTTCACTGCGAAAATGTGGTGTGTCCACGGTGTGTTTTGGGCCGTTTCCTGTCGCGGGTATTTGGGCCTCCCACACAAGTGAGGTACCATTTTACTCGGAAGACTTTGGGGAACGCGGGGTGGGTGAAATTTTGGGGATCCACGCAGATTCCAGAACTTTCTTCCACAGAAATGTGAGGAAAATGTGTTTTTTTTGACAATTTTTTAGGTTTGCAAGGGATTCTGGGTAACGGAACCTGGTGAGAGCCAGCCAAGTCACCCCATCCTGGATTCCCCAGGGTGTCTAGTCTTCAAAATGTATAGGTTTGCTAGGGTTCCCTAGGTGCCGGCAGAGCTAGGGTTCAAAATCTACAGCTAGGCACTTTGCAAAAAAAGGGTCCGTTTTCACTGCGAAAATGTGGTGTGTCCACTTTGCGTTTTGGGCCGTTTCCTGTCGCGGGTACTTGGGCCTCCCACACAAGTGAGGTACCATTTTTCTCGGAAGTCTTTGGGGAATGTGGGGTGGGTGGAATTTTGTGGATCCACGCAGATTCCCGAACTTTCCACCACAGAAATGTGAGGAAAATGTGTTTTTTTGGACAATTTTTTAGGTTTGCAAGGGATTCTGGGTAACAGAACCTGGTGAGAGCCAGCCAAGTCACCCCATCCTGGATTTCCCTGGGTGTCTAGCTTTCAAAAATGTATAGGTTTGCTAGGTTTCCCTAGGTGCCGGCAGAGCTAGGGTTCAAAATCTACAGCTAGGCACTTTGCAAAAAAGGGTCCGTTTTCACTGCGAAAATGTGGTGTGTCCACGTTGCGTTTTGGGCCGTTTCCTGTCGCGGGTACTTGGGCCTCCCACACAAGTGAGGTACCATTTTTCTCGGAAGACTTTGGGGAACGCGGGGTGGGTGGAATTTTGTGGGTCCATGCAGTTTCCAGAACTTTCCACCACAGAAATGTGAGGAAAATGTGTTTTTTTGGACAATTTTTTAGGTTTGCAAGGGATTCTGGGTAACAGAACCTGGTGAGAGCCAGCCAAGTCACCCCATCCTGGATTTCCCTGGGTGTCTAGTTTTCAAAAATGTATAGGTTTGCTAGGTTTTCCTAGGTGCCAGAAGAGCTAGGGTTCAAAATCTACAGCTAGGCACTTTGCAAAAAAAGGGTCAGTTTTCACTGCGAAAATGTGGTGTGTCCAAGTTGCGTTTTGGGCCGTTTCCTGTCGTGGGTACTTGGGCCTCCCACACAAGTGAGGTACCATTTTTCTCGGAAGACTTTGGGGAACGCGGGGTGGGTGGAATTTTGTGGATCCACGCAGATTCCAGAACTTTCCACCACAGAAATGTGAAGAAAATGTGTTTTTTTTTTACAATTTTTTAGGTTTGCTAGGGAATCTGGGTAACGGAACCTGGTGAGAGCCAGCCAAGTCACCCCATCCTGGATTCCCCTGGATGTCTAGTTCACAAAAATGTATAGGTTTGCTAGGTTTCCCTAGGTGCCGGCAGAGCTAGGGTTCAAAATCTACAGCTAGGCACTTTGTAAAAAAAGGGTCCGCTTTTTCACTGCGAGAATGTGGTGTGTCCACGTTGCGTTTTGGGGCGTTTCCTGTCGCGGGTATTTGGGCCTCCCACACAAGTGAGGTACCATTTTTCTCGGACAACTTCGGGGAACGTGGGGTGGGTGGAATTTTGTGGATCCACGCAGATTCCAGAACTTTTCACCACAGAAATGTAAGGAAAATGTGGTTTTTTTGGACAATTGTTTAGGTTTGCAAGGGATTCTGGGTAACAGAACCTGGTGAGAGCCAGCCATGTCACCCCATCCTGGATTCCCCTGGGTGTCTAGTTTTTAAAAATGTATGGGTTTGCTAGGTTTCCCTAGGTGCCGGCAGAGCTAGGGTTCAAAATCTACAGCTTGGCACTTTTCAAAAAAAGGGTCAGTTTTCACTGCGAAAATGTGGTGTGTCCACGTTGCGTTTTGGGCCGTTTCCTGTCGCGGATACTTGAGCCTCCCACTCAAGTGAGGTACCATTTTTCTCGGAAGACTTTGGGTAACGCGGGGTGGGTGGAAGTTTGTGGATCCACGCAGATTCCAGAACTTTCCACCACAGAAATGTGAGGAAAATGTGTTTTTTTGGAATTTTTTTTAGGTTTGCAAGGGATTCTGGGTAACAGAACGTGGTGAGAGCCAGCCAAGTCCCCCATCCTTGACTCCCCTGGGTGTCTAGTTTTCAAAAATGTATAGGTTTGCTAGGTTTCCCTAGGTGCCGGCAGAGCAAGAGTTCAAAATCTACAGCTAGGCACTTTACAAAAAATGGGTCAGTTTTCACTGTGAAAATAAAGTGTGTCCACGTTGCGTTTTAAGCTGTTTCCTGTCGCAGGCACTAGGCCTACCCACACAAGTGAGGTACCATTTGTATCGGGAGACTTAGGGTAACACAGAATTGTAGAGCAACTGTTATTACCTATTGACTTTCAATGCATTTCTGCCTTCCAAATGAAAGACAATGTATAAAAAAGAAGTCATTTTGAAAAATGACCTATAATTCTCATGCTAGTATGGGTACTCACAATTTCGAAAATGTACAAATATCTACTGTTTCTAAACTCTATATTTTGTTCCAATTTCAGAAATACATAGGTGTTTTTCATACAGATTTTTCCATGTATATATTTACCCAAAATAATTGCTATATACCAGGTACATAATTAAAAACCATTGCAAGCCGCTTCTCAGTTGTTGGCTCTGGGTTCGTCGGGTTCTTGGTGAACCTACAAGTCCTATATATGCCCACAACCAGAAAGGTCCAGCGGATGTAACGGTATATTGTTTTCAAACAGCTGTCATAATTTGAAGAAGTTACAGGTGAAAACGTTGACACAAATGTCTGGTTTTTTCAACTAATTTTCAATTGTTCCTATATTAAATGGTTAGTTTCTATAAAGAAACCTTGAAGGATCTACACAAATGACCCCTTGATGAATTCAGAATTTTGTCTACTTTTCTAAAATGTATAGCTTTCCAGGATCCATTATTGATTTCATACCCATTTCTACCATTAACTGGAAAGAGTTTGAAAGCACAAAAAATAGCACAAATGGGCTACGTCCCAGAAAAATGGCAAAACTGTATAAAAAATTTTGGTTTTCTGACAAAAGTCTGCTTGTCCCTGAAAGCTGGGAAAATGGTGATTTCAGGACCACAACTCCTTTTTTGATACCATTTGCAGGGAAAAAACCAGACGCTTTCATTTGTAGCCCTTTTTTCCCCAAAAAACCAAAATGTACCTGTATTTTGGCTAATTTCTGGATCCCCTCCAGGGGAATCGAGAAACCCTGGGTAGCTTTAGTATCACCATGATGTTGGAAGAAAAGGACGCAAATTTGGCGTGGATACCTTATGTGGTCAAAAAGTTACAGAGGCCTAATCGCGAACTACCCCAAATAGCCAAAAAAGGGCTCAGCACTGGGGGGGAAAAGGCCCAGCAGTTAAGGGGTTAAGCACACACCCTAAGTGCGCAGGACAGCTTGGCCGGCCCTCTTGTGCCGGCCAAACAGTCCGGCGCATTTTGCATTTTCCCCACCAGGCTGCATTACACAGTCTGGTGGGGAACATGCACAGCCTCCAAGCCCCTGTCGGAGCGCCAAACCACAGCACTCAGACCAATCACATCACTGCTCGAAGGCAGCATTGTGATTGGACAGGGGATTCTAGGAGGCTTCCTGTTGCTGCGCCAGAAGGCGACGGAGGAGAGTCAGCGGCACCCTGCGGCACCCAGGTAAGCCCATTATTTTTGTATTCTCCCATCCGCTCCCCCTGCCTCACCACCCACGCTCAGTAGCAGCCGCTACTGTCCTAGCAGTATTTTAAGAAAGACGGGCCTTGTGACGTGTGATGTTTGATGTGAAAAGAAACGTGAAATTGATGGAGCAAGGACTCACAATGAGACTTGCTCGAAAGCAATCTTCTCACAATATTAATTAATTTGTACTAAAACCTTGTAATGTCTTTATTAATAATGTGCAAACACAACATTTTTATCCAGAAGATGCTTGCCTATGTGTTTTCCACTAATAAGTAATCTTCGTCTAATCCAAAATGGCCGCTAAAACGCGGGAACTCTACTGCGCATGTGTCAACCATGTCACGTGGTATGACGTCTTTCTTTGCTTGGAGGGAAACTTTTGCTTCTGCGCAGTGTATGCTAAAATGGCCGCTTAATGTTCTCACATGCTAAAGCTTTGCGTTGCTGCAATTAATAATGTGGTATTCTAACGCTACTAATGCGGGATAGATTTTATAATTAAATGGGAATAGAGTAGAAGTAGGGGGTATACAGTGAAAACATTTATTTTTGATTTTAATATGTTTCTTCTTTGATTTCTATTAGTTCGTAAAATGGGCCTGGGTTAAATGAACAACAGCTCGAGAGCCATGTGACCTGCGCATGCGCTCTGAAAACTAACAAAGCAAAGCGATGAAGTCAACTTGGAAGATGTCCAAGGACATGACCCGCTGATCACCTTCACAGTTCAACCGAAATGTCCTACAAATTGATACAGTTTGTATATACTTTGTATTAAAATCGTTGTGAAGTGGGTGGGAAATAAAGCAAATGTATTAATTGAGAGGGGCGGTATTTTTAAAACAATGGGCTTAAGAAAGTTGACTATATTAATGTGGTGTGAGGATCAACCCCCTGTCCCTGTCCAATCAGAAATAGTAGGCCCATAATTTTGAAACATTAATGGGAGGTACATGGGTATAGAAGGGTATAATAGATACAGAATTAGCTAATTAGTTAGACTAGGCACTTAGGCTCAGATGCTGACAGAGAACGAGCTGATCGATTGCAGACTGAACTGCTGTCCAAAGAGGTCCTGAGGTGGGGGCGGCGGATTCCATTAGAAAGAAGACACGGAAGAATCGAGGAGGAACGAAGTGTCAGAGAGGGGAACGACGCAGGCGTCGTTGGTAGTGAGGTCACCTATCCTGTCCTGAACCCGGTCCAGAGGTCTTGGTCTTCATCTTTCTTGGGACCCTATTCCAACTCCTTGGCCAAGGGGTTTGGTTTTCACACCTTTAGGTAACTATAAATGCGTAATCTTTAGTTTGTACTGCTGTCTCTATCTTCTCTTTTCTGAGGGACCGTCATTTGTGATCAATAGGTGACAATAGTGTGCTTCCTCCTTGATATGCGATTAAGTATTATGTGGATTGTAATTTACTCTGCTAAAGAATTTAGATAAACATATTAAAACTTCCTGAGTCAGTGGTTATTTCAGGTGGTTAATGAAAATTATGTTTTGTATGATCTCATTTTATCCCCAATTATCAAAGGTCCATTGGTAAGTCATTACTCTTCAATCAGAAAAGGTAATTGGTTGCAGGGATTTTGATAAAGAGTACAACTGATTTCCGCCCCAGCGGTGATTGCTAGTTAGCGTGAATGAATGGGCCCAGGTGAGTATTCAGTGTATGAATTCTTGTTGCTAGTAACCCGCTGGATCAAATTCTCTGGCACATATTACAAAAATGCATATCAAATGATGCACTATATAATGATGCATTATCAACTTATATCAACGTATCATATACTGTAAAAAGTATGAGCCTAATTTAGAGTTTGGCAGATAGTTACTCTGTCATAAACGTGACGCATTGCCCACCAGTCTTTTTACAAGTGCCATAGGATATATTGCACTTGTAATAAGGCAGATGAGATATCTGACAATTTTGTGATGGAGTACCCCGTTTGACAAATCCTAAATCAGTCCCTATGTATTTTAAAAAATATACATAATAATTATACAAGTAAATGACTAAATGCATGTAATGTGTGTTCAAAAATGAGGAAGGAAAAGGGCACAGCCCATGATGTTGGTCTGCTGGAATAAAGCTAGTGGGATGAAGTTGTTTCTTGTAGACAAAGCCGCACACAACTTGAAAACTGTTAAAGGAAGAAAGACATAGACTTTAGGTAACTATAAATGCGTAATCTTTAGTTTGTACTGCTGTCTCTATCTTCTCTTTTCTGAGGGACCGTCATTTGTGATCAATAGGTGACAATAGTGTGCTTCCTCTTTGATATGCGATTAAGTATTATGTGGATTGTAATTTACTCTGCTAAAGAATTTAGATAAACATTTTAAAACTTTCTGAGTCAGTGGTTATTTCAGGTGGTTAATGAAAATTATGTTTTGTATGATCTCATTTTATCCCCAATTATCAAAGGTCCATTGGTAAGTCATTACTCTTCAATCAGAAAAGGTAATTGGTAGCAGGGATTTTGAGTACAACTGATTTCCCCCCCAGCGGTGATTGCTAGTTAGCGTGAATGAATGGGCCCAGGTGAGTATTCAGTGTATGAATTCTTGTTGCTAGTAACCCGCTGGATTAGTTTTCTGGTTATCAGAGGATGGTTATACTTTGTTAATTGGGTAATGAGAAATTAATTTTTATGAACTAACATCCGTTTAAAAGTTTTGTTTTATGTTGTCTAGAAATCCCCGGGGAATTTGAATAGCGGATGGTAAGTGGAAGCCATACTGCAGTGAGGTTATCTGTCAGGCAGAAATAGTACTGAAAAGTTACGCAGGGCTATCAGTACTGGTTAGGGACTCTGTGCGTGTGTGAGTGACAGCAAAGGAATACGCTGATGAAAATGTGATGTTATATCACCTAGAAAGGGTAACATTCAAGGAATAGCAGGTATTTCCGAAGCTTACGTGAAGAGTAAACGGAAGGGGATTACTCATAGTGTATGTCTAGTAAACGGAAGGGTTTTACTAAGTGTGAGAAAAACTATCCTTTTCAATTTAGAGAAACTGGCACGATAGCGAATGTTTTATGTTATTAAAATTTTAATAAGTAGCATTGAGAAAATAAAGTTTTGCGTACGATTTATGTAAAGGGAGGGTCAGCTGCCGGAGTAGAAGTTGACGTCACAAACGCCGCGCTGGGATTGGTCGAGACAGCGGGTGTGGAGCGAGCTTGTAAAGGAGGGGTCAGTAGTCAGGAGTAATACTGACATCACAGGTGCTGCGCTGGGATTGGTTGAAACAGCGAGGGACAGAGAAGCGCAGATTGTAAAGGAGGGGTCGTCAGACAGACGTCACAGAAAAGCCGTGCTAGGATTGGCCCAGAGACAAATGTTAGCTGGAATTTGATTGGTTGTCAGCATAGAAGTCGAAATCTTAGTGGACAGTGTAGATTATATGTGGAAACGCGATCCGACTTTAATAGGAACACGTCCAGAGAGGAGATTCCTAGGTTTTGCAGAATATAACTCAATAAACAGATATTTACCCAAAATGTACGGGGAAAAGAGAAAATTGTAATTCTTACAAAAGATTAAGAATTATTTTAAGAAGGATAAGCCAATCAAAACTAGGGAAGGAATTATCATTCCACTAGCGAAAACGCCTGCCTCATTCATGATGATGGAGAGGGGTTATCATACTTGCGTATGGTTAGAAAATTGGATAGAATATACAAAAGATGACGGAATATTAGCTTTCCCAGAGAATGGTACTTTCAATGGGAGAATTCTTCAAAATTTAAGAATAAGAATGAATTAATTAGAACCCAGACCTAGATTAACGCAATACGAAGCCCTAGAAGAATGGGAAACAGAGGCATTTGAACGTGATAGACCCAGCAGCAATAGGGGTTATAGGGGATTTTTCCCTAGACACCAAAATGAGACACGAGAAAGTCAGATGAAACAGTGGAGACGAGCGATGCTTACCGAGGGTTTGTATCCAGTATTTATGGCAGATGAGCCATTAGGGAGCAAATGCAAAGAAAAGACTAAACACATGACAAGGTTTGGAGAATCCGAAGATGAATTTATGGAAGAAATATTAAAGAACCCTCCACCATACCAGGAAGGGTTGAGTTGTTGTTCCCCAAGTGCACCAATTTTGAGAACACCATTGGTACCTCAAGTATTGCATAATCCACCAGTTAATAGGGTACTTCAGGATAAGGAAACAGAGGCTGTAGACAGAAACAGAGCAGAATTGATACAGAAAATAACACAGTTGAATGTACATCCTGATTCCCTGACCATACCTGTAACCATTGGTCCCGTGGTTCCTTTATATGGTGACAAAGTAAATTGTCCGAAACCTCTAGTTATGCCTACACCTGTGGATATCCCTAAACATGAAGCTGTAATAATTGATGACCATATCAGCGATTGTGAATCTATGATTTCACTAATGGATTTGCCTATTCGAGAATCCGCAAATAGCACCCCCAGAAGAGTCACACCTGGTTGCTCAAAAGATGTAAATATAATAACATCTTCAGGAACTAAAAGTGCAACAGTAGTAACCCCAGAAGACTTAGAAAGATGGGCACAAGGAATAGACAGACAAAGTTCACCCCCAAAGATCTTAGACATTTATAAATTAAAAGTCGAGTTAGAAGAAATGATAGCAGGAAATGTAGGAGTAGATCGTTTAAATACCTACAGTGAAGAAGAACTATTGTTCGTATGTAGGAGCATAACCAGAAATGTAAAAATATTCCATGAAAAATTAACGGATTTGACCTCAGAAATGGGAATTGAAATAAGAAAGTCAAAAGTATTGCAGAAACCATATAGAGCAGAATTTGCTGACAAAGACTTAGAAAATATGAATACATCTGGTAGAAAATTACAAGTTAAAGAATTAATGTCAGTTTTACAGAAATGGGGAGAATTGGATAAATGGAAAACTAGATGGACAAAGAAAAAGGAAGAAGCACGTTCAAGTAGAATGACATCTGAGTATTTATTGAAGGAAACAGGAAAGGTAGAACAGATGTACCCAATGCGGGAGGTTCCAGGAGGAGGTTATGTTCATGTCCCATGGAGCAGGCAAGACATTTTGTCATTTACGAATGATTTTCCAAAGTTGAGAGAAAAACCAATTGAATGGTACAAGCAGGTTGAGAGGTTTGTGAAAGTTTCAAAGGTTTTGTTAAAGGACCTAGACGGTTTGTTTGACATAGTGGTACCTGCCGATTTATGGACAGATTGTAAAATTACAATCGACTGGCCTAGTGAAGAGTATCCTAGAGATCCAAAGACAGGTGCCCCATCAAATGATGTGATGAAAAAGTATCACCAGGTAATAACTTATTTGAAAGGGAAAATACCACCAAAAGAAACAGATTGGGTGAAAATAGACAGGACTACCCAAGAGGCAAATGAATCGGTACATGCCTACTACGAACGTCTATTACAGGTGTTCAAACAGTACAGCGGTTTTGAAGATATTGGGGACAAAAATATGAGTCAGTTTGTCTATCGATTTGTTTATGATCTAAAACCAGAGATTTGTTTGATTAAGCAACACATGTTATGCTGGCAGGGAAAGCCTATTGATGAGATTTTGAAATATGCTAAATATTGTGGAGGTGACATTGTTAGTGTTGTGGGCTCAGATGAAAATGGCTGAGCGACAGGGAATTAATTTGGATAATCCAACAGAAAGTCAGGGAAAAGAATCTGGAACGAATGGTGACACAGGGAATGGTGGAAAGGTAAGAGGACGAATGAGTAGAGAAGAGGCTAAAAAGAAATTTCCTTGTCATGGATGCAGAAAGTTGGGACATTGGAAGAACGAATGTAAAAAGATTCAAAATAATAATGGCCCAAATCATAATTTAAATCCACAGATGCAGAATGACTCACAGCAGGGTGTAAATCCTCAGAGTCAGTTGCCACCTGCCCCTATACAGGGTAATGTAAGCAGAGCAAAGCACGGTACAGACGTCGGATATCAAGGAGGAAGTGGTAAGAATGAATATGTAACTTCACAGTTTCTTCTACAGGATGATTTTAATCCATATGATTATCAATGACAGTGCCTAAGAGAGGGGGAGAAGGAGTGCGTACTTGGCGCATCCTTGCCGGTAGATCAGTCAGGTCCATATGTTGAAGGGAAAGTAAAAGGTAATGATATCACTTTTCTGTTGGACACTGGTGCTACCCGTTCTACTGTGAGAACAGCAGACATCCCAGACCTCCCTCTCTCTGGAGAAGCTATCCAAGTTGTAGGTGTAGCAAATCAAAAGATTAGGACTCCTCTTACTGAGCCCATGGAAGTAAGAATAGGAAACGTCCGAGAAATGCACCAATTTGTGGTGTGTGATTCCAGTCCAGTAAATTTATTGGGCAGAGACTTACTGTGCAAAATGAATTGCACTATATTTTGCACACCGGATGGTGTTGCAATACAGACCCCGGATGAAGATCATGTTTACAAATTCATGATAGCCAAGCAAGGTACGGAAGTAGATGAAATGTTCTCCTTGATAACCAAAGATGAATTACCAGAAGAGTTAAGAACTACAGTGAGCTCTAAGGTATGGGATTTTACTGGGAAAGAAGTAGGTTTCATGGCAAAATTAGACCCAGTGAAGATCACTGTAAAAGAAGGTGCAATTTTCCCAAATACCAGACAGTACAAAATGAGTGCAGAAGTAAAAGCAGGAGTTACTGAGGAAATTGGCAGAATGGTGAAACAAGGCATATTAAAAGAAGTTATGAGTAGCCCTTGTAATTCGCCAATTATGGGTTTGAAAAAGCCTAGTGGAAAATATAAGATCGTTCAGGATTTGCGGAAAATTAATAAAATTGTGGTACCTTGTTGTCCTACAGTACCAAATCCTGCAGTGATCTTATATCAGATACCATGGAGTGCAGAATGGTTTACTGTAATTGATCTGTGTCAAGCATTTTTCTCGATTCCATTGCATCCAGATAGTCAATATCTGTTTTCGTTTAAATTCGAAAACCATGTTTATGTGTGGAATCGTGTTCCTCAGGGGTACACAGAAAGTCCCTCCATTTTTAATCAGATACTGAAAAGGTGCCTAGAAAAATTAGTACTGCCCAGGAATTCCGTCTTGGTGCAATATATAGACGACTTGTTAGTCGCATCAAGAACTCATGCCGATTGTGTCGCAGACTCAATTGCATTACTCAATCATTTGACCGAGGAAGGACACAAAGTGTCACCTGAGAAGTTACAATTCTGTACAACGGCAGTTAAATATTTGGGACACCAGATTGAAAGAGGAAAAAGAAGAATAACGTCTGAGAGAATAAAAATAATTAAGCAAATGAAAATGCCAGTAACACAAAGAGAGGTGAGAATGTTTCTTGGGATAGTAGGATACTGTCGACAATGGATTATAGGGTTTTCACTACTAGCAAAGCCTCTAATTCAGTTACCCAAAAAGAAAGCAAAAGATCCAGTTGAATGGGATGATGCAAGTGCCAGTGCATTTGTAAAATTAAGAAATGCTTTGTGTGAGGCACCTGCCTTGGGCATGCCTGACTATACAAAAGAATTCACACTGTTTTGCTATGAAAGAGAAAGTTGTGCACTTTCAGTGTTAACCCAAAGACATGGACTAGACAGGCGTCCTATAGCATATGTTTCTGCTACATTGGACCCAGTGGCTGCAGCATTGCCAGTGATCCAGCGCTAACAATAAAAATTATTCTCCTATATACTTCGGTCATCGAGGTGCAATTATTCCTTCAACACACACACTATATCCATATGACGGTGGGGCCCATAACACCGCATATACATTCACTTACTCATTTATTCCCTGGATTTCCATCGTCAACAACCTAGGAGAAAAACGATTCGCTGGAAGGAGACGGGATACCTCTTTAACATGACATAATACTTCTCATTTGCTTAAAGGTATTCCGCTCATTGGTCGATGGACCAACTAGTAGGAATCAGTTGATGGTGATTAAGACCAGCTCAATCACAATAAACTCTTTATCAATTTACTTTAATCATTGAGCTAAAGAATCACTGAGTCATTTGTTTAAAGAATAATAAAGTTTATATAAAGTTTGATGCAAGAAATGAGGTTAAGCTTATTATTCAGATCATTACATTTATAATCAATATAAGAATAAAATGAAATTGCAATGCATATCTATTAGACAGAAAAATAAGGTTATCATAGCAAGAACTCTAAGAGATCAATCTATCTTTCTTGGAAAAATCTAATAGTTCTAAATGAAAAATCTATCAGGAAAAATTCTCCTCAAGCAGCATCTTATACTCAACTGGAAAATAAAATTAGCAGCAGGATCAGCTCGTCAGCAACAGCAACCGCAACTTCACCCATCTACAGCATCTAACTTCTCCAGCAACCTGCTCTCCAGCAACCTGCTCTCCAGCAACTCACTCTCCAGCAACTCACTCTCCAGCAACTCACCCCTCCCACCAAGAGTAGGTCTTCTTATACCCTAATTCTATCTTACAGAATAAAATGTTGCATCTTCATGGCGTGATTCTTTCTCATTGGTCCCCTCAGGCCCATATACATTTTAATCAAACTTCCTGGTCTTAACCAGTTCCTTGTGGAATGTCCATGCTTGCATCGTTTCCCACAGTTTATGTCATTGCTCATCCTCTTCGATCAGTCCAATTTGTATCTTTTTCTGCTACTTTTTAGATTCAACAGTTCCGTCCATTGATTCAGTTGGACTTCTCACGCTTCTTGTTGATCATCTTGGCACACATCTGCTCAGAAAGGTCACAATAGCCTTGACCATACTTCCATCTTAGCCTCTCAGCACCAGCACGTGATCATCCTTTTCCACAGCCTCTCTCCTCTATCACATGGTTCCCTGCTCATGCGTACTCTAGCAACTGGCGGCCATTTTATATCGCTGCTCGACAGGCCTAAGCGCACTATTTTCAAAGATAAACAAAATATTATTAAAACAAAGAAATATAAACCCTTTCGTTTCCCTCCCATCTTTCTACGTACCCCAATTAGGTATTACCTAGCAAAAAGCAACATATAAAGCTGTCCCTTACTTACCATCGCTTTATTTTGCAACTACACGTTTTATTTAAAAGCACGGATCATGCGTTTATTATTTAATTAGTACGCAAATATTATGTTATGTTACACACGTAAACAATTATAAGTTGATTATTTTGCACACGGAATAGCGTGTTACCTTTAACCCTTCACATGTAACATACATTGTTGGTTATTTACTTAAACGAACATGTTTATTAATTATTTTACGAAAATATTAGGAGGTTAACATTTTTTTATTTACCCTGCTCCATCAACTCCCCCCTTTGGTGATTTTTAATATCACCACAAAACCCAAGTTATACAATTTTCTCAGACAGCATATATCTTTTATCCGTTTGCTTTTGTTAATTTACACAACTGTATCCCTTTCAACTTGTCTCTTCGTTTTCTTGTACATGTTCTCTTTTATTTCTTCTAACTCTATTTCACCCATTTCTCTCTCTCTCTCCTTGTTTATCATGTTTTCTTTTTCTATTTTATTCTGTCTTCTTCTTCTCTTTATACATGTTATTGCAAGCTTCAGTACTAATATTACTATTATTATCACGGTTGCTATTATTATAACTTTCCCTATTATTAATCCACTCATTCTTGTTAACCAATTTATTACTGAAGAAAACCCTTTACCAAGTTTTCCAAAAGCACTTTCAACCTCCAGTGGAACAAGTTCTTTGTGCAAACTTGTAATATTTGTTATATACTTCTGTATATTTTCGCTTTTATCTGGAATGTAAGTGCAACAATGTTGGACTTTCAGCATTCCAAAGACTCCGCCCTCTTTTGCCAAAAGAATGTCAAGGGCAAGTCGATTTTGCATCACCATAGCTCTCATGGCAACCATCTCAGTATTTACCATCAAGAATCCTCCAGAGGTATCTGTAGATAAACGATCTACCACTGTGGATAATTTCCAAATTCTAAATGCATTCAAAGATATTCCCACTGCTGGTATCAATGCACCAAAAATATCACCTACTATTTCTGAAAAACTTTCCCTTTTTCTACGTGTAAAGGTATTTATCATTTTGTGTGTTCCTTTTTCTTTTCTATCCATATGAAAAATCTTTGGAAAGACCAGGCCTAAATAACATGACCCATACCAATGGTCTGGTAACCTGTAATAAGCCCTATTTCCGCAAACATAATAGATCCCTGGAAATATTGGATCTTTTCCCCCTTTGAATCCCCATCCGCCTAAAATTTGATAATTGTCATGGCAAATACTGGAACCCACAAAATAATTGTCATATCTTGTCTTATTTCTTCTAATGCACAACCTTCCCTGTTGGGGCCAATCCAGAGTCATAGCTGCATTTGTCTTTTTCTTGTCATGATTGTCTTCCTCAAATGCCCAAAGAGGAGTTTTTGTCTCTTCTATCACTTTTCTTTGAAATTTCACTCTTCTCTCTTCAACCATCTCTAAAAATACCTTTTCTTCCTTCTTTAACTCACAGGTAAGGTTGTACCTAATTATATTATCTAATGTTAAAATCTTATCCTCTAGAAAATATTCACCAAACGTTTTTCCCTCTTTTATTTTGTTTAGCTCGGGAACTACAGAAACTTTCACAAAAATCTTATTTATGTCAGTGTAATAATATTCTAATCTACCTGTTTTATAAAATAAACTTGCTAAGACACAACATGTTATTCCATACGTCAAAGGGAGGTGATGATAAGTCACACCCTCTGCTACAGATGCAGGCAACTGCATACAAACATAGCAATCTCTTACATCCATTGTTTCTACATACTCATATAATAATTTAGTAAAAACATTTTTAGAAAAATCTGTTATTGATTTGTCCTTGTGTAATTCTGCACTACTCTTTAAAATAACTGGTTCTTGAGTGTTAGCTCCTTTTTCTTTCTCAGTGTTATTAGACGTTTCTACTACAGCTAAACTAATTGGAATAGTGATTGCTAAAACCACCCATACTGTCATTAATAATCCTGTACAAAAGCAGCACATCTTGCACCATCTACTTAAAAACTCACATTTACATTTTCTATCTCTAGTATTCTCCATTTTGTTTTATAACCTTATTTATTTGTTTTCCAGAAAATTGTGTCACTACACCTCAGGAATGACTTATTTGCCACTCTGTACTCCAATGTTTTGTCTTTGCTTGGTACTTTCTTTTAATTCTTTCTCAGAATTCTTTCTTTGTCACATCCGGTAAAATTCGTCAGATCCAGTGTTTTGTCAAATCCGGTAGAAACTTATTTAAACTTCTTCAGGTTTGTTGCACCTCACCTTTTCCCATCAGGTTTCTTTGTTCTGGGTTCTCGTGAGTGTTCTTTTCTTCTTTGTTACTAGTCAAAGCAAGATACAACCATTCAGGCGATCTATACTTCGGATTTACCTTCTTTACTCTTTTTGTTTTCTGCAAGTGTTTTCCACCTTGTTTTTCTTGCTCTCTCTGACTTGTTATTTCATTCACTTGTTCAGCACTTTTCCCATCCAACCTTATGATTCTGTATCTTAATTTTCTTACTTCGTTGGGCCAATTGTCTCCTTTTCTTGGCCTTTTTGCCTCACTTCCTTTTTCCTCTCTTTCTGTTTTCCAATTTCTTTTTCTTGACTCTAGTTTTTGGTTTCTTTCTTCTCCACTTTCTTCAGACTCTGTTTCAGTTCTTTCGTTATTGCCTCTTATTTTGAAACTTATAATGTCATTTTCTTCCTCTACTTGTGGTTCTTTTCTTATCTTCCTTCGTTCACCTATTTCTGTCCCTCCTCGAGGTTTTTCCGAATTTGTGTCAGTTTTTCTATCTGCTTCTAAATTTCCCTGTTCTCGTGTTTGACTATTTGTCCCTATTGCTCCTCGGGGATCTTCCGATTTTTCTAGCTTTTTGTTTGAAACTCTCCCTTCTTCATCTATTAATATTATCTCCGAAGAATTTTCACCACAACTTGTACTTGGTTGCTCACTGTTACTATCTTCTGGCTCAGTTTCTTCTCTTATGCTTTCAAATTTCCAATTTCTTTTTAGAATTTCTTCACAATCCGAATGATCCGTATCAGATTCTGAACTGGTATCTGATATTTCCAGATGTCGACTTACAGGTCGATCTTCAAGTTCTGGAACTTCAGCTATTTCCTCTACTTCTTCTGTCGTTGCACTTGTAGTTGGGTCTTCCAGATGTCGACTTGCAGGTCGATCTTCAAGTTCTGGCACCCTGTCTGTTTCTTCTTCTGCTTCTGATGCTGAACTGTTATCCAATACTTCCAGATGTCGACTCACATGTCGATCTTCAGGTTCTGGAACTCTGATGGTGTGACTGGCATGCACCCAGTGTTTCACTCCTGCACACTTGACTGCAGTGGTTGTCACCAGGATCACTTGTCGTGGTTCGTCCCAGCGAGGAACCAAACAGTTTCTTCTCCTGTGGACTTTTATGCGGACCCAATCTCCTGGATTCAAGTCGTGAGCTGGTTTTCTTTCAAGAGTGGTCGCATCCGGTCCAACCTGATGAAACACAGACCGCACCACATCAGCCAATCCTTTGCAATAATCCAGCACTAGATCATCAGTTATAGTCAGTAGTTTGTTGACAGGTACTTGTGCTTGTCTCATTGCTCGTCCCATAATTATTTCATGGGGACTGAGTCCAGTTTTCCTTTCCGGAATACTTCTGATTGTCATTAAAACTAATGGCAAGGCATCTGGCCATTTGAGTCTTGTAGCTTGACACATTTTTCCTAACCTGTTCTTGATTGTTCCATTCACTTGCTCTACGATTCCAGAAGCCTCTGGTCTATATGCACAATGCAGTTTCTGTTTAATACTAAGTGCTTCACAAATCAGTTTAACTAATTCATTTTGGAAATGTGTTCCTCTATCTGTTTCAATCGTGACTGGAAAACCATACCTCGGAATGAATTCTCGCAGCATAAGCTTTGCTACCGTTATTCCATCATTCCTTCTTGTTGGGTATGCTTCCACCCAACGGGAAAACAAACAGACGACCACTAGGACATACCTTAGTCTGTTGCCAGGTGGCATTTCAATAAAATCCATTTGCATTCTAGTGAAAGGACCTCCTTCTCGTCCTATTGTTCCTAGACTCACTACTGTCTTCCTTCCTGGATTTAACTGTTGGCAAATAAGACATCTCTGACAAAGACTCTCAGCTATGGCTCTGAATTTTGGATTATACCATGTTTGTCTAAAAAGTCTGATCATTGAATCTCTCCCAATATGGGCTTGTCCATGGTACATCCGTGCCATGTCAGAAATCATGCTATCAGGCATAACTGGTCTCTCATCTCTGTAAACCCAAACATCATTTTCTTCATGTTTTCTACATCCTGCTTTTAACCATGTATCTTTTTCCTCATCATCTGCAGCTTCCTGTAACTGTCTCACCTCATCCCATGTCTCAATAGAGTTAGTAAAAAGCAAAGGACAAGAAATATGCTCTCTTTCCCGACTTTTATTTAATGAAACCACATTCTTTGCACAGTACTGTGCCATCTCGTCAGCATATTTATTACCAACAGTTATGTAGTCTTCCCCATTTTTATGTGCATCGCACTTCACAACAGCAATCTGTTTAGGCAGCTGTATCGCCTCAAGCAGCTTTTTCTCAAAATCTCCATTTCTAATTGGCGTTCCTGCAGACGTCAAGAAACCCCTTTGTGACCAAATCTGACCAAAGTCATGCACCACCCCGAAGCCGTACTGGCTATCTGTCACAATCGTAACCCGTACATTTCTTCCCAACTTGCATGCTTGAATCAGAGCTACTAGTTCTGCGACTTGGGCAGACCGTATCCCTTTCAGACAAGATGCTTCCATTACAGTTGCTACTGTGCAAACTGCATATGCTGCACTTAGAACTCCATCACTCGTTCTCAAACATGAGCCATCCACAAACAGAATATAATCTGATTCTTTCAAAGGCTCATCTCGTATGTCAGACCTTGGTTTTGTACAATATTCAAGCACATTCAGACAATCGTGATCTACTTCATCTATTTCAATCACACTCTCTTCATCTGGCAATGATGTCAAAGGATTCACATTCATACATCTGTCAATGGTCACATTATCTGCGCTCAAAATTACTTTTTCATACCTAGTCAGCCGACTATGTGTCATGTATTGGGTTTTCGTTCTTGTCAAGAGAATTTCCACAGAATGGGGAACATATACTCTCAGTGGATATCCCATCACTATGCCTTCACTCTGTTCCAGACTCACACAAGTAGCAGCAACTGCTTTCAAACATCCAGGCAATGCTTTCGCTACAGGGTCTAAAACAGCTGAAAAGTATGCAATGGGTCTTTTCATAGTTCCATGTCTCTGTACCAAAACTGAAAATGCACATCCATCTCTTTCACTGCAATACAGCTCAAAATCTTTCTCATAGTCAGGCATTCCTAATGCTGGAGCCTCACATAATTTCTTTTTCAGCTCTCTGAATGCTTTCATTTCTTCATCATTCATTTCAAAAGGATCTTTAACATCCTTCTTTGTCAGTTTCTGCAATGGTTTAGCAATCAGTGAAAAACCGCTTATCCATTGTCGACAATATCCAACCATTCCCAAAAACATTCTTACCTCTCTTTGTGTCATTGGAGCTCTCATTCCTTGAATAATTTTTATTCTTTCAGTCGTCACCTTTCGCACTCCTTTCTCAATTTTATGCCCTAAATACTGGACTTCTTGTTGACAAAACTGCAATTTTGAAGGGGACACTTTATGTCCTCTTTTTGCTAAATGATTCAGCAAAGCAATTGTATCATTGACACATGCTTCTTTCGTTTTTGATGCCACCAGTAGGTCATCAATATACTGAACCATCACTGATTTTTCAAGCATTTTTAAATCTTCCAACGATTTCTTTAGAATCTGATTAAAGATTGAGGGACTTTCTGTGTACCCTTGAGGAATTCGGCACCATGCCAAAATACGCTCTCCAAACCTAAATGCAAATAATGGCTGGCTATCTGGATGCAATGGAATAGAGAAAAATGCATGACATAAATCAATTACTGTGTACCATTCTGCTTCACGTGGAATCTGGTATAGAATCACAGTAGGGTTCGGTACTATTGGGCAACAAGGCACAACAATTTTGTTTACCTTCCTCAAATCCTGTACAATTCTATATGTTCCGTTTGGCTTTTTCAGTCCCATTATTGGCGAATTACATGGACTGCTCATGATTTCTTTTAGAATCCCTTGTTCAATCATTTTATTTATTACTGGCGTTATTCCTTCAATTATTTCTGGTGTCAATTTATACTGGGGCGTATTTGGGTAACTCGTTCCCTCTTTCACTGTTATTTTAACGGGATCTACTCCTTTCATTAATCCTACATCTTCTCCTGTAAAGTCCCACACTTCTTCTTTCACTGTCTTTTTCAATTCAATTGGGATTTTCTCTTCATCAAATACAGGAAACAAACCATTTACTTCGGGTTCTAAATTCACCATTGTCATTTTATACAGCACATCCTCACCTGGAGTCTGAAATGCAATTCCGTCTGGGGTACAATAGATAGTGCAATTCATCTTGCACAATAAATCGCGTCCTAATAGGTTCACGGGACTACAATCGCATACCACAAATCGGTGCATTTCGCTAAATGGACCAATTCTTACCTCCACTAATTTAGTAAGAGGCGTTTTAATTTGCTGATTTGAAACTCCAACTACTTGGATATGTTCACCTGAGAGAGGAAGGTTTGGAATTTCCACTGACCTAACAGTAGAACGGGTAGCTCCAGTGTCAACAAGGAATGTTACATTTGCACCATTCACTTCTCCATCCACAAATGGACCAGACTGATCTACCTCTAGAGTTGCGCCAAGCACGCACTCTTCCCCCTCTCCTAGGCACCGTCAGAAACTTTCATCCGTGTCATCCTCATCCTGTCGTAACCAATATTGAGAAATTGCAGCTGCACGCGGCAACTGTGTTACCTGTTCTCCTCCGTAGAATCCTGTTTCTGCACTGTATTTCTGTTGGTTAACACTCTTGGGAAGTGGTGGTTGTGGCACCTGACCTTGTTGAGTAACTACCTCACTCTGCACCTGTGAATTTAATGATTGATTTTCCACATTAGGTTTTGGAGGAAATTTACACTCGTTTCTCCAATGTCCTAGCTTTCCACAGTTGTGGCATGGCCACTTTTTCTTTGCTTCATCTATGCTCATTTGTCCTTTTCCTTTACCTATATTAGGTCGGGATCTAACCTGTCCTGTTTCATTACCAGTATTACTCAATTGAGCTTCTTGCTTCTCTGCAACTTTCACTTGCGCCCACATGGCCTTTTCTTTCAATTTACTCTGTCTACTCTCAATATCATCACTGCAATACTTAGCATATCTCAAAACCTCATCCACTGTGCTATTCTGCCAACAAATCATATGCTGCTTAATCATTTCACTTATTTCTGGTTTCAATCCATACACAAACCTATATACAAAATGACTCATATCCTTCTCATTCAGTGTCTCATAACCACTGTACTGTTTGAAAACCAACAACAAACTCTCGTAGTAAGCATGCACTGATTCTTTACTTTCCTGCGTTGTTCTGTCTATTTTTACCCAATCTGTTTCTTTAGGTGGAATCTTATTCTTCAAAAAGGTAATTACTTGGTCGTACTTCCTCATCACTTCTGGTCCTGGCGCTCCTGTTTTAGCGTCCCTTGGATATTCTACAGTTGGCCAATCAATAGTAATCTTACATTCTGTCCACAAATCAGCTGGCACTACTATATCAAACAATCCATCCAGATCTATCCACAACACCTTTGAAACCTTCACAAATCTTTCCACTTGTCTGTACCATTCTACTGGCTTCTCTCTCAATTTTGGGAAGTCATTTGTAAATGACAGTATATCCTGTCTGGTCCATGGAACATGCACATAACTACCACCTGGAGTTTCTCTCATCGGGTATTCCCTTACAACTGGTTCCTTATCTGTTACTGCAAAAGCCAAAGATGCTTTATCTGTTGTTTTCTCATTCCTTTTCGACCATCTATTTCTCCATCTATCCACATCACCCCATTTTCTCAATAAAACAATTAACTCTTTTATTTGAGTCAGTCTTCCTGATGTGTTCAAATTCTCTATATCCTTCTCACAAAAATCGACTCTGTATGGTTTCTGCAACGTTCTCACTTTTACAAACTCTACTCCTAGTTCACTCGCTGTCTCTTCCAATTTGTCATGTAAATTTCTTGCTCTCCATGTAAGACTTTTGCACAAAAACATAATCTCATCATCCTGATAATTTTTTAATTTTTCTGTACCAATGGTTACTAAAATCAATTCTTCCATGTCTATTTTCAACCTAATTACATCTAATGGTTTCACTTCCGTTTCTTTTGTTTTTAGCGCTTTCATCCATTCATTTAACTCATCCAGGGTGGGACCTACAGGCGTACTATTTAATTCTATCCAATTGCTACTTCTTTCTGGTGTCCCTGATGCAGACTCCGTCACCATAGGCACTCTCCTAATCTCATTCTCATTTATCGTCAAATTAGTAGGTGGGCTTGGTCTATAGGTACTAGCCAAATTGTGTGCACCTTCATTATTCAGTTCCATCCCTTCTCTTTTTCTTTGCAAATGTGAATTCATGGGAATCACTAAAGAACGTTCATCAATTTTCTGATTCTCAAAAATTGGCATTACTGGACCTATCGTTACTGGTACAGTTACAGCTTCCATATTCTTTGTCAATGCTCTTATTTTCTCAGTCAATTCTCTTGTCGTTTTTGCTAATTCAGTTGCATTGTCACTTTCTATCTCTTCATTTTGTGAAGTTTTTAATTGATCTTGTGACCTATTTGTCTCATCTCTTCGTTCGGGATTTTTATTCCTCCCAGTTTCCATTGGCGGTGCATTAGGTGTCACCACTGCAGAAGTCTGTTGGTATGGAGGTGGGTTTCTGTTTAAAATATCTTCCAGCAATTCGTCATCTGTTTCACTACCACCATACACATACTTTTCTACCACTAAATGTTTCTTTTTCTCTGTACACTTTCTCTTTGCTTCTTCCTCAACTGTAAAAGCTGGAAACAAACCTCCTGTCATGTTAGCACATCTCCAACGCTTTATTCTGTCCTCATGATTTACTCCCCATAACCTTCCAGGCACAAACTCATGATTCTTTAATCCTCTGAATCTCTCTCGCTCATACATCTCATCTTCCCATTCCGTTAAAGCTTCAAACTGTGTCGGTCTAGGTCTAGGTTCTAACATTGCCATCTTTTCTCTCAAGTTCCGTAGTACAGCTACATTAAATGAACCATTCTCAGGGAAAGCCAATGCTCCATCATTCTTGGTATATTTTGTCCAATTTTCTAACCATATGCATGTATGATATCCATATTTCAGCATCATATGTGAAGCTGGTGATTTCGGCAGAGGAATTATTTGTCCCTCTCTAGTCACTACCTTTTTGTCTTTCTTAAAGAAATTCTTAACTTTCGTCATCCATGACGTTTTCTCTCTACCATATTCATAATACGACATGATTCACAATCTCTTTTCTCCTCAAGTGATCCGTAATTCAACACTGTTCTGTATACGTTATTCCAACCAATCCTGTCGCGATTCACACCAAAACTCCAATCAGAGCGATTTCTGTCTACCGCGCCCTGACCAATCCCAGCGCGGCTTCTGTCTACGTCAGTTCTGCTCCTGTTTCCATGTGACTAACGCACTGTCCAATCCCAGCGCGACTCTTGTCTACGTCACTTCTGCTCTTGACCCCTCCTTTACAAAATTTATCGGCAATTTCTTTTTCAACAATTCTTCGTTAGTTACAACATTTAAAACACATTTCCATTGTCTGATTCGCTAAACTGAAGAGATAGCTTTGACCATTTACACAAGAACTCTGTATTTTCCAGTAGGCAGCGCTTACCTCTACCCTACCACAGAATTTCAGTTTCACCGATAAAGTAGTACTTTCCTCTACCTTACCCTTCTTTCAAGCAATCAGTAAACCCGTTTCTCTAGGGATAAAACACATGTGGAGACTATACTGCTCCTGAGAATTAAGGCCAGAGTTTCACAAGAAAACCGATCACTATTTCATTTACACACCTTTTATACGGAAAATGTCCCTATCATAACACAACCTGCATTATCACCAATATGAATTCAGACAATGCACCATTCCATGTGACTTCTCTTGCCACACGTGTTCCACTTCCTACTTCCCGGAAGCGTGAAAACTTACATATAACATAACGTGACTCAACAAAAAGTGTTAGACATGAACTTATCAATAATCAATAATCAATAATCAATAATCACCAAACTAATCTATAGAAACCATCCTCTGCTACCAAGAAATCTGATCCAGCGCTAACAATAAAAATTATTCTCCTATATACTTTGGTCATCCAGGTGCAATTATTCCTTCAACACACACACTATATCCATATGACGGTGGGGCCCATAACACCGCATATACATTCACTTACTCATTTATTCCCTGGATTTCCTTCGTCAACAACCTAGGTGAAAACGATTCGCTGGAAGGAGACGGGATACCTCTTTAACATGACATAATACTTCTCATTTGCTTAAAGGTATTCCGCTCATTGGTCGATGGACCAACTAGTAGGAATCAGTTGATGGTGATTAAGACCAGCTCAATCACAATAAACTCTTTATCAATTTACTTTAATCATTGAGCTAAAGAATCACTGAGTCATTTGTTTAAAGAATAATAAAGTTTATATAAAGTTTGATGCAAGAAATGAGGTTAAGCTTATTATTCAGATCATTACATTTATAATCAATATAAGAATAAAATGAAATTGCAATGCATATCTATTAGACGGAAAAATAAGGTTATCATAGCAAGAACTCTAAGAGATCAATCTATCTTTCTTGGAAAAATCTAATAGTTCTAAATGAAAAATCTATCAGGAAAAATTCTCCTCAAGCAGCATCTTATACTCAACTGGAAAATAAAATTAGCAGCAGCAGCATCAGCTCGTCAGCATCAGCAACCGCAACTTCACCCATCTACAGCATCTAACTTCTCCAGCAACCTGCTCTCCAGCAACTCACTCTCCAGCAACTCACTCTCCAGCAACTCACCCCTCCCACCAAGAGTAGGTCTTCTTATACTCTAATTCTAGCTTACAGAATAAAATGTTGCATCTTCATGGCGTGATTCTTTCTCATTGGTCCCCTCAGGCCCATATACATTTTAATCAAACTTCCTGGTCTTAACCAGTTCCTTGTGGAATGTCCATGCTTGCATCGTTTCCCACAGTTTATGTCATTGCTCATCCGCTTCGATCAGTCCAATTTGTATCTTTTTCTGCTACTTTTTAGATTCAACAGTTCCGTCCATTGATTCAGTTGGACTTCTCACACTTCTTGCTGATCATCTTGGCACACATCTGCTCAGAAAGGTCACAATAGCCTTGACCATACTTCCATCTTAGCCTCTCAGCACCAGCACGTGATCATCCTTTTCCACAGCCTCTCTCCTCTATCACATGGTTCCCTGCTCATGTGTACTCTAGCAACTGGCGGCCATTTTATATCGCTGCTCGACAGGCCTAAGCGCACTATTTTCAAAGATAAACAAAATATTATTAAAACAAAGAAATATAAACCCTTTTGTTTCCCTCCCGTCTTTCTACGTACCCCAATTAGGTATTACCTAGCAAAAAGCAACATATAAAGCTGTCCCTTACTTACCATCGCTTTATTTTGCAACTACTCGTTTTATTTAAAAGCACGGATCATGCGTTTATTATTTAATTAGTACGCAAATATTATGTTATGTTAGACACGTAAACAATTATAAGTTGATTATTTTGCACACGGAATAGCGTGTTACCTTTAACCCTTCACATGTAACATACATTGTTGGTTATTTACTTAAACGAACATGTTTATTAATTATTTTACGAAAATATTAGGAGGTTAACATTTTTTCATTTACCCTGCTCCATCACCAGGCTGCTTAAAAGCAGTAGCTGCTACCTGTATGATCATTGAACAAAGTGAGTCAATAGTAATGGGACATCCTGTTAAAGTGTTCGTCCCACATGCAGTTGTGTTCCTGTTGACAAGAACTAGAACTCAGCATCTCACACCTAGTCGGATGACGAGATATGAGCGAATAATTCTAGGAGCTGAAAATGTGACCATAGCTAGGTGCACAGTTGTAAATCCTGCTACATTATTGCCAGATCCATATTGTGAAAAAGTTCAGGACAACACAGAACATGACTGTTTGCAGGTCACAGAATTGTGTACCAAACCGCGTCCTGACATACAGGAAATGCCCCTGAAGAACCCAGATAGGGAGCTGTTTGTGGACGGTTCATGCCTAAGGCATGAGGATGGCAAATTGAGTGCAGCCTATGCTGTATGTGAACTTTCTGGAATAGTCGAAGCATCCTATTTACCAGGAGTCAAATCTGCACAAGTAGCGGAATTAATTGCGTTAATCAAAGCCTCCAAAATTGGGAAAAATTTAAAAGTAACGCTATTTACGGACAGTCAATATTGGTACGGGGTTGTGCATGATTTTGGCCAACTGTGGATGCAGAGAGATTTCATGACTTCTTCAGGATCCCCAATCAAAAATGGGCAGTTTGTAAAGGAATTATTGGAGGCAATACAATTACCAAAAGAATTGGCAGTGGTGAAATGTGCCGCACACCAGTCAGGAGATACGCAGACCAAATTGCTCAACACTGTGCCAGAAACAGATTGGCACTGAACAGAAAAGTTGAAAGGATGGGAATCAGCTGCCAACATATGCTATGTTCAACACCTGAAACATGGAATGATGTGAGACGATTGCAGGATGATGCTGAGGAGAGTGAAAGGGATGTTTGGATAAAAATAGGGTGTAGACGAAGAACAGATGATGACGTGTGGGTTTATTCAGATGGCAGACCAATCATGCCTGATTGCCTGATTTCACAAATGGCCAGAATGTATCACGGAGACACACATGTAGGGAGAGATGCCATGATTAGACTTTTCAGACAAAGTTAGTACAATCCAAAGTTTAGGGCTGCAGCAGAGAGTCTTTGCCAGAGGTGCTTAACTTGTCAAATGAATAATCCAGGAAGGAGAACAGTAATTGATTTGGGAAAAATTGGAAAGGCAGAATGCCCATTTGTGAGATTACAGTTAGATTTCATTCAGTTACCACCATGTAAAGGACTGAAATATGTACTTGTAATAGTGTGTCTGTTTTCAAGGTGGGTGGAGGCTTACCCTACCAGGAGGAATGACAGCATAACAGTTGCAAAACTGTTGTTACGAGAACTCATTCCACGGTTCGGTTTCCCAGTAACTTTGGAATCAGATAGAGGGAGTCACTTCAATAACGATGTAATTCGAATAATCTGTGAAGCATTTAAAATTGAACAAAAATTGCACTGTGCGTACCACCCAGAGGCTTCTGGAGTGGTTGAACAAATGAATGGCACAATAAAATCAAGATTGTCAAAGATGTGTGCATCTACATCGTTAGATTGGCCAGATGCGTTGCCTCTTGTCTTAATGGGACTCAGAAGCATTCCTGTTAGAAATACAGGATTGAGTCCGCATGAAATCATCATGGGAAGAGCGATGAGACAAGCCCATGTACCTGGAAATAAACTGCTGAACATAACTGATGATATGGTTCTAGATTATTGCAAAGCATTGACTGACCTCGTGCATTCTGTCTCTCACCAGGTTGGAGAAGACGCAGTTTCCAGGCAGCCTGAACAAGAGCATGATCTGAACCCCGGAGATTGGGTGGTAGTGAAGCATCACACCAGAGAAACGTGTTTATCACCCAGGTGGGGAGAACCTTGTCAGGTTATATTGGTTACAAACACAGCAGTGAAATGTGCAGGCTTACCTAATTGGATTCATGTAAGCCACACCAAAAGGGTGCCAGCTCCTGAAGAAAGAGATCCTCAGTCAGCATCAATAGCTGAGGAAGCTGAAGGTTGGACAGCTGAAGAATCCCAAGTGATAGATTCGAGAGAAGCTGAAGAAGAACAACAGAGCACAAGTCAGGACTAGATACCAGTGGTTGATATACCTGAAGTCTTCATCAAAACAAGAAGTAGAGCTAGATTAGAGGAAATTAGTGAGGACCAGATAGGTGAAGAAGAACCAGCTCAGGAGAGGGAGACTGAAACAATAAGAAAACCTGAGCAGGCCCAGATAGGGAAAGGAAATTGGGCTCAAATTGACAACGTAACAACAAAATTTGAGCAGGGACAGACAGGTTCAGAAGAACGCGGTCAGGCTGCAGAAGTACAAAGTGCAATAAGCCCTGATCAGAACCAGTTAGAACAAGAAAAACACGTTCAAGGAGTAGAAAACCAAGAAAACATCGAACAAGAAAGCATCAAGCACGAAAACGTCAATCCTGAACAGGGCCAGTTAGCAGAAACTCACACTCAGGCAACTGAAGAACCAACAACAAGACTTGAACAAGAGCAGATAGAAGAGGAAACTGAAATTGAGGACGACCAATTTGTGCCACACCTTGAAAATAAAAGAGTTTTTGGAAAAGAGTCGGAAAGTGAAGATACAGTGCAAACAAAGAAAGTCAGAAAAGGTGATCATTGGCCTAATGTCATTAAAAGAGTGAAATACCATATAGTAAAACGAAGTGAAGACCCAGAACAAGTAAATGAAGTAACAAGCTTATCTGGACAAACAAGCGGGACTGAAAAACAAAAAAGCAAAAGATTGAAACTCGTGAACAATAAGTTTAAAGGTCCTGATTGGACTTATATAATCCTCGAAGACTACGAGAGTTCTGAGTCAAGTGAAAGTGGTGACAAAGGAACAAGTGCAGAACTGACTTATGAAAAAGAAGTGAAACCACCTTGATAAACATTAAAGTCTTGAAAAAAAAAGAAAAGAAGAAAAATCTTCTTTGACAAAAATGGCTGACGACAGAGTTTCTGGGAGACCGAAACGGAAATGTCGTAAAAGATGCTGTGCTATATGCATATGTAGACTTGTAGTGGTGCTTATAGTGTGGTTAGTTGTGATTGTAGCAATTCCTTACCTTATGATAATGGACAAAAAGAATAACAACGATACCAAGGGAAGGATAGATAACATGAAAGGTGATAAAGTAGAAATAGAAGCAGAGGATGAACCAGATTTTCATCACGTTGTAACAGATAACGATACTAGTTTAAATGTTTTTACTAAATTATTATTTCAGTACGTAGATACAATGGAAGTTAGTGACTGTTATGTCTGTATGAAGTTACCTCAATCAGTAGCAGAAGGTTTAACATATCATCATTTGCCTTTAACTTATGGTATATCATGTAGTGTACTAACTTGTTTATTGTATAGAACAGGGAAACTTCAGTATTATTATTCAAATATAGATGTGATATTTTCAGAGGTTCCTATTCGAAAGAATCTGAACCCAGTGCTTAGTAGTCAAGATGCACAATTTTTGGGAGAATATTTCTTAACGATGAAGTCGATAGACATAACATATGCACATAGGAGCAATCTAACATGTTCATTACGTGAAGAAGAAAAGATATTTTTAAACTTAGTTGAGAATAGAAGACAGAATTTCCAAAAGAAAGCGTCTGAGCATAAAGCTCATCTTTCACCTTGGGCTGAGAAAGAGCGTATTTACACACCTGACAAGGTTCAAGCTGCTATGGCTCTGGATTTTGTAAAGACAGGGAAAATTTGTCTACATAGGTTAAAGGCTGATTATAACAATATTTTCATCGGTACCAGTGAATGTGAACATAATTTCGTAATTCTTGGAGGTTGGGGACTAAAAGGAGGAACGGATTCAGTTTTTCCTGGAATATATTATGTGTGTGGGAATAAGGCTTATTTTAGGCTTCCTTCATGGTGGTATGGAAGTTGTTATTTTGGAATAGTTTTTCCAAAGGTATACCACATAAAAAGAAACACTGGGAGCAATGAAAATAATAGTGAATTAACACGTAGTAAAAGAGCTAGTTTTTCAGAAATTGTAGGTGACATATTTGGTGCATTGATACCTTCAGTGGGAGTAATTCTGAACTCAAGGAGAATATGTAAATTGTCTACAGTGGTTGATCGTTTATCAACGGATACTGCTGGAGGATTTCTAATGATTAATGCGGAGATGGTTGCGAATAGATCTATGGTTATGCAAAATCGACTTGCTCTTGATATATTGTTAGCAAAAGAGGGCGGAGTCTGTAAATTGTTGAAAACGAAACATTGTTGCACGTATATACCGGACAAAAGTGCAGAAATTGGAACATATATAAAGAATATAACAAAACTTGAGAATGAACTGAAACCACTGGAAGTTGATAATGTATGGGAAAGATTGACAAATAGCATTGTGTCAATTGGTACCTGGTTTACTAATGTAGGAAAAGGACTTATAGGTCAAATAATAGTACCCTTAGTAGGAATAGCAATAACAGTACTGTCAATAATGATATGGTGCAAATGTTGTAGAAAGAACGAAACATATAGGGTGACAGGAAAAGGCAAGAAACGGAAATTTGATTAAATTGAATTAGAAGATCTGAAAAGTGAAATATATAAGAAACTGAAAGGAGAAGATAAGAATAGACAATGTAAAAATGAAAATGTGACGGAAATATGTTAAGTTGGCATCTGGTTATAGGTAGTTTTGATGGCTCAGAAACGCCATCAGAGAGGGGATTGATGGAGCAAGGACTCACAATGAGACTTGCTCGAAAGCAATCTTCTCACAATATTAATTAATTTGTACTAAAACCTTGTAATGTCTTTATTAATAATGTGCAAACACAACATTTTTATCCAGAAGATGCTTGCCTATGTGTTTTCCACTAATAAGTAATCCTCGTCTAATCCAAAATGGCCGCTAAAACGCGGGAACTCTACTGCGCATGTGTCAACCATGTCACGTGATATGACGTCTTTCTTTGCTTGGAGGGAAACTTTTGCTTCTGCGCAGTGTATGCTAAAATGGCCGCTTAATGTTCTCACATGCTAAAGCTTTGCGTTGCTGCAATTAATAATGTGGTATTCTAACGCTACTAATGCGGGATAGATTTTATAATTAAATGGGAATAGAGTAGAAGTAGGGGGTATACAGTGAAAACATTTATTTTTGATTTTAATATGTTTCTTCTTTGATTTCTATTAGTTTGTAAAATGGGCCTGGGTTAACTGAACAACAGCTCGAGAGCCATGTGACCTGCGCATGCGCTCTGAAAACTAACAAAGCAAAGCGATGAAGTCAACTTGGAAGATGTCCAAGGACATGACCCACTGATCACTTTCACAGTTCAACCGAAATGTCCTACAAATTGATACATTTTGTATATACTTTGTATTAAAATCGTTGTGAAACGGGTGGGAAATAAAGCAAATGTATTAATTGAGAGGGGCGGTATTTTTAAAACAATGGGCTTAAGAAAGTTGACTATATTAATGTGGTGTGAGGATCAACCCCCTGTCCCTGTCCAATCAGAAATAGTAGGCCCATAATTTTGAAACATTAATGGGAGGTACATGGGTATAGAAGGGTATAATAGATTGAATTAGCTAATTAGTTAGACTAGGCACTTAGGCTTAGATGCTGACACAGAACGAGCTGATCGATTGCAGACTGAACCGCTGTCCAAAGAGGTCCTGAGGTGGGGGCGGCGGATTCCATTAGAAAGAAGACACAGAAGAATCGAGGAGGAACGAAGTGTCAGAGAGGGGAACGACGCAGGCGTCGTTGGTAGCGAGGTCACCTATCCTGTCCCGAACCCGGTCCGGAGGTCTTGGTCTTCATCTTTCTTGGGACCCTATTCCAACTCCTTGGCCAAGGGGTTTGGTTTTCACACCTTTAGGTAACTATAAATGTGTAATCTTTAGTTTGTACTGCTGTCTCTATCTTCTCTTTTCTGAGGGACCGTCATTTGTGATCAATAGGTGACAATAGTGTGCTTCCTCCTTGATATGCGATTAAGTATTATGTGGATTGTAATTTACTCTGCTAAAGAATTTAGATAAACATTTTAAAACTTCCTGAGTCAGTGGTTATTTCAGGTGGTTAATGAAAATTATGTTTAGTATGATCTCATTTTATCCCCAATTATCAAAGGTCCATTGGTAAGTCATTACTCTTCAATCAGAAAAGGTAATTGGTAGCAGGGATTTTGATAAAGAGTACAACTGATTTCGCCCCAGCGGTGATTGCTAGTTAGCGTGAATGAATGGGCCCAGGTGAGTATTCAGTGTATGAATTCTTGTTGCTAGTAACCCGCTGGATCAAATTCTCTGGCACATATTACAAAAATGCATATCAAATGATGCACTATATAATGATGCATTATCAACTTATATCAACGTATCATATACTGTAAAAAGTATGAGCCTAATTTAGAGTTTGGCAGATAGTTACTCTGTCATAAACGTGACGCATTGCCCACCAGTCTTTTTACAAGTGCCATAGGATATATTGCACTTGTAATAAGGCAGATGAGATATCTGACAATTTTGTGATGGAGTACCCCGTTTGACAAATCCTAAATCAGTCCCTATGTATTTTAAAAAATATACATAATAATTATACAAGTAAATGACTAAATGCATGTAATGTGTGTTCAAAAATGAGGAAGGAAAAGGGCACAGCCCATGATGTTGGTCTGCTGGAATAAAGCTAGTGGGATGAAGTTGTTTCTTGTAGACACAGCCGCACACAACTTGAAAACTGTTAAAGGAAGAAAGACATAGAAAAAATAACAATGACATGTTAGGTAAACATTTCTATGCTTAGCAATACAAATGAAATAGGTAAGATGTATTTAGTGACATTATTTAATGAAGATAAGCCATCTATTCTCATTTTAAAAATCACGAACAAGACGCAGTTCTAGGGAATTAATACTGAGACGAAAGTTATTATGGAAAGAAATATGATTATACATATTGCAAATGATCTTACTGGAGAATGAACAGTCTCGACATCCCTAGAATTTCTGTGGGTAGTCCAAATCTCTTGTTAGAGCAGAAAAAGATGTGGTGGCACTTAGCTGATGGACAGGCAAAACAGGAACTACAGCAACTGCAAAAAGTAAAAGTACTTGCCAAAATTCATCATGTTCTCAGCCTAAGAGTTATCAATGTATCAATGTAACATACGTAATGTACATTTAACATAAACCCCTATTTTAGATTTTAGAATTATCATAAACATAAATGAGCCAGTTATGTAGTTTAGATAAGATTAGAAGTGTGCCCTGGTCGTCGCCCTGTCACTCTAGATGTTGTTCCTGCTGCAGTAGATGCTTGGGGATGGTTTACAAAATAATTAAGGCATAAAGGTTAGCCTATTCATCAACAACTTGAAATAAAGGTTGGATTGCAATGCTGTGTGTAAGGGAGAAGTGTGAAATGTGTAACTATCATTGGGAATTGAGCTGTAGGAAGAGTTTGATGTGAGTGTGTGCAGGTCTATCTCCACCTGGCTTTACAATGAGATTCCCTGGAACAGGCAGGCAATAAAGTGGGAGCATGATGGAGAGGATACGCTCATTACGTGGGGTAAGACAGAGAAAAAAAGATTCAACAGCACATCAACGACACCAAGGGGTTGATTATGATGGCGGGTGGCGATCCGCCCGCCATCACAACCACATTTACCCCCCACCATATTACCATGGCGGGGGGTACCGCGGCGGACGGAAAGACCGTCCGCTGCTTTTCCGCCAGTCGGCAATCGTCACGATTGCCGGCCGGGCGGAACTCGGGCATAATATGGTGGCGGTGCCTGGAAGGCACCGCCATCCATATTATGATGCCTGGCGGTTCTGGCCTTTCCATGGCTGCGATGCCGCCATGGAAGGGCTGGCGGGAATTGCTTTGGGGGCCCGTTGCGGGCCCCCGGGGGGTGGGGGGTGGGGGATGCACTTGGGGGGTACCTATGGTACCCCCCTACATTGCCATGCTCAAGGTGGCAGGCACCGCGCAGTGCCTGTCACGTTGTGCATGGCAATGCACAACATGCCTCGTTGGCATTGCGGCTGGTGCTGCTTACAGCAGCACCCGCCGCAATGTTAAAGATGCGGGATGCGACCGCCAGGGTGGCGGTCGCATCCTAATTGGTGGTGCGGGACCGCCACCCGCCGTCCTAATGGGGCCCCAAGCCTTCTTCATTTAATACACCCACCCCTTCCCTTAGACTCCTGCAATGGTCTGCTTCCAAAGCCCTATTTCTCCCAGATCCTTCTAACAAACTGAACTCCATCACAGCCACTTCTTATGAAGGTGCTCTCTTAGGTAATTGGGTTACTGGTTGAGAGGGTGAAACCCTACTTAAACAGCTACCACAATCTCTGTCAGAGTGAAACACAAGAAACCCCCAAATTAACCTGTCCTTAACCCTCTGGTAACGTGGTATAAAGGAGTCAGGCTTAACTTAGAGGCAAGGTGTAAAGTATTTATTACACTTCAAACAGTAATAAAGTGAAAACACAACACAAGACAATTCGCACACCAATTTAGAAAAATAGAGTAAAATGCAATAAATTATTTGAGAGCAAAATGACAAGCATCCAATTAGTAGAACTGGAAATATGCAATTTTAAAGATTTAAGTGAAAATAGTACTTCAAAGCACAAAGCGCCAACTGTGGTTCTCTCATCACGCCGGACTGAGACAAAGTCACAAGTTCAGGCTGACCATGATGGAGCGCGGACTTGATACAGGGGCTAAATTAGGCCCGCTGAACAAAGTACCCTAAATTCTGGTTAGCGGAGTGTTGCGAGATCCCGTGTTGAGGTTGCATCGTACAGTGGTGGTTCTGAGGAGCTGCAATGCAGAGCATCGTCATCGAGGATGCCATTGACGAGGGACTTGCGTTGGGCAGTCCTGCATCAAAGATGCGTCGCACACTGTCTGTTCCGAAGAAGCTGCAGGGCTCTGATGCCGAGTCCTCCATCGTCATCGACAATGCTGTCAACGAGGGGCTTGCAATGTGAAGGTCTGCATCAGGATGCATTGCACAGTGGCAGTTCCAAAGAGACTGCAGGCTGTGAAGCGAGGTCCAGCATCGGGGATGCGTAGCACTGCAGCGGTTACGATGCAGCTGCGAGGAGATGCATCATGCTACATCGGTTCTGCTCACAGGACCACATCTGGGCTGGCGCAGCACCATCAGGTCCACTTCCATGTGTTCAGTACTGCAGTGGCACCACTTGGGGTGAGAAGACTCACATCAGACAGAGTGAAGGTGCTGTGTTCAAAGTGGTTGGAGCCTTTTCTGTCCCTGAATTTCTGATCAGGAGGCCAGCCTACTAGCCCTTGGAGCACTCTGGTGATCATGGGTTCATGATACATGCCCAGTTCTTTTCACTCTGGCGGCAGGGAAGCAGAGATTAGCAGTTCTTCTTGCAGAGCAGCACAGGGTCCTTCTGAGTCTTCCACAGGCCTAGTGGGGCACTGAGGAGTTGGGTCCAAGGGTCCATTAATTATACCTGATGCCCACTTTGAAGTAGGAGAAGGTTCTGGAGGATTCCAACCCCAGAGGTGCTTGTAATTTCCTGCCTCCCTGCCCTGGCCCCAGCTTGTCTGGGGTCAGAAAAGACTAGTGTAAATTCCTTTTTTGAACAGGCAGAGGCTTTGTGATGGGCAAGTGTGGTAGGTGACATCTCCTCCCATCATGAAGTCAGAGATGGCCCATCCTGCCAACACCTATTCCCCTTTGTCTCACTGTCTGGGAGCAATGCACAAAGACCAACTGCCAGCTACAACTAGTCATGTGACCCAGGATACAGGCTACTGGCACCAAATGGCTAGGAAAAGAAACTGCCAACTTTCTAAAAGGGGCATTTTCATAATTGTGAGTAAAAAGTTGACTTTATTGTTAAAGAGAGTTTTAAATTACAATTCTTTAGACACCATACTCGATATTCCTACTTGCTCCCAATTGAAGGTTAGCACTTATTAAAAGTAATAAAGTAATCCAATGAGAGGTAGGCCTTGCAGTAGAGAAAAACTAATTTAAGAGGTTTTCACTACCAGGACATACATAAATACATTAAATACACTGTACCCTACTCTATGGGCTGTTTAGGGCCTTCCCTAGGTCTGGCTTACATGTATTAAAAGGAGAATTTAGGCCTTGCAAAAAGTTTATTTTACCAGGTCGAATTGGTAATTTAAAACTGCACTTACAGACTGCAATGACATGTTCAAAAAAGGCTACTTAAGTGGGTGGCAAAATAAGTGCTGCAGGCCCACTCGTAGTGTTTCATTTACAAGCCCTGGATACATGTAGTACCACATTACTAGGGACTTACAAGTAAATTAAATGTGCCAATTTGGTCTAAGCCAATGTTAACATGTTTTAGGGAGAGAACACAAGCCCTTCAGCACTGGTTAGCAGTGGTAAAGTGTGCAGTGTCCTAAAGCCATCAAAAAGGAAGTCAGCAAAAACAGGTCGATGGAAGGCAAAACGTTGAGGAAAACCACATCAAGGATGTAAGATCCAACAATCATTCTTCATCACAGCTTTCATTGGAGATGCCCTCTTACCAGGGTGCCAATGTGGAGTCTGGGAGGCCATGGTGCAATGTGTTACCGCTATCTATATGTAAGAGTATGAGGGCTCGAACAGAAGTTCTGTAGTTTTTTTGGGAACTAATGGTTTCAATTTATTTCTTAAGATGATAGAGCTGGTACCTGGTCATCTTTGGGCCTGATTTAGAGTTTGGCAGACACGTTACTCCATCACAAATGTAATGGACATCCTGTCCATTGTATTACAATTGCTCTATATCCAATAGCAATTGTAATACGGTAGACAGGATATCCGTCACGTTTTCCCATCTGCCGAACTCTAAATGAAGCCCTTTGTGTTTTTTGGCAATTTGTTCCTTGAGAGTGAGGTTGGTGTCCAGGTTGTAGCCATGTGACTTGGCATTCGGTGAAAGTTGGGGCTCTAATGTTTTTGAAAATACTTTTATTGAACATTTTACTGTTTTAACTGTTAACAACAATTAAGGCACATATTGAAACCGGATGTCAGTCCGATGTTTAGAAATTACACTCACAGAAAACCTTAATGTTCAGCTCCATCATTTCAAGAAAATAATTATGTAGGGTCCGTCTGTGATAATATAATAAATGGGAATAGTTCTGTAGTTTGCTCCATCATAATCAACATGGGGCTGCTTGGACAGCATATCTGTTCGTTCGAAGGATCCTCACTCAGTAGCAAAAAGGGATAAACCACAGTGAAAATCAACTGAGTAAACAGCAACCGGGAATAAACAGTTTCAGGTATCATTCTTAACAAAGTATTCAAAATGAAAATATAAAGTTGGGGCTTGATGTGTTCAGGTTCATGCTAATAAGTCAGGTTTGTGCTAAAAAAAGAAATATAAATATTTTGCCGCAGAATTCACTTACATGAAATTTCTTATAAAGAGGAATAAAGCCGATATAGAAGGGACTCTCCCCCAGTATACCTTTCAGATGAGAATTGTATATGGAGAAGAAGGCTAATGGACTGTTTATGAAGAGTAGCGATTATAACAACCAAAAAGGATTTAAGATTGTGGCATCTGCAGGGATACTCTGACAGTACTGCGCCAAGATATTTAGCATCAAGATTACAATAAATATACGTTTGTGGAATACAGAATTGTTCCCTGTAACATTTAGTGATAATCTTTGCAGGATCTGGGAAAAAACAGGTGTCAAGGTGCTCGGGATATGTATTGTAATGAGTCAGTTTACTATTTTACAAATTTAGAGTAAAAAGTCCATCTGCTTAAGCATTCATTATTTAAGTATTTGCTGCAAATGATGAATGTAGGAAAGTAATCCTTTTTGCCCTGATTGCCCCCATTTTGTGACTTATGCTGGTGGTTACTGAATCTGAAAGTGCCCTGGGCTCTGCTAACCAGGCCCAGGGCCAGTGCTCAGTCCTTAAAAGGTATATGGTAATTGGTATAATTCTAATTGGCCAAGATAACCTACCTATAAGTCCCTAGTATTTGGTAGGGCATGTAGGTTTGGAGACCCCCGTGGACTTAATGCACTTAAGTGTACACTGCTGTGGTGTCTGATGTCATTTTAAAGCCATACCTGCCTTCCAGGCTGGTTTTAAAATAAAACTATGTCAAAATGTGACTTTGGAATTAAAAGTACTTCCAAAGTCCAAAATGACCTGTTTATTACATATGTCACTATTAAGGTCTGCCCTCGGTGCCCCAAAGGTGGATTTTTCCCAGACTGTGCAAGTGGATTGTGGGAGATTAAGTCCTAGCCCTAAAGAGGCATTCCAGAGTCTCTGAAACCTTGGCTGATGCTGCTGGACACTTCTCTGCCCACAGGAAACCGCAAAGAAGAAGATATGAAAGTTTGGAAACCTTTTACAAAGTTTTGCTCAAAAGCTCCAGGAGGAGACTGGTTTGTCGTCGAGAGTCAAGCTGCCGACGTCGAACTGCAGTTCAGCCTGATCACGCTGGTTTGTTCCGCTGAAAGTTCTGGAGCTCCTCGACGTTGATGCCAAGGACAAAGACTTCCAGAGGTTAACCGAGACATTGCGCTGCAGCAGACCAGTGTCGTCAAAGTGAACTCCGGATTCGGGGAACCCGAGGGCTCGATGTCGAGAGAAAATCTTCAAGAAAAAGACTAAGGGCCTGATTATGAGTTTGGCGGTCCATCAGACTGCCGAACCCGCGGTGGAGGTGCAGTGGCGGTCGGGGACCGCTGCACCAGTGGTCCGACTGCCATATTACGAATATCGTGGTCAGACCGTGAGTGGACCACTTCAGTATCCAGGGATCTGCTGGCGCGGCGGTCTTGAGGTAGCAATATGCTTGGTGGTGCTGCACCATCAAGCATATTACAAGTTTCCTCACTGCGACCCTAATCACTGCGGTGAGACCGCATTGGCTAGGGTGGTGGTGAGTAAACAAAGGGGGCCCTATAGGGCATGCACCATCTTTCCAGCACGGTATGGACTTTACAGTCCATTCCGTGCAGGAATGGGCTTTGACATTCCCATTGCGGTGCCTCTTTGAAAGGCACCGCAGTGGGAACGCCAAAGGACTGCCCACCAGACCAGGAGAAAAATGGAGGGAGGCCAGCAGTATAGTTTGGCGGTGTGGGAGCGGGGCAGGGTTCATACAGTTACTACTGTAGCTTACTGCTGACCAAGTTTCAGCTGTATCATACAGTTACTACTGTAGCTTACTACTGACCAAGTTTCAGCTGTATCAAGGAGATAATATTAGGATTCTCAGGCCAATGTCACATGGCAAGGTATTGCTAACAACAAATCTCTCAATGTCACTTGCAGCTTAGCATGGTTCAGTCAAGGGTTTTTTTATTTCTCTCTCCTTAGTTCCTTACCTCTGCCCTCTTGTAGACTGTTTAATGCATAGTCCTTACTGACGTTGAATTCACAAGTACAATTTCTGTGATTCTGGATGTTATGCAATTGACACAGACTACATGATATATGTTCATGCAAAACAATAAAGAGCAATTAAAAAAAAGAACATACAGAACATAAATATATGTATTGGCAGGGAAAGAGCATTGTTGATTAATGTGTGTACTTGATATAAATAAATGTTAACATAACAAATTGATTTAACAAATATAAATTCTGCAATGGACATATTGAAAACGTTTTGTATGCATTATTCGTATTTCCATTTGAGTAAAACAGGAGCTAGCAATAACCACTAGTTTCTAAACATGTTTTAAAAAATGACTATGAAAGTTGTAAGCAGAACAAAACAAAATATACTTATTACAAATATTGTAGGTATATATAAAATACACACAATCAGTTAATCTATTAGTCTGCCCAGTAACCCTCACATCTCCAAGCAATTCCACCCATTTACAGAACACTATAATTTATGCTGCATGTTGAGGGTAATATGTGGGAAGTGGGGTTTGAGAGATGGGATGTAGTAGCGACAGCTTTCAGCTGGAAGACAGGAAGGCAAGATGTATATGTGTTCAGATTCAAGAATGAAATAAAAGAGAAATACCATGGTAAACCACTAATAGTGGAGGAAACCACAAAACTACACATGTATAAATTACAGATTGGTATGACGTGTGGCCCTGACAACATCGAATGCACACTGAAGAGAAAATTGTTGATCCCATGACGAAGAGGGTTATGTATTTACATATGAACATGACAGAAGATAATTATGAAAAACTGTAATGGTAGTATCAGAACCAAAGACCTATTAGTTAAATACGTTGAAACGAGGTAGACCTACAACAATAATTATATATATATATCCAAACAACCCCTGCTCCACATGGAAGAGAGCACGCACACGAGGAAAGCTGGGTTAAAGGCATCTTTATTCCATAGGGCCGCCTCCAACCCGGCAAGCAAGAGAGACGCGTTTCGGCTGTCACAGCAGCCTTTATCAATCATATATATATATAATCTACAACAATAATTATATATATATATATATTTTTTTTTTTTCTTTGTCCATCAGTATACGTGTGACTATTAAATTTTTGAACTTATCGTGCCAGTGTGCGCCTCGTTTTGTGACTTAGGAGGAAGGAAAGTCACATCCAGGGTATATATATATATATATATATATATATATATATATATATATATATATATATATATATATATATATAATCCGTTTTTTTCAATGAATGTTTTAGTTTTTGTTTAATGTAACCATACCTAACTATAATGTCACTTTTACTTTAGGTTTTTTCAGTGAAAATATATATATGTGTGTGTGTGTAGTATAAATATATATATATATATATATATATATATATATATATATATATATATATATATATATATGAACAACAACTCCAGTTCCCATCCGGTACCTGGACACCAACACGGGACATCAGTTTGATTAAAAAGAGAGATTCTCTTTATTTTATTTCATGATTTGGTTTTTGTTTAATGTAACCATACCTAACTATAATGTCACTTTTACTTTAGGTTTTTTCAGTGAAAATATATATATGTGTGTGTGTGTAGTATATATATATATATATATATATATATATATATATATATATATACGAGCACAAGCAGTAGTCTAGTCTCGTCTACTGCAATCAGCAGAGCGCACTCTCGGAACAATTATATTTTCGCTGTCACTGATTTTCTGTTTTGAATTATGATAACTTTATTTAAATGACAATTTAATGAATTGTTTGGTTGACACTGAGGAAGGCAACCGTGCCGAAACGCGTCTGTCATTGTGGCATCTATGGAACAAATCTTTTGAAAATATAATTGCTCCGAGAGTGCGCTCTGTTTATTGCAGTAGAGGAGACTGGACTACTGCTTGTGCTCGTGTTTGTATCCGTAAACCACCGTACGGAGAGCGGCACCCGCGGCGTGTGGTGCGCCGGCTGGTGGACTGGAGTTAAGCTTATAATAAATAAATATATATATATATATATATATATATATATATATATATATATATATATATATATATATATATATATATATATATATATATATATATATATATATATGAAAAACAATCCCTCCCCGGTTCGAGGAGCACTCTCGAGCAGACCCAGTGCAGACCGGGAAATTCATCCAGCCTAACGCGTTTCGGAGTTAAGACTCCTTGCTCACAGGCAATGACATGAGGCTGCGCAGTGGTGAAAGGCATTTGAAACCAGCCCGTCTTTTATTGTAATCACCCTTCAGTGTTCCTGTTTCTGGGGGCCCACTGGAGGGCAACAAAACATTAATTAATTGCGTGTAACTGCACAGAACCCACGAAGGGGAACAATTTTTAAAGGCATTTGTTTGTTGTACTATACATCCCAGCAGTGCTTAATTTGTGCCGGTGCTTTCCAGTGCTTAGCACCGGCACTTATTTATCAGGGCCGGGTCTACACCACGCATCTGCACGTCTATGGTAAACTAAATATAATCACCTCATTCACCGCAGGTGCACCTGGCGCAGACAGTATTGTTCGCCTACCGAGTCCTCAGTAAAGAGTGTTGAGAGGCGATATAAATCCAGCCATCTCCATGCGGATTTGCCTTAGGCGGCAGCCCTTAGCTCAGTGTTGCTGGTGGGCGGGTTTTGGTTCTGCGGGGGTAATAGCTGCGGCAGCGTGCGTAGGCTTTTTTCAAACGCCACGCCCCTGCACACACGCACCGCACGTCACCATGACCAGCAGTTCAGCACGATGTAGAGACGGCAGCAGCAGCAGGCCTATCAATAAAGGCAGTGAATGCCGGTGCCGCACTCCAGTTACCGAGTACGTAGCCAAATCAACACTGCTTTTTTCTTGAGCGTGGTATGAATGAAGTGTGAACTGAGGCCCGAGCAATCATGCCTCCGGCGCCGGGCACCGTGTGCAAGTGGAAGTGCAATGCCCCGGGCCAGGAGGTGGCTGGAAGGGCAGGGCCTTGTCCTTAACTTAACCCCTATTGTTCTAATAATCGTTGATCATTCACATGACATAAAAATATGCTGTTTTTCCATGCGTTTCACTTTCATCATCTCTTTTGGAATCCGGATATATTTAGGTATTTATAATACTTGTTCAACTTCTTCCAGTGTGCAGTATGTCGGAATGCGCCAGTTTTAAGTTTATTTCTATTCCACATCATCAAGCCTCGTGGTTGAGGATGCAGGTGGTTCAGTACTGAAGCTCCCTTAGCTCAAGCACGAAATGGGGCTGCCTTGCTCAAGTTTATCTAATACGACCCTTCGACTCTATGATGCAGATCACTTAAACATTGCTGCTCCTACTTCTGCCTCCTAGGTTTGGTTTAAAGTGAACACTCTACGGAGGCCGCATGATGTCATTTCATCGTCTAAGTAGAAGTTGGCGCCCATGTCCTATTAATTTATTTTAAGTGCCAATTCTGCTAATTTGTCAACTGTTTTGCTATATGTCACTATTAACGGACTATGTAGCGTTATTTCATTGTGCATAAAAAATGTAAGGGTTAGTTGTGTTTAGACGGATGAAAGGCTGAGCTATCTTAACTAACGTTTATGAACACGATCTGCAAAAACATTACTGGATACATTTAATTAAAGTATACACTTGTACCAGCATAACTTTTGCTGCTCTTTCTTGGGCTTCCTGTAGACAGACTGAATTCTGCTTAAAGATCAGAGAATGTATTGGAAGCATACTTTCTGGACAAGCAGAGCAGACATTGCTTTAACCCCTGCCGCATTCTTCCTTTTTGAACATGTTATTCAGAAATGCGAACACTCTGAACGTCCATGAGATCAGGGAGGGCCATCCAGGTGGCGGAATTTAGCTAACTTTTCCCGCTGCCGGCCACGTTTGTCTGTTTGTTTGCTGGATGTCCGGAGATCCCAGAGGCCCCGCACTGTGCAGACTCTCTCATATCACACATCATCACAGATGCGTTGTGCTTTGTGCCTGAATGTCACATGTTGTGGTGGTGATGCCTTTATGGCAAACCACTGTCGTCTGAGAGGAAAAACAGTAATCATTTAGTGCTAGCCCAACAGAGAGAGCGCAGATTCTCCTCACAGAGCAGGCTGAGCAATCGCACTCTGCATTATGCTTTAAAATTTCATACTGTTAGTTCCAGGATGTGGTGGAAAATAGTGAAGTCAAAATAAAAATATTGCCATAGCCATACTACCCACATAATGCACATAGCGACTCTGACAGCACGACGGTGCAGAAAGAAGGACAACCATTAGAGAGAAAAAAGCTGATTTATTAGGAGAGGCATACAGCTAGCTTTCAGAAATACAATAAAAACAATACCCTCCTCACTAATACTCTCAACAACCTATGCCCCCACCCTTAAGCGCCCCTAATTTATGAACTCCCCCAAGCAAACAATCACAGCAACCACTACCATTCTGCTTCCACTCACCCTCCTTTCATATCTCACCACTAGAGTAAGGGGGTGGAGCCAGTGGAGGACGTGGGTGGAGCTTGGGGAAGTGGGCGTGGCCTCCTATAAAAATTTGAGCACCTGGACTTAATTTTTTACAAATTAAGCACTGCATCCCAGCATGCACTCAACCTTGAGGCCCACTGAAGGGTGATTACAATAAAAGACGGCTGGTTTCAAATGCCTTTTACCACTGCGCAGCCTCATGTCATTGCCTGTGAGCAAGGAGTCTTAACTCCGAAACGCGTTAGGCTGGATGAATTTCCCGGACTACAAGAATGCTGATTGCCTGCACTGGGTCTGCTCGAGAGTGCTCCTCGAACCGGGGAGGGATTGTTTTTCATTGAATTTACGGCGCTCCAGCCGTGAGGAATGCACCACCCTGAATACTGAGGGGCCACAGGACATGAAACTCCTTTGAGTCCGGTTGTGGTATGAACAGACTGGCATAATTACTCAGTGTTCCTGTTTCTGGGGGCCACTGGAGGGCAACAAAACATTAATTAATTGCGTGTGATTGCACAGAACCCACGAAGGGGAACAATTTTTAAAGGCATTTGTTTGTTGTACTATACATCCCAGCATGCACTCAACCCTGAGACCCACTGAAGGGTGATTACAATAAAAGACGGGCTGGTTTCAAATGCCTTTTACCACTGCGCAGCCTCATGTCATTGCCTGTGAGCAAGGAGTCTTAACTCCGAAACGCATTAGGCTGGATGAATTTCCCGGACTACAAGAATGCTGATTGCCTGCACTGGGTCTGCTCGAGAGTGCTCCTCGAACCGGGGAGGGATTGTTTTATATATATATATATATATATATATATATATATATATAGATATATATTACCATGTGGTGGTCCTGAGTAGTTATATTTCGGTTTGCTTTTCCATAGAGAGAGTGTATTTTAGGTTTACTAATAATTTTGGCCCCATTTCAAGAATCTTCACAGAACGTTCTATTAAAAAAGAAATCATCCACCTCAGCTCTTTCCTGGAAAGTTTCGGTTGATCCGTCAAGCGGGGGCCGTGAAAAAAGAGGGGTCCCAAAACACAAAATCCCCTCTCATTTTCCATAGGCTTTTTAGTCAAAGCTACAGCATAAACAGCTGAACGGAATTACGCCACATTTTGGCAGGAAGCTAGATCTTGGCCCGCAGATTGTGCTTTTTGTGATTTGGTGTAAATCCATTCAGTAGTTTTTGAGAAATGTAGGGTAAAAAAATGATGGTATATTTTCGCAGTTGGGTCCACGAGAGATTCGAGAGACTCTTTCAGGGGTGGCAATTTAAAATGAAGCGTTCTGATTGGTCCTTTGAACTTTATCTCCTTTGGGCCATCTCGCTCCTGCGGGAATCAGACACCTGCGAGAACGAGCACTCTGATTGGCTGCCAGCAACATGAGAAAAATGTTGTGTCAGCCATTACAGGACATGGAGACTTAGGGCCATATGTACAAGGACTGGCGAAAACTATCGCTAATGTTAGTTAGCGGCAGTTTTCTTACCGCCGTGTACCGCTGAAAACTATCGCCATGTTAGCTTCGTATTTACAAGCCATTGCTACATGGCGATAGCTTCAGGGATAGGCTGCGAAAACTGCCGCTAACATTAGCGTGATGGTGATAGGAATTCCGGCGTTAGCGGCGAAAACCAACAAAAGGCCCATTGGCGGCAAAAAAACACACGTTAGTCAGCCCAATGTGAGTTTTTTTTGCCTCTGTTGGAAAAAATAGCCTATCAGTCGACCTCCAATAGAAAATAGGCAAAACAACCAATGAAATGCAGAATGGAGCAGCCAGGGCCAAGTGCAGCACACATCAACAACCCCCTCAAGCCACCCAACATCCAGGATGACCAGGATGAGTCGTGGCGGTAGACATTGAGGCGCAGCGATCGCCCGTACCTGGTGGTGAAGTCTGGCAGGTCGCATGGAGACACGTTGCTGACCTGTGTGAGAAGACCACCTTGAGTCCCTTGGAGCTGTGAATGGTAGAGGTGCTCCTGTGCACCAATGTAGGGAGGTCTGCATCGCATACTACGATCCACCACTACACCGGGGTGCACGGAGGGGATTACCAACGGTGGGCGGCGCCTCTCTGCATCTGTTGCGCTGGCCGGATGCTGTGGAGGGTGAGGCCCCTGAGCTACGCCGAACCTGAGTGGCTGGAGCGCTGCAACTTCACGCCTAAGGCGGCCCTGCTGCATCACCTGCATCAGGAGGTTCACCAGCGGACTTGTCGGTGACTGCTGTACCCAGGCTTGTAAAATCCCACCTGGCTGAGGCTCCTTCTGGCTGAGTCACAGATTTGGAGAGAGTGCAGTGGATTGCGCCACGGTGTCAATGTCCAGGTAAGGAGAAGGTGGGACGCGTAGCGGAGGAGGCCCGGGGGTTGATTCGCCCAGGCCTAGCACCTGTAGATGACGCACCCCCAGTGGCGGCTCATCCGCTATGGCAGAAGAGCATCGCCCCACTGCTTTCAAGCAGTGCAACAAGAGGAAAAATCATCACATGATGATAACTTCCTGATGTATTCGTGCTATGTTTCCTTTGCGGTCGGAAGGGTGGGTAGGGCTGCTCCACTCATGGAGCAGGGCAGGGGCGAAGTGGCATGCCCACTCAAGTGCCCAAAGCAGTCATGCACACTGTCCTGTTCGTAATGCAGGCTGCATTACAGCCTGCATGGAGAACATGCCCACCCCTCCAGCCCCTGGCTGAACACCTTGTCCCGGCGCCAATGACCAATCCCAACACCGCATTGCAGCGTTGTGATTGGCTTAGGGGAGGAGCCTGGCTGCTTACTTCCTGTTCCTGGAAGCAGACTCAGGAGAGCAGGAGCAGCGAAGACACGGGACCCGGCCTCGAGGAAAGATTTCTCTCATTTAAATATTTACAACATCTGCTCACACACACACCCCCACGTCCACGCCCCATCCAGTATCCTTTCCGGCGTTTCCCACCTCCCAGCTGTGAAGTGCCCCCTGCAGCACTTCTCAATGGCGGCCGCTGTGCAGCCATGCGCAGCGGGCGTACCACTGGTGTGCCAAAGGTATATATGAAGTTACGACTCATACCATTACTTCCCATTCCATTACAATGCATACTAATACTAGGCATATTGCAACAGTAGGGAAGGTGTTGGATAGCGGAGATGGAAATATTACTATTCCCACTTCAGTGAGTGCAACCCTAAAACTAACCCTTGCACCTCAAGGCAAACCCTGAACCCTAAAATTCATCTTTGAGCCCCCAAAACACACCCTAAAAATCATATTTGACCCAAATGCACACCCCAAATTTCATAATTGACCCCAAAACACACCCCAAATTTCTAATTTTACCCCATAATACACCCCAAATTTCATCTCCGACACCCGAAACCCATACCCGCCCTAAAACTTAAAAATAGCCCATTACTGACCTCACAATGTGTTGTAATGGAATGCGATGTAAAGGCACCTGCGTTGTTGGAGTTGCATTGTAAAGGCATTACGATGTAATGCCTGCGTTGAAATGGACGTTCCCTGCACCAAAGGCAAGCCATAGACAAGACCGTCTGCGTCCGTCTGCCCGTGGAATGCGCTCAGCACCAAGCACCCTTCCTCTCGCACACTCCACCGCTACAACACCAGCACCCTCCTCGCCATCAACCCTGGACGCCACATCGCCTGCCAGGACCAACCTCTGTTCCGGACCGGACATCGCCATCACTGACGGCTACTAAATCACCTTCAAGGACCACCCCGACCATCCAGGAGGTGGCATTGCCATTACCTACAGAAGCACACTCCGACTGACCACGCACTCTAATGAACCAACGGTGACCATGGAACACCTCAACTTCCAGATCCGGGCCAACCCCAAGCCCATCCTCTGTAGCACCCTCATCTGCAGGCCGCCCGGGCCATGGACCCCCATTCTCCGATACCATTGTAGACATCATTGCACCGCAGGCTCTCCCATCCACCAACGACATCCTACTCAGTGAACTCAAGTTCCACCTGGACAACCCCAGTGACCAGAACACCACCCCCTCCTGGGGAAGCTCCCCAACATCAGACTCAAGCAGCTAGTCACCCCAGAAAGCCACATAGCAGGACACACGGTTGAGCACATCTCCTCTGCCAGCGGGAACTTCAACTACAGCCACACCACGGGACTCTCCTGGACCGACCATCATTGTATACATCACGTCTTCACCATGCCCACCGTACACCACTGCCATCATCGCCTCCCCCTCACAGCTGGATCAAAGCCACCGAAGAACGTCTCGTCAACTCCCTCAGCACCACCACTCCGCCAACGCTTACAGACGATGACACCGCAGCACGCAACCGCCACCGATGGATCTCCAACTGCGCTGACACCCTGGCACCCCTCAAGAACGGCACTGCGTCAGTACCTTATGCCTGCCTGATGGCAGGCGTAAGGGTGACGCAGTGCCACAGGGATAGGCTGGCCCCATGCATTGCTGGAGTTGCGTCATGGTTGTGACACGACTGCAGCAATGCGTGACTTTAGTGCAGACAGATACGTCAGGATTCCAGACGTATCTGTCATTACTTGTGTCATGGAGTGCTGTCCAGTGAATTCAGCGCATCCATGGTGTCGCAAGAAGGAGGTAGTTAAAAGTGTTGCAATGCTGTCTTGTCGCAGCGAAGGCAACACTTTTCATGACTGAGGCCCAGGAATGCGCACTATCTTATTGATGGTGCGCATTCCTGCCCTGTAGTTTTGTTGCAGGGCAGCGCAGCAACATTGCTTGCAGCGCTGTCCAGCACCAAAACCTGCTGAAAAGGGGCCCCAAGTGTTATCTCCATTTTTAAGACCAGCTATTTTCTGGTCTTAAAAAACTGCCTCTAACTGCAGTTAGCAGCAGTTTTTTGGGTCCTCCAAAGTTCAGGAATCCCCTTGTAAATATCGCGAAGTGGGTTTAGCGGCCGTTTTTGCATGGGAACGCCTCCCTTGCATGTCATTATCGCTAACACAAGTGGTGATCTTTAGAATGGACGTTTTCGCAGGAAAACTGCCGCTAACCGAGGTTAGCGGCAGCTTGTACATAAGGCGATAAAAATCTTGCCGCAAAACCGTCGGAAAAGTGCAGCTAAGGCGGCGTTGACTCCTTGTACATATGCCCCTTAGTCCCTAGTTCTGAAGTTAAAAAAAATAATATAAGGGGGCAGGGTAGGGATATTCTAACCCCCTAGGCCCCATGGGGGAGACCCAAAAAGTCTCGCGCGATTGAAAAAAAAAAAAAATGGCCGGGCCGCATTTATTTACTGTAAGTCCCGGGAGTCCGTCTCTGGGGCTGTTTTCTTAAAGGGAAGGGGGGCTGCGTGGTCCCCTCTCCTCGAGCCTCCAGAGGTCCCGGGGAGCCCACCTCCAGTGTCAAAAACAATGTTTATGGGGAGGGGGACACATGGCCCCCCTCCCCAAGCCATCAGAGGCCTCGGGAGCCCACCCCCTGGCCGAACATATTATGTATGGGGAGGGGAACACACGGTCCCCCTCCCCGAGCCATTAGAGGCCCCAGGGAGCCCACCCCGGGGGCAAAACAAACATAAACAAAACATATTATGCATGGAGAGGGGGGATGCGTGGCCCTGAGCATTACCCCTGGTGCTGAAATCATTAAAAAGGGGAGAGGGGCCGGGCGGTCCCCCTCCCCAAAGGCAGGGAAACCTGTGTCTGCCCTCACTTGACAGGAGCATTTTTAAAACTCCTGCCAAGCAGGAGCAAACACCAAGTCCACTCCCAGTGGGTAGGAGCTTTCAAAATGTTCCTGCCAGTTCGGAGCAAACTTTTGATCTGTTTCCCTGCCTGCGGTGATGTGGGCAGGGAAACAGATTTTTAGAAACACTGGAACAGATTTTTAGAAATGGCCCTGAGGGATGGAGTTCCCAGGGCCGAACAAGGATTTGGGAGTGGGGGCCGTGTGCCTCCCCCTTTAATTAAAAAGAAACAGCCTGGGGGCGTGGCTTGGTCACCGAGCGCAATGGCTGCACTTCAGTGAAGCTCCCGACGCCCGTGGCCTAATCCTGCCAATATATCCGTTTTAAGATCTGTATCGGACCCCAGGAGCGGAGTGTTAGTTTAGCACCCGCTGCGGCTCCATAATCGCAGAAATCACCAGCGAAGAAGTCGGCGGAGAAGTGGAGCCGCGCATTGTCTGGGCCTGAGAAGCCTGGGCTCGAGTCGGAATTGGCCGTAGGGGACTTCCAAGAGGAGCGGTGACAGATCTCCAAGCTCGGCGGTGCCCCAATGAGTGAATGCGTCACCGCACAGCTTGACCCCCGGGAGACATCAGATTGCGGGCAAGATTCCCCCCACTCCCCCGCCACTGTATTGGGGATAAATAAGTTACCGGGGAGATCAGCTGCGCTCGGGAGAATCTGTGATGCAGCTGTTAATCACACGACTCTGCCAGACATCCGATGGGACTTGCCGGCATCCGGGTGAGTGAGGCCTTCGAGCGCCATAATTACCGGCGCTAAGTGGTTGTGACGGCGTCTGATAATAAGGGCCCCAGGCGGTGGAGTCCAGGCATTGAGGGGTTGCTGAGGACAGCCCGAGCTGCGATGAGACCAAGAGTTACAGCGTGGCTGTTGAGATAAGGCGCACTGGACTACAGTAAAGTGGGAGGGAGGAGCCCCGGGGGTAAAGAGTCCTGGATTTGGTCCCAGAAGGACATTGAAAGAACAAGCAACATACTGACTCCATGGCAAAGGGTGTGTTAGGCACAGTGATTGTGCCTTAGAACGTGGCGATTGAAGGCGGTGGATTCACCAATGGGAGGAGGCAGTGGCTAGAGTGAATGGGACACCCCTGAAGCAAACTAAGCAGTGCGGTCGACTACTGGTGGCCCTAGTAAAACTACAGTCTAGGAGCTTCCCGGGTGACCCTACTCAGACCGGAGTGAGAAACATGCTCGAGGAACGGGCAGTGGGCACCGCAGTGGGAGACTCCTCTTTGGACTCGGCGCCATGTCGGGGGCAAAGGGACAAAAAGGTACGCTCCAGACCAAATTGGATAAATACACCACCCAAAAAGTAGGTGAGGTGGAGGGAGCAAGTAAAGGGGAGACGGAGAAGACGGCGAGTATATCTAAGGAAGAGCCGACGCTTGTGGATGTTATCGCAGCTATAGTGAGGGTGCGTACATCGCTGGAACATAGAATGGACACTATATCTATCGAAATGACGCTGATCAGAGCCGATCTGCAAAAAATGAGTGAGAAAGTGAAAACCATTGAAGTGGTAACCACGGAGCTTAGTGGTGAAACCCAACAGATGCGGAAAGAGATTAAGGAACTTCAAGCCGCTCAGAAAAGAATAGACGCCCAGCTGGACGACTATAGCAATAATGTAAGAATTACTGGGGTCCCTGAAAGAGCCGAGGGACCGACCATTGACCTCTTTGTGGAAGATCTAATCGTGAATCATCTTCGGCCCAAAACCCTATCAAAATGTTTCACAGTTGAGAGAGCACACAGAGTACCAGGGGGAGACCCAAGCCGGGTGCCCCCCCCCCCCCCAGGCCAATCCTGGCAAAACTCCTCAATTACAGAGACCGGGACATTATTTAGCAAATGGCTCGTGCCAATCCTCATCTTATATTTGAAAACAGAGAACTGTCTTTCTTTCTGGACTTCACCATTGTGGTCCAACGACAAAGAAGAACCTTTCTAGGTGTGAAAAAGCTATTACGAGACAAAGGTATTCAATACGCAATGTTATTTCCCGCAAAACTGAGAGTTGGAGTGGATGGCAAATCGTGGTTCTTTGACTCCCTGGAGGCGGCACAAGAATGGTTAGAGGGATGGAGACCGGCGAAAGAACACAACGCACGGTGATAAAGAGGCTCTCAGACCTACACGTACAGCGTCCTGGTTCAACGATGACTACTGACTAAGAGAATCCCGGGCTGAATTTCTTCTCCCTTCAGCTGAAGCATTGAGACGACACCCCAAGCAGACCAAGGGGACATTCTATGCGCTAAGTGATTCTGTTTGTATATGACAATAATCAGATAATGTTAATTGGGCATACATAGATGCGGAGTGAGGGCCTTTGTGTGTGAGTAGTCAGCCCCCCCCCCCCCGATTTTCTAGTTAGTTTCGTAGTTAAGGGCGAAAGGCACTCTGCACTGTTGGAAACATGGGCAGTTTAGAGCCCAGAGTGCGGGGAAGCAGGAAGGGGGGAAGTTGGGATCTAATAGTTACAATAGGTAAGTCAAGGGACAATCAAGTCAATTCTATAGCTGATAATGGGATGAATGGTACTTGTGGTGCAACAGGTGTTGGGCTGGAAATGATGGCGCTCGGCGGGGTACATATACAAGTGGGCCTACAGGCAGGAACAAATATTGGAACGGGGGAGGGGGTTGAGGGGATAAAACGTGGACCTGATGAGTGAGAAAAAGTTTAGACTGTTATCCTGGAACGTCAACGGATTGGGAGATAAGCTGAAGAGGGAAATTGTATTGCAGTTTATTAAAAGACATGCCCCAAAGGCGGTGCTGCTCCGGGAGACACACCTGATAGGAAACACATGTAAAGCCTTAGACAGGTGGTGCTACCGACTGGCTGTACCCTCGGGGTTCACCTCAAGCTCACGTGGTGTTGGCATAATGGTGTGCAAATCCTTTCCCATGTCAATAGATCACACCTGGACCGACAAGCAGGGCAGATACGCAGCAGTCTTGGGAAGGTGGAAAGGTGGACCGCTAACACTAGTGTCAGCCTATGCCCCCCGGGACTACAGGTTGTAACGTTGCGAGACCTGGGGCACACTGTGATAGAGTTCCCTGAAGGGAGACTTTTAATTGGTGGTGACTTTAATTCGGTGGTGTGTGGCGTGACTGATCGTCGTCCACCCAGGGATCTGGGGCCCGTACAAAGGGATCTGTCCACCTTTCTGGACGCAATCGGATCAGTGGATGTCTGGCGGATTCGCCGCCCCACAGAAAGCCAGTTTACATTCCTCTCCGGGGGACACCATAGCCTCTCCTGCATTGACTACATCCTCACGCCAGCTGACCAGGTGGGGCACATCACTGAAATTAGACATATGGCACGAGGCATATCTGATCACTCTCCAATATGGTACAGTTGGGAGTGGGAGGGGGCCAGGTGGAAAGAGTGGCACCCATAAATCCATGGTATTTTCGCAATCCTGCTATACGGCAAAACATAATTCAGGCCATAGAGCACTACTTTCAAGAAAACGAGGGTTCCGTGGAATCGGCGCTCACGCTCTGGGAGGCGTTTAAGTCTGTGGTTCGTGGGCAGGCCATCTCCCGGATAGCCGGGGCAAAGAAAGAGAAAAACGCCAAATTGGAGAGGCTGGAAGGGGAGATATTGGCAGTAGAAGGGGAGCTCCTGAGACCCTGATGACCCTGATGTGATACACAATCTAAACCTCAAACAAGATGAATATAGAAGCGTAGCCGAGGACAGGTCAAAATAACTCCATAGGGACAAACTTAGCAGAATATACGAGTTAGCAGACAGAGCAGGAAAAGTACTTGCAAGGCTGGACCGCCGTGATCACGCTAACCGCCTGGTCGCCGAACTAACGAACGAGGTGGGGGAGAAGATTACTGATCCGCAGATGATAGCGGACGAATTCGCCAAACATTATAGTCAAATATATAAATCTCACTCTCATGGTTCGATTGGGGAATCAAGGGCATTGTTGGTGGACATAGAGCTCCCTGTTTTGTCGGAAGACGACTGTAGTTCATTAGATAGCAAGCTGACAAACGATGAAGTGGCACGGGCCATAAGAGACGTACAGTCCGGAAAGGCGATGGGCCCTAATGGCCTCCCTATTGAACTTTATAAATTAAAACCTGAGAAAATTGCCCTTTACCTCAAAGCTATTTATGAGGAAAGTCGAGAGACTGGCCACCTCCCCCGTGACCACGGCTCGCTACAGAAGTGGTCATTCATAAAGACAGCAAACCCAGAGACCGCTGCTCTTCATACAGACCCATTTCATTGCTGAATGCAGAGGCGAAGATTTTAGCTAAATTACTAGCAACACGTCTGGTCGAGGTGGTCTCTGGATTGGTGCACTCAGACCAGTTCGGCTTTATGCCAGCTAGAAATACCTCTCTGAATCTTCGCCGACTTCATGGGGTACTTGGAAGGGCTCATATGTTAAGGGAAGATGTGGTGGTGATGTCCTTAGATGCCACCATGGCATTTGACATGATCGAACGGCCCTACCTATTCGCAGTGTTGAGAAAATGGGGTTTGGACAGAGCTTCATCTGATGGGTGAAAGTTTTATATAGTGAACCATTAGCACAAGTGGTAGTGAACAATAAAAAATCCGAGACAATAGTGCTCGGAAGAGGTATGAGACAGGGATGCCCCCTGTCCCCTTTGCTTTTTGCCCTCGCACTAGAACCCATGGCCGGCTGGATCCGAAGGGACCCGATTGTCAGAGGCTTGCGATGGTCGGAGGATTGGGAGGATCGCATCTCCCTATATGCTGATGACATCCTATTGTACCTAGCATCCCCAAGTGCTTCGATAAACAGGATTCTTGACATATATAATACCTTTGCAGATACTCCGGATATACTATCAACTGGTCAAAATCACTAATTTATGTGCTATGGGGAAAGTTCCCAAAGCTGCCCGGGGGATACAGAATTGCAGAGGCAAGGGATGGTTTCACATACCTTGGAATATATATTACCACGGACCCCGGATTATATTATGACCACAAACTTCAGCCTCCTCTGCGGCATCTTCAAGGTGACGTAGAGCACTGGAAGACTCTCCCGATGTCCCTACTGGGTAGGGCCTCGCTATTTCAAATGATGGCACTGCCCCGTTTCCTGTACGTTCTACACAACTCACCAAACCCAGTCCCTGCGTCCTACTTTGCGGCAATTGAGGGCGAGCAGAGAGCCCTCCTTTGAGTGCGCGGAACGCCACGAATATCATTCCCGAGATTGGTGTGTGGCTGGTACGACGGAGGAATCGGACTCCCAGACATCAAGAGATACTAATGGGCTGCGCAACTGCCAGCTATCAATCAGGGGATATACCGGCCACAGAACGATCCGGGATACCAGATGGATAGATGGCTTTTACCGGGGGGGTCCTACCCTAGAGCTCTCTATTCCAAACCAGCTCAGTTGAGGCTGACGGGACCTACATCACATGCGATCCGGATGTGGCACACAGCACACAAAAGTCTAGGTTGGGACAAGCGACTCACACAATCTACCCCTATATTGGATTCCTACTTGTTGGGAACCCTCCGAACTACTAGGGTTTTGATAAGTGGGACCTAATTGGGCCCTCAAGGCTGGGTGATATGTGGAAAGATGGTAAAGTGATAGAGTTCTCCGCACTACAGCAAGAATACAACCTAGCAGATTCGAATTATTTCGATATTACCAAGTCAGACATGCCCTGTGTGCATGCCTTAAGGTAGGAATGACATTACCCGAGGCCACGCCATTAGAAGACAGGCTACTTGACGGCTACATGCTGGATAAGTCGATATCCCTCATGTACCGTAAGCTTATCAATCATGCTATTGATCCCCTTATAAAACTTAAGGAGCAATGGACAGAAGACCTGCCAGGGTTAGATGACGAAGACTGGATGGAGGCGCTTGCCTCTCCAAGGGAGGTTGCAATCTCGTCGAGACTCAACCCCTTCGCTGCTAGGCCTTTTCCCCCCCTGTACTAAGCCTTTTTTTGGCTATTTGGGGTAGTTCAAGCTTAGGCCCCTGTAACTTTCTGACCACATAAGGTATCCACGCCAAATTTGCGTCCTTTTCTTCCAACATCATGGGGATTCTAAAGGTACCCAGGGTTTGTGGATTCCCCTGCAGGGGACCCAGAAATTAGCCAAAATACAGCTACATTTTAGTTTTTTTGGGAAAAATGGGAAAAAAAGTGCTGCAAATGAAAGCGCCTGGTTTTTTCCCTGCAAATGGTATCATCAAAGTGTTTGTGGGGCTGAAATCACCATTTTCCCAGCTTTTAGGAACTGACAGACTTTTGTCAGAAAACCAACATTTTTACACAGTTTTGGCATCTTACTGGGTTATAGCCTTTTTTTGCTATTTTTTGAGCTTTCAACCTTCTTCCAGTTAATGGTAGAAATGGGTATGAAAGCAATAATGGATCCTGGAAAGCTATACATTTTAGAAAAGTAGACAAAATTCTGAATTCAGCAAGGGGTCATTTGTGTAGATCCTTCAAGGTTTCTTTATAGAAACTAACAGTTGAATATAGGAAAAATTGAAAATTAGTTGAAAAAAACAGCCATTTGTGCCAACGTTTTCACCTGTAACTTCTTCTAATTGTGACAGCTGTTTGAAAGCAATATACAGTTACATCCGCTGGACCTTTCTGGTTGTGGGGATATATAGGACTTGTAGGTTCACCAAGAACCCACGAACCCAGAGCCAATAACTGAGCAGCGTCTTGCAATGGTTTTTTATTATGTACCGGGTATATAGCAATTAATTTGGGAAAATATATACATGGAAAAATCGGTATGAAAGACACCTATGTATTTCTGAAATTGGAACAAAATATAGAGTTTATAAACAGTAGATATTTGCTCATTTCCAAAATTATGAGTACCCATACTAGCATGAGAATTATAGGTAATTTTTCAAAATGACTTCTTTTTTACACATTGTCTTTCATTTGGAAGGCAGAAATGCATCGAAAGTCAACAGGTAATAACAGTTGCTCTACAATTCTGTGTTACCCTAAGTCTCCCTATAAAAATGGTAGCTCACTTGTGTGGGTAAGCCTTGTGCCCGCGACAGGCAACGGCTCAAAACGCATCGTGGACACACTTTATTTTTACAGTGAAAACTGACCCTTTTTTTGCAAAGTGCCTAGCTGTAGATTTTGAACCCTAGCTCTGCCGGCACCTAGGGAAACCTAGCAAACCTATACATTTTTGAAAACTAGACACCCAGGGGAATCCAGGATGGAGTGACTTGACTGGCTCTCACCAGGTTCTATTACCCAGAATCCCTTGCAAACCTAAAAATTTGTCAAAAAAACCACATTTTTCTCACATTTCTGTAGTGAAAAGTTCTGGAATCTGCGTGGATCCACAAAATTCTACCCACCCCGCGTTCCCCAAAGTCTTACAAGAACAATGGTACCTCACTTGTATGGGTAGGCCTAGTGCCTGCGACAGGAAACGGCCCAAAACGCAACATGGACACACCACATTTTCACAGTGAAAACGGACCCTTTTTGTTCAAAGTGCCTAGCTGTAGATTTTGAACCCTAGCTCTGCCGGCACCCAGGGAAACCTAGCAAACCTATACATATTTGAAAACTAGACACCCAGAGGAATCCAGGATAGGGTGACTTGACTGACTCTCACCAGGTTCTGTTACCCAGAATCCCTTGCAAACCTAAAAATGTGTCAAAAAAACCACATTTTCCTCACATTTCTGTGGTGGAAAGTTCTGGAATCTACGTGGATCCACAAAATTCCACCCACCCAGCGTTCCCCAAAGTCTTCCGAGAAAAATGGTACCTCACTTGTGTGGGTAGGCCTAGTGCCCATGACAGGAAACGGCTCAAAACGCAACGTGGACACACCACATTTTCACAATGAATACTGACCCTTTTTTTGCAAAGTGCCTAGCTGTAGATTTTGAACCCTAGCTCTGCCGGCACCCAGGGAAACCTACCAAACCTATACATTTTTGAAAACTAGACACCCAGGGAAATCCAGGATAGGGTGACTTGACTGGCTCTCACCAGGTTCTGTTACCCAGAATCCCTTGCAAACCTAAAGATTTGTCAAACAAAACACATTTTCCTCACATTTCTGTGGTGGAAAGTTCTGGAATCTGCGTGGATCCACAAAATTCTACCCACCCCGCGTTCCCCAAAGTCTTACAAGAACAATGGTACCTCACTTGTATGGGTAGGCCTAGTGCCTACGACAGGAAACGGCCCAAAACGCAACATGGACACACCACATTTTCACAGTGAAAACGGACCCTTTTTGTTCAAAGTGCCTAGCTGTAGATTTTGAACCCTAGCTCTGCCGGCACCCAGGGAAACCTAGCAAACCTATACATATTTGAAAACTAGACACCCAGAGGAATCCAGGATAGGGTGACTTGACTGACTCTCACCAGGTTCTGTTACCCAGAATCCCTTGCAAACCTAAAAATGTGTAAAAAAAACCACATTTTCCTCACATTTCTGTGGTGGAAAGTTCTGGAATCTGCGTGGATCCACAAAATTCCACCCACCCAGCGTTCCCCAAAGTCTTCCGAGAAAAATGGTACCTCACTTGTGTGGGTAGGCCTAGTGCCCATGACAGGAAACGGCTCAAAACGCAACGTGGACACACCACATTTTCACAATGAATACTGACCCTTTTTTTGCAAAGTGCCTAGCTGTAGATTTTGAACCCTAGCTCTGCCGGCACCTAGGGAAACCTACCAAACCTATACATTTTTGAAAACTAGACACCCAGGGGAATCCAGGATGGGGTGACTTGACTGGCTCTCACCAGGTTCTGTTACCCAAAATACCTTACAAACCTAAAGATTTGTCAAAAAAACCACATTTTCCTCACATTTCTGTGGTGGAAAGTTCTGGAATCTGCGCGGATCCACAAAATTCCACCCACCCCGCGTTCCCCAAAGTCTTCCAAGAACAATGGTACCTCACTTGTGTGGGTAGGCCTAGTGCCCATGACAGGACACGGCCCAAAACGCAACGTGGACACACCACATTTTCACAGTGAAAACGGACCCTTTTTTTGCAAAGTGCATAGCTGTAGATGTTGAACCCTAGCTCTGCCGGCACCTAGGGAGACCTAGCAAACATATACATTTTTGAAAACTAGACACCCAGGGAAATCCAGGATGGGGTGATTTGTCTGGCTCTCACCAGGTTCTGTTACCCAGAATCCTTTGCAAACCCAAAACTTTGTCCCAAAAAATACATTTTCCTCACATTTCTGTGGTGGAAAGTTCTGGAATCTGCGTGGATCCACAAAATTCCACCCACCCCACATTCCCCAAAGTCTTTCGAGAAAAATGGTACCTCACTTGTGTGGGTAGGCCTAGTGCCTGCGACAGGAAACGGCCCAAAACACAACGTGAACACACCACATTTTCACCGTGAAAACGGACCCTTTTCTTGCAAAGTGCCTAGCTGTAGATTTTGAACCCTAGCTCTGCCGGCACCTAGGGAAACCTAGCAAACCTATACATTTTTGAAAACTAGACACCCAGGGGAATCCAGGATGGGGTGATTTGTCTGGCTCTTACCAGGTTCTGTTACCCAGAATCCCTTGCAAACCTCAAAATGTGTCCAAAAAAACACATTTTCCTCACATTTCTGTGGTGGACAGTTCTGAAATCTGTGTGGATCCACAAAATTCCACCCACCCCACATTCCCCAAAGTCTTCCGACAAAAATGGTACCTCACTTGTGTGGGTGGGTCAAGTACCCGCGACAGGCAAGGGCCCAAAACCTATTGAGGCGACATCAAAATTACCTATCACAAAACAACCTGGTTTTGCAAGGGGGTCCCATGAGTTTTTGGCCCGGGCTCGGCGGCCATCTAGGAAACCTACCAAACCCACACATTTCTGAAAACTAGACACCAGGGAGTCCAGCAAGGTATGGCTTGCATGGGTCCCCCAACATTTCCCTACCCAGAATCCCCTTCAAACCTCACATTTAGCTGAAAAAATCACTTTTTCTCAAATTTCTGTGTGGGAAAGTTCTGGAATCTGCGTGGATCCACAAATTCCCTTCTACACAGCATTCCCCCAGGTCTCCCGATAAAAATGGTACCTCACTTGTGTGGGTGGGTCAAGTACCCGCGACAGGCAAGGCCCCAAAATGTATTGAGGAGACATCAAAATGACCTATCACAAAACAACCTGGTTTTGCAAGGAGGGGGTCACCTGGGTTTTCGGCCCCGGGCTCGGCGGCCATCTAGGGAAACCTACCAAACCCACACACTTCTGAAAACTAGACACCCGGGGGAGTCCAGCAAGGTATGGCTTGCGTGGGTCTCCCAACATTTCCCTACCCGGAATCCCCTGCAAACCTCAAATTTTGTTGAAAAAATCAATTTTTTCTCACATTTCTGTGTGGAAAAGTTGTAGGATCACCGGGCTGACACAAATTTCCTACCACCCAGCGTTCCCCCAGGTCTCCGGATAAAAATGGTACCTCACTTGTGTGGGGAGGCATGGTGGCTACAACAGGAAATGGCCCAAATCGTAGTGTGGAGACTTCAAAATTACCTATATCAAAACTACCTGGTTTTGGGGGGTGGGGCACCTGGGGTTTTGGCCCCGAGCTCGCCGCCATCTAGGGAAACCTACCAAACCCACACATTTCTGAAAACTAGACACCCTGGGGAGTCCAATGAGGTATGGCTTGCGTGGATCCCCCAATGTTTCCCTACCCAGAATCCCCTGCAAACCTCAAACTTAGCTGAAAAAACCACATTTTCCACATATTTTTGTGTGGAATCAACGTGCCGGCACAAATGTCCTACCCCACAGCGTTCTCCTTAGTGTCCCGAGTAAAATGATACCTCACTTGTGTGGGTGTCCAATGCAGAATTGGCTAAAAACGTATTTTAAAAAAAATGTAGCGCTTAGAATTCTCGGTGCTATACCCTTAATCCCTATGTTTTGGGCTCTTCCCAGTCACAGGCCCTTGCCCCACCCACACAAGTGAGGTATCATTTTACTCGGGAGACTGAGGGGAACACTGTGGGGTAGGACATTTGTGCGAGCACGGTGATTCCACCCAAAAATATGTGGAAAATTTGTTTTTTTCTGCTAAATTTGAAGTTTGCAGGGCATTCTGGGTAGGGAAATGTTGGACTCCATACCTTGCTGGACTCCCCCGGGTGTCTAGTTTTCAGAAATGTGTGGGTTTGGTAGTTTCCCAAGATGGCCACCGAGCCTTGGGCCAAAAACCCAGGTGACCCCCTTGCAAAACCAGATTGTTTTGTGATAGGTAATTTTGATGTCTCCTCAATACGTTTTGGGCCCTTGCCTGTCGCGGGTACTTGACGCACCCACGCGAGTGATGTATCATTTTTAACGGGAGACCTGGGGGAACGCTGGGTGGTAGAAAATTTGTGGATCTAAGTAGATTCCAGAACTTTCCCACACAGAAATTTGAAAAGTCATTTTTTCAGCTAAATTTGAGGTTTGCAGGGCATTCTGGGTAGGAAAACGTTGGGGGATCCACGCAAGCCATACCTCGCTGGACTCCCCCGGGTGTCTAGTTTTCAGACATTTGTGGGTTTGGTAGTTTCCCAAGATGGCCGCCGAGCCCGAGGCCAAAACCCAGGTGACCCCCCTTGCAAAACCAGGTTGTTTTGTGATAGGTCATTTTGATGTCTCCTCAACATGTTTTGGGCCCTTGCCTGTCGCGGGTACTTGACCCACCCACGCGAGTGAGGTACCATTTTTATCGGGAGACCTGGGGGAATGCTGTGTAGAAGGAAATTTGTGGATCTACGCAGATTCCAGAACTTTCCCACACAGAAATTTGAGAAAAAAGTGATTTTTTCAGCTAAATTTGAGGTTTGCAGGGGATTCTGGGTAGGGAAATGTTGGGGGACCCACGCACGCCATACCTTGCTGGACTCTCCCGGGTGTCTTGTTTTCAGAAATGTGTGGGTTTGGTAGTTTCCCAAGATCGCCGCCGAGCCCGGGGCCAAAAACCCAGGTGACCCCCTTGCAAAACCAGGTTGTTTTGTGATACGTAATTTTGATGTCTCCTCAATACGTTTTGGTCCCTTGCCTGTCGCGGGTACTTGACGCACCCACGCGAGTGAGGTATCATTTTTATCAGGAGACCTGGGGGAATGCTGGGTGGTAGGAAATTTGTGGATCCAGGGGGCATATTATCAACAGCCAGCGATAATTATCGCTAAGCGTGCTTAGCACGATTTTAATTATCGCCGGCTATCGCTGGATTACATCGACGAGATAGCGCGTTATTATCAACGCTTATCTCCAAGGCGATGAAAAATCCAGCGATAGCGGCGAAATGCGTGAATATCGCTGGAAATCCAGCGATAAACTCACAGCGATAGGGAAATCCTTGATAATAGTGCAGGGTGGACTTATCCTGACAATCCACCTCCCATAGGATAATATAGCTAAGTCAGTTTTAAATCAGGCGTTCAGATACCAGCGATAATCGCGGTTAGCGCTACTTTTATTATACGCTACGCGGGTTCGCGACCGGATTGATAATAGGGGAAGTTGTGTTAGCGACAGTTTTCATGTTATTTTAGTAAGGAACGCCTACTTTGCATATCATTAGCGATAAATATCGCTGACATGCAAAGCGGCAGGATAACCGGCAGCTATCTCAAGGAAACAAGCGCTAACGCATGTTAGCGAGTCCTTGGTGATAGTGCGATAGAAATATCGCCACTTTTCCGGCGATATGTGCTGGAAAAGCGGCGATACTTTCCTTGATAATATGCCCCCAGAACTTTCCCACACAGAAATTTGAGAAAAAAGTGATTTTTTCAGCTAAATTTGAGGTTTGCAGGGCATTCTGGGTAGGAAAACGTTGGGGGATCCACGCAAGCTATACCTCGCTGGACTCCCCCGGGTGTCTAGTTTTCAGAAATGTGTGGGTTTTGTAGTTTCCCAAGATGGCTGCCGAGCCCGAGGCCAAAAACCCAGGTGACCCCCCTTGCAAAACCAGGTTGTTTTGTGATAGGTCATTTTGATGTCTCCTCAACACGTTTTGGGCCCTTGCCTGTTGCGGGTACTTGACACAACCACGCGAGTGAGGTATCATTTTCATCGGGAGACCTGGGGGAATGCTGTGTAGAAGGAAATTTGTGGATCCATGCAGATTCCAGAACTTTCCCACACAGAAATTTGAGAAAAAAGCGATTTTTTTTCAGCTAAATTTGAGGTTTGCAGGGGATTCTGGGTAGGGAAATGTTGGGGGACCCACGCACACCATACCTTGCTGGACTCCCCTGGGTGTATAGTTTTCAGAAATGTGTGGGTTTGGTAGATTTCCCTAGATGAGGCACAAGTTCAGACTGATTTACATATGGCCATGTCTGAACTTGGGTGGCGGAGTGAGCTAAAGAATGATGATGGTTTAAACCCAGATCAGTTGACTGGGGGTGAGTGCTTGCATTGTTCAACACTCCGTCCATCATCCCCTTTGGTTTTGCTTTGTTCGCCCTAAGTTGGCAGGGTATGCCCAGACGTGGGTCCCTTGCTCACTTTGCCACTGGATTCAAGCTAGCCTGGCTGATGACAGCTGATTAGCCAGAAACCGGTCCCAGGATGCTTGTTTCCGGTCCAGGGAAGACATGGCTTGGCAGTTCGGGCTGGACTGTTCCCATGAGGCACAGGCTCAGACTGATTTGCATGTGGCCATGTCTGAACTGGGGTGGGGGAGTGAGCTAAAGAATGATGATGGATTAAACCCAGATCAGTTGACTGGGGGTGAGTGCTTGCATTGTTCAACACTCCGTCCATCATCCCCTTTGGTTTTCCTTTTTCACCCCATCCTGTGTTCCCCTGGGTGTCTAGTTTTCAAAAACGTATAAGTTTGCTAGGTTTCCCTAGGTGCCGGCAGAGCTAGGGTTCAAAATCTACAGCTAGACACTTTCTAAACAAAAGGGTCAGTTTTCACTGTAAAAATGTGGTGTGTCCACGTTGCGTTTTGGGCCGTTTCTTGTCGCGGGCACTAGGCCTACCCACACAAGTGAGGTACCATTTTTCTCTGAAGACTTTGGGGAATGCGTGGTGGGTGGAATTTTGTGGATCCATACAGATCCCAGAACTTTCCAACACAGAAATGTGAGGAAAATGTGTTTTTTTAACTAAGTTTAGGTTTGCAAGGAATTCTGGGTAACAGAACCTAGTGAGAGCCACACAAGTCCCCCCATCCTGGATTCCCCTCAGTGCCTAGTTTTCAAAAATATATAGGTTTGCTATGTTCCCTAGGTGCCGGCTGCGCTAGGACCCAAAATCTACAGGTAGGCACATTCCGAAAAAAAGTCAGTGCCTAGTGGGCTTTCTGCTGCCCTGGGGACGGGAGAAATCGGGGGCTATTGCCCCGATATGCCCCTGAGGGGGGCAGAAAGACTGTGGCTATCCTTTTGGGGGGTCGGGGGCATTGGGATGCCCATTCTGTTCAGCCCCCACCCCTGCGTATAAAAAAGCCAGCATAATCGCTGGCGCATAGTGGGCTTTCTGCCCCCCGTGGGGCAGATCAGGGGCTACTGCCCCCATCTGCCTCCTGGGAGGGGCAGAAAGACTGTGGCATCTTTTTTAGGGAGGGTGGGGGCATTGGCATGCCCATTCTGGGCAGCCCCCACCCCGAACTTTGGAAAAAAAAATCCCTGGTGGCTAGTGGGCTTTCTGCCCCCCCGGGGGGGCAGATAAGGTGCTATTGCCCCATCCGCCTCCCGGAGGGGCATTTTTTTGGGGGGGTGGGGGCATTGACATGCCCTACCTATATAAAAAAAAATCCCTGGCGCTTAGTGGGATTTCTGTCCCCCCGAAGGGGCAGATCAGGGGATATTGCCCCATCTGCCTCCTGGGGGGGCAGAACGTCTTTTGTTTTCTTTGGGGGGTAGGGTGGGCCTGTAAAAAAAATAATCCCTGGTGTCTAGGGTGCTTTCTGCCCCCACGGGGAGCAGAAAGACCGGAATTTTGTGGGGGGAGGGGTGGGGGCATTGGCATGCCCATCTTGGGCAGCCCCCACCCCTAAATTAATCATTAAAAAAAACCCTGGCATCTAGTGGGCTTTCTGCCCCCCGTGGGGGCAGATTGGGGGCTTCCTCCCCCATCTGCACCCAGGGGGGGGCAGAAAGACTAATTGTGCAGAGGGGGGGTGGGGGCTTTGGCATGCCCATATTGGGCAGCCCCCTCCCCTAATTTACATAATAAAATAAATCCCTGGTTTCTAGTGGGCTTTCTGCCCCCCGGGGTGGCAGATTGGGGGCTACTGCCCCCATATGCCCCCCAGGGGGGGCAGAAAGACTGGAATTGTGTGGGAGGAGGGGTGGGGGCATTGGCATGCCCATCTTGGGCAGCCCCCAACCCTAAATTAAACATAAAAAACCCTGGTGTCTAGTGGGCTTTCTGCCCCCGGGGGCAGAAAGACTCTAATTGTGCAGGGGGTGGGGGCATTGGCGTGCCCATATTGGGTAGCCCCCACCACTAATTTGCGTACTAAAATAAATCCCTGGTTACTAGTGGGCTGAATTTACCCCAAACATTATGGGGGGAGCAAAGGCCCTTGCCCAAGGGGCCGCTCCCCCCTCCCTGGTGCCTAGTGGGTGAATCCCTGCTTGGGGATCGCCCCCGGGGCGATCCCCAAGCAGGAATCCAATAGGGAGGGGTACCATTGGAAAGGGGAGATTCTCCCCTTTCCAATGATACCTCTCCCGTCTTTCTACGTGCTCGGGGGGCTGAGATAGCCCCCTGAGCACGTAGAAAGTGAAACTGAAATGAGCCTCAAGGCTCATTTCAGTTTCGGTTTCACTGAAATGAGGTCAGTGTGACGTGCGCGCTGATCATCATTTTAGGGAAACCAAAGAAACAGCCTCGGGAGCTGGGTAAGCTCTTCCCCAGCTCCCGAGGCTGTTGGGGGGGAAAGGGAATCCCCCTGGTTCCTGCACCAGAGGGATTCCCAGTGCCATGTGATCGGTTGGCCAGGGGCCGTCCTACGCACATGAGCACTGGTGCGTCGGACGCACTGAAGAGGTTAAATTAGTGCTACTAAAGATTCTGCACAGGACATATTATTCCAGAATGGCCTTGACCCGTATGGGCTATGGGGAGGACTCAGGGTGTAGAAGAAACTGTGGGAGGGAGGGTACCTTTATTCATACTCTGTGGGAATGTACCAAGATTTGTGCATACTGGACGGGTGTGATCGACTGTATGTCTGAGGTACTTGGTCAAGATCTGAACCGGGATGCTGGACAGTGTCTACTTAATGTGTGGGGACCGACGGACTTGAGTAGCAAAGAGAAAATATGGGTGGCCCTGGGCTTTATGATTGCTAAACATAACATCGCTAGACTGTGGGGAGCAAGGGAGACCCCCGGCTTGCAATTATGGAAACCAGAGATGGACTGGTGTATGTTTAGGGTTAAGACTGTCTATATTTCCAGGGGATGTCCCCAAAAATGGACTCATATATGGTCGAGGTGGAATGAGTATCGTGGACATATTTGCGCCCCCTCTTCACCTCCCCCCTCCCCTCCTGGATGACCCTATACCCGCCGAGTGATGTGAATATTGAATGTATATAATTGTGCTGCACCTGTACCATTCAGGAAACTGTGAAATCGCTATGTAATCAGTACCCAAAAATATCGTGATTGTATCTACCTTGTTGTCTTTAATAAAAAGATTTTTTTTAAAAACAAACAGCCCTGGGGGTGGGTTTCCCAGGGCCAGCCCCTTTGTCCAACCCCCCACTGTGCACGGCCAAACGCCATGCACAGTGTGGGGTTAGAAGTATGGAGGGGGGGTTGGCCGCAGACCAGCGGAGGGTTGCATTTACTTACTAGAAATTCACTGAAAAAAACAAAGGTTAAAGTACCGTTATAGTTAGGTGTGATTAAAAGATCTGTTTTTGTTTTTAAAAAACCTTATAAATTCACTGAAAAAAACAAAGGTTAAAGTTACATTATAGCTAGTTGAATTTGTCAATGACAACATTAACGTTTTGAACTAAAAAAGCACATAAATTCACCAGGTATAGTTAGCAACACTAACTTTAACTTGCGCCCCTGCCATGCACTGCTTATGACCTCGCATATAACATCACCCATGACATGTTCTGTGACATCACTGATGACATCACTGATTACATCATCCAATGAGTGTTCTAGTTTACTTTATAGTTTACATAGTGGCTGGTAAGTACCACATTACTTGTCTACCTAATTTTGTACAGCCTGGGTCCAGCTAATGGGTGTTAGTGTTTATAAAACACATGTGCTCCTAATACACCATAGGTGTGTAGAGGTATTGAACACGTTATAAATCTTTGTACTCAAGAGTAACTCTGTGTGTAGGTGACAGTTGACTTGTGTTCATTATGTTCCACACAAGTTTTTTTGGTTCTGCAGAAAAAGTTGTCAAGAGAAGTAAGATTCTACGTAGTAGATACTAACGTTTGTAAGCAGCCTTGAGTTATTAGACAGAATCATGTCAGCATGACAATTTCTACATAACATAGAAGACTGAGTGCACCAGGTATTAACCTATGTACATGTGTTTGTTTTGCTTTAGGAGAAGGGCAGTTGTAAAGCTTTCACCATAGTATGATGTTTAGCACTTTCAGATCTTGGTTACTTTTGGCAAATAGTGTTTTTTATCAAAACTGTTACATAGCGTGTACACTGCTCTTAGTAGATACTTTTTAATACTCTGTTGTATTTCTCATGAAAGTTTCACTGTTTGCAAACAGTGTGGTATAAAGCAAACTCTCTCCATAGAGTCAATCAATCAACCAATCAGGGGCTTGTAAAGCACGGCTACTCACGCGTGAGGGTCTAAAGGCGCTTGGAGTAGGAGGGAGGGCTGCTGGTCAGACTGGGTGGAGGATCATTCGAAGAGTCAGGGCTTGAGGTCCTTCCTGAATTGGGTCAGTGACGCTGATTGCCTGATGTGCAGGGGCAGAGTGTTCCATGTCTAGGTAGCGAGGTAGGAGAACGATCTTCTTCCATTTCTGGTCTTGTGGATCCTGGGGATGAAGGCGAGGGCGAGTTGGGAGGATTGGAGTTGTCTGGTGGGTACGTGGAATGTGAGGCGGTCGTTCAGGTACACTGGTCCTTCGTTGTGTAGGGCTTTGAAGGCATGAGTGAGGAGCTTGAAAGTGACTCTCTTGTTGACTGGGAGCCAGTGTAGTTGTCGGAGGTGTTGCGTGATGTGGCTGCATCGGGGGATGTTGAGGATCAGTCTGGCTGCGATGTTTTGGACGTACTACACACACACACACACATTTATATATATATATATATATACATATATATATATATCAGTGGCGGCTCGCCGAGGGAGTGCTGTGGGGCGGGGCGGGCGAGGGGCAGGGCGGGGGGTAGTAAACTCCGGCATACGGCGCAACAGAGTTAAGTAAATAAATAAATAAGTAAAACAATTTACATTGCGCGCGCTGCATAGACGAGTTGGCGTTGCACGCGCGCAATGTAAATTGTTTTATGTATTTACTTATTTACTTAACTCTGTTGCGCCATATGCTGGAGTTTACTACCCCCCACCCCGCCCCTCCCCCGCCCCGCCCTACCGCCCCGCAGCACTCCCTCAGCGAGCCGCCACTGATATATATATATATATCCTACTGGTGGCTGCCAGTAGGTAGTTATAGTTAGGACCTAGTTTACATAGGAAAAGCATTTTTTGACTTGGCTATAACTTTGGCATTGGTTGACCAATCTTCATGAAATTTCCCCAAAAAGTGTCAAGGTAGGTTCTGGTTGTCATGGAAAGTTTGGGGGTGTTCTGTGTAGTGGGGACTGAGAATTCGGGGTGCAAAATAAGGGTGCCTTTGTAATGTTAATTCCCATAGGAACCTTTAGCCACACGTACAGCCCGAACTGCTGAACGGACGTACACCAAATTTGGCAGGGAGGTAGATGTTGGTTCACGGAAGTGCCTTTTGCCTATTTGGTGTAAATCTGTTCAGTAGTTTTTGATAAATTTAAGCTGAAAATTATAGTGGTATCTCTGGTTGCGGATATTTTGCTGTGGTTTCGCGATTACTCGCGAGTGCACGCACCAACAGGAATGCTCTGATTGGCCGGACGGAACCTGAACAGAAAGTTGCGGCTGTCATTTTATTGATCGGGAACGGTCACGGGGCTGAAAATTTCTGGAAAAGCTAACATAAGGGGTCAGATTAGATGTACTCTGACCCCATGTTTGAGAAATGGGGGTGTTAGTGACACAAGTTATGTGTCCAAAATGGATTTTTTTAATCGGGCACAAAATAAGCGACAACGCTGCGAATGCCGGCGCGGCCCCGTGTACCGTTGCGGGGACGTCGCGACTATCGCAATGTCATAGCGAATTTTGATGAAAATAAAAAATAATAAATCAGTGAATCATTAATACGCATTGTTATAGAGATATTGAGATTCTGCTAAATGTTTTTATAGAGTTATTTATATAGTGAGTTATTTACTGTGATGGTTGGAATTAATTATATAGTTTTCATTTTTGAATGTGGTGGAGGCTATTGAAATCCTGCTTTTGTTTTCTGCTTTCTCGACGTAACTGCGGGGATCACGATTACCGACATCATCGCGATCTCCGGCCTCACTGCAAAAACGGAAAATAGATTTTAGAGATGGTTGTTCTAGAAATACACTAGAAAAACAAGAGTTTTAAGTGTACAGTAATAAACCCCTAGTGAGTAAAGTACTATAATATGTGTGCATATATATGTTTTTACTTTATGGAAAAGGCGCGATCGTTGTGGTTAATGGCGATGTTGCGACTTCCTGAATAACCGCGAAAACAGAAAATAGGTCTTAAAGATGGATTTTAAAGAAACTTAGTACCAAAACATGAGTTTAAACATGTGTTTAAACAATCATGTATATAGTATGTGTAGTGCAATGTTTAGAATGGATTTTTAAACATATTATTTTTGGATGTGCTGGTGGCTGTTGAATGTCTGCTTTTGTCTTCTGTTCTCCCGAAGTATCTGCGACCATTGCAACGTCCAAAAACTAAAAAAACAAAACCCTTTAGAGAAAAACTTCACAATATTTAAGGTACTAGGGTGGCTCTGACAAGTTCCGTTGCGTTGGTTGTGTGTATATGGCTGCTATACATAAGATCAGATTCAGAGTTTCAGGTTACTTATTTTTTGTAGTTGAGCTAACTATAACTCGCACCCCCGCAATGCACTGCTTATGACCTCACACATTACATCACTCATGACATGGTCAGTGACATCACTCATGACATCACTGATGACTTCTCAAATGACATCACTGATTACATCACCACAGATTTTCTGTACTGTATGTCAGAATCATCCTGATTTTGTCATCTGTATTTGATTGGCCTTGTTGTTTCTTCATAATTAATGTTTCCATTCTCGTTTTCTTTTTGGATCTTTCTAAACCAGTTTATTTATTCTGTGTGGTATCCTCTTCTACTGAAGCATTGTTTTGTTTCCTCAATATGCTTTTCGAATTCTGTCTCATCTGAACAATTTATTTTCAATATCAAAACTTTGACCATGTAAAATATTGTTCGTAGCGATCTCTTTTCAATATAGTGATGTTGCAGTATTTCCTTCTTGCATGGCTATACGTACGTCAAGAAAATTCACACGTTAATGACTGTTGCTATGGATAAAATTGAGAGCACATTCATTGCTGATCAGATCATTGAAATATCTTTGAAATTCCTCACCTGAACCATTTCAAATAATGATGAAATATTTTTGAAATTCCTCAACTGAACCATTCCAAATTATTAATAATTCATCAATCTATCTTGTCCATAGTGTGATTTTCTCCAGATATTTCTCATTTTCACCACCCCAGCCTATCTTCTTTTCCCACTAACCCATCATGAGGTAGGCATAGCTCAGAAAAAAGAAAATGTCCATGGCTGTTTAACATTTTTGTTGATATAGTTCCTAACTGAAAAGAAACATATTGTTCTTTAAACAAATGTCAATCATTTTCATAAGCATCTTGGAGGCATATCTACAAGGGCTTTATCTCCGCTTTTTTGGCTTAAAAAGCCAAAAAAGCGGAGATAAAACTAACGCCCTATCAACAAGAGGGTGCTAACATGCATAATCGCATGTTAGCACCCTTCTTCCCAACGCCTCCCTTTGCATCTCTAATGAGATGCAAAGTGGGCGTTACTGGGCGTACCCCGGATGGACTACGTTGTAAATATCGCCGATGTTCACATTGCGATATTTACAAGGCAGCCCACAGGATTATAGCAGACGTTAAACTACCGTTTTCGCCAAAATCTAACGTCTGCTACAATCCTGATTTACCTATGTTAGACATAGGAGGTGGATTATGCTGATACGACCACATGGTCGTATCAGCAAGGTTATCGTCGTTTTGCAGGGAACATCGCTGGAAAAACAGCGATGTTCCCTGCAAACCGGCGATAACCTCGCTATCTCTGGAATTTTTATCGCCCTGGAGAAACGCGTTGTTAATAACGCGCTACCAGGGCGATAAATTCCAGAGATAGCCTGCGTTAGGAAATACGTCGCTAATCACGGCTAGCGATAATTATCGCTGGTCATTGATAATATGCCCCTTGGAGTGGCCAAATTCACTTATGTTCCTCTGTTTTAAAAATTATTCACAATCTTTTAGGCCCACCTCATGTCTTTTCGATATGTATAACCAGACCACATCAATTGTGATGAATTGAAAATCATGTTGGCAATTGATGTTGGAGAAGATTCACAGCAGTTTGCCTGTGCCTCTGATATTTGAGCATCAGTTCTTAACTAGATTTGGCAAATAATAATCCACATTCTAGGATGTCTTCTGAAAGATTGAGCCATATGTTGATACAGTTGGGCATCCTGGAGGATTAGCTAGACACTTATGTACATTAGGTAAAAAGTATATTTTTGTATTATTGGATTCTTTGTCTAGATGTATCAGTATTCATCATCATTTGTTACTAGCTGTGTGCGCCTTGTTTCAAGTGAATCATCATAGTGATCCTTTTCTATCCTTTATTGGGTTAGTTAGTTGCCAGTTTCCATAAATGGTTACATTATTTAACTGTCTTATTGTTTCATCAATATATTGTTACTTGTTTAAGATTACAATATTTACTCCTTTGTAGACGTTTGATTATTATTTGGTCCTTTTCTTGTAAACTTTCTTAATGCTTGTCTTTTTTTGATGGTCAGATTTTCTTTTCTTGTCTTTGTTTCTAATGTTCACCAATTTCACAATATCTTCTAGAGTAATTCATGAAAAAGATCAAATATATTTTCCAGTGATAAAACTGGACAGTATTTGGATTTTTCTTTCAAATCGCAAAATTATATTTCTTACCATCTAATCAAAGTCTTCTAGGATCTTAGTGTCTGTTGTTGGTCTTTCATATTCTACATTTGTCAGTTCATATAGATTTGCTAAATTTGAGATTTGTTCAATCATTATATTTGATTGGGATCCTGTCACTTCATGTGTTGTAGTTATGAATTTTACTCAATTGTTTCAGTTTTTTCCAGCATTGCATGAATTTTGGCCATTTATAGTTTTCTCATATATTTGTATGTGTGTATGCTTGTGTCCACATCAATGAAATGTTGTCCCAGACAATATGTTATATATTTGTCTACAGTAACAGTGATTGTTCTTCCTTTGTCAATATGTAGTTGGTAAATTAATTAGATTTTATTCTGGAATGTTTGGAGTTTTACTTATTCCTGTTGGTTGCATAGGGGTTACTTTTTCCTTCCTCTCTGACTTCTCCTGATTTTCCTCTTCCTCTTGTTTTGATTTGTCGCCTTCTTTTTAATATATATATCTATATATCTTTTTTTTGTTCCAATGTGCCTTGCGCAATAGGAGGTCACTCGACATTGCTTGAGTTTAAAATGCATCTATATATATATATATGTGATCAAGCCGTCAGGGGAAACGCGTCACGTTGATTTATGATGGAATAAATCAGTTTACTTTCCCAAGATTTGGTCTTCGTTTCTGAGAGCGCAAGGTATTGTTGTTTACGAAGAAATATATATATATAAAATGTGTGTAATATATATATATATATATATATATATATATATATATATATATATATATATATATATATATATATATATATATATATATATATATATATATATATATATGTTACTTACTGGCGATTGCCAGTAGCTAAAGTTAGAAGAGCGTTTGTTCATTTGCCAATAACTTTGACGTCGTTTGACTAATCCTTGCGAAATTTTCAAAACTATCAGGGCATTCACTTCAGCTGCTGTCTTGAAAGTTTCAGGGTGATCCGTCAAGTGGGGGCTGAGAAAAAGGGGGGTCCCAAAATGCTTTCTCTCCAAGTTAATTTCCATAGGAAACTTTGGACACGGCTACAGCCCAAACTGATGAACGGAATTACACCAAATTTGGCAGTAAGGTAGCTCTTGGTTCAGAAAACACTCTTTTTGTTAAATGGTGTAAATCCGTTCAGTAGTTGTGGAGAAATTTAAAGATTTCTCAGCTTTACAACTGTGACCGCGGTGGATCTGCGACCCCTCCTGATCTCGTGCCTGAGATCTGATTAGCTGCCAACACTTCAAACCAGGAAGTGTTGGCAGCCATCTTGTGACTCGGTTGAACCGAGTCCCAAGCAAAAACATTTAAAAAAAGAAAAGGGGGCATGGTAGAAACACCCTGACCCCCTAGGACTCTTGAGGGGTCCCATAGGGACCCACCAGGGCCAAAAAAGCATTTTTTTAAAACAATTTAGGTGGGAATCGCAGTGGATCCGCGTGGATCCGCGAATCCCGCCGAAAATTTTAAAAAACGAAGGGGTTTATTCACAAGAACGTGTGCTAAACATCTCCAAAAAATGTTAACGCAACTTTACACATCGCAGCCTATCGCGTGAAAATAACCCCTTGTCAACCAGGAATTCACAACACGGCGGTACCATGCGATAGTCCGCCGAAAACGCGGCCAATGTCCGCGATACAATCACCGCGACCGTGATAAAAACACAAACCTCAACGCGAAAAAACATGCAATGGGCCAAAGCGCGAAGAGGAAATCAGCGATAAGCAGCGAGAGGCCAGCAAAACCCACGCGTAATGCGGGAAAAAGCATAAGAACAGCATACGGAAAATGCCACCACAAACTAAATCAACCGCGGAGTACCACGGACGCACCCTGACCGACTGCAGAGGACAACAAGAACACCACAATCCCCATGGAGGAACACCCAGGAATACAAGGCACGTGGAAGGGCAATGAGAAGAGGAAGAGGAAGACGGGGTACAGTCTACAGGAAAACCACATGATCACCATGGATGAGACAGAACACCACCACCAACTGTACCTCACCTCTGAAGTGTCATTGGCAACAAAGAGGCAAAGATGGCACACCACCTCGGACCATGTGAATGCCGCCGCATGGCAGAGGAGGACAATGGAAGAGCACAAGAGGCGCTGGACTGATGTGAATGGCAAAACCAAGCAGAAACTCGCTGCCAACACGAAAGCAGCAATGCACCCCGGAGGAGGGGGGCCAGCAGGACACCAGGAGCCGAATGACATGGAGAAGATGGTGGCCACATTCACCTGTCTGGAGACGGTGACATGAGTTGGTGATCTGGACACTGCCCAACATGACCCAACATCACATCAACATGGTGCGTAGCGACCTGGTAGTGGGGGGACGGGTGGAGATGGGCACAATGGCACACATGCACAATCCAGCAGGGCACACTGCACACCCACAATGACTCTGGTACATGTCCCTGATCCCACGGGAACACTCCAGCACACACACAAACACCAAGTAGTCCCACGAACAGCCTGTGCCCAAAGGGGCACCCACCCAACACATCAACAGTCACACAACCAACACATGCCCACGTGCGAACATGCGAACATGCACATACATCAGCCACACTGACAATGCAAGAGACACCACATGACCAGTAGCTTGGCTGCAGTCCTATCATCATGGCAATGTACACAGCATGACACTGAGGTGGCTGAGTGCGGACAACACCCGAAAAGGAGCAGGTCACACTCGGACACAACTACCTGCACAAACAACCCCTGACGTCAACGACACATCTGCGGACAAACAGTGCCCAAGAGACACAACTCGACAAAGAGCACAAGTTACCCAAGTCTGCAACATCTCAGCACCCTGGAAGCACAGAACTGACAGGCACACCGCCTGAAAGGGATCAGTGGCAGACAAATCAGAGCCGCAGGAGCGAATCACCCACCGTGCAGCATACGCACATAAGTATAAGTGCACCTCGACATTGACAACATCCCGGTACAAACAGCAACACCTCCACAACAGAACACAGGACACAACTGGTGCCGCAAATGTGCACAACATGGCAAATCACATCTGGCACAGCAGGAAACTGTGACATGACAATGTACAAGTACAACCTGTAACCTGCAAATATGTTTTATTCACACATGCTGTGCTTGTGGACATTTTGTACTGTCCCATGATTGCCATGGACGGCCACAATGTGACGTTCTCATGAGAAGAAATTGTTAATGATGGTGTTCCTACGGGCCATTCCTGCCGCAGCTGCAGTGGGATGTGGGCCACCTGCCCCATCGTCCCCATCATCGTCCGGTACTTCTGGAACTGGGATCCATGGGGCATTGGTGCGTACACAGATGTTGTGCAACACACAACATGCAACGATCATCTTGCACACGATGTCCGGGCTGTACAGGAGCTTCCCACCTGTGCCGTCCAGGCACCTGAAACATGACTTCAACACGCCAAATGTGCGTTCAACGATGCCCCTGGTGCGTATGTGGGCCGCATTGTACTGCCTCTGGGCGGGGGTGTTCAGGTCTCGGAGGGGTGTCATCATCCAAGGGCAGAGTGCATATCCTTGATCACCTGGGACAGTGCAGAGAGAAAAGAGTCAATACTTGGTTCAGCATGATGTGATGGCAGGCCCACTGATCCAGTGACACCTGTGCTGGCTGTGTGTGGGGGGAGTGTAAGCCAGCCCTCAGGGAGTAGCTGGTGCTTGCAACAACTCCAACAGTCACCAGGCACTCAGAAATGCAATGTGAGAACAACAAGGGAGCATGACTTGAGTCACACAGGGTTAGTGGCCCCAGATGCACAGCGGCCGACATGGGCCCACCGCCACGGGACGCTGACCTGCGGGAGACTGGGGTAGGGTCATGAGGGCAGAGCAGGGTCTTGTATGTCTCAGAGGTGCCTTCCGCTGAGTGTCTCGGGGGAGAATGGGAGGTGTACCCCCAGGGCATGATGCAGAGGGCACATGCCAGCTGTGACCAGCAACATGGCGGATATGAATGCCACAGACTCATGCCAGACACCAAGTCCGTACCTGCCCGTTGCTGATGACAACCCCCAGGCCACTGGCTCAGACACCAACGATGTCCCGCCAGAGACTGACGGTCACTCACGGCGCACAGGGTTAGTGGCACCAGGTCAGTCCTTGCTACTGGTTGACCTCCTTCGTAACCGTGATCCGTGTTACCACCGGACTGTGACGCATCTCCCTCTCAGTCCTCCCACTGCGTACACTGGCATGGACCCTGCCATTGATTAATGATGACTCAGTTTAAGATGTGGGACATGCTGGACTGCAGTATAGCCGGGCTGCAGCGGTGGGGTATGTCAACGAATGGGGACCCCTGGGGGCCTGTGTCACGGAGGACAGTGATGGCCTGAGGAGGCCACCAAGGTCGCGGGCATGGGTCTTGGAGCTAGCACCGGCACGTGGTGGGCCCTCTTTGACACACAACGGTGTCAGCAGGTGAGCAGTGCGGCCTTGGAGCGCTGGTGCGGGTAGGCCTGGTCTGGGTATCAGCGTCCTGGGGTGCAGCAGGCGCACAGGCTCGCAGGCCCCGCTGCTCACGGCGTCGGCCTCGTGGCGGACTGCGAGGCGCCGCCCTGGCAGTGACGTTGGCCTTTCCAGGAGTGAACCACACTCTGCGCCATGGGGTTTTTGTCCACACCCCTTCGCAGGCCTGGCGTAGTCTGGGCCAACCCACTATGCTCACGCACACAGGGGGGACGCAGCGAGCGACATTTCCGCGATCTGACCCACGGCCTGGGGTGACATGGTTGCGTCCAATGTTCACTACTCTCCAGTCACCAGCAGTTGATGTCGGCATGGACATATCTGTGGTTTGCATAGCCATGTCTGTCCAGCACATCCACACCTCACTTGTCGTTGTGTACATTCCCATTCACGGGTCACTTGCATCCTTCGCACATGGCTGCGTTCCGCATATCCACACGTTCAGCTGTTGTGTGGCTGTGGTGCCATGATATAGCTGTATTGTGTGCATGGGAAGCCCAGGATCCCCATGGAGTTGTGTTGTCATGTCTGGTAGGTGGGCATGTTGATTGACATTTTGTATGTGGTTTGGTCACGTGTGCATTCCCACAGTTGTGCGTTGTGTGATGGTGGCTTTGAGGTGTGTGGTGTGTTGATTTGGCACTTACCAACGAGCAGTCCAGTTCCATAGATGCCATCCTGGAAGCGCTGGTTGATGATGGACTGTCGGAAGATGTAGGAATCGTGCACACTGCCTGGGTAGTTTGCGACGACATTGGTGAACATTCCCCGGTGGTCGACTATTGCCTGCACATTGATGGAATGCGTGTGCTTTCTGTTGCAGTAGTGGTGTGCAGTATCCGCAGGGGGCACAAGTGGGACATGTGTGCAGTCAATGGCCCCCAACACGTGTGGGAAGATAGCAAAGGCGTAGAAGCCTTGCTTTGTCTCCAGCTGTTCCTGCGCAGTGTGGGGGAAGTGAAGGTACTGGGGTATGAAGCTGATGATGGCATCCAGGACAGGTGTGATGAACTTTGATAGGGCTGGCTATGAGACTCCTCTGACTCTGGCAGTTGTTGGTTGGAATGTACCAGAGGCCAACAGGTGCAGCACAGCCAGCAGCTTTGTCTGCGGAGGGATGTTGGTTCTCCGCTGGGTTGGGACCGTCAACCTGTGGGCGATGTGGGTCATGATGCGGATGATGGTTCTCCTTTTGAGCCTGTAAAGGGCGATGACTTCCTCGGGCGTTAGGTCTGTGAGACTGGTGCGTTTTTGGTAGGTCCGCTGTCTTACTCTGCGCTGCCTCTGTGGTGGTCCGGGGGGGTGCGGGTCCGGGTCCTGGGGGTGGTGGCGGTCCTGGGGGTGGTGGCGGTGGGTGTTGTGGCCCTATTGGGGCTCCGAGCTGCATGATGAGTAGCTCCATGGTGTCGTTTGTTCTTCGGGTTTGGCTGTGTGCGGGGCTCCGTTGCCTACTGCAGGTAGTCGTCCGGCTTTACACCAGCAGAAGGCAGGTGTTAAATACCTGCTGCTACCGCGGCTTATCGCGTGGTTTTGACTCACATCGCAGATCTGTCAGTTCGTTGTGAAAGTGGTGTTGTGGTTTTTTCGTGTGTTTTTGCACGGGAACGCCTACTCTGCATCTCATTAGGGTTAGTTGGTGGTGTCCACCGTGGTGTTAAATTTTGGGGCAGTTGTCGCAGGAATACTGGCGATGTCTGCAGTTTGCACCCGCTTGTGAATGGGGTGTTAAGTCTATCTCCACTTTTGATGGGTTAAGGTGGGGATAAATCGGCGGTAGGTCCTTGTGAATATCCCCCGAAGTGCGGGTTCCTGCGTTTTATTTAATTAGGCCGCCGGGTGGGCCAGGTCCCGGGGGCAATTAAAACTAATGATGGGGGGCCCCCTGTAGCCCCGGGGACCAACACCTCCCTGGGGCTATAATGAATTATAATGCATGGGGGGCTGGAGCCCCCCCACGCAGACCCGGGGACCACCACCTCCCCGGGGCTATATTTAAAAATAATGCACGGGGGCTCCAGCCCCACCACGCAGCTCCAGGGACTGCCACCTCCCCGGGGCATAATTTTTGTGGGAGGGTGGTCATGCAGCCCCCCTCATGAAGCTGTAGATGGCCCTGGGGACCGTCACCCCCCAGGGCCAGCTCCAGCAATGTGATGGGGTGCCCACCCCCAGGACATTGCAGTTTGCTATGGCTTAGCAGGAGCACTGCTCCCACCAAGCCATAGCAAACTCTGGTCCGCTTCATTGAAGCGAGAGCGTTGAAAATGCTCTTGTTTCCATGAAGCGGAGCAGAATTGCTTTTGGACAGAGGGAGCTGCATGTTTGCAGTTCCCTCTGTCCAAAAGCAATGCCGGCTCCCACAGGAGACGGGGAGCCGGCAAGGACCACGGGGGCCTTGAGGTTCCCCCGTGGTCCCCAACATGGTGGCCATGCCCCGGGGGATGGGGTCCCCAGGGCCATAAAGGCCCGGGGAGGGGGGCCGCGTTGGGAACTGTTGCATCTCATCGCTGTGTTTTCGGACTCTTCCCTCTGCGGCTGTTTTGCCTTGTAGATTTTGATGCATTTGAGGTACTTTGTAAAGAAATCACGCATTCATAGTTTTCTATCGAAAGAATTGCTTGAAACCTTTTAAAAGTCATATTTTGAGTTGTTTGTGTTGGATTTTTGTCATTTCGGTCTTGTCTGGTCTAGATAAAGATACTTTATTTTTCTAAACTGTTGTTGTGTCCAGTTGTAGTATTTTCACTGTGTTACTGTGTGTGTCATGTGCAAATACTTTACACATTGCCTCTGGGATAGGCCTGTCTGCTCGTGCCAAGCTACCAAGGGGGTGAGCAGGGGTTATCTAAGTGTATAATTCCCTTATCCTGACTAGAAGGAAGGGTCCCTACTTGGACAGGGTGCATACCACTGCCAACTGGAGACCCCGATTTCTAACACAAACTAACCTAGCAAGCACACATAGCTAACAAGAGTATGACACATAATTAATGACTAGATCCAGGAAGCACATTTTGAATTAGGAGAGCACTAACCAAGTTAACCAAAGTTTGTTCAGCTAAATTAAGACATTGAACTAAAGACAACTCCTAAGTTGTTTTCATGTGACAAACATTTCAATGATCAGAAACTGCACCAAAGACTTGCACCTAGAGTGTGAATAAAACATTTGAGTTCTCAAGCGCACCATTAATCTGAGCATGAGAAAAACAAGCAATTCAAGAGTTGCAAATGTGTGTGTCTGTATCAAAACACGAATGATTGTTGTGGTTAAAATTCAATACTGTAGTGTTTTGGAGAGAACTAGGGGGCAGATTTACAAGAAAGTGATGCATCTGTAGAAATGCGTCACTTTCCCTGTGCCACCCTGAGAAACCCTTGCGCCACCATGGTGCAAGGATTGACAGATGCGTCAGAAATTCTGATGCATCTGTTGGCACAAAAGTCAGGCATTGCTGGAGTCGTGTTGCAAGCACGACGCAACTCCAGCAATGTATGTTGAGGTCTATTCTCACTACACTGCGTCACTCCTTAAGCCTGATTCAAGCAGGCATAAGGTTTTGACGCAGTTGCGTCCTAGAAGTGGCGCAGTGAAATCTTGTAGATTGCACTGCGTCACTTCTACGAGGCTTTCCTGCGTAGGAACGCCCACCCTGCACACATTATACCTGACGCAGGTATAATGTGATGCAGGGCTTTACAACGTGACGCATCTCTCTAGATGTGTCACGTTGTAAATGGGCCGCATTTTTAAGTCACCGCTGCGTCACAAAAAGTGATGCAACGGCGGCACAAAAATGACGCAAGGGGCTTGTAAATCTGCCCCCTAGGTATTATTAAATGTTCTGTATTTCAGTTATTCAAGACGGCTGAGAAGAAACTCAGAACAAGAAGGCCAAAGAGCATAGTGGGTGCACAGTGTGAAGGAGCACGATAACCTGACGCTTCACTGGTCTTCAATCATCCCCCTTGTGTCCCCCAATCCCTTCAACGTTATTTTGGACCGAGTGTAGATTACACTCACTCTAGAAAGCATGGTTGGGCATAGGTGACTTAGCAGTGTGCATTGCCCCTGCTGGACCAGAGCGGATCACAGATTAGTCAATCTGTTTTGAGTTATTGATAACATGTGTCTAACAAGAATTATCTCCAGGTTTTGGTCTTTCTTCGGTTCCTTGGTGGTTAACTAAGTTGCTCAAACCACTTAACTTTGTATCACATTTCTCTACATCTCTTGCCCATGATAATCAGTTCATTAGCTTCTTCGATTCAAGAAGTATTTCCTTCAATATCATGCTCTGCAGTGAATGAAGAGTTGTCATCTGATAAATGGTCTCCTTTATTCAGACATGATTCCACTAGATATGGAAACAAAGGAGAAGGCTCCTTGGTGGTTAGAACATCTTCACACTTCACTGGAACAGAAGGGCTATTTACAATTCTTCCCCAGATCTATGGTTAGAATCAGATGCAAGCATGTCTGGTTGGGGAGCTCTTTGTGGCCAGTTCTCATATGGGGGGATGGACTCTGAAGGAGTATGAAGGAGTAATCCATACACATAATTGCCAGCTTCTTTGAAACGCAGACTTCTATGCATGATTTTAAAAAAATATATATATTTTATTGAAGTTTTAAAGATACAAACACCGGTAAAAGATCTGCATCAACATCATCATGTATTAGTCAAAGAAAATGAATAGGTACATGTCATTCTTGAAAAAACAGCTCGGCCGTACACAGGGAGATGGCCCCACAGTACCGAAGACATGCTCCACATGCCCACCCTCCTCTCCCCTTCTCCTGCTTCCCTATTCCACAATAATCCCACATGCACTCCCCATCCCTCTAAGGTGTGTGTGTTAATACATAAGTTTGCTGGGGATCCCAAATATCTCTCGGCCTGGAGACCGGAGGGAGGAGCTCGGCATATATGAGAGATTGTTCCTGCCATAGTATAAGGTCTTGGATCCAGTGCTTGAATTTTGGCACCCTGCCCCTTCTCCACCTGCAAGCCACCTGTCTTTTTGCCAACAAGAACTCTAGTGTAGCAAATTTCCTATAAGCGGCCTCAATTTCCTCAGTATACCCCAGAAAGGCCATAATGGGAGACATCGGAAACGGCGCCCCTACCATCTCTCCGAGCGCTTCTAGGATCTGCCGCCAATATGCCATGCTAGGTTCACATTCCCATGCTAAGTGCAGAAAGTCTACGTTTCCCCACCCACACCTGTCACATCTATCATCTTTCCGGATCTGAAACCTATGCATCTTGGCCGGGGTGTAATACAGGCGGTGAAGAAATTTGTAATGTATTATCCTCAAGCGGCTATTTGCCGATATGCTTCCTGTCTGATTACAACAATATGTCCACTGTTTATCCAACAGGGGTATGCCCAAATCTGCCTCCCATCGAGTCCTGGAGGCAGCGGGAGTGCGTGCCACCGATGCCTGCGTGTGGTGGTATAGCAGGGAAACTACGTGAGATCGGGAAGTACACTGTAGAATTATATGTAGTGGGCCAAGCATTTGTGGCTCTCGAGGGAAGTCAGGTGTGGTAGCCTTGACGCTCTGGTGGAGTCTCACATACATGAACAACTCCATAGACGTGGGTTCACTGTTATGGAAAAATTGTTCCTTGGTTTTAAAAAGGCCATTATTGTAGAGGTCTCCCCACGTGTTAAATATGAATTTGTGCAGCATTCGCTGACAAACCACCTCTCCCGCTACCTCAAGGTCCGGGGAGTGTGAGAGTTGTAGTCTTGGTGAATTTAGCATCGGTATTTTGAGTCTATCAGCTATTTCCCTCCATGCCGCATTGGTGCAGTCTACAGTGGTGGGGTCCGAATCCCTGCCCTTGGGTTTATGCGCAATAAATCCTGCTAGTGGAATGGGATCCACATATATCCCTGCTCGCTAAGTGCGGCATGTACGGGGGAGAGTAAAACCAGTATGTGGCATAGTGTACCTGCGCACACTTATGTAGTATAGTTTTATGTCCGGTGCTTCAAAGCCCCCTTGTGAAAAAGGGCGAGTTAAGGTGTCCCATTTTAGCCTGGGTTGTCTCCCCCCCACGCCAATCTGATCAGCTGCGATTGGAGCATTTTAAAAAAATGTTGGCCTAGGTTGTACGGTATGTTTAGAAACAGGTACAGCAGCTTGGGTAGTATTATCATTTTTAGGTCGAGCCTTGACAGCGCATGCGCTGTCTGCAAGACCTGCTGTAATCTATAAAACCACTCTATTCCCTCCTCCTGCTTATTATTTGTTCATTTCAGCGTCTCTCTTCTTTGCTGTCTCCTGTCTCGTTTCCTGAGCCGATAGCTCATTTCCTTCAAGGGCTCAGGAGCACCAGTAAAGTACATTGTACTTATGCTCACTGTTGTTATTTCCTGTGTGTAAGAACTTTTTTATTATCTTTATTGATGCTTTTGGCGTCGCTGCTTTCCCAGTTTTCATTCCCCTCTGCGTTATAAGCCCTCCCCCACCCTCTGAGCACACACAGCCCCTGCAGCAGTTCTTTTGGCGTCGCTGCTTTCCCAGTTTCATTCCCCTTTGCGTTATAAGCCCTCCCCCACCCTCCGAGCGCCCACATTTGGGGCATGAATAGGTCAGTTAAGGTCTGTTCCCAATCGCTGCACTCTCCGTGCTCTTTCTCCACATTCCCTAACACCACCTTTCTGGCTCTGAACGTAGTAAGACGTATGTATGTCACATCAGTGAACAAGCATTGTAAATGCAGTTGGTCTCGCATTTGTTTGAGTTGGAGCTATTGGCATTGTAAATGGTAATGTATTTTACTTATGTGTTATGGAGGCTATGTAAGTGGTGTGTAGTTGAACTATGTGGATTAGATTGGATTAGTTAGTTGTGTAATTGTGTGGCGTGTAATTGTGTGGTGTGGAGTGGATTTGTGTAGTGGCATTATGTGGCATAGTGTGCTGTGGAAATATATGGTTAGCAATTATTTGGCATTCAGTGTAGTGGTATTATGTGGAGTGGGATTGTGTGTTGTGGAGTGGTAAGTAGTACAGTTTAATTATGTGTTGTGCTGTTGAATTATGCGGCACGATGTGGAATCGTGTGGTGTGTATTGGATGTATGTGGTGTGTTGTGTAATTGTGTTGTTGAGTTGTATTATGTGGTTTGGTGTTAAATTATGAGGTGTGCATTGTAAATATGTGGAGCTGAATTGTTTGGCATGGAACTGTGCGTAAAGCTTTGCGTTTTTGGTGACGGAAAAGAACAAATAGGTAGGAGCTAAGCATCAGATCTGTGTGTTTAAAAAAAAGGAAACAGTTGGAGATATTGGCATTGTAAATGTAAATGTCTCTTACCTATGTGTTATGGATTGGAGTGGTTGTATATGATGTGTACCAATTATGTGATTTGGATTGGACTTGTTAGTTGTGGTATTGTGTGGTGTGAAACGGTGTGGTGTGGATTTGTGTAGTGGAATTATGTGGTATGGTGTGCAGTTGTATTATGTGGATAGTAATTATGTGGAATTATGTAGAGCCGGGCTGAGTGTAATGGAGTGTAAGTATGTGGAATGGTATTTTGTGTTATGGAGTGTTATGTAGTGGAGTTTAAAGAAGACATTATGTACAATTGAATGACTCTTTTAAAAAAAAAATAACAAAAAATGTCTTCTAGTATTTTTGTCCTTGCAAGGCTGGCAACCTCTTTCTGTCTGTTGTAATGCTTGTTTGTTACAGCTTTTTTTTGTTATGAATGGAGGGACAAACAATAGGAGGGTGGAGATTGAGAAATAGTACCTGAATTACAACACAAGCAGCGGACAGACACTAGGAGAGAGTCAACAGATGCCAGATTCCGAGAGCACACTGAGGTGGTGCTAAGTAATGCTGAAGTGGTGCTGAGATGGTGGTGTGCTGGTGCAGATGTGATGCTCAGGTGATGCTGAATGATACTCAGGTGGTGCTAAGTGATGCTGAGGTAGTGGTGTGCTGGTGTGGAGGTGATTCTGAATGTTACTGAGGTGGCGCTGAGTGATGCTGAGGTGGTGCTGAGTGACGCTGTGGTGCTGAGTCATGCTGAGGTGGTGGTGCTGCGATGGTGCTGTGTTGAGGTGATGCTCTGCTGATGCTGAGGTGGTGCTGCATGGGTGCTGAGTTGCTGCTGAGGTGGGGCTGCGTTGGTGGTGGTGCACTGATGTAAAAATGGTGCTGTGCTGATGTTTATGTTGTGCTGCGCTGGTGCTGAGGTGGTGCTGAGTGATGCTGAGTTGGTGGTGCTGCACTGGTTCTGAGGTGGTGCTGAGCTGGTTCTCAGGTGGTGCTGAGTGATGTTGAGTTGGTGCTGTGCTGAGGTGGTGGTGCGATGATGCTGAAGTGGTGCTGTGTCAGTGCTGAGTTGCAGCTGAGGTGGGGCTGCATTGGTGGTGGTGCACTGATGCCGAGATATTGCTGTGTAGTGCTGATGTTAAGGTGGTGCTGCGCTGGTGCTGATGTGGTGCTGCGCTGCTGCTGAGTTGGTGCTGCACTGGTGGTGGTGTACTGATGAGGAGGTGATGCTGTGCTGATGCTGACATGGTGCTGAGGTGATGTTGAGGTAAGGCTGAGTGATGCGGATTCCCTCACCACCACCACCCTTTAACAGTGTCCCTTAAGGCTCCATAATCACTAACGTTCAGATGCATTTAATTAGTTATAAAGTGCCACTCATACCAGTGTAGGGTGTCAGAGCACTTTGCATCACACACAAATTACACAGAGGCAATTAATCATATGTGTATAAATTAGCATAAAGAAAATGTTACATAAGACAGTGCAATACAGGGTGTAGGATTCACAGGTCATGCAGATTGGTAGGCAGCATTGCTAAAGAGTGCTTGGGCCCCAGAAGCACCAAATCAGAATTGAAAACAGAACACCATAGTTGGGGGTTCTCTTAAATATTAAGAATCGATTTCTACCCAGATAAACCCTTTTTGCAACATTAATATTTACTCTAATCTTTACTTTGCAGTGCATGCAGTTCTTTGATGACAGTTATACATTTACTGTTCTGTTAGGATTTTAACTTATAAGCTGCAAGTAAAAGAAAGCAGCAGCCCACTGACCTATTTACATTTTATGCACTTTGTGATCTGCATGATTATGGTACACTTTCTTTTCGGCCAGCATATTAACCCTCTGCGCTACCTTGCGGTGAGTTAAAACTTCTTCCATTAGACAACTCCATCTCTCCAGCAAGAACATTAATCACCTGAGTTATCTTGACATTTTTATTGTCTGGAAATTGCTGGAGGCCAGGAACGTGTCAGCCAGTGCTTTAAAAAGCAAAATAAACTCGAAGTCAGTATCCAGTGCGATCGCACTGCCTTTGTGCTGGCCATGTGTTCTTGTTCTGCATTTATTTAATGTAGTACATTCAAATGCACATTTTACAGGGGACATTTTTCCAGAAGGAAACCTTTTGGCCTCAGCGCTAAACTGACCAGGAGAGACTTCGAACTCCTCAGCCAGCAGCCAAGCACAGGTCCTGGAGGGGAGGAAAGAACACAAGCAGCATGCATATTAAAGTATCATTTGAAGCGTTGATTTAATGGAACTGAAACAATGCACTGTGTTTAAGTAGTGGTTTAACTTTTTACATGATTTAGAGCTGCAGTAGCTAGAAAGCATGGCTGGCTGCTGCTGGCTTTGGACAGGAAGGACAAGACAAGAGAGCCAGGGTGGTTTCAAGGGACCCGTTAAAGAGGAAATCAATGCCAGTTATAGCCTTGTGGGGCCCAGAGCTGCTGTCGCAGTGTTTTTGTGCCTGTTTCTTGAGGAAATTAAAGGAGGCAAACTTAAAACCACAATAATTAATTGCTTGCATTCTAAGCCAGCCTGTGAGCTGCCTTAGGGAAGAATACAAAAGAATGCCAGTCACATAGAGGGAACTGGGAGGGTGAATGCTGCAATAAAACTTAAGCAGCTACGTCTGAGCACCCACAGTGGAACACGAGGTTGAAAACATAATAAAATAGTCACCCCACAAGCAGATCAACAGAACAAAGCGTAATGATATTGTACACAGTCCCTGCTCCTTGGAGGAAAAAGGAAGGACAAAGAGGGAGGACTGGCCACTAGTAAGCAAGGATTTTTAAGGGACATTGAAACAAACAAATGAGAAGCAATGAATGGCATTTGGCCCACAGAGATATATGTATACTGAAGTATACAAGAGGTCGTACGCTTACGCTCGACCTAAAAAGTATACAAGAGTTCGAACGCTTACGCTCGACCTAAAAAGGTGGAAGTCGAATCAGCCATTCACAGCACTCTAAATAAAAATAGCTGCTAAGTATATAACCACGTTTAAAGGAACACATTTGTGATAGCGACACCCCTTCTTTCTCCTCTCCCTGTCCCTCTATTCTCCACCTTTCCTCACTCTATTCTCCACCCATCCTCTCTCTCTTTCCCTGCCTTATGCAACGGCGCCGTGGTATATGACCATGTTTAAAGGAACAGGTGCCATAGCGACACCCCCTTCTTTCTCCTCTCCCTGTCCCTCTATTCTACATACTTCCTCATTCTATTCTCCACCCTTGCTCTCTCTCTTTCGATGCCTTCCGAAACGGCGCTATGGGATGAATGGAGACATTAAGGAGCAGTCTGGAAGTACAAGACGGAAAAGTGGGCACAGAGACACCAAAATCTACTTTCTACCAAGGTATAGTCACAAATATGCATTTGAGGCTCTCTCAGATCTTGCAGACATGCCTGGTGCCTCCTTTTTTAAAACGCTCCAAGCAAAATTACATTTTGCCGTTTTAGTGCTCCCTCTTTCCTGGCAACTGGGGAATATTTGCAGACTGCATTTGCAACATGGTAGACCACTGTTGGTTGTCTGATAGTGCTTGCCTAGTTTCAGTAGTCAGTATAACACCAGCCGTGCCATAGCCCGCTGTGTTATTTACATTTCAGTATGTTCTCTGTAAGGAATGCCAGTATTACTTTGCAGCTGTGCATTCGAATCAGTCTGGCTGTCGTTTTAGTTCATGATATCTATTCAGCTTATAACACTTTCTCATTTGTTAAAGTTAGAGCTGTTGATGTTAAAATTACCAATGGCAATACCGCTTTGCAAATATAATTACTCCACTGCAAATAAAAAGAAAAGTAAAAAACAGTGTCATTTTAAACCCCAACAGCTCAAACTTTTACAAATGCGAGACCTATTGCATTGCATATGCTTGTTATTAATGATATGCGTCCCGCCATAGAGAGGGGTAGAACGATCCAACAAATTATCATGTCCGTAAGGGATGTCAAAGCACAACCTTAGTTTACCGTATCAATTCTGTCCTGTCCCGAGTGATAGTTATTCCTAAGTACTTTACATCTGTCTGGCACCATTCTATAGAGTAATCCAGAGGGTACGGGCGAGTAGCTATGGTTAATAGAGACAGTTGCGTCTTTGTCCAATTAATTGTGATTCCCGATATCCCTCCAAAGGCGTTGAATTCCCGTAATATGGGGTTTAGGCTAATCTGCGGATCTCGCACGTATAAAGTAAAATCGTCCGCATAGAGGGATATCAGAATTTGTCTGGTGGGGTACCGAATCGCATGCTCGCGGTATTTATGGCGGATCTTCGGCGCTAGTGGCTCGATAGCCATCGCGAATTATAGAGGCAACAGCGGGCACCCCTGTCTCGTCCCGCGTGATACTGAAAATGGGGCAGAGCACCCGCCATTCACCAACACCCTGGCCTGCGGTTGCTGGTACAATAGCGCTATCCAAGAGAGGAAACCAGAGGGGACCCCCATTCTCCTCAGCACCCCCATGAGTTAACTCCATTCCACCGAATCAAACGCTTTGGTGGCATCTAAGAAGACCGCCACTGCCTCTGTGTCCGGGTCTACATCCTGTAACAGCGAGAATAGAGTGCGCAGATTATGTGAAGTCAAGCGACCCGGAATGAACCCCGCCTGGCCGGGCAGAACTAGGGAACTCATAAGGAGATTTAGCCTATTCGCAAGTACCTTGGCTAAGATCTTGATATCGCAATTTATAAGGGATAGTGGCCGATACGATTCACATCTATCCCCAGGCTTCCCGGCAGTAAGTAGTGAGACTATGGTCGCTTCTCTCATGCGCTGAGGAAGGATTTCATCCTCCCTAGCTTCGTCGTATACCCCCTTGAGAATTGGGACCAAATAAACTACATACATCTTATAAAAATCAGCCAGCAGACCATCCGAGCTGGGTGCTTTGCCACATCAGAGCTGCATTATTGTAGCCCTAATCTCGTCCTCCTCGATCTCCGCCGCCAGGAACTCTCTTTGTGCCTCCCCAAGCCACCCCACCGCCACATCTTCCAAATATGTATCCAAGGAGATAGCCGGCTGCCCCTTAGAGGAATACAGTGTAGAGTAGAATGTAGTGGAAGTCTGTAGGATATTGGCCGTGTCCTTATGTAGGTTATCACTCACTTCCCTTATCTCCAGCATGTAATTGGCAAATCTAGGGCGGCTGATTTGGTCCACGAGTGCCTTCCTGGCCTTTCTCCCTCTCCATACCTGCGCGCTTTGTGATATCGCCCCCGGAACAGGCGTTTCCTGTCAGCTGTTTCCCTCTACCCCGTTCATTTATCCCGAAGGGCAATTTGTGTTTTTGCTGGGGGGGAATCTACTAGCAGTTGTTCCATCATCTTGAGGTCTGCCTCTAAGCGGGTGAGGGTGTTGCGTATATCCCATAGCACTCCACCCCCTTTCGCAATGCATATGCCCCTAATCATTACCTTGAACGTCTCCCATACAGTGGTGAGGCGTAACACCGATCTAACATTTCTTTGGAAAAATTCCTGTATCTCTTGCCCCAACTCTGTTCTAAATGAGGCATCCACCAAGGTCATGGGATTGAGTCTCCAGGCAATGTGAGGCATGCACTGTGATGAGGGGACGAGCGTGATTTGGACCTTGGAATGATCTGACAAAGTATTAGCAAGGTGCTGAGCGTGTGTCACCCATGATTCCATCCCCTGGATACTCTCCAGCAATCTATTCTGGACCAGGTCGAGTGTATTGCAAAATAGTGAGTTCCTTCTTTTAGTTGAGGGTGCAAATGTCTCCATGCATTAATTAGACAATGGTGTGCAATGATCTACTGCATCTGCTTCTGTGTGGCTGTGTAGTGATGTGGTTGTGGGTTTGATCTATCCTCATGAGATTCCAAGGACGTATTGAGGCCCCCCCCATAGCACATATGTGGACCCTATGTCCAACACCTTCCCCCAGAGAACATTATAAAAAGAAGGATCATCTACATTTAGCCCGTAACAACACACAAGTGTGACGGAACATGACGCCAGCCTTCCCAACATAATGCTATATCGCCCCTGTGCATCCTGCTGCGACCCCACCTGCTTTTTATTAGTATCGCCGTTCCTCTGGCATATGTGGAGTATGTGGGAAAACCTCTATGTGCCGCCCAGCGAGACGCAAATGTAGGGTCCCCTCTAGGCACCATATGCGTTTATTTTTTTTCTCAAACATATTTTTATTAGTTTTTTGTTTTTTTGTACAAATTATATCATACGACAGAAATATCAAGTCACCCCTCACAGGGGGTCCCAAGATGCAATGAGACTGTAAGTGGCTAATAACACTTAACATTCCATATCCGCCCAACCCCGGTATCACTGGATTGCTAAAAAAGGTTACTGTTCCTTGTATTGACGGGGTGTGGGTGAGGCCTCTAACAACTTTTAATGATAGTCAGTGTGTGTCCCATCTTTCTTTTGCGATGGGAAGAACATTGAATCCCTCTGCAGAGGGAGGCACCTGAACAGTTCACATTTATGCAGCAACATTCCCCAACCAGGGGGGAAACGGAAACAACAAACGCAAAAAAGGAAAGAGTAAAAAACAAACCCTCCCTCCCTCCCCCCTCCCCGACAATGGTGGCGGCGGCGTACAAACATCCAGACTGACTATGGCCGTGTAAGGCAGATTATAGTTGAAAAAGATGAAGAGCTCTAATAGACGAAGGGCATACAGCAGACGGTAGGCCTCGTGAGAGGAAGTCCACCAAAGGTCCCCATTTGAATTCAAAGTTCTTAAAGTCATCTCGAAAGACATCAGACATTCGTTCCAGACTGAGAAGTTTCCACAATCTAGAATGCCACAGGGAGATCGCTGGTGCTTTCCTCCTTTTCCAGGCGGCTGCCAGGGTAACTTTCGCGGCGCCTATACATAGCCACAAGATTGTTTTGTCTGCTCGTGTCTGATGTTCTAGTGCAGGATCACGAAGACCTAAAAGGACCCCCGCCATGGTGGTTGGAATAGGGTACCCCAAGATATCCTTAATGTGCGCGAGTATTTCCTCCCAGAAGGGGCGAATAGTCGGGCAATCCCACCAGATATGTTTAAAATCTCCCAGTAACCCACACCCTCTCCAGCATCTATCAGAAGTGTTGGGAAAGATCTGCTTGAGCCTAGAGGGGTGGAGGTACCAGTCCATCACGGTCTTTAGGTGGGCTTCCCGTAGATCAGAGGAGTGATTGAAACGTGTAATGTCTGTCCATAGGTGTCCCCATTCAATATCCGAGATGGGACGTTTTTGAATGTCTTCCCACATGGACATGTATCGCGGTCTCGGGGAAACTGTAGTGGTGAGAAGAAATTTGTATATGAATGAGATCGCTCCCTTCATAGTTGTGGTCTTGGTAAGGAAGGATTCGAATTTAGTGAGGGGCCGGGTAGCTGCGTCGCGCATTTGCGGTGTGAGGGCCCAGTGCATCAGTTGGGTGTAGTGGTATCGTTCTATGTTTCCCAAGTTATAGTCCCGCTGGCAATTGTCGAAGGTGAGCGGGTCATAATTATGGAAAAGGTGGGTCAAAGCAAGACAGCCCCCCTCCCTCCAGGCATCAAAAGGCCCCTCCTGAGTACCCGGCGGGAATTCAGGATTAAAATGTAGCGGTGTAAACGGGGAAGGGAAAGAGGTCCACCTATCGTCTCCCGCTACTGTGTCCCATACTTTCAGTGTAGTGCGCGTGGGTGTAGCGATGTATGTGTTTGGGGGTCTATCTTTTTTAGGGCGCCAGATCAGGTCCCAGATGGTTCTCCCAGTCACGCTACGGTCCATATGCAGCCAATGTTTGTCGGATTCCCTATTCGACCACTCGACCAAGACTCTTAGCTGCGCTGCCTTGTAATATAACTGGATGTCAGGGAGGCCTACTCCCCCCTCCGAGCGAGGGCGCCGTAGCAGGGAGAAGGAGAAACGGGCACGCCCCCCTTGCCATATAAAATGCAGGATCATAGTCTTAACTCGGCGGAAGAAGTCCCTTTCTAGCTCTATGGGTAGGGCCTGGAATAAATAAAGAATCTTAGGAAGGAGTGTCATTTTTACTGCGTGAATCCGGCCCAGCCAGGATAGGAAGAGGGGCCTCCACTTTATAAGTTCCGCTTGGATGCGGTTGAGAATGGGTGGAAAATTAGCCGCATATAGCCTCTCAATCTTTGGTGTCAGTTGAACCCCTAAATACTGTATGGAAGAGGAAGCCCATGCGAGGGGGGTAAGGGGTTGGAGTCTGTGGACCTCTGTTGATGGCAAAGTGAGGTTAAGGATATAGGATTTGCTCAAATTTATTTTAAAGCCTGCAACTAATTCGTAACGTTTAAGTTCTGTCTGCAGGGCTGGGAGAGATACGGCCGGTTCGGAAAGGGACAGGAGAACATCGTCTGCGAATAGGGAGATTTTGTGTGGTTCCCCAGTGAATGGTATACCCCGACTACTGGGATTATCTCTAATTTCCATTGCTAGGGGCTCAATGCTAAGGGCGAAGAGTAAAGGTGAGAGGGGACACCCCTGTCTAGTGCCTCTAGAGTGGAAGAAGGAGGCTGAGCTAACCCCGTTAACTATCACTCTAGAGCGAGGTTGTCAGTAATTAGCTTGGATCATGGTTAGAAATTTAGCTGAAAATCCGAATGCCTTGAGGGTGTGGAACAAGAACGCCCAATTAACGCGATCAAAAGCTTTCTCAGCGTCTAGGCCCACTAGAACAGCAGGGATCTGACGTCTGTTGGCCTTTTCAATGAGATGGATAATTCTACGGGTGTTGTCGTGAGTTTGGCGGCCCTTAATGAATCCGGACTGGTCCGGATGTATGAGGTCAGGCATGAGATCATTCAGTCGTTTGGCTATGATGGAGGAATATAATTTGGCATCTAGGTTGAGAAGGGCAATAGGGCGATAGGAGGCACAATGTTGGGGATCCTTTCCGGGCTTCGGTATCACTGAGATCATGGCTTCAGTCATAGATGCAGAAGGTTCCCCGGCTTCGGCCATCTTGTTGAAAAGTCGCGTAAGGTAGGGGCAGATGTCTGGGGCAAAGGTCTTATAGAAAAGGGCGGTATACCCATCCGGACCTGGGGCTTTGTGGGGCTTAAGGGCTTTAATCGCTAAATTGACTTCTTAATAGGTGAAGGGAGCGGAGAGTAACTCATTCCATTCGTTGGAAACCTGAGGTAGGGGCAACGCACAGAGATACTCCTGTTGGGTGTCAGTATCTAGGTCATCCCCGGAGTACAGAGCGTCATAAAATGAGCCAAAGAGTTCGGCTTTGTCTTCATCCTTGTGCGTAACATCCCCAGCGGGGCCCACAATGCCCCCTATGTATTCTTTCTCCCGTTTATCTCGTAGTTGCCTGGCTAAATGTTTACCAATTTTATTGCTTTGGGAGTAAGATAAGTGGCGGAGTTTAACCCCTTCGATGCTCATGACGAGCTCAGCTCGTCATGCTGCGCGGTCGCGCTGTGCGCATGACGAGCTGAGCTCGTCACGACCACACCCGCGATCGGAATGTCCAGCACACGAGCGGAATTCCGATCGCGGTCAAGGGGTTAAGGAGTGTGAACTCAGCTCTGTTATTATAAATGGCACGAAGCTTGCCGCGGAGTGCTGTCAAATGTCGGAGAGTCTGCCGAGTGGGGTTCAGTTTGTGGGCATTTTCGACAGAGGACAGTTCCTGCTCTAGTTGTTCTCTTTCCCTAGCACGTTGCGTGTTTAGTGCTGAGTTAAGTGCAATACATTCCCCTCGGAAGACTGCTTTGAGTGCGTCCCAGGTGGTAAACTCCGATGTGTCCTCTGGTTTGTTAACCGCAAAAAAGTCTTTAATAGTGTCTCTGAGTTTAGCACAGGATTCTTTATCTCTCATTAACGATGCCAGAAAGTACCACCTGGGTGCAGTCGGTGCGTCCCCGCGCCAGGACAGACAGATGGAGAACAAGCTATGGTCGGACACAGAAAGAGGGAAGATTTTGGCGTCCTGAAGGGAACCCAGAAGGGACTGACTAATAAAAATATAATCAATCCTGGAGTATGTGCGGTGCACATGTGAGTAAAAGGTATAATCCCGTGTTTGTGGGTAAATAGTACGCCATGAGTCTAGTAAGCCTGGGTCTTGGATTCGTTGTTGAGTGTCAGCGGAAAAAGAGCCCAGTTCGGAGTGCTGTGAGTGTGTGCTGTCCATTTCCTTATGCCAAGTCAAATTGAAGTCTCACATGAGGACTATCTGTCCTTCCGCAAAATCCAGCATTTTCCCCAGCAGCGTGTGTAGGAATAGTGTCTGACCAGAATTGGGCGCGTATATTGCTACAAAGGTGCATATCTTCCCTCTGAGACGGCCCTTGACCATGACCCATCGGCCCTCCTTATCGCTAAGAACATCTAGGGGTTGGAATTGTATGGTAGAGCGGAACAGTATTGCCACTCCCCTATGCTTGGTAAGTGCCGAAGATCGGTAGATTAAGGGGTATTGTTTGTGTCTAAAGTGCGTGTCTTCGGTTCTGGCGAGATGTGTCTCCTGGAGCGCCACCACATCTAAATGGTGGTCGATAATATACCTCCAAACTTTCTGGCGTTTTTGAGGGGAATTAAGCCCTTTGACATTCCAGGTTCAAATTGTAACTGTCATAGTATCAGCAGTGGATGTACAAAATCTGTAGAAGCCCCCTTATCCCAAGTATGTACTGCGACGTCGCCAGCCCCCCGAGAAGGTTGTGTTGCTCATTCATCCCAACCGAAGGTATACAAGTACCCCAGGGCCCGCCAGAGCTAAATGATAAAAAGCCGCCACCAAGTCCCCTCCCCAACCCGCCCCAAACCCCCAACCAAAGAGAACAAACATAGATAGGAATACGATTCCAAAATTTGTTAACAGAGCTCCGCCGGGAGCGCATAACTCCCACGGAGACCAGGGGGGACAACGGGTCCGAGGTCCCCGTCCACACCCACCCCGGCTACAAATTCAAAAAAGGAAAGCTTAACATTGTCTAGACACGGCTGAAAAACAGTGGCAAGCATAATCCCTCCCATAGTGAAAGTTCTATAGGTCGTCAGCAAAGGAGGATAAGGCGCGTTAAGGAATGCTGCCAACCCTGGTGGTGTCAACCCTGATAAATGCAAAAGAAACCGCACATAGATAGCGCCAACATATCGCTCTGAGCAGGTGTAAAAAAAAAAAAAAACCCAAACTAAAGGCATAGTTCTTACTTTGAGAAGGGGACAGTCCATAATCGTTCGAGTCCTTCTCCAGGTAACCGGGGTCTCCAAAAAGTCCGGGCCCAGGCATATCATGGTGTAGACGATCTCGGAGTGTGGCCGGAGAGCTTCATTGAAGGCTGTGATCCATCCCAGCCTTCGGCCATCGCCGGGGAGAAGAGCCAGTAAACAACAAGAAATCGCAGAGGACCAGAACCCCCATTGGGCTCAGGGGAATGGCAGACCCTCGACCCAGAGGAGAGCCTCAACCAGTCATCGTCGGCCCCTGCGGCGTGCTTGCCGACCACCCAGAAGTCGTTGGTGTTCCTCGTGATTGGGCTCCATTTTTGTCTGATATGGCGTCCGAGTCGCCCATCAGGAGGCCCAAGAGCTCCAGACCCTCCTTCAGATCGGTGATGTGGTGGCGTTTGTTCTTAAAATCAAAGCTTAGTCCAAATGGATATGTCCACCTGTACCGAATTTGGTCCTCACGGAGCTTGGTAGTAATGCTTCTAAACAATTGTCTCCGTGCCAGAGTTGCCGGAGCTAGATCTTGGTAGATGGAGCACGAATAATTTTGGAATGAAATGGAGCTCTTTGCCCTGGCCGCTTGGAGGACCGCCTCTTTCACTTTGAAAGAATGGAATTTTGCTAGGATATCGCGCGGTCTTTTCTTCTCACCAGGCTGTGTGATGCCCACACGGTGTACCCTGTCCAGTTTGATTTTAAGTGTTTGGGGGGTCATAATCTCTGCAAACAGGCCCTCCACGAAGGCCGCCAGATCGGGCCCCTCTGCGCCCTCTTCAAGATCTCTAATACGTACATTCTCTCTCGGTGACCGATTTTCAAGGTCCTCCGTCTTGAGTAAAGATTGGTGGAGCTGTTCCTGAAGTTGGCGGACATCCTCCCGCAGCTCTGTAGTTAGTCGCTCTTGCTCCTGAGAATGTGTCTCCAGATCGAGGACCCTAGTGCCCACGGAGTCTACATCTTGTTGGAGGGAGGTCAGCCGATCTGTTAAATCTGCCCGCAGTTGCTCTATGGAGGTTTTAATATCCTTGCGGAGTTCCGTTTTGAAATCTTTGAACATAGCCGCCAAATCTGCTTTTTTGAGGGCCATTGCAGTGGCTCCTGTGTCCCCTCGCAGCGTCGGGCACTTGTCTGAGGGAATGAAAAAGTCTGAGACTTTACCCGTCTGCTTGCTCGTCGTCTTCTTTGGCGGCATAGGATGCGGACCAGGCAGGCCCCTGAGTAGCTGTCTGAGAAGATGAAGCTGCTGTGCTCCCAATTGCAAGCGACTGAAATGGAGGATTGAGGCAGAGGGAGCGCTGTCAGGTTCCCAGGCGTGGATTCTGCGAGGGGTATACGGTCTCCCAGTTAGGAACGCCTCACGGGGAGTGGGTCATGGCTAGTTGGCACCAGCAATGCCATGTAGGAGTGCGACCAGCGAGTAAGGACCAATGAGGGGTGGCGTAGACTGTGTCCCAACCGGTCGTGCCTGTGTGCAGTGGCTGCCCGCCGAGAGTCGTTGACGTAGGCTGGGTCCGGCCTTCAGGCGCTAGTAGCCGCTGGCGTCGTGGTGTGAGGAGGCCGAGGTCCCCCAGCGCGCGGGTCCCCCAGCGCGCGATCACCATCGCGAAATCTGTGTTGCCAGGGGCAGGTCAGGCCCGGAGGCAGATCGAGATTGTGTTGCAGGGCCTTGGGGCAATTCGGCGATGTCAGTAACCCCAGACTGGTGGGTGACCGGGAAGCAGGCTGGAAATGCGGGGGGAGACCGCAGGCTTTGCAGGGAGCCGGGCCGGGTTAGGGTGAGCCAGGTGTGGCGTCAATCACCGTCCGGAGGGCGCCGACGGCCGCCATCTTAGGGCCAGGCAAGCGTCAGGTGAAATGTCTCGGGGGGGGGCCGCCGCCAAAGTGAGGTTGATTTTTGTGTCCCCCGGCCCAGAAGAGTCAGCGGGAGTCTCCGCGGTGCGGCAGCGCGGCAGCAATCCTACCTCCCGGAGGCAGCCCCAGACCACGGCGTCCCCGGCATGGCGCCGGCCGCCATTTTATGCGCCGCCGCTTCCCGCCTCCGCCGAGGATATCAGGCGTCTCCACGGTCCCAGGAACGGGCAAAGTCGCTCCGCAGGTGCCCCAGACACTCCGCTTCAGGAAGGGAGCATTGCCGTCCAAGATGTAGCCCTGTAGCCGCCTAGAGCCGTGCCGGAGCAGTGCGTGGACCGGGAGCCGAGACGAGCTACGTCCGCTCGGCCATCTTGCCTGGCCACGCCCCCATATGCGTTTATTTTAACATGGCAATGTGGATATTGTGCCAGTCTAGATAAGCAAGGACCTGTCTGCGTTTCCGGGGTTTCCCAACCCTCTGATATTCCAGGTGAGTAGACCTAGTCCCGTTCTATCCCTCTGCTCCCTCATGCGTAGGGGAGTAGGTGTATTGTAGTGTGTTCCTCAGCGAAGGGCAGCCATCCCCTGCTGTCTCGGCCCCCCTAACTGGCAGCAGATTCAATTCGTGTACATGTACTGTGCGACTGAGAAGATGCGTTTCCCCCATCCTCCATCCCACAACGACATCCCCAACTTGTCGAAGCCACAATTTCCTCCTTCCCCATAAACTAATGCCTCTGGTGGTTGAGCAATCATTTTCTGGTGCCCATCTCCCCAAATACTGTCAATATCCCAGGTGGCAAACAGATATCGCTGGGTCTCGTCCTGTCTGTACTCCATATGGGCATGCATCTGAGATAGGCTCTTTGTTCGAGGCGTAAACTTAACCATAACCAATACTGATACTACTGTAGCAGTAGCGAACTATCCCTTATGAAGACGGGGGAAAGGAGCTAGAGGAAAGAGTTAAGAAAAACAGAATATTTACCTGAAGAGACCACAAAACTTAAAACAGTTCTCACAAAATGTTCAGTAGGGATCTCCTTCCGGGGTGCTTATTCCTAGGGGGGCACAGCCACCCCCCCCCACTCCGTCACGTGGATGGTGGGGTGCCCGGATGTGACAAATGGCAGTATCTCGTTACCTCCTTATGCTGTAACAATTAGTCAGATATTGCAGTCGGACGCCGCATGGACAGTTCTCACCAGGTGCCCGTTGTTCGGTTCTCATCGGGTTTCCTTATTCCAGCTGCACTTCAGTCATGTCTTCCAGATCCAAGACATTGTTCTGTCCACTCTCCGTCCAGTCTCTTTTTATCCCTGTTCTGATAATGGCGACGGGGACCTCCTCGGGGACATCTCAGTGTCGTTACCGTTCGACATCTTGGCAACGCGTTTCAGATAGTCTTCCACCTGCTGTGGGCTAGTGTAGAAGAATTGTTTCTCTTGGTGGGTGATCCGTAGGCGGGCCGGGTATAGCATTGCGTAGTCTATTTGGGCCTTTCTCAATTTCTGCTCGACCGATACAAACTTCTTCCTGGCTTCCTGCACCGCCAACATGAAGTCCGGGTAGAATGCTATTTTAGTTCCCTCAAATTCCAGCTGCTGCTTTGCTCTAGAGACGTGAAGGACCACATCCCTATCACAACAGTTGAGGATCCTTGCAATTATCGGCCACGGTGGTGACCCTGGAGGAGGCCGAGGTCAAAGTGAGCGATGTGCCCTCTCAACCACCAACTGTCCCGAGAAGGCGTCCGCTCCAAACAGAGTCTTCACCATTCGCTCCACATAGTCTTCCATGCGTCCTGTGTTGGTGCTCTCTGGCACCCCCATAATTTGTACATTATTGGACCGAGAGTGCGCTTCTAAGTCCTCATTCTTTGCAGCAATGACTTTCAAGAAGCGTTCCATTTGTAATAGCTGCCCTTTTCTGCCCTCTGAGGTATCTTCTAGTTCAGAAATCCTTTGTTCTGCCTCCTGCAGCCTGCCGTCATGCTTCTCCAGTTTTTGAGGCATGAAGTTGAGCTGAGAGCATATCGAGTCCATCTTGCTTTCTATGGAGGTGAGGCTATGTTTCATGGTCTTCAGTAGAGTCTTTACATTTTCATCCACTGGGTCAGGAGCAAAATTGGCCCCCTCTGCCATTTCCCTTTCTGTGTCCCTAGATTGGGATCTTGCAGCTTTTCGGGGCTCGAAAGACAGTCTGGACTGTTTGCCCACCGTTCTGCCCATATTGCACCCCAAGTTTGTCTTTGTGCACACTGCGAGGTGTCCACCCCCCTAACATCTGGTCTCTCTCCCTCCTTTCAATTCAGCCATCGGCAGCCTAGTGAGTATGGCCCTGCTCCCACCAACAGCTTGGTCCCTGCCATGCGTCAGCCTTCTCTCCTTGCCCCCAGTGACTCTGGACCTGCCTCATCTGCCCTGTTCCATCATGCCCAACTGGGGCGAGGCCCTCTCGCCAGTTCACTGATTAGAGGTATTTTCACGCTTGAGGGCACTGTACCTCCTTGGCCTCGCAGCTATGCTTTCCGCCCTGCTACGATTAACAGTCTTTCACTCCAATCCCAGCCGTTCGAGTGGACGTGGTGCAACGCCTCACTCAGCTCTTTTTGGTTGCTGTGCAAGGTGTTCCCTCCTTTCTCCGCTTGGTGTCCAGTGCCTTCACGTTACTTAGCAGCAAGGCAGGCCCCAGTCTCCTGTTGCCTCAAGCTTTACGCACCGTCCTCGCCCAGTGCTCACGGTGCCATCACACTCGCACCTCCCAGCCACCTCCTGCCTGCCCTCCTGCGTGGGGTTAGCTGAGCTCAGCAGACCGTCGACTGTGCTCCCTATGGTCCGCATCCCTGGTCCTTATTCGCCGACTTCGCAGTCCCCTCCCCGCTTACCTCCGCTCTTCGCTGAACCGCCCGTCTCACAGCTTGTCTCGGCCGGTCAGCACTCCACCGTGCTCCCACCCTTCTGTTGCGCCGTTCCTTTTCTGCCGCAGAGGTCGGGCCGCAGGGCAGCGGTGTTTGCTCACAATCTCTCTGCACTGTTCCGGCGTCCTGGACCTCCCACCAGGCGCTGTGGTAACAGCCAATGCCACAGCGAGTCAGCTAGGCCTCCGATGTGGCCTGTTCTGTTTTCCGCCTCCCAGGGGGGTGCACAGTCTACCGGTGGGCCCCCCTTGCTGCGCCTCAGCCTAACCAGGAATTCACCACCACGCCAGACTTCTAGCGAAGGTGAACTAGCAGGATATTTTCGGATTAGGCATCCGGGCTGCGGGAGCTTCACGGCCGTGCATCCATCTTGTCTGTGCGCCCCCTAGCGCCCCTTCTATGCATGATTGAGCGCAATGTTCTATCCTTCTTCACATTGACAACCTTAACGAAGTAAAGTACATCAATCACTTAGGAAGCACTCGTTCCAAGGTTCTGGCGGAAATGGCCAAGCGTTTTTGGGAGTTTTGTCTCTAACACCATGTATCAAATATAGCAGAGTATTTGCCAGGAAATCGCAATTTGGTTGCTAATTAGTACTCCTGCAATCTATGATACTTAAGAAATTGCAGCTTCACTTTCCCCTTTTTCAAAGTCTCCAGAATCCTTGGGATACTTTAGGAAACTTTTTTAGTGGACCTGTTCACCTTCAGACTAAATGCTCAGTTAGACAAATTTTGTAGCTGAAGACCAGACCCAGAAACATGAGACACAGACACATTTCTTCAGTCTTGGAAATAGGGCATTTCTTGTGCATCTTCAATTTCTTACGGTATCCTGCATCTTTCCAATTCAGACCAGGGAAAGAATGTCCAGTCATAATCACTCTATATTGGCCATCTCATATCTGGTTTCTGGATCTTCTTCAAATGACAAAAGACATGCCACTACTTCTTCAGGTTTACAATCGAACTGATTCTTGTCACACTTTTGTCTTTTCAGGCAGAATTAGAATGATAGAATGAAAGCCAACTTTCCTTCATGGACTGTCTCGTGTCTTTCTTCAAAGTCTATGAGACTCATCAAAAGTTCGTGTGTGCCCAGAACTAACAAAGTTTGCAATTAGTCTGGTTCTCTTGGACGGCTGGTGTTTGGGTTCAGGTAATGATCCTATTATGGCAAAAGTCCCCTTTTTGGCAAATTAGTCATGTCACCTGGTTTCTTCAAGTAAATTCTACAGAACTCTCAGTACTTACAGATCAGCTGTATCCTTATACCACATTTTCACCAATGGATGCCCAGTTGGTTAACATGGTCTAATTTGCAAGCTTCTGCAAATTAGTATCCCTCCTGTTATTACTCATAATTAATTGTTAATGTGGTTTTAAATGTGTTTAATACTAATGATGCTTCTATCAACTTGCAATGTCTTTCTGCAACGTTAACTCTGTTGTTACGCTTGATTTTATTTAGTAGGATATCTGATGTAAAACCCTTGTATTTTATTTCTCTATTTTTGAGAAGAACAGAACATTTTCCTCTATTGTTGAATATCCTTCCTTTTCTCATCTTCCAAAGCTTTGTGTAGTTTGGTGCCTTAGGGGATATGAATAGGGAATGTGAGGAACTTAATTTGACTCTCAGAACATCAGACGCTGTACTCCTTAAAACCTTGCTTGCCTGTTTCATCTGCCACTCTCCTCAAGTGAATTAAGTAGACCTTGCAAAAAGCAGAGATTGATATTTACATTTTTGGTGCTAACTCATCTAGGTGGACTCTGGCTTCTAAAGCTTTCTGGTTTTGGTCCCACTTGGTAGACATTCTGAGAGCAGAGTATTTTTCAAATTGTATAACTTTGTACCTAAAGCCCATTGCTTATTCTTCTTTATCTGTTATTAAAGTCTTTGTCTGTTAATAATATGCTTTAAAATACCATAATATGTGCTCCAGTCCTGACATAAAATCCGGAATTTCCAAATTTTCATGATCGATAGTCAAAACTTTATTAAGGACACAGAGACTGGCATTATCCTACCACTAACTTGACTTCTGTTTTGAAGTGTTTATGTTTTTCCCCATTACTATTTTTGAGTAATTGTTACTTTTCTTTGGTCAACACTTCTACAGTCCCTTAATCAACCTGATCTCTCTTCGGAGAACAAATGGTTGCCAGCAATTTGTCTTTTATTCATCTGTGTTTTCATAATCATGTTGGAATGGCTGTCTTTGAATCAAGCAGGAAGGAGGAGGCACTCATATTTCCAGGGCAATTTATACCTCATTAATGATGCGCCTGTGCAATGTGATGTGGTAGTTATATGCCAGAGGGTTCTGGATATTGTATTTGTTTACTCTATGGATTGTCTTTCTGCGTCTGTTTTTTGCTTTTATTACTCTATCTTGCTGTGATTTATATGTCAACAAGGAAGGAATGCACAGTAAGCTTCAATAAAATGTGTACACTGTAGTCAGATATTACCCTCCTTTGACAGGAATCCTTGGTTTCTCTCAGTTATAGAAATGTATATATTGAGATTTGGTGCCAATGTTTTTACCTAGAGGGCTAGGATGTGCTTGACATGCATTTCTCCCTTATCCTCAGAGGTTTTTCAACATCACTTTTGATCATAAACTATGTACAGTGTATTAAACAGGCTGTAAACATTGATTAAGGTAAGATTTACCTTTAGTCTGTGTCCCATTCTCCAGCTGACCTCTAACTGCTGATCTAAGACCCTTCAGTAACTTACCCAGCCAAAAGAATTTAGAGTACCTTGAACTGGTGACGTAGGTAAAGCTTCTATATCACTCACATTCCCTTACCAACAAAATAACATATATGTAAATATTGATTTGAAGATGGGAAGGAACAAGTAAATATTTCTAAAGAATTGGAAATAAAATGTCAAAGCAAATGTAACAGAGAAACAACTAAGGAGACCAAAATAACTTAACAGTCCATTATGAGATGATAAAGGTCATTAGCTGGGAAAGTGTAACAATCAGTTCCAATAGATGTCAATAACGAAAATATCAAGATAGGTGATAAATACTCAAATGGTGAGGTTGTTTAATTTCTCTTTTTATTCTCACTACTCGCACATATCTTTCTGATGAACCACTACAGCCAGCAATCCCGTGATGACCAGAATTCTTCTCATCTACTTCCATGTCCTCAACTGCTGCACCCCTCACACTGCATGGAACTCTTTTATGGCGCTAAATCCTGCTATCCAATCTTCACTGCTTGTATAACCTTGAGTATTCCGACTCAGCACACTTCCCCTGTGGTTTTCTATTCTCCCCCTTCATCCATTAGTACTTTTAAGTGAGTCATGGAAACAACATTCTATTTTCAACTCCTACAAATGAATTTGTGTTTCCTGTCAATCACACTCATCCTTTCACACTTCTTTACCCATTTCTCATCAAACCTGAACAAAAAGAGTATTAGGACAACACCCCTTAAAGAGTTCAAAAGGGGAGCTTCCTTTGATAATATGGGGGGTCAACAAACACACCATAATTCTCTTTCACTTTCTGATTCTGCCTATCTTTCTTAAATATTCTTCCATCTTTCTTGAACACAGCTGTACCTCATTGTCAGTCAGTTGTATATTTGGAAAACTCTCTCTCCCAAACACATCTTCAAAAAATGTGATAATGTGTTTATATCCTGTGCATATGACATCTAAGGCCAGCTTAAAAACAGATCACTGTGTAGCATTAATTGTAGATGATTTTACATTAATAGGATCAACACGATCAAACGCTAATTCTTACCATAGTTTTTCTGGGAGATTTCTTCGCACCAGGTGTGGTGTTCTAGTCTTGCCAACCTTGCCACTCAGGTTACGTTCACAACAATCTCTCTCTAATCTTTATCCTTTAAGATCTAACCCAGCCACCATATATCCATTCTTATTCTCTCTTCCATTTTAACTATTGAATGGTCACATTCAGACACAACTCCTTCCATTATTGTATACATTTTTTCCTCTAGCAAGTCAGGCTCTGCATTTTCCACTCCTGTTTTGTGCTCTCTGACCAGTCTTCACAAGCAATCAGCTGCATGGTTACTGACCCCAGGAATATATTTCACTCCAAATGTGTGGACACCTAGAGCTGGGCAGTCCAACTGGTAATTCACATAGGCACAAACTCCAATCTCTTTCTTTGAAAATTCTCCTTTAATGGCTTGTGAGCAGTCCTCACCTTAAACATCCTTCCCCACACAGTTACTGAACTTTCTCACTGCCCAGAAGCCAGCTAAAGCCTCCTTCTCATTTTACGGAGTACTTGGCTTCTGACCCTTTCAGCGAGCTTGACATGAGCACTATGGTTCTTACCTGCAGTCCTACTTTTTACTTTAGTTCAGCCCACAAAGCTTTATTGCTAGCATCAGTAATTATAAAGGCAACATGGACACATTTAAAACTTTACAAATATGCGCCTTACTGAGTTCACCTTTCAGTTCCATAAAGCTCTGCATCACAACAAAGCCATGGGACAACAATATCATAGGACAGACCTATCTTTTTATGTGTAGAGTTCTCCACCCCGACTTTGAGTCTCCTTGGTCATAAAGTTACTTTTAAAACATTTGTTTGTGAATACCCAAAAGAGTAAACTCACACAAAAGTGTAGGTTTGCCTTTATGAATCGGGACCTGAGTATATGGTGCACAAAATATGGCCCTGAGGAATAAATTAAAATAGACTTTTTTCCATTTACTTTTACCTATATAGCTCAGTGTAGGTATCACTGTTGTTTTTGCATCACACCCTAGTTTTGCACTGGTGTGCGTATCACTGATGTTTTCATGACATGCATTATCTTCTATATGATGTGCCTATTACTATCAGCATGTTGAAGTTCATTACCATTGTCTTACCAGTTTGGTGTGCCATCCTCTCTGTGACACACACTAGTTTATACTTTGATGGGTGTATCACCATTGTGTTTGTGACCACTTACTTAATGGTATGCAGCACACCATCATTTAAGATTACTAATTGCAGAACATCCTCCACAAAACAGCCCCCAAAGCTGACGTCAGCTATAGTTCCTTTTTTTAATCCTTTGACTGCTTTGATGCAACTTTCTGACCTCAAACAATTTCAAAATGGCCATCTTGCATGCCATCTGGCCAGTAGTTCTTTTTTTTCAGCGCCGATGCAAATACATTACCAACCCACAATGCATTTAAAGACACCACACCGTTCCAAGAAGGGCGTTACATGTGCTATCCGGTCTTCTCCTGCACACGTAATTTTTTTCATCCTTAGAACTTAGGGGCATATTATCAAGGGCTTTATCGCCGCTTTAGCAGCACTTTTTGCCGCTAAACCGGCGATAGTTTTATCGCCCTATTAGCAAGCTGTCGCTAACAGGCGTTAGCGACAGCTTTCAGGCGTTAGAGGCCGGGATTAACATCGCCTTGCATGTCAGCGATAATTATCGCTAATGACATGCAAGGAAGGCGTTCCCTACTAAAAGCGACTGAAAACAGTCGCTAATCCCACTACCCCCTATTAGCAAGGCAGGCGAAGCGATAAAATAATTCGCGCTAAGCGCGTTTATCGCTATATTTTATCACCTGCTAGTGAGGACGACTTACCTGTTTAAAGTATAGGAGGTGGATTCTAATGCTGAATCCACCTTAGCGATAATGCGAGAATATCGCTGGTTTTCCAGCGATATTCTCGCTTTTTGCCGCTATCGCTGGAAATAATATCGCTATGGAGATAAACCTTACTAATAGGGTGTTATCTCAGCGATATTTTCCAGCGATAGGTGGCGTTAGCCAAAGTCGCGCTAAGCGCGGTTAGTGATAAATATCGCTATTCCTTGCTAATATGCCCCTAAATTCTCCTATACCTCTCCAAGGTATCCCGGTGAATCTCCACCTCATCTTTCCAGGTCGTAATGGATTACTGCTGCATTACCAAGTGAGTCACTCGACTTTTATCAATCAGTTAATGTCTGCACACTGTAACTTTCTAATCTTAGGAGTACTTAACTGCACTTCACCAACCTGACAAGGTTTTCCTGGTCCTTAGCTGTTCTATTGGGGAACACTCAGCTCCATCACTCATCGCTAATCTGTACTGGATTAAATAGGCTGAATAAATATTGTGTGCCCCATTCACCAACTGTCCTCCAACTGCTAATTTCAGAACCTTCCTTACATCACCTAGGCTCAAGGTTCTAGAGTGCTAGGAACTGGTGACATAGGTAAACCTTCTACAGCACAAGTCCACCCCATGGTTATGCAATTTACAAAACATGCATTTACCTGTTTTTGCATGTTGAAAACAGGTAGGAAAAATATTCGTTTCTTTCTATTTGACTGTCACAAACCTATTGTCTTGATCTTAATGTTCTTGTGACTTCACTTTGGTAATGCCACGTTTCGGCACCTCACTCTATATGATTCATCAGCTTGAACTTCTGATGCCAGTCTGACTTATAACAGGCGTTTCAAAAAGAGAAAGAGTGTCCAATCAAAGCTTCAGTGAATGATTCACAAATGCATCATATCCAAAACCTTGCGCAATACACAAAAAGCACTATCTGGAATTAGTCCTTAGTTTCTGCACTCTAGTTTAAAAGGTCATTTTCCTATGCTAAAATTGAGATCTTCATCTGCACACCTTCATATTCAGCAGTTTCATGGGACTCAGATTGACGGTCGTTCCTATTCTTATTTTGCACCCAAGTTAAGGAATTCTCTTCCTGGACTAATTTGAAACATTGCTGACTACTCCTCATTTCATGGTGCCCTCCAAGGCTGTTCTATTTGCAAGCTTAATGGAAGTGTATTCTTGTTTCATGGTTGTGTAAAACTGCTATCACTCAGAAAGATTTTATTACAAGACCAGATGCTCCTATTATGCCTCCTTTTCTTGCTTTAGTTTCAATAGCAGCCAAGATAATAACAATAAAACTACATTTCCCATGAGTGCATGGGAAAGAAAAACCACAAAACAAAGTCATAAAGGAAGAACCAATGGATAGTCCTTTAGCTGAATAACTGTCTTTACTGCTTGGGGAGAGGATGTAGCCTTACGGCTAGAGCGGTCGACTTCAAAGCTGGGGAACCGGGTTCGAGTCTCGGCAACGATGCTCAACATCCTGTGGTTCTGGGCATTCTGTAACGAAACTGGTGCTCATGTAAAGCGCTCTGAAACCCGATGTCTTGGGACTAGTTCACGCTATATAAAAATAAAACTGCGACCTCTTTGCTCGCAGTCAAGATAAGTATTGTTAATTCATGTTGTATTGCGCATTATTTAATTAATATGTTCTTTTAAATGATATGTTTATTAATTGTCAAATAGTCAGTGCCTGGTTGTTTTTTCCCTCAAGAACTACTGTGTAAAAAGCCCTCCTCTATCGGGCACTCCAACGGTTGCTTTCGCGCTCGAGCGCACTACCACATGACGCACTTTTCCACGAGGAGAGACTCGCTGTTCCAGAAAGGCCAGCTGGAATCGTTCCGCTCCGAGTGTGTAGGCCGCATGGGCTCAATGCGCCTTCTCTGCCTCTCGGGGACCTCCAAATCACTCTCTGGTTCGGGCCTGCCCTTTTGGGCAGAGAGTAGCAGTGGTACCCAGTGCTTTAAATGGGCCGGTACTCACCGGTACTGAGTACCGGCACTTCTCAGTTTTCTCCCCCTGAGTACCGGAACTTATTTTCGGGCAAGGAGAGTACCGGTACTCCCAGAAGCAGCAGGGCTCAGGCCCTGAAGTACTGGTACGTGCAATGCAAAAACTACTGAAAATGACTCTTTCAGATGGAGTGTGTTTATGTGCTGCTCTGGCAGGCAACAGCCAGTGTATACCTGCGCTGGGTTGCTCCTGCAGTGTTAGGTTCTCATTGGCATTGCAGCGAGAATGAGGATGTGGTCAGAGCTGCCGACAGTGGAACTGGAGAACCAGGTTCGAATCCTGACGTCGGCTCATCATCCTGTGATTCTGGACAACTCCCATAACCAGTGGTGCTTAAAAAAAGTAAGCTTTAATGCAAATGTTCTGATTGTCATGTAAAGCGCTTAAATGTCCATGGCCCAAATTCGCGCAATATCAAACTGCCAAAAATTAGGCCCTGCACCTATGATGCTTGCCATGTCTCCTATGTAAGGAGGCAGTTTGATATTGCGTGAATTTGGCCCATGGGCATTTAAGCGCTTTACATGACAATCAGAACATTAGCATTAAAGCTTACTTATGTGGCTATTGTTAAATTCCTGGCTTACAGCCACGCCCCCAGACACGCCCCTAACTGCCCACCCAGTGTAATTAGTGAGTACCAGTACTTTTAATTTTCCATTTAAAGCGCTGGTGGTACCCACTCCGCTCCTCTATCTTTCAGTACAGGGGGTGTGACACAGTGATTTGTTGACATGTCTCTAGTCTCAATATGTTTACAATTAAAGAGGCCTTACCTGTGTCATATGTTTTTATACTTTTGGGTATTGAAGAATTTTAATCTTTTAAAATAAGCATATTTGGTGACACTGTTAGCCTTCCAGTTTACATTAGTTATTTTCATTATTATATTTTCCTTCAAAATGTTTAAAGACACTTCTAATTACACAGTTGATGAGAAAGCTCAGGTCTTTCGTGATAATTTGAAATCTTTTATTCAGGATTCAGTGCAGGAGGCTATCTCAGCTTTTATGCTAGAAGTGTAAAAAATTTAGCGGTGTCAATTAAAAAAATGGACTCACCAAATGATTTTTCTGGTTCGAAAAAGGGGAGGAAGCGCTCTTTTTCAACAGTTCATCCTACCTTAAATAATAAGATTTCTCCCCAAATTTACAGTCCTCTCCCATGAGGATTCCAATACGGTGGATAAGGTTCAATTAAATATTACCCATTTAAGGGATACTGATGATGACATGGAACCAGATGATATAGATAATGTTGATAGCCAAGACACAGACAATGCCTGGTAAGGGCCTCCTAAAAAAAGAAGAAAATATTCTCAGTCTAATGTGGGCAAGTCGTCTCATCAAACAGATTTGACTGTACTAGCTCATATGGGGGAACCAATGTTTGAACCTACTCTACTCCATCAACTTAGTTCCACTAAGTGGTTCCCTTCCAATCATGTTGCGGAGTATGTTTCTCTCCATTTGAGACAATCTTTGGAAAAAAGCACTAGATATAAACAGCATTCTGAATGTACCTGCTCTACTCTTCCAAATTATGTTACCGCCTCTCCAGCTATAGTCCCTAACATGTTTTTATTCTTTTCTTAATTTGGTAAGGGCCTTAAAAAAGGGTGCACAGGGCCTGGTCAAACTGTCAGGACAGACTGCTCGACTTAACAGGCCCATTAACTAGAATATTGGATTCGACTGAAGCGGGTAGACTGGAAGGATCACAGATTGATCCCGAAACTCTTACCAATTGGGCTCAAAGGGCAATTTGCATTTTGGGTAATGCGAATGCTGCCTTATCCCAAGAGAGGTGAAAAAGTATTTTATTAAAAATAGATCCTAAACTGGGCAACCTTAGTACCAGAGAATACCAACAAGCCAACGGATTACTTTTCCGTGACTGTTTTATAAACGAAATGAGTAAATATGTGGCAACTTTTCCTACAATTGATAAAGCTCAATTCTTTCTCAAGAAGATTTTCAACTCCAGAGTTTTTGGCAGGGCTGGTAAAGGAAGGAGTCACTTTACCGGCCACTATGTCTCACACAAAGGCAATCTCTACAGAGGCTGCAACGGATCCAATCAAGATTATAAAACCCCAGGTCTGTCCCCAGAGAGGAAGAGCAGGGGTTTCTGTCAAAGAGGAACACCGAACTCAGGTAAGAGATTTCAGTTCTGGCCCTCATCCTGTGGGGGGCCGGATAGCACTTTTTCTTCCAAATTGGCGCAAGATCACTGCAGACCCTTGGGTCCTACAAACAGTTCAAAATTACTGCATAGACCTTTACCAAACCCCTAACATATTTCCATGCTCCTTTAAAGTTTTCCCAAGAGTAATCCCATTGGATCAATATGGACATTCTTTTTCTCCGTTCAAAGAAGGCACTGGAGACAACAAATCTTCACCCAACAGGATTTCTCAGTACAATATTCCTTGTACAGAAGAGAAACAAAAAGTAATGTCCCGTGATAAATTGAAGAATGCTCAACAATTAGGTAGTTTACAATCATTTCAAGATGGATTGCCAGTTATTCCTTGTTAGAGGGCGATTGAATGGTCCGTTTAGATCTCCAAGACGCTTATTTCACTTTTTCTGTTCATCCATTTTACAGAAATTTCCTTCAGTTCCGATGGGCAGATTCAATCTACCAATTCACAGCTCTTCCTTTCGGTCTCTCTTTTGCACCATGGTGTTTCACGAAGATAATGAGACCTATGGTGGCTCATCTGCGAGCCCAAGGAATAAGACTAATTGTTTATTTAGATAACTTCCTTATTATGGCCCAGAACAAATATCTTCCATTATGTCGTTTAGAGAAATGTTGCCATCTATTAAATTCTCTGGGTTTCTGGTGAACATGGAAATATCTTCTCTCATTCCCTCAACTCAAGTTGAGTTCCTGCGATTTCTCATTGACACAAAAACATCCTCTTTACTTCTTCCTCAGCAAGAGGTCAATGAAATCAAAAAAGAAATTCAGCACGTACTCAATCTTTAAATCATATCTCTCCAGTCTCTTGCAAGGATTGTAGGTCTACTAGCCTCTTCCATCCAAGCTATTTTTCGGGGTCCTTTGCATTGCAGGGCTCTACAGAGATTACAAATTCAACATCTTCGCAAGGGCCTTCTTTATTCAGATGTGAATCAGTTAGACCAGGAATCACAAGCAGAACTCCAATGGTGGCTGGACCATTTAGATGCCTGGAACGGGAGAGCCATATTCTCTATGGACCCAGATCTAGTCTTAGAACCTGTTGCAAGTTGGACGTGTTGGGGCACAAGATGTGTCAATCTCTCGACTGGTGTGCATGGTAAGAGAAGGAGTCCGCACTGCACATAAATTATTTAGCAAAGTTTGCAGGCTCCTTTGCATTTCAGACATTAGCAAAAGACAAAGGGGCACATGCATCAACGAAAATACCGATCGCAAACGGGCCGATTCGCAGAATCGCCCCCTTTGCGACCAGTATTTTTGCATTTGGGATCCATCAACCCAAATGCAAATTCGCAATTTGGGTAATTGCAAATTTTATTTTGCATTACCTAAATTGCGAATGCATTTAGGGAATCGCCAATTGCGATTCCCTATTTGGAATGCAACAAGCATTTCCTAAATGCGACTTCGCATTTAGGAAACGCAAATTACCATCAACTGCAAGTTGATGGTAATTTGCAAAAACTTTGAAAAATTCACAAAAGTGCATTTTTCAAAGTGCCATGTGGCGCACACACATGCCAATTTCGGGGGTGCATCAGGGTGGCCTTTTGGCCTCTTTGCACCCTTAAAATTGCATGCGCAATAGGTACTCGCAAATTGCGCATGCAATTCCCATTCATTCCTATGGGCCTCTAGGCCCATTGGAATGAATGGGAAGCTATTCCTTAATTGCGAATCGCAATTTGCTATTCTCAATTAAGGAATATGTAGGAATCGCTAATATTTTAGCGAAACCTACATGCATAGGCAATTGCGATTCCATAATTGCGATTCCTTAATAATCACAATTATGGAATTGCAATTGCCTACCTTGATGCATGAGCCCCAAAGGGGCACATGCAGCAACGAAAATACCGATCGCAAACGGGCTGATTCGCAGAATTGGCCCCTTTGCGACCGGTAATTTTGTGTTTGGGATTCGTCAACCCAAATGCAAATTCGCAATTTAGGTAATCGCAAATTTTGCGATTAATTAAATTGCAAATGCATTTAGGGAATCTCAAATTGCGATTCCTTACTTGGAATGCAACAAGCATTTCCTAAATGCGACTTCGCATTTAAGAAACGCAAATTACTATCAACTGCAAGTTGATGGTAATTTGTAAAAACTTTGTGGCGCACACACATGCGCTTAGGGCTTGTGTGTGCACCACATGTGCACACATGCCAATTTCGGGAGTGCATCAGGGTGGCCTTTTGGCCCGCTTGCACCCTTGAAATTGCATGCGAGTACCTATTTGGTACTCGCAAATTGCGCATGCAATTCCCATTCATTCCTATGGGCCTTTAGGCCCATAGGAATGAATGGATGGGCCTTTAGGCCCATAGGAATGAATGGGAAGCTATTCCTTAATTGCAATCGCAATTTGCTATTCGCAATTAAGGAATATGTAGGAATGGCTAATATTTTAGCGAAACCTACATGCATAGGCAATTGCGATTCCATAATTGCGATTCCTTAATAATCGCAATTATGGAATCGCAATTGCCTACCTTGATGCATGTGCCCCAAAATCAGTTGTTCAATTCTTCTAAGAATGGACAACCTTTCTGCAGTGAAATACATAAAAATAATCTAGGAGGAATGAAATCAAAACCATTGGCAGATATAGCAAAACGTTTTTGGAAATTCTGTCTACAACGACAGCTGTCTGTCCAAGTGGAATATCTTCCGTGAAAACTAGATATTATAGCTGAATAGTGCTCCAGACACCTGAAAGATACCAGCGGTTGGCATATACAACCTTCAGTGTTCAAAAACCTTTCTTTGAAATTTGTCACAATGTCAGTAGACTTGTTTGCATCCCGTTTGAATGGATATCTTCAGAAATTTCACAGCTGGAGACCAGTTCCTCAAGCTCTAGCAACAGGCGCATTTCTTCTAGACTGGCCTCTTTATCTCAATTACTGCTTTCCTGCTTTCATTATAATAGCTTGGGCTTCAGCCCAAGTTCGCCACCAGCAAGCTTCATTGATACTGGTAACACCCTTTTGGCAAGCTCAACCTTGGTTCCCCTCAGTTCCGGAGTTGTCAGTCGATTTCCCAATTCTCATTCCAACGTTTCCCAATATCCTTCGCAACCCAGAAGGTCATCCTTACGATATGATTCTCAATCATACCTTTACTCTAGTGGTATGGAAGATTTTGGGTCAGTCTGTAGAACCACTGGAATTTCGGAAGAATCTGCTCAATACATTCACCACTCTTGGGTACCAGAAACGACAAATGTTTACAAGTCAGCTTAGCTGGCTTGGAGTAGCTAGTGTATGGACAGAAATTCAGATCCCGTTTTCAGCCGATGTGACTTTGATTGTTAATTGTTTTGTCTCTTTGGCTTCCCAAGTAAAGGCATACAGAAGGGTAAATGCTTATAGATCTGCTATTTCTGTGGAACATGTACGAGTGGATGGAAAACCCGTACACGGGCACCCTTTGATTTGTCTTTTGAAAGGAGTAAGATTTTCTAATCATCCTAATCCAAAATATAATCAAATGTGGGATGTTAATTTGATTTTGAATTTGTTTCTTTCTTGGCATAATAATGAGTTTCTATCTCTAAAATACTTATCTGCAAAATTGACAATGTTGTTATATTTAGTTTTGTTAAAACAAATCTTTGAGGTTGAACCTTTAGACATATCTTCAGGGTAATATTCACCTACTGGTGTTTCTTTCAGAATTCACAGAAGAACAAAAACAAATTTATCATCTGTACATTATCCTTATTTTCATTGCCAACCTCAACTTTGTGTAGGAAATTGTTAAAAAACATATATTGCAAAGACTACAGATTTGAGAACGTCCTCCTCTGTTCAGTTGTTGATGTCTTTCTTTAAACCACACAAACCTGTGTCTTCCACAACTCTTGCTCAATGGGTTAAATGGATCATGTCTCTAGAAGGCATTGACACCAATTCTTTTGGAGCTCATTCTGCTAGCGAGGCTATGGCTTCTAAAGCCTTTTTGGCGGGTGCCGGATTGAAGGACATTCTCAGATCAGGAGACTGGTCTAATGTTTTTACTTTCAGAACCTTTTATTGTAAACCTATTACTCATGTAGGGAACTCTGCTGTTAATATGCTTTAAAGAAGCATAATAGGAGCCTCCGGTCTTTGTAATAAAATGCTGATTTTCCTAGCTTTAGTGAAGGAAAGTCTAGATTTCCTTAAAGACACAGAGGCGAGTATTATCCTACGCTCACCTTTGCTAAACCTCAATATAGTGTCTTACAGTGCCGGTTACAACTGCAACCACTTATTCAACATGAGCATGTCCACCATTCTGCCGAGTTTATTCTCCAAGAACTATCTAACCATCAGAACTTCATCATTTGGAATATTCCACATCTTTGCAACCTTCTGAGCAGTCGAACACCCTTTTAGTTAATGCGGTGGATTTCGCCAAGGATCTTTTTGCTCTGTTGCTGGCCTTTTCTATTCTTCTTGTTATTATACCTATGTTTCGTTATCCTTGATCTGATCTCGCGTGAAAAGAGCGATTGTTGCGTGCCGTTAAGACAGTTATTTTGCTAAAGGACTGCCTATTGGTTCTTCCTTTATTACTTCATTTTGTAGTTTTTCTTTCCCATGTACGCATGGGAAATGTAATTTTATTGTTATTACCTTGGCTGACATTGAAATTAAAACAAGAAAAGGAAGCATAATACTTACCTTTGTGTCTTTAATAAAATCTATAATTTCCTTAAAAAAAAGTTAGGGAAATCTGCATTTTAGGCAGGTGTCAGTAAATAATGTTTAATAGTAAGCATAATCATATGACCGATATATATTGCTAGTTTTGAGCCCGCAGTGATAGCACTACACTGTGGTTATTTAAACAGCGTCAAGATATGTTGTTGGGAGATTCCCCATAAGAAAGCTTGAGTTAATCCAAAAAGAAAAAAATATAAATAACGATATATATCATGTGATCAAGATCGCGTTCGTGCGATCGAAACGCGTCATGGCGGGCACTATGCCTGATCTACATTGAGGTTCATGATGTTGGAATAAAAGCACTTTGGAAGGAGCAACCCTGAGTCTGTGCGTGCTGTGGTCCGTACCTGTTTAGTCCACGTGAAGGGAAGTGGGCCGGGACTGTTTAATATATATATATATATATATATATATATATCTTTCTGAAATCCCGAATGTCAACATCCACTGCGGCGCAACACCAGGGCACAGACTCCAGAAGCTGGTATGAAAATCATCAAAGGTTTATTCGAACATCAAGGTCCAAATGACGCGTTTATATCGCCATGGGTACCCGTAGTGTTGTCAGCAGAGAAAAATACACGGGCACAGACCACAGTTGCAGATGCAGTAGTTTAATCTGGTTACATGGTCCAAATAACGTGTTTCGGCCACCAACCTGCGGCCTTGATCACATAACGCGCTACGTGCAAGTAGCATCATTTAAAGGCAGGTAAGTTTGCTTTACGATATGTTCTCACGTTACTTTGCTTTACGATTGTTTTACACATATATATATACACATATATGCATGTGTGTGTGTGTGTGTATATATATAATATATTCACTGAAAAAACCATAGGTTTTAGGGACAGTTATAGTTAGTTGGACATTTCACTCGTACAAAACCCGTGAAATTCCCCCGTTATAGTTAGTTCAGCTAACTATAACTCGCGCCCCGCAATGCACTGCTGATGACGTCACATATTACAGCACTCATGACATGGTCAGTGACATCACTGATGACATCACTGATGACATCTCAAATGACATCACTGATGACATCATCCAGTGACTGTGTGTTTCTGTAAAGTTTAAATATTTTTAATATATATAGGGAAAGGCGTATTGAAGAATGAGTGGGTGTATAAGTGTCTGTATGGATGATTTAGTAGGTGCGTGACTAACTCTATAAGTGAGTGATTAAACGTATCTTACTGAATGCATGGGTTAGTGACTAAACTGGGTGAATGTCTGTATCCGTCTGTCTGTTGCTGTGTAAGTGGCTGCATGGGTTTGTGAATAGCTACATGAGTGTCTATATGAGTTATTGATTGGTTGTCTGATTATCTGTATGGGTGCCTGAGTGTTTGTGTGGGTGGGGTGTGTGCGACTCTGTGCATAGATGTGTGAGTGGGTGATTCACTGGGTGGATGGTTTCAAGAGTGCATCTGTGATGGACTGAATGATGGGTGGGTGAGTGTGTGTATGGATGTGTTAGTGAGTGAATGTATATCTCAGTGGTACAAGTGTGAGTAACTACATATGTGAAAGGCAGTATATATGTGTGTTGGAGTATATAAATGGCTATAAGCGAGAGTGTGTGATTGTGTTAGTGACTGTATGGATGAGTGTGTGCTTGTATCAGTGATTGTATAAGAGCGTAAGAATGTGCTAGTATTTGTATGAGTAAGTGAGCTGGTGTGTGTATAACTGTATAGGTGAGTAAATGGCAGTGTGTTTAATTATTTGCATGACTGACTAGGTGTGTGAGTACCTCTATGGATGAGTGGCGGTGTTTGAGTGTCTATATAGGAGTATGAGTGCATATGATAGTCCTGTACTGAGTGACCGTAAGTATGAGTGACTGTACGGGTGAGTGAGTGGATGTGTGTGTAGACCTAAGAATCAGTGAGTGGGTATGTAGTTATTGGTGTTGGAGTGTCTATGGTTTTGCGAATGGCAGTCTGTAATTTAGAGTGGGTGTATCAAAGGTTATATTAGGGTGTGAGGAGGTGCATCAGATTAGCACGTGGATGATGTCATCAGTGATGTCATCAGTGATGTCATTTGAGATGTCATCAGTGATGTCATCAGTGATGTCACTGACCATGTCATGAGTGATGTAATATGTGACGTCATCAGCAGTGCATTGCGGGGCGCGAGTTATAGTTAGCTGAACTAACTATAACGGGGAATTTCACGGGTTTTGTACGAGTGAAATGTCCAACTAACTATAACTGTCCCTAAAACCTATGGTTTTTTCAGTGAATTTGTAAGGTTTTTTAAATGCTAATTTCTAACTATAACGTGCCTGAAACCTATGGTTTTTTCAGTGAATTTCAAAGGTTTTTTAAATGCTAATTCCTAACTATAACATGTCTGAAACCTATGGTTTTTTTCAGTGAATTTCAAAGGTTTTGTAAATGACAATTTTTAAATGTATTAATTGTTATATTTATTTTTTTGATACTGATTTACTACATTTTTTTAAACTATTTATTTTTAGATATTTATTTATAAAATTACATTGTAATTACATTATACATTACATTACAAACTATACTTTCTCAGAATGATTTACTTTAGTTTAAATACTTTGCAAATAGGCAATAGACTTTTAAGTACAGTAGTTACAGTTGTTGCAATGGGCAACACAATTTCAAACACAATGCAACATTGAGCTCAATGTGAATTTCTAGTTAAATGCAATTAGTTACTTTATGGATTACTTTTCTAACCACAGGACTGGATCCTAGATTCAGTCCTGGGACATCTCCTGTAAACAGTTGAGTAAAAGCATTTTGGTTACAGTAGTGATTTTTAAGGAATATTATTGTATTTTAAAAGTTGACACAGAAACTTTTTCACATAGAATCACCAATGTTATCATATGGGAGGAAATTCACTTAGCAGGTAAGTAGTGTTATCGTTACTTTTTCTTACTCAGTGGTGGATCCTGGATCCAGCACTGGTGCATCTCCTGTAAACAGTTGAAAGAATGCGTTTAAGTCATACAGGCGATTTTTAAGGAATATTTGTAGTTTGTGAAAGTCGACACTTTGAAACTTTTCTGCTGAAAACCAGACAATGGATTCCTATGGAAGGAAATACAAGTTACTGGTAAGTGCGGTTAGAATTACTTTTCAGGGTCAGTGCTGGGCTAAAAGATGCAGCACTGGGTTCTCTCCTGATAACAGGTGAGTAAATCGGAATTCGTAGTTCGGCTGATTTTAGAGGAATATTATAAAGTTCCAAAACTCCACACTTAGAAGAATTTCCAAGTGAAACCAGTCAATGTTAGCCTATGGAAGGAAATTCAAGTTACTGGTAAGTACGGTTAGAATTACTTTTCAGGATCAGTACTGGGCTCAAAGATGCAGCACTGAGGTCTCTCCTGATAACAGGTGAGTAAATCGGAATTCGTAGTTCTGCTGATTTTAGAGGAATATTTGTAAGTTTCAAAAATCTACACAGAAACTTTTTCAGCAAAAAGCAGGCAATGATATCCTATGGAAGGAAATTCAAGTTACTGGTAAGTACGGTTAAAATTACTTTTCAGGATTAGTACTGGGCTCAAAGATGCAGCACTGTGGTCTCTCCTGATAACAGGTGAGTAAATCGGAATTCGTAGTTCAGCTGATTTTAGAGGAATATTATAAAGTTCCAAAACTCCACACTTAGAAGAATTTCCAAGTGAAACCAGTCAATGTTAGCCTATGGAAGGGAATTCAAGTTACTGGTAAGTACGGTTAGAATTACTTTTCAGGATCAGTACTGGGCTCAAAGATGCAGCACTGGGGTCTCTCCTGATAACAGGTGAGTAAATCGGAATTCGTAGTTCTGCTGATTTTAGAGGAATATTTGTAAGTTTCAAAAATCGACAGAAACTTTTTCAGCAAAAAGCAGGCAATGATATCCTATGGAAGGAAATTCAAGTTACTGGTAAGTACGGTTAAAATTGCTTTTCAGGATTAGTACTGGGCTCAAAGATGCAGCACTGTGGTCTCTCCTGATAACAGGTGAGTAAATCGGAATTCGTAGTTCGGTTGATTTTAGAGGAATATTATAAAGTTCCAAAACTCCACACTTAGAAGAATTTTCAAGTGAAACCAGTCAATGTTAGCCTATGGAAGGAAATTCAAGTTACTGGTAAGTACGGTTAAAATTACTTTTCAGGATCAGTACTGGGCTCAAAGATGCAGCACTGAGGTCTCTCCTGATAACAGGTGAGTAAATTGGAATTCGTAGTTCGGCTGATTTTAGAGGAATATTTGCACAATGGTGAAGGAAGGGGTGGGGCCTGAGGTGACATGTCTGCAAACACGCCCTGTGGCGTGTTTTAAGTTGGAGAATTAATTCCTCCTCAATTCCGAGGGTCCCTAGGGGCCAACTAGCCCACCAGATACCTCCAGTATGCGCCAGAGAGCTGCGTTGCAGAGAGGTGTTCAGAGGCCACGCCCCTTTTACAACACTCTGCAACGCAGCTCCGTGGCGCTTACTGGAGGTACCTGGTGGGCTAGTTGGCCCCAGGGACCCTCAGGATTGAAGGGGATTTAATTCCCTATCTTAAAACGCGCCACGGGGCCTGTTTGCACACATGTCACCTCAGGCCCCGCCTCCCTTCAGCACTGTGCAAACGCGCCCGGTGGCGCGTTTTAAGTCGGGGATTAACTCCCCTTGAATCCTGAGGGTCCCTGGGGTGCAACTAGCCCACCAGCTACCTCCATTAAGCGCCACAGAGCTGCGTTGCAGAGAGGTGTAAAAAGGGGCATGGCCTCTGTACACCTCTCTGCAACGCAGCACTCTGGCGCATACTGGAGGTTCCTGGTGGGCTAGTTAGCCCCAGGGACCCCAGTATTCAAGGGGATTCGGTCCCCCTCTGCAAACGCGCCAGGGGGCACGTTTGCAGAGTGCTGACAAGGAGGGGCGTGGCCTCCGGCGCGATGCCGGATTTTTTTATTTTTTTAAAAGGGTGCTGTGTGGCCCCCCTTCTTTTAATTATTTTGGGCCCTGGGGACCCCATCCCCCAGGGCCTGACCCCCTTTTTTTTTTTTTAAATGGGAACGGGAAGGGGACGGCGTGGGCCCCCTCCCGTGGCCAATTCGGCCCGGGGACCCCATCCCCCGGGTCATTGCCACCTTTTTTAAAATTATTTTTATGGAGGGGGGCTGCGTTGCCCCCTCCTCAGGCCTCCTTAGGCCCCGGGGACCCCATCCCCTGGGGCCGGCCTTTTTTAATTTTTAATTTTTTTTATTTAATAATTTGGGGGAGGGGGGCTGCGTGGCCCCCCTCCCGGGCCACTACTTGCCCCGGGGACCCCATCCCCCGGGGCTGGCCCTATCCTTTGGGGTCCATGGGGGGACCCCAACTCCCCCACGGACCATGCCGGCTCCCCGCGTCCTGCGGGAGCCGGCATTGCTTTTCCACATGGGGAGCTGCTAACATGCAGCTCCCCGTGTGGAAAGCAATGTGCTTTGGATATTGGAAGCGAGAGCAGGTTTCCCTGCTCTCGCTTCAATATCCAAAGCAGTTTGCTATTACAGGACGGGAGCCGCGAGGCTCCCGTCCTGCCATAGCAAACTACAGTGTCCCGGGGTAGGCACCCCGGGACACTGCAGGAGCCAGCCCTGGGGGTGGCGGTCCCCAGGGCCATGCAGGGCTCCAGGAGGGGGGCCGCACGGCCCCCTCCCAACCTTTGCACAGCCCGGGGAGGTGGTGGTCCCCGGGGCTCGGGGGTCCGAAACGGACACCCACATTTTATTATTTAGTGCCCCGGGGAGGAGCGGTCCCCGGGGCGTGTGGGGGAGCTCGAGCCCCCCCACACAGGTAATTTATTTTTAAAAAAAGAAGCCCCGGGGGTAGCGGTCCCTGGGGCTGCGGGAGGGCGGAGAGCCCTCCCGCACCGTTTTGTTTAAAGCCCTGGGGGGTGGCGGTCCCCAGGGCTTGGGGGGGCCTTAGAGGCCCCCCATGTTATTATTCGATAAACCCTGCATGCCCCCGGGACTTGGCCCACCCGGGGGCCAATTAACCACGAAGCGTGGGAGCCGGCGCTTCGTTTTTTTTTTTATCGGCAGAATCCGCGCACCCAGCGTGTTTTTTGCCGATTTTTAAAAAGCAGGCCTAGGGGGTCAGGGTGTTTCTACCCTGCCCCCTTTTTGCGTTTTGCGCCCTTGTTTTTGTCTTTTCTTGTGCCTCGGTTCTACCGAGGAACAAGATGGCTGCCAACACTTCCTGGTTTGGAGTGTTGACAGCCAATTACCATACAGCTCGTGATCGGGAGGGTACGCGAACCCTACGCGGCCATAGATATATATGTGATTTTATTTTTGATTTTCTCAGGAACTACTGAACGGATTTACACCATTTAAGCAAAGGCACGACTCTGAACCAAGGGCTACCTTTTTGCCAAATTTGGTGTAATTCCGTTCAGCAGTTCGGGCTGTAGCTGCGACTAAAGGTTCCTATGGAAAAATGAATGGGGAAAACACGTTTTGGGACCCCCTTTTTTCTCGGCCCCCGCTTGACGAATCACCCCGAGACTTTCAGGATAGGAGCGGACCGGAGTGCCCCAACAAGTTGGAAAATTTCACGAAGATTCGTCAACCGGCGCCAACGTTATTTCAAATAGAATGTTGCGGATTTCCTATGGAAAATAGGTCATAACTATAACTATCTACTGGCGACCGCCAGTAGATAATATATATATATTACCTATTATAGTTAGGACGTTGTTTCTATTCAAAAAGCGTTTTTTCTTTTGCCAATATCTTTGGCGCCGTTTGACAAAACTTCGCAAAAGTTTCAAAACGAATGGCCAGCTCAATTCAGCTGCTGTGTTGCAAGTTTCGGGAAGATTCATCATGCAGGGGCCAAGAAAAAAGGGATGTCCCAAAACGTGTTTTCTCCATGTTAATTTCAATAGGAAACTGTTGACGCAGCTACAGCCCGAACTGCTGAACGGAATTACACCAAATTTGGCAGAAAGGTAGCTCTTGGTCCAGAGTGCACTGTTTTTGTTAAATGGTGTAAATCTGTTCCGTAATTTGTGAGAAAATTAAATATTTACAGATATATATATATTGACGCAGAGGATTTGTGAACCCTCCTGATCTCGAGCCTTGCTGCCAACAATTCCAACCAGGAGGTGTTGGCAGCCATCTTGTGACTCGGTTGAACAGAGTCACAAGGAAAAAGGAAAAAAAAACGATAAAAAATAAGAAAAGGGGGCAGGGTAGAAACACCCTGACCCCCCAGGCCTGCTCAGGGGTGCCCCAGGGCCCCAAAAACATTTTTTTTAAATTTTCAGCTGGCGTTACGTAGGATCCGCGAATCCTGCCGAAAATTAAGAAAAAAAATGAAGTGCGGGCTCCCGCGCTTCATTTTTTTGAAGCCCCCGGGTGGGCCAGGTTCCCGGGGGCAATGGTTAATTATGATGAGGGGGTCCGCGGGGGCCCCCACAGCCCTGGGGACCGCCACCTCCCCGGGGCTATGCTAATGATATGCAGGGGGCCCCGCGGGCCCCCCGCAGCCCCGAGGACCACCACCACCCCGGGGCTTTTAAAAAACAATAGTGTGGGGGGGCTCCTGCCCCCCTACGCTGTCCCAGGGACCATCACCTCCCCGGGGCTTTATTTATCAATGGGTAGGGGGGCCTCGTGGTCCCCCCAAGCCCCATGGACCGACACCTCCCCAGGGCTACTTTTAAAAAATGTAGTGTGGGGGGGCTCAAGCCCCCTCACACTGCCCTGGGGCATACATCAATTAAGTACAGGGGTCCTTTGCGGACCCCCAGCCCTGAGGACCACCACCTCCCCGGGGCTGCACACAAGATGGGAGGGGGGGCGCACAGCAGAATTGCTTTTGGGCAAAGTGAGCTGCATGTTAGCAGCTCCCTCTGCCCAAAAGCAATGCCGGCCCCCGCAGGAGGCGGGGAGCCAGCAGGGACCGCAGGGGCATTGTTGCTCACCCTGCGGTCCCCAACCAAGAGGTCAAAGCCCAGGGGATGGGGTCCCCGGCCCCGAAAATGGCCTGGGAGGGGGGTCCACTCGGCCCCACTCCCTTTTCTTAGTTAAAAAAAAAATGGCCACGCCCCCTCCTTTAGAAAAGATATATTTTTTTTTTTAAATGGCCAAACCTTGGGGGATGGGGTCCCCAGGGCCAAAATTGGCCTGGGGAGGGGGGCCGCACGGGCCCCCTCCCCTTAAAAAAAAACAAAAAAACAAAGGCCTAGCCCCAGGGGATGGAGTTCCCTGGGGCCGCAATCGGCTTCAGGAGGGGGGCCGCCTTCCTTTTCAATTTTTTTCAAAATGGCTCAGTGATGGGGTCCCCGGGGCCCAAAAGGGTCTAGGGAAGGGGGGCCACACAGGCTCCCTTCTTACAATAAAAAAAATAAAGAGCCCTGCAATTGCCGGAGGCCCTGCCCCCTCCCTGCATGACTCTACAAATGCGGTGAGGGTCCTTCGGGGCCAACTAGCCCACTAGGTACCTCCAGTAAGCCCCACACAGTGGGATTGCTGAGAGATGGTAGGAGGGCACGCCCCTTTTTACACCACTCTGCAAACGCGCCTCTTGGTGCACTGCTAGTGGGGCGATCAGGTCCCCTTGTGTCCTGAGGACCTGAGGACTTAAGTGGACTTCATCCCCCAAGCAGAAGTGGCCAGGAGGCGTGTTTGCAGAGTGGTGTAGAAAGGGGGCTTGGCCTCTGAGCACCTCTCAGCAATCCAGCTGTGTGGGGCTTACTGTAGGTTACAGGAGGGCTAGTTGGCCCCCAGGGACCCTCAAGAGGCAAGGGGACTTCACTCCCAACCAATAGCGCGCCAGGAGGCGCGTTTGCAGAGTGGTGGAGAAAGGGGGCATGGCCTGCTATGAGAACTTAGAAATCCTGATGTGTGGGACTTACTGAAGGTAATAGGAGGGGTAGTTGGCCCCCAAGGACGTCCTTGGGGGCCAACTACCCCTCCTGTTACCTCCAGTAAGCTCCACACAGTGGGATTGCTAAGAAGTCTTCAGAGGCCACTCCGCCATTTCTCCACCACTCTGCAAACGTGCCTCCTGGCACACTGCTGGATGGGGGATGAAGTCCACTTTACTCCTGGGGGACTTTGTGGGCCAAGAAGCACTCCTGGTACCTCCTGTAAGTCCTAGGCAGCGGAATTCCTGAGCGCTGGTTGGAGGCCCTTGGAAGTTATAGTTAGTAATTAGCATTTAAAAAACCTTAGAAATTCACTGAAAATCCACAGGTTTCAGGGACGTTATAGTTAGGAATTAGCATTTAAAAAACCTTAGATATTTACTGAAAAAACCACAGGTTTCACGGACGTTATAGCACTGCTGATGACGTCACATATTACATTACTCATGACATGGTCAGTGACATCACTGATGACATCTCAAATGGCATCACTGATGATATCATCCACTTAATATCTTATGCACCTCCTCACACCCTAATATAACCTTTCATACACCCACTCTAAAATACAGACTACCATTCTCAAAACCATAGACACACCAATACTAGTTAGTACATACCCACTCACTGATTCATAGGTCTACACACATCTACTCACTCACCCATACAGTCACTCATTCACACAGTCACTCATCAATACAGCCACTGATATATACACTCATACAGACATTCACATACCACCACTCACCCATAGAGTTACTCACATACCTAGTCAGTCACCCAGAGAATCAATCACACTGCCATTTACTCACCTATACAGTTATACACACACCACCTCACTTATTCATACAGACACTAACACATACTTACTCTCTTATACAATCACTGACACAAGCACACACTCATCCATACAGCCACTCTCACAATCACTCACTCTCACATATAGTCACTTATATACACCAACACTCACATATACTGCCTTTCACATATGTAGTTACTCACACATATACCACTGAGACATCCATTCACTCACCAACACAGCCATACGCACACTCACTCACCCATACAGCCCCTCGCAGACACACTCATGAACCCATACACCCAGTGAATCACCCACTCACACATTCATGCTGGGAGTCACACACACCCCCACCCACCCACACAGACACGCCTTGCACCCATACAGGTACTCAGACAACCAATCATTAACCCATATAGACACTCATGTAGCTACTCACCAACCCATGCAGCCACTTACACACCAACTGACAGACTGATACAGACATTCACACAGATTAGTCATTCACCCATGCATTCATTAAGACACGTTTAATCACTCACTTATACAGTCAGTCACGCACCCACTAAATCATCCATTCAGACAGTCATACACCCACTCATTCTTCAATACACCTTGGCATATATAAATATAACATTCTTAAACTTTTTAGAAACACTCAGTTACTGAATTATGTCATCAGTGATGTAATTTGAGAAGTCATCAGTGATGTCATCAGTGATGTCACTGACCATGTCATGAGTGATGTAATATGTGACGTCATCAGCAGTGGATTGCGGGGGCGCGAGTTATAGTTAGCTCAGCTAACTATAACGGCTGAATTTCTCTGGTTTTGTATGAGTGAAATGTCAGCCTAACTATAACGACCCTGAAACCTGTGGTTTTTTCAGTGAATATATATATATAACATTTTTAGAAAGAAAGCCACTCTACTTATTTTGGGGGGCACCTGAGCGCAGTGGGTGCACCGTGTACGACAGTAGCAAGCCGTATTTCACTTATCGAACAAGTCCATTCTCTGTTTAAAAACAGACACGTCACGCCACGAAGATGGTGCAATTATCCATTTAGTTCATTTATTTAAATACCCACACATATTGGATGGATATCGCGCTTCGGTCACTGTGGCCTTGCTCACGTTGGTTGCCATATTTGTTATCACATCATTTTAAGAAAATAAAGTAGTGCACATTCTGTCACATGATCACATAACTACATGCTCTCTTTTGTGTATTAGTGGCAGCCATCTTGTAATGTTCATATATCTGCTATTAATACATTTCATTCATTACATTCTAACTATATTGCCTCAGTATATTTGCATAAATCAAAAGATATATATTATAATTCTGGCCTAGTGGGCTTGAACCAGAGTGAGATTGACCTTTAAAGAACTAATTCTATGGCCACCCATAGTCTTTTTTTTTTTATAATTCTTTTTTATTAAATTTTGAAAAGACATGTTAACAGACTTCAAGTACAGAAATGCATTATCATCATAGAAGAGTCGCCACTATACCCATTAACCTAATAGCATAATATTATACAAAGACAGTATCTCCGTTCAAGGGACAGGGTGTCGCCCTAGCAGATACCACAAAACATAACCTCCAATGTTCGCGCTCCCTGAAACCAAATCTATCAACCGTATATGCAGCAATATATTACATTTCCCCCATTCGACAGTTCACATCTGCGTGCTCAGGGCTTGCAGTAAACATGAGGTGTTAACTCTGGTCCATGCCCCTGTAAACAACTATCAACAGTATAGAGCCACCAATTGACCCTCTAGATGGCAATTCACAGGTGGCCTCCCTAATACTCCCAATTATCAGTGGTCCTATAGTACGACTATGAAGGGATGAACCCAGGTAGCAGCAGGAGTTTTCCGCCCAAGCAGATTCTTGTCCGCACATGAACAAAAGAGAAAAAGAAAAAAGGAAACTTACCCAAAACAACTAAAAAACAATAACTAACTGCCAGGAGTCTGCGGGTCCATCGCAAAAAAAAGGAGCAAACTGACCACGCTATATGCGGATGGGGGGGGAAGTGGGGGGGGAACAAGCAGGGGCCTCAGGAAGGGTGTCCCAGAAGGGGGCAACTCCACACCACAGCCCAGAGCGAGCAGGACGAACACATGGGGCGGCCATTTGCGTATATCTACTCTGTATCTCCAGTCCCACCCCCGCATCCTTTTCCACTCCATAACGAGTGTCCCATGATTTAGCTATGTCACCCCAAGGCTTGGCGTATGGTTTACGCCGCTTAGTGATCTTATCTTCAGAGATAAGTACTCGTTCCTCTGCTCTGACCCAACAGGTCACGTCTGCTTCCCACGAGGTAACCAGTGGTGGATTCCTAGCTTTCCAATGAAGCAGGATTCTCCTTTTGGCCAGGAGGAAGGCCAGATCTACAAATCTATGCCCTAACTTACGAGCTTTGGGTCTCGGGAAGAGGCCCAACAAACAAACCTCAGGGGTGCACGGCAACGCGCGATCCAGTACGTTATTAACCAGATCCACAATCCTGTTCCAGTAAGTGGAAAGCGCCGGACAGGACCAGATCATATGGTCAAAGTCTGCATTCCCCAATGTGCACCTAGCACAGGACTGATCATCCCTATTATAAACCACATTCAACCGATGCGGAGTGAGGTAAGTTCTATGCAGGATGTTGAATTGGAGGGTCTTAAAGGCCGTGTTCCTTGAGATCTTTTTCGGGCTCGCTAGGACTTTCTGCCATTCCTTATCCGACAATGGTCGCATTAACTGTTTCTCCCATCTTTCCCGTACACCCAGAAGCGTCTTAGGCGCCAACTCCCTGATAGCCAATTAAAGCCAACGTATCAGGTGTCCTGCAGAGCCCAGAGTCACCATCGTCTCCAGGACTTGGTGGACATCCGGTTTGCCCGTGGCCGCACCCCAGAGCTCTGTCACTGCCCCACGGAGCTTATGATAATTTAAGAATTGACCTGGGGGAAGTTCGTGATAAGTAAGAAAATCGGCCAGCGGGAGCCATTCGCTATCTCTGTAACAGTCGCACACCGTGCGTATGCCCGCCTCCTCCCAACCCATCAATTGTCGCTGCGTGAGAGGAGGGCCCAGCCAGGCCTGGGGGATGCCCACCAATGGAAGGCTCGGGGCATATAACTGTCTCATTCGGGATCTGGCCACACATCTGTCTCAACACCGCACCGCCACAGAGAGCAGAGTTCCCATATCAAGCATCTTCTGCCTGCGGTCAAGAATTCTGGGAAGTAACCTCGTATATAGTGCCCCAGCAGGGATCGAGAATGTAAGCAGATCCCTGCCATCTATCCATCTTGCCAACCTTTGGAGTTGGTCCGCCAAGTAATATGCCTCGAAATCTGGGGCCCCTAAACCTCCGTCTGTAAGCGGGAGGCGCAGGGTCTGTAAAGACACTCTATTACGGCCACCATCCCATATGAGATCTCTGAGCAACCCGTCCAACGTCCTAAACCAAGATTTCGGTATCAATACCGGGAGATTGACAAAGTAATACAATAAGCGGGGTAGAACTATCATTTTCGATAATGCCAATGTAGCCATAAGTGGCAGCTTAAGAGAACGCCAGAAGGCCACCTGCGGACGCAACGCCCTCAAAGTGCCCCCGAGATTCCCCTCAAACATATCCGCCTGCGTGTGGTAAATCTGTATCCCCAAATATTTGACAGTCACAGGTGCCCATGTCAGAGAAGCTGGGAGGCTCAATGGTCTAGGCAAGGTGGAGTGCAGTGGAAACACGAACGTTTTCTTCCCATTTACCCGTAGGCCAGACAGAGCTGCAAACTCCTCTAGAATGCCCAGTACCCGACGGACTCCCGAGGTCCCATCCCGCAAGTAGATCAAAACATCATCCGCATAAAGCGAGATGATGTGGGGGACCCCTTCGAGCGTCACCCCCAGCCTGTCGCAGTCCCTCCGCAGTCGTGCCGCCAAAGGCTCCATGGCCAGAGCAAAAAGTAACGGCGACAAGGGGCACCCCTGCCTGGTACCCCTATAAATGGGATAGGCCGCCGAAACAGTAGACCCCAATCGCACACGTGCCATGGGGTCACCATAAAGCAAACGGATCCACTGCAACCACCCATCCCCCATCTGCAAGACACCCATCACCGCGAGTAAAAAGTCCCAACGTACAGTGTCGAAAGCTTTCTCTAGATCAATCGCCACTACTACTGCGTCAGGGTAATCTCGCAGTGCCGGATGAAACATAACATGATACAACCTCTGAAGATTACTGGACGTGGAGCGCGAGGGAATAAACCTGCACTGATCGGGATGTACCAGGTGGCACATGTGGGGCAAAAGTCTTAGGGCCAGTGCCTTACTCAAAATTTTTAGATCCATGTTTAACATGGACAATGGTCTGAATTCCGTCAATTTGGGATGAACCAATTTAGATTTTGGCAGAGGGATCACCAACGCTTCCCTGAGTGAGGGCGGCAGGCGCATGTCATGGAGCGCGGCAGCATACATCTGTTCCAACCTCGGGGCCAGCGTGTCTACATAAGCACTATAAAATTCGGCTGGGAGGCCATCTGGCCCAGGTGTCTTCCCTCTAGCCATCTCCCTAACGGCTGCCCTTATTTCGCCGGCTTTAATAGGTAAAGCCAACAGGTCCCATACATCCTGTTCTACCTGGACCAGTGGTTGTGCCTCCAAATACATCTGCAATTCCTCTCCCAGAGTCAGTCCCGGGGAACCGTACAACGATTCATAGTAGGCCTTGAATGCATCATTGATTAGTTTCGGGGAGGAGAGAACACGGCCCTGAAAGTCTGTGATGCTCACCACGGGGGAACCTCTACTCTCGGGTCTAATTAACCAAGCCAGGAGTCTCCCAGCCCTACCCCCTTCCTTGTGCTGCGTGGTCAGATACTGTTTAAAATCAAGAACTCTCAGTCTGTCCCAAGTAGCGTTATAAAGGCTCCTCACCTCCGCCAATTTCTCCAGATCTGAAATCGTCCCCACTGCTCCCCTATCCAGGAGCAGAATCTGGGCCTCTAAGTCCGCCAATTCCTGAGTGATCATTCGTCGAGCTCCTACAGTCTTGCCCAGGCAATGTCCACGCACCACCACCTTAAACGCCTCCCATTCCACCATCGGAGAGCTGGCGGTTCCTTGGTTGACCAAGAAATAGGTAGATAAGACCTCAGCAAGCCCCTGGCGGAAGCCGTCATCCTCCAGCAGCGCCGGATCCAGCCGCCAACGCGGGATCGGGGCACACTCCAGGACCGGAACAAACCCCATAAGCAAAGGGCTATGGTCCGAAAGGGACCGGCCGAGGTATTCCGCTCCGGTCATCATGTGCACCAAAGGGGCAGAACAAAAAATCATATCCAAACGTGTGTGCAGATCATAAAGATATGAATAGTAGGAATATTCCCTACTCCCTTCGTTGTGCAATCGCCACATCCCAGGTCCCAGCCCATCGCCCATGACCGCAGTCCCTTAGCGGAGGCAGCCGCCGCGACACCCCGCAGGGGGGGGGGTGGACCTATCCTGCTGTATATCAAAAACACAATTAAAATCGCCCCCCAACACTCAGGTCCCGTGAGGGAACCCCGCCAACACCCCCGATAACCTATCTAGGAATGGAAGCTGCTCCCGATTAGGGCCATAGATACTGCCCAAAGTGATCTCCCTGCCTTTCAGAGTGCCCGTGACCACTACGTGCCGCCCCTCAGGATCTAGTGCCTTCCGAGTTAGCTGAAAGGGCACCCCCGGTCAGATCCATATCAGCGCCCCCCGGGAGAAGGCCGAGTAGGTCGTGGCAAAGAGCTGGCCCCGCCATCTGCGTTGCAAACGTGAAACCTCTCCCTCAGTGAGATGGGTCTCCTGTAAGAAAACCACCTGTGCTCCCCGTCTCTTAATATAATTGAAAACATTATAACGCTTTGCAGGTGTCCCCATGCCCCTAATATTCCAGGTCATAACCTTAACCCCCTCAGGGCCACCCGTGTATGCAGCCATCGGTTCTACCAAAAAGCCCCCCGGACCCCCACACCCACACCCACACCGCCCTCCTGGCAGAGAACAACACAATCCCTCAAAACAACTCCCCATCCCAAGAGCGGACTGACAACGGTCGGCTGCCCAAACACACCAGCAAATCGCATAGTGAAAACTCACACCAATACGGAAAGATCCACGGCCAACTGCGCTAGGACCTGTGGGGGGCGCAGCGTGACAGAATACCAACCAAACTGCTGAATCACTATCAGTACTAAGCAATAGCCATGCCAGGCCGTTCCAGCCCACACCCGGGGACGCCCCCCAGTAAACCCCCACCCTTCCCAGCTCACCTTCAGCATCCCGCAGTGACACATGTGCACCCAAGACATTTCCCCGCTCCAATAAGTAATAAAGGATATAAGTCCACAACACAACCAGGCAGGGGAAAAGATGAAAGGAGAAAGCCATCTGTTCCTCTCCTAGTCACCCAGCTCTACAAGTCATTAGATAGCTGCGGAGTCACAACCGGCATGTTATCTCCTGAGGTCTGTGAGGCATCCGCTTGAGACCCCTCCTCGCCATATTTTGCTTCGGAATCCGTCTCTGCTGCAGAAGTCCCAGATCTCCCCATGAGAGAGACAGCCTCCAACGCCGCAGCTCTCTCCATCGCCGTTCTTGACGAGCTCAGCTTCTTGAGTTCCGTTTTATTCCGCCGTTTCCGCAGTCTCCTCCCCGGATGTTCCACTCCAGGCGGCCTCCTCTCCGGCCGAGGCCGTGAAGGACCCCCCGCATGGTAGGACTCCATCCAGTCCCAGGCTGCTTTCGGGTCCTCGCAGAAGTGGGTTGTCCCATCGAGCATGATCTTAAGTCGGGCCGGGAACATCAACGAGTACTGTATCCCTTCAGTCCGCAGAGCTTTCTTAACTTCTAGGAAGGAGGAGCGACGTCTCTGAACCTCCATCGTATAACCGGGGAACAATGTGACTCTGCTGTTGTCAACAAGAAAAGGACCCACCTCCCGAGCTTTCCTGAGAAGCAAATCTCTGTCCCGGAAATGGAGCAGTCTGGCCACCACAGCACGAGGCGGCCGGCCAGGTGCCGGGAGCCGGGCAGGCACGCAGTGAGCTCGTTCCAAAGTGTAGAAGGAAGAAAGGCCCTGAGGTGCTACAACATCCCTCAGCCAGGTTTCCAAGTAGCCAACCATATCTTGCCCCTCCACTCCCTCCGGAAGGCCCACCACCCGGACGTTGTTTCGCCTGTTACGCCCTTCCGCGTCCTCTGCCCGTTTCTCCAAGTAACTGACCTTAGAGGCTAGTTCTCCCACCTGGGTCGATAGCGCCTGTTGGGCTGGCTCCAGAGCCTCCAGTAATGACTCCGTCTGTTTGACCCTCTCAGCCAGCTTATAGTGTTCGGCGCGCAACAATCCAAGGCCGACCGCTACCGTGCTGATGTCCTGGTGGAGGGTCGCCTTGGTGTCTGCTATGGCCTCGAGGATTTTGGCCAGCTGTTGATGAACCGGCACCTCCGCCTGTTCCTCCCCAGCATCTTTTGAGGCAGAGTCCACCTTGCCGTCCTCCAGGTCAGGGGGGGGGGCGGTCTGCTTCCCCCACGGCTTCCCCATAGCTGAAAACTCTCCGTCCCCCGCCCCCGTCCCTGTGCGGCGGCCCTGAGGCGCGCAATCCACTATCCCCTGCTCAGCTGGGATCCACCACTCCAGGGACGCACACTGCCAGGTAGAACTCGCAGAGACCCCTCCACTGGCCGCCGATGAGTCCAGAGCCCCGAAATGTCCTTTCCACACCACACCCAGCGCCAGCGACAGCTGGGACAGGGCACCCGCAGATCCCCCTGCGGAGCGCTCCCGGGGTCCGCACCCGGGCCCCTCACTGTTTCCCCGGTCCTCGATCACCCCAGCCGGCACCTCCTGTTCATGCAATGCGGGTGGCACACCGGTGTCCCAGGATCACCCCGGGGTCGACTGACAACTCAGTCCGCTTTCAGGCGGGTACCCACCACGAGCCCTCTCACCTCAAGTCCAGACCACCACAATGTCCGCCGTGCATCGTCCGGCGGTCGGCGCGGCTCCACTGGTGCTCTCGCACAGCTCAGCCCCACAACGCTCCAACCTTCAGCTCTCGCTTGGCCCACTCCGTCGCACCACACTGGCCGGAGCGGTGCAGCACCTCACATCCAGGTGGGGGGCCACCGCAATCAAGCAGCTCAACAGTTGTGCGCCAATAAAAGACACCTCAGGTTCGATCGCGGCACCAAACCGCCTCATAGAGTGCGCACCACAACAAACATGTGTGCCCCAATTCACTGCCAGCTATCACCACTCCGGTCCTTCCTTTTCTCGGGGTAGGCCTCCATCCATCGGTGTCGCCTCCGCTCGGGAGGGGGAGGAAGAACCCAGCCGGTGCACCGCTTCCACCGCGGCTGTGTCGATGGGAGACACGCGGTCGAGCAAGCTATCCCGCTCCAGTGGGTCCCGGCTGCATCACCGCACCTCTGGCCCTCTCCGTTTCCGCCACTACTCCTCAATCAGCTTGGGGGTCCGTGGGACCGAATATCTGCTGCAAGGTGCCCCACGCCGCCTGTATGCAACCAAGCGCGCAGACCGCCGTAGTTACCCTTCGCGGTTACATCAGCTGGCGATGGCGGCCTTCGCCTCCCGCAGGGTCCACAATCTTTACGACCCCTCTTCCACCGGGGTAGCAACCAATGATCACCTCCCCAGAGCCAGCGGCAGCCCAGTCCGAGACAGCTCCCAACACACCAGGCCGTCAAATAAAGTCTCCCAAGTCGGCCGCTCAGCCCTCCATATAAGACCCCCGCTGCACACTTGCGGGCAGGATTCAGCGCTGTTCAGGGCGTCGACCAAGCACAGGTTCGAGCCCCCGCTGTCCCGGGGAGAGTCCTCAGGTCTGCAATCATTGGCCAGGCCGCCGGGAGCACCCTCCGTCCGTTTCAGCCCGGCCAAACAGGCGCACCCCGCCGTGACGCAGCTCGTCCTTCTTCTTCAGGCCGCCATTTTCCTTGAGCCTCGCCCGGGTCTCTCCTTCGCCGCCGGTCCCGATATATAGGCTTCACAGGGTTGTCTTAGATGCCCCAGGCGCTCCCTCTAATGAGGCCCCAGGCGAGCGTCCCCGGGCGAAGCACCGCTTTAACAGGATAAATTACCTGGCTGGCGCGGAGCTCTCGGCTCACGCGTCCGCCATCGGTGGCTTTGTAGCCACGCCCATGGCCACCCATAGCAGAAATGTTCCCCTGATTTCATACCTTGATTTTAATTTGTTTGGGTGAAGCAAAAACCCCACTTTGTAATAGTTGGTCTACTGCTTCAATGGGGAAATTTAAAAAAAAGGCTCACGCCCTGATCTATGCAGAGAACCTGGCACGTAAGAATTTAGTTGACTAATTGATTAATTAGTAAGTACAAGAGAGGTCTTTGAGAAACTAGGATTACTGGAAATGCTGTATAATTGCTTTCGATTAAATGGCAATTAAAACTTGGTATTAACAAATTGAATAAACTGGTCCTGTAAAAACATGATATATACTAAATACCATCAAAAGCTATCCTTTATATTTTTTTTGCCTAGCTTACCGACAGCTTAAATGGAAAACCTATTGTCTACAATACAATAATACATAGAGAGGGCTTTGCATGGGCCCCTTGTTCATGATTATATGGATTTGATGTATCTCTGAGTTCAATGCTTTAGATTTGAAGGCTTTCATCGCAAATATTTACTTTGTTCTGCTCCTGGCACATTTTTCATGCTTCTTCTTTATCCACTCCAACCGCATACTTGTTTTTCTCATTTACTGTTCTTTGACAGTTGTTGACCATCTTGGAAAGTGAAATTAAACTTTAAATAAAAATTTCAAAATGACTGCTGAAGCTTAGCAATGTGTGCACTCACATGGGCAGCTCTCTTGAAATACGTATTTCTTTATTAGTAGAACATTCCAAGATGGCTGCCCATACGTGCCATTGTGTCATGATGAACCGGCATTTTAGAACGAGTATTTTCATTCAAAGAAAACCGTCCCAATATGGCAAACATACATAACATACATTAGCAAGGCCATTGGCTCAGGTATCACCTTTTAAATGCGAGACCTATTGTGTTTGTCAATGCTTGTTAGAGACTGCAATAGCCTTCAAGGCATGAAATCACACATTGGAAGCTGTAAATCACCAGAATCAGTAGCTTACAGGGTGGGTTTTGTACTATTTATTAAAAAGATATAATGAATGTGTTATTACGCTCAATTGGTAGTGATAATTTATTGAAGGTTCATATAATTTAAACCATGCCTCAGCATGTTTAGCACATACTACTTTGCCTAAATCAGCCAGTTGTGATGGGGACAGAAAAAGTAAGTTAGGGAATAGAGCCACAGTTACTGCAAACAAACGTGAATGTAACAGTTGATTAAATCCCTCACACATTTATCCTCAAGGAAGAAGTCAGAACAAGTATTATTTTGGTACTTCTGGTACATGTACATTTATAGGGTGTTTATAGGATTAAAAAAGAGAAGCAGTGTCTGATGTGAATTGTGGGAACTCTATCATTTAATTTTGAAATCATTGTTTGTCTTTGTTAAGGCTTTACAGTGGCTACAAAATGCAATACTGTGCACTTTTAACTTTTAGTTAATAGATGTACAGGTTATGAATGGTATCATGTATTTTACCAGTGAATCCTATCCCCCCATCTGGAAAAATTGCAGAGGCAGGTTTCTGGTCAAAACTATCCACATCAACATTAGATTTGGACGAAATCACGTCCTTTCAAAATCTATAAAGTGCCGAGTCTACTTACCTTTTTGTTTCAGAATATATTGTTCAATGTACTTAAATGAATACTTTTACATTGACATATTCTACAATCCATCTGATCAGCCTTCTGCGTGCTTCAGAAAAGATGGATCAACAGTCTAGACGCAGTATTTCAGCTTTTAATATTTCAGCTCTTCGAAATGCGACATGTTTGTTAATGCACGGTGGAAAACATAGTTTCAGTTCGAGAAGGTCATAAACCAGTGGTTTTGTTTGGTATGAATCTTGGATTAGTGGAATGCTTTGGAAAACAAGGCTGACCACTTGTTTTCCCACCTACCAACCACAGTTGCTTAAAGCAACAAACACAACAGACATAAACCTGAAACTGCAGCAACCGAGATTAATTTGCATAGTGTTTAAAAATAATGCATGTTTCAATGTACGTATGTGGCTCCAACTTAGTGGCATAATGGTCTTAATTTTGAATCCAAATACATAAGCTTGCTTACTGCTCAACTTGACGGTTTATGGAAAATGCAAAGCTGAAGCCTTTACCACAGGCCTATGAGTCACCATAGAAAGAGCCAAACCAATGAAGTTGACATCTTTTTCTATGTCCATGGGTTCACTGGGTAAACTAGGTTAAGTAAATACATATGTTCAAGCTGTAATTACCAATGTCTCTACTACACGCTGTAGCTCATCTATTCAGAATATGATATAAAAAAACACAAATTGATCAAATTGGCTTATTCCAGTCTCCACAACTACTTCTTAGAAAGATATTTGAACAGCTGCCTTTAAACAAAATATAGGTAAACAAAGCAGTCCCCAGTCTGGCATTGAGGTAAGTTTTCTGAAAACGTTGTGCAAATAACAGTATTCAGGATTGATTGCCTTTTTGCCAGTAACAACTGACATGTCAGAAGAAAAGGTTTGTATATGGGCTCCTCGAACCACAAAGCATCCTAAAGGTAGCTACATTGAATCCCTGTGCTACTGGTTCCATAGTCTACGTCTCTGGGCTTCACTCTGAATTTGCTTTGAGGGTTAACCATAAATCCTGACTGAGAGTCTGATGGCTGGGTATCAGCTTTCTGCTGCACAAAACTGGAGGTTGAAAGAAGGTTGAGGAACTACGAACTAGTGTCCAGTCCATTATTTTGACCTTCATTGGGGAAATGTTACCGTAGCCAAGTGTTCCTCGACCAAAGCAAGACCTCTGACCTACTGGCCAGAGTCCTGCTCTCCGCCCCAGCAGCTCTGCTGTTGCGTCGCCTGCCGCTGCCCCCGACACCTCTTCCAGGTAGGTGTTCGAGGCCCTCCTCCACCCGCAGGTTCCTGCCTGCGCCTCATCCCTGGTGGTCCAGTGGGAGAGTCCTGCTGTTCTGCTGGTTCCGCTGTTGTTCTGTATTGTGTTGTGCCCGTTCTGAAATGTGCTGAGCCCGTTTTTCTGTCTTGCTAATATTGTGTCTCTGTATTTTTATTTGTGATCTGTTATTGTTGTTTTGTTATTTTCTGTTCTGTTTTTGTTAGTTTCTGTTCTGTTTTTGTCATTTTCTGCCCGTTATTTTGCCCGGTTCCCTTTCCCGCCGCTGCTGCCCCTGGCCTCTCCCCCCTGCCGGTTCCCGCTCTTGCCTCCCAGCTGCGCCTCCCTCCCCCTTCCATATTTAATGGTGGCCGCTGTGCGGCAGCAGAGCGGACGCATGCAACAGGCGTGCCGCTGGCGCGCCAAAGGCAAGCCCATCTGCGCCCGTCCGCGACCCGACCGCGACCAGCGCCAGAGACCCTGGATCTCCAACCACCCACCGCTATGACTCAGCTGCCCTTCTCGCACTCAACCCCGGAAGGAACAACAACTGCCAGCTGTCCACGCCAAACACCACCCACGGCCAGTTCTCCTGCCGCCACTGCACCTTCACCACCCTCGGCGCCCCCACGCTGGATGCCAACACCACCAAAGCCCTGAAGTGCATCCTCCTCAACGTACACTCCCTGCACAGACATGCTGTAGAAATCTGGGACCTTCTCGACACCCTCTCGCCAGATGTCGCCTTCTTCACAGAAACCTGGACCAATGCCTCCTCCGCCCCCGACATCGCCACCGCCATCCCTGACCGATACAAGATCCAGAGGAAGGACCGCCCCAACTGCCCAGGAGGAGGACTTGCCATTGCACACAAGAGCTCCCTCCGACTCTCCACCTCCAGCACGAGCGACTCCCTCTCCACCACCGAACACCTTCACTTCCAGATCCAGACCAGCCCTAGAACTACGCTTCGCAGCACCCTCGCCTACAGACACCCCGGGCCTCGCACTACGTTCACCACTACTATCGCTGACCTCATCACACCCCCGCCATCGCCTCCATTGACTACATACTCATCGGAGACCTGAATTTCCACCTCGACAACCTCAGCAACCCCAACTCCACCGCCCTCCTGGACAACCTCGCCAACATCGGACTGAAACAGCTCGTCACCACCTTTACCCACAAGGCAGGACACACCCTCGACCCCATCTTCACAGAAGGGAACAAAATCTGCTTCAGCCACACCACGCAGCCCCTCTGGATGGACCACCACTGTGTACACTTCTCTTTCAACACTGCCACCGCTCACAAACCCACTCCATGCCCTCTGCGAAGGAACTGGAGCAAGGTCACAGAGGAGCACCTCAACTCCACCCTCATCCATGACCCCCCCGCTTCGACCGATGCCAACTCTGCAGCCAAGGAACTACACCGCTGGATCACCAACTGCACAGACAAGCTCGCCCCTTCCGCACCCCTGACAGATAACACCCCTTGAAGGCCACCTGGTTCACCACCGACCTCCAAGAAGGCAGACACTCCTGCAGAAGTCTCAAAAAACGATGGAGGAGCAGCAGAACCACTTAAGACCTGACCACCTACAAAAACGCCATGACAGAATACCACGAACTCATAAGATCCACCAAGAGTACCTTCATCCGGAACAAAATCCTCACCAACTCCAGCAACTCAAAGGAACTCTTCAGCATCATCCAGCAATTCACCAAACCCCCCAGCGAAGCCACACACATCACACCCTCCCAGGACCTCTGCAACAAGCTTGGCTCCAAATTCCACCTGAAAATCAAGGCCATCTACAACAACTTTAGCGAACAGACTACAGAAACCACCCTTCCCTCCAGCAATGACAGCCAGCCCACCATCACCATCTGGACACCGGTCACCACCGAAGATACCATCACGACCATGAAGAGCACTCACTCAGGAGCCCCCACGGACCCATGCCCGCTTCACATCTTCCCCAGAGCTGCCGCCGCCATAGCGCCCGAGCTATGACCGACTTTCCCCGATGACTGGAAACGCGCAGAAGTCAAGCCCCTCCACAAGAAACACTCGGCAGACCCGACGGACCTGAAGAACTACCGACCCATGTCTCTCCTTCCCTTCACAGCCAGAGTTACCGAGAAGATCGTCAACGCCCAGCTGACAAACTTCATCGAAGAGAACGCCATCCTCAACTCTTCCCAATCCGGATTCCGCACTAACCACAGCACCGAGACCGCCCTCCTCGCCGCCACAGACGACATCCGCATGCTCCTCGACCAAGGCCACACCGCGGCCCTCATCCTGCTGGACCTCTCCGCAGCCTTCTACACCATCTCCCACAGCACTCACGCAGCCAGACTCCATGACGCCGGCATACAGGGAACTGTGCTCGCCTGGCTCTGCTCCTTCCTCGCCGGCAGAACCCAAAGGATCAGACTCCCGCCTTTCCTCTCCGAACCCACAGAGATCAACTACGGAGTGCCCCAAGGATCATCGCTCAGTCAGACACTCTTCAACATCTACATGGCCCCCATCGCCACCATCGTCAGACAGCATGGACTCAGTATAGTATCCTACGCCGATGACACCCAGCTCATCCTCTCCATCACAAAGGACCCAGAAACACAAGACTCAGCTTCCAGGAAGGAATGAAAGACATCACAGCTTGGATGAGCAGCAGCTGTCTGAAACTCAACTCGGAGAGACAGAAGTCCTCACCCTTGGACCCACCCCCTCAGCTTGGGACAACACCTGGTGGCCCGCTGCCCTCGGCCACCCTCCCACCCCCACGTACCATGCCCGGAACCTCAGCATCATACTCGACTCCTCCTTCACCATGACCAGCCAGATCAACGCCGTCGCCTCCACCTGCTTCAACACCAATCCGCATCCTCCGTAAGACCTTCAAGGGGATCCCCCTCGAAGCCAGAAAGACCATCACACACACACTCATAACAAGCAGACTGGGCTACGGATACGCCCTCTATGCTGGAATCAACAAATCCCTGCTACGCAAACTCCAGACCATCCAGAACACCGCAGCCAGACTCGTCCTCGGCATCACATGACATGATCACATCACCCAACACCTACGAGACCTCCACTGGCTCCCTGTCAAGAAGAGAGTAACCTTCAAGCTACTCACCCACGCCTACAAATCCCTCCACAACACCGGATCCAAATACCTCAACGAAAAAGTCTCCTTCCACATACCCAATAGAAACCTCCGCTCCGCCGACCTCGCCCTAGCAGAAAACCTGCGCATCTGCAGAACTAGAGCGGGTGGAAGAGCCTTCTCCTACATCGCAGCCAAAGCCTGGAACAAGCTTCCGACCAACATCAGACGCTCCCCTACTCTGCACAACTTCAGGAAGAGCCTCAAGACCTGGCTTTTCTGCTGACTCGGAGCTGCACCCCCCTCTCCCCAGCGTCTTGAGACCCTCACGGGTGAGTAGCACACTTTAAACTCCCTGATTGATTGATAGATTGATTGAAAAGTAGTGTGTTGTTTCTGCTTCCTTCTGTGTTTCAGATTTGTTCGTTCAATCATCTCTCCAGGGATTCTGGAGTGTGCTGGGACTGGGGCTCCTATCTTACAGTTGGAGAGTGGGTCTGTGGCTGAGGTGGAATAAATTATCTTGCTTCCTGTTTCTACCTGCTTGCTATTAGTTCGTCACTGGTGACGCAGAACGGGATCAACATTGGTGCCACCTGAACACAGTTTTAGTGCAAATTGTGTTTCATGCCATATTTTCTTGTGCTGAGTCTGGTATTCGGGCTTCCTCTAGAGACAACATATGATGAAGAGGGCAGAGATATCACATGCTGAAGTCTTCAAGTGTGACTCGCAAGTGAAGCCAGTCTGGAAGTGTGTGTTTGGAGGACACGGAGCCTGGCAGCACTGGCTTCAAGTGGAACAGATCTGCAGTCCAATTTGATAGCAGTTGAAAAGAAGGGATTAACTAGCGTGCGGCCAGGTGATATATGCCACAGGAGGAGCACAAAGATGTCAGTGCTGACAGGCGAGATAAGCCCAATGAGCTTTTGGAAAACGACTCTAGAGAGGAAATAGGCAACATCATTTGACCACGCTTGCATGGCAGCCATCTTGTGAGTATGCCATTGTATGGCTTGAGACTGACACTCTGTCACTGCTTATACTCGGGCTCCCATTTATTGTTGCTATAGTTCCAGCATTTTCATCCTTCATCACTTTGTTTTCAAGGATATTTCTGCAGTTAAAAGAGTTATTTTTCTAGGCTAAGTAAAAAGGAGTGGGGTATCTTAGTGGCCACAATGTCAATGTGACACACAGCCTCCATTTTTTTAGCTGATGTATGTGAATTTTCTATTAAGTGGACTAACTGGGAAAAAAAATTCCAGGACTACACAAGAGTGTATAGTGCGAGACAGAGTGCTGAAAGGAAGCTGGCATTGATGTTGCACACTCTGGAGGCTGAGGTACAGAAGGGCTTAGAGTTTTTGCCTGAATTGAATCAAGACGATGGACAAGATCTAAATGATTTTTAGGAGACCATCAAAAAGCTAGATTTACATTATATACTGCACGTGAGTACTATCTTGGAAAGGTACCATTTTGGATGCTGGGTACAGAAGGACAATGAGTCTGTGGAAGAGTATGTTACGGCTCTGAGGAAAATAGCTTCATTATGCAGGTTCCGAGCATTGGTTGAGGAACATATAAGGAATCAATTCCTTATGAACTGCAAAAGCGACAGGATTTGTAAGGAACTTTGGCCGAAGGATGAGCGACCTTTGGAGGATGTTGTTTCCACTTCACAGAGAGTAGAGCACATGATGAATTGTGTTGATAAGTTCGAGAAGGAAAGTAAGTGTGGTGAAGAATGAAGTAAGCGTAGTTAACTTAAAGAGTTTTTCTAAATCTGTGGTGAGATTCAAAGGGCAGTGCTACTGATATGTGCTGTTTTGCCACATGGCCAATCGAAAGGAGTGCCCAGCCATACGTGTGGCATGCAATAAGTGTAGTTGTAGAGGGCATTTTCAAAACTCCTAGAAGCATGGAGAAGGTTTGTGAAGAAGTCCTCTTACAAGTGGAGGAAAAGATTCCAGGCAATCACATTTTTGCTGTGTTGGTGAATGAAATACAAGTGAATCTTGATTCAGACTGAGCTTAATCTCCGAGGAGGTGTTGAAATACTTTTTTGAGCATAAAGTGATGATGCACCACATGTACATCAGGTTTGGTGGCTATGGTGATCTAGATATTAAAATATGGAGGTCATTTGATGGGCACCGTAGAGATTCCTGGGAAGATATATATGTTCATCAGAGCATTCTGGGTTGGCTCCATCAAAAAAATCCAGGTGTTTTTTAGACTCCAATATTCAAGCCTCAGGTCTGTGTACACCAAATGTTGGATGGCTCTGCTGACTTTGACAATATTATCCACAAAGTTTTCATCAAGGACTTGGGTTGTGTGAAGAACTCCGCCTCCACGAGAGCCAGAAGTACAACACAGACTACTGAAGCCCATAGACTTTGGCATTAGAACCAGCCACCAGGGCACACAGTTAAAAGACAGAACTAGAGATGTGCATGACCACAAATTCATACTGAGAACGTCTCCAGAAGTGAATTAGGGTTCTTTCTGGCCCTAAAAGCCATGCACATGTTCAGCCATTGAAAGATTTGTAAATCAGCTAAAAATATCATGTCTGGGGAAGCACTTTGATTTTGAGCCAGGGCACGGGCTTCAGGCCCCAGGCTCCTCCACTTCCTCTTTTCGCCTGCATCAGCGCGCGGGGGCCCTTAAAGGGAATCGTGAGCCCCGCTGCATGGGAAGCGCTTTGATTTTGAGCCGGGGCACGGACTTCAGACCCCAGGCTCCTCCACTTCCTCTTTTCGCCTACATCGGCCCCCGGAGGCGCTTAAAGGGAATTGTGAGCCTTGCTGAGCAGGCCGCGCCAGGGAAAAGCTCGGGCCAAGGGCGGGCACGTCCTTGCCCGTCATTGACCAGAGGAGGCCGGGCCCCCCCTCGTGCAGCTGGGACAGTTTGTACTCCGGGCCCGGCGGTGAGTTTCTCTTACTTCATTTTATACCTCAAAGCTACCTCTAAGCTATTTTTTGGGTAGGGTGACCCCAGCTACCGGGTTTGATACTTTGTTTTTAGACTAAGGAGGCTCTCGGGCATAAAATGGTGAAACCCAAAGCTCCAAGTACCTATGAGGCAAGTAGTAAATCTACAAACAGAACCACCCTGGATTCTTTTCTAGCTAGAGCAGTGGGGGTTATTACCACCGAGATTGACCTGGCCTAACGTAGGTTATCGATGGAGGCGGGGGGGTATCTGGATCTTTACTAGGGGGGTCGGCCATGCAGGCCTCACAGTCTGCCCCCCAAGGACACCCAGTGCCCCAGTCCAGGCTAAGCCTTCCCTGCATCTCTCCAGAGGTTCATTCTCTTGACAATCCAGCCACCGAAACCCCTAATAATAGTAACTGCTCACCCTGGCCTAAAAGAAAGAGGCAAACAAAACAACCTCCCAAAGTAAGGTGCACGAAAGGACCTTTGAATTTAAATCAGCCTAGTGCTAATGCTTCGGGATCAGTCAATTGTTCTGCCGCAGATTGGTTTAAGTGATTGGCATATTTAAGGACACAATCCTGCTTAGTATAGCCCCCTTGATGGAATGATTATCTGCCCTGGAGTCAGCTATAATCAAACAGACTGTTGAGGTTGACCCACTGAAAGATGCTTTAAATTCAATTTCTTCTTTGGGTGGAAGGACTATGGGGCCTGATCTGCTCAATACTTATGGGCAAACTACTTCGTCCAGAGGTCAAGTCTCAGATGGAGGGAGCATTTGTGTCTCTAATCCACCCCAGCTATCCCAGCTGCTCTCTCAGCCCTTGGCTCCCTTAGCCTCGTCTGCAGTTAGGAATTCTTTAGAAGAGGATAGGTCCCGCAGGTCTCGCTTTGACCAACCAGCACCTGGGGAACTGGTGGGCAGGAAGATTATGCCGGATGCACGGCTCCCTTGCCTAAATCTACCCCCGGATTGTTGTCCTTATGTAGCTATTTTGTCAGGGGACCAAGTATTAGCACAAACACTACAGAAACTACTGGCCAACTCAAAAACAAAGTATGCCATTGGCTGACAAATAATGCAAATTTTGACTGTAAGGACACTGACGACATTTTGTTTGTGAGAAGGGTAGGGTGGGTTGGTCCTATGCATAAATCACTAGAGGGGGATTGTGTTGTGATTAACTGTAGGTCACCTGTGCTGGCCAAGCGTCTACTATCTAGTTTTGGCTCTTTGTCCAATAAGGAAACACGGATTAACATTCTTCCACTTGGCTTTTTCTACCGTACCTTACAACCCCATCCACCTTTAAGGGCTAGTTTGAATTCTAGGCAACCTGCTATTTCCTCTAAACAAATAGCTATTTCTGTGAGTAACAGATTCGATCCCCTTTGTGCTTTGGACCAAAATGATTGGCTACAGGGTATTTCCCCTTGTGCATCTAGTGTTAGCCCCCCCTGCCGAGACATCGGTTATTGTAGTAATCTTCTTGCTGAGTCTACTGCTGAGTCTATACCTCTAAGTGTTCCAGGGCATTCTCTGAAAATCTTAAGCTGGAACATAGCAGGGATTAGGGATAAGCAGGTGAACCCTGAATGGCAGAATTTTATTTCTGATTTTGATGTTATTTTGCTTCAGGAGACTTGGGCTGTTGATCCGGTTGACCTGGATGGTTATGAAAGTTTTTGTGTGGCACCAATTCCCTCCCCAGGACATAGGCCACGAGGGAGACTAATTGTCTTGGTCCGATTTTCTGCCAATCTGAGGGTATTTCCAATTCCCCTTAAACATAGAGGAGTTCAGATTCTTTGGGTGCCCATCGTTAAAGATTTTAATTTTTTTCTAGTGAACTTCTACAATTCGACCAGCGACCCTGCGTGTCAGATTGAGGCACTTTTTGAAGTAGTGTCACGTCTAAAGGCCAGATCATATGCCTATTTCCAATTTTTTAATATTATAATAGGTGGGGATTTTAATGCTAAGCTAGGGCAAAAATCCATAGATGGCAACCCTTTTGTGTTAGAGGACCTAATGACTGGGGATCACAGGTCTGATCTGAGGGGACGTAAACTATCGGAGGGGCTTGGGCAAGCTGGTTTAGTAAATTTAATGCCGGTGGGCCCAAGTTTGTCGAGGGAACTCTCCACTTTTGTGGGTTGGGGTAAAGGGACCATCATTGATTATATCTTTTGCTCGAGGTCTCTAGATCATTATATCAGCCCAGGGGTGGTTCATGAAACTAACTTTAGTGACCACAACCCAATAGAAACTGTACTCAGAGTAAATGTTGGTCCTGCTGAAAATCCTGACCCAGGATCGATGGGCTTAACTACGAAAGATGGGGGTTTGAGGGTAAAGTGGCACATCCTCCCAATGCCTATAGTGATTAAATCTGTAGTCAGCCTCAATATTGCTATTATTATGGAGCCCCTGCTATCTTTGGAAACATCACCTGCCCTAATTGTGGATGCATTTAACCAGCTAAATTAGTCTACGGTAAATATCATAAGGAATATGGTGATTAGACCCAGGGGTGCAAAGCCGGGATGGCTAGATCAAGTCTGTAGGTTGGCGGGCAACCATTTGCGAGAGGCTCTCAACACTAAACCGACATTATTAAGGATGCCAAGAGGGTGTACAAAGCAGCCTTAGGGAAGCGAAAGGCTGAACTCAAGGAAGCATCTTGGGATCGGCTGGTGTCCACCTGCTCCACTAGAGATTATAAGGGTTTTTGGGCAGTGGTTAATGGAAGGCAGCCCAATGTGGCTGTGCAAGATGATATAGGTTCTTCTATCTCTCCAGCCCTTTGGGTTGCCCATTACCGTAAGGTATATGCTCTGGGCAAAGAACTCCCCACTCCCCACTCTGCAGGATGATGCTGATAAATTGTACCCACAAGAGATCTGGTTTGAGTATGAGGAGGTCTATGAGGCTATCATGGGTAGCCCGTCCATCAAAGCACCTGGGCCAGATGGGATACCCATGGATCTATATAAGGCTGAACCACATCTCTGGGCTACAGTTTTGACCAATGTTCTTAATGCCGTGACCCAGCTAGGCCTACCGCTGACTTGGAAATCTGCTACCATGGTCCCAGTGTTCTAGAAGGGGAACAGGCAGGACCCTGCCTGCTTTAGACCAATCTCCCTGTTAAGTTCAGTGGTAAAGGTGGTTGGGCGTATTGTCCTTCAGCGAGTGGAAGCTTGGGTCCAGGCAAAAGATATTATCAGCCCTGTCCAATATGGATTCAGGGAAGGGATGGGCACATTGGAACAGTGCCTGAACCTTAACCTTATCATAGGGAAGTATGTTGTGGCGAAGCAAGGGTCTATTTTTTTTGCCTTTATGGACCTCAGTAGTGCCTTCGACCAAGTGATTAGGTCCAAGCTCTGGGATATCCTTGGGGAAATGGGACTGTCAGCCCAGGTGATCGTTTTTCTTAGAGCTTTTCATGCGCAGGTAAACGCCTGCGCTAGATAGGGCACAGAGGGGGAGACAACTGAATCTTTTAGTCTCCCACGGGAGTTAGGCAGGGATGTTTGTTGGCTCCAATATTGTTTTTATTATATATTAATAGCCTGAATAACTACTTGAGTAAAAATGGGGTTGACCTGCCTATGGTAAAGTCTGTCAGTGTGCCTACCCTGCCATAAGCCGACGATGCCGTACTGATGGCCTGAACGGAAAACGGGTTAAAACTTCTGGTTGATAAGTTTGTGGAGTTCATGGATGATCTGGACCTAGATACAAACATGTCAAAGACCCATTATATGGTCTGTGGAAGGATGAACGCTAGAACATGACCTATTGATATCAAAGGGCAAAAGATTACGAGGGTTTCCACCTTTCTCTACCTGGGGGTATCATTTGACCATCAGAACAACTGGCTGTCTTGCATGTCCAGTCGCTGCTCCAAGTTCACACAAGCCTGCTGTGTCTTGTTTAGATTTTCACTGTCGGTGGGTCATAAACCCATCTTGCCTCTGCTGCAAATATACAGAATGAAATGTCCCCCAGTCCTGACATACGGTGCAACCATTTGGGGGTACCGTAGGGGTCGGACGATCCAGCTTGAAGAGGACCGATTCTGTAGAAAACGTTTGGGGCTGGGCCCAAACAGCTCATCGTTTGCAACCCATGAGGAACTGGGTTTGAATTACGTGGAGGATCAGGTTAAATTGGCCCCACTGTTACTCTGGATGTCTGTTTGGGTAGATGGGAGACTGGGGTTCAACAGGAGCCTGATTGAGGATTGCATGGAATGCACGTATGGCCATAAGATACCGTGGATTAATTATATAAAATCCGTTGCCGGTTCTCTAGACTGCATGGATATTTTTAACCGGCCATATCTACTTAAAGGAACAAATTATAAATAAGTTTAAAGATGACAGGGAATTCTGGGCGCTGGAGAAAAAATCCTACAGATCCTATTTACTGCTGAAATCCATTGTTGGTGTTGAACCCTATCTCACAGCAGTCAAACATCCCAGGGACAGATCTCTGCTTACTAAATTTCATCTGGGTTCTATACGTACAATGATCTGTTTCCCTACGTGCCAGTTTGATCCCCATGCTCTTTTACACTACCCTTGTGATGACAGTTCACCCCAGACCGTGATACTTCTGGCTTTATTCTGTAAATATTATGAATTTTTACGTAGAAGGTATTTATTACCACTTTTAAAAGCGAGGGGTTTGATTCAGTTTCACCCTGCCTTTTTATATTTACAGCTATTATCGGATCAGAAGGTGATGTTGGCAGTTACTAGTTATTTAAAAGGTGCCTTACACTGGAACAAAATAATGTGTACCTAGTTGACTAGGTTAGGCTGAGTTGCAAAATGTTATAACATTTTTATAAAGTCCTTAAATGCTCACACATCGTTTTTGGATTGAATTGTACTGTATCATGTTTAACAAGGCTTTTTAAGGTTTTAATGTGGCTTTTATGTACATGTTTTTATCTTTTATGATCATGATATATATAATCGAACGAAGATTAATTGAATTGAATTGAAATTGATCATGTACAAATGTAATAATTACTCTTGAAAAATTTAAAATAATAGTGTTTCGGTGTAGGACATTAAATTATATCACAGTGTTGACTGATATGTAATACAAAGCAATAGTTTATAGATATGAAGTTAGACACATTTAAGAATCTCCAAAGTACCTTGATAACAATCCCATAAAAGGAGAGATGAGTAAGTCATCTGTACTTTATATACCCCAATTTTGTTTTCATATAAGGAAATATATATTTAGTGAATTCAAATATGGGAGGAGTATTTCCCTGGCAGATCTCCTTAATTGAATTACTTCATGGTGCTCTCATATTAGAAAGTCAAGTGAAATGCTGAACACTAAAGTAACTGTATGTGCTTAGGATCACGCAGTTTGATCGAGTGATGGAGCCGGGATTTGAGAAAATGTTTCCTGATTACACATTGTGCCACTGGATGCATATCTCCTTTAGACTCAAACTTTAATTCCAGAGCTTTGCTTCCTAGAGCTAAATCAGTATGGTTTTTTCTCAAAAAACAACTTGGCAAAACACAAGTATCATATGTTAAGTCAAATTGACAAAATAAGAGAAGTCTTCCTAGTAAAAAAAACATATAATTTAGAAGGGGCAAAATTACAAAAGAGAAGGACTGATGGAAACACATACGACAGCCTGACAATCTGCAGGACTAAAAATGTCTCTCTGATGTTCTCCAAAGAACAACGTGGAGTGTACAGGAAGCCAGGATGCTCTGTTTGTATGGTAATAGCACTTGCTTCAGCTGACCTAACTAATTTAGGATAGGCTTATTCATAAAGTAGAGCAGTTAAACAAACTGTGTGCTCTCAGGTTACACGTTTTTAATTGTACGTGTGAAGTACCGTCTGGCTGAAACATGTTGCTAAACGTTCACTTACATGCTCTGAATTCAAACTCCAATTCTGGTAGAAAAGGTTCAAGCGTAAAAACAAACTTGCAATTTTAGTTATACACATGTATACAAACATGTCAGCTGTCTTTTGGTCAGCATGTTTTGTCTCCCAAGAAATGTGTTAGTGGGGGAAAGGGCAGTTCTTCGAATGTGGGGCTATATTGTATTATGGCATGTTAGTCCAATGTTACAAGGGCCAGGCTAGAGCCAAATGTTTTGCCTAAGCCAGGCTCAATACTTGGTTGTGTTGCACAGGTACAAACAGAACTTGTGCTGTCAGGCATTGTACAACACAGCTAGTCTTCAATTGACACAGTTCTTCCAGGTGTTTCCTTAATGCAGAACTTATATATCATGCTTACAAACTATGCAGGTTAAGCAAAACAGACACAGTAATGCTATAACTAGGGGTGGGCGTAGTGGGCGTAGCGGGACTACGCGGAGTGCCACGGAGACGGAACCAATCTCCACACACTCCGCGTAGATCCGCTACGCGCCACCCGCCTCCCGCCCGCACTATTAAAACATTATAAATAAGAATTTAAAACACCTTACCTTATCGGCGGCATCCCCGGGCTTCCCTCCTTCTCCATCGCGTCTTCTTCTTCTGGAAAACTGCGCATGCGCGGGCGCCTGCGCATGCGCATTCCTCGCGAGAAATGCGCGGGCGCCCGCACCCGCGCATGCGCAGTTTTGAAGAAGACGTCGCAATGGAGAAGGAGGGATGCCTGGGGACGCTGCCGATAAGGTAAGGTGTTTTAAATTCTTATTTATAATGTTTTAATAGTGCGGGCGGGAGGCGGGCGGGAGGCCAACTCCGCTCCACCCCGAGTGTGCGGAGATTTGCCTGTTCCGCCTACTTTGCGGAACGCGGAACAGGCAAAATTCCGCACATTACGTGGGCGGAACAGAGTTGTCCGCCCACCCCTAGCTATTACTCAGATTATGCATATCTCACAGGCGGTGTGCAGACAGAATATCGAGTAAAAAATATTGAGTTACACAAATATCGAGTAATAAATACGTGGTTCAGAAATATCGACAGCAAGAATATCGTGGTCAAGAATATCGACTTAAGGTAAGTAATATCGATTTTAAAAATATCAAAGTGTTTAATATCGTTTGCAAAAATATAGTTGTTAAAAATATCGTTTTTTTAATTAATGGTATGTATTTTAGTATATATTTTATATGTATGTGATGTATGTTTTTTTGTATACGAATTGTTTGTATTTTTAAAAAAAATTGTTACATTTTTAGTAGTTATTAATTTTTTTTATTTGAATTTTGTGTTTTTATTTCCGTAGCGGGTTGTGGGCTTATAGGGTAATAGGGTGGGAAGTAATTTAATTATATTAAATTAATTGATAATTTTTCATTTATTAATATTCGTTTAATTGAGATTTTATAGTTTTAAATGTGTAAAGTAATTTAATATTAATTAATTAATAATTGGTTGTTAGTTTTAATTAATTAATTGGTAATTAATTATGGTAATTGTGTAATTAATTTTAGGTGTCTGTTGTGGTGCTTATAGGTGGAAAGGGTGGGAAGTAATTGATTTTTAATTTATAAATTAATAATTGGTTGTTAATTAATTGTAATTAATTAACTGGTAATTAATTATGGTAACTGTGCAATCAATTTTAGGTGTGTGTTGTAGTGTTTATAGGTGTAAAGGGTGGGAAGTAATTTATTTTTAATTGATGAATTAATAATTGGTTGTTAATTAATTTTAAATAATTAATTGGTAATTAATTATGGTGTTTGTGTAATGATTTTTAGGTGTGTGCTGTAGTGTTTACAGGTGTAAAGGGTGGGAAGTAATTTATTTTTAATTGATGAATTAATAATTGGTTGTTAATTAATGTTAAATAATTAATTGGTAATTAATTATGGTGTTTGTGTAATGAATTTTAGGTGTGTGTTTTGGTGTTTATAGGGGTAAAGGGTGTTAAGTAGTTTATTTATTTGTTATTATTAATTTTTTGTTAATTGATATTATTTGAATTATTTAACATTTTGTTATGGTAATTGTGTAATTATTTTTAGGTGTGTGTTGTGGTGTTTATAGGAGTAAAGGGTGAGAAGTAATTTGTGTTTAATTAACTAATATATAATTGTTAAGTAATGTTAATTATTTGATATTTATTTTGGGTAATTGTTTATTTTTTTGTATCTTGTTTTTACTTTTAAATGGGTAAAGGGTGGGTATTAAATACATTTTAATTACTTTATTATTAGTTGTTAATAGTAATAGTTTTTAATTTAAAAATACGTTTTAATTGTGTTTTATTATTTTATAGTTTAATTTAGGTGTGTCTTGTGGATATTATAGTGTTAAAGTGTGTGTAGTCAATTACTGTTTATTAATGTTTTTATTAATAATATTTTTTTAATTGATTATTAATTATGTTAATTATTGAAGTACATTTAATTGAAAATGTTGAAGTGTTTTGTTTTTGGTATGGTGTTATAGGGTAAGAAATAAAATAAATACATTTATGTATTTAACTTTTTTGTTTGTAAATATTTTCTAGTTTAATTTTTTTTTAAATGTATTTATTATTTTATTTTATATAATATTTGTAGGTTTTTGTTATATGTAATTAATGTTATAATAAGTTTTCTTTTTATACATTTAATTTATTTGATTTTTCATTTTTTAAATATTGTTTATTTATTTTTATGATTTTTTAAAAATGTTAATATTTTTTTATAACTGCTTGAGTGTGAATAGTAATTTTTGTCTCTCCGCTATCCAACACTTTCCCTACTGTTGCATTCACTGGAGTTGGAATAGTAATTTTTACCCCTCCGCTATCCAACACTTTCCCTACTTTTGCACTCACTGGAGTGGGAATAGTAATTTTTACCCCTTCTCTATCCAGCACTTTCCCTACTTTTGCACTCAGTGGAGTGGGAATAGTAAATGTTACCCCTCCGCTATCCAACACTTATCCTACTGTTGTACTCAGTGGAGTGGGAATAGTATTTTTACCCCTTCGCTATCCAACACTTTCCCTATTGTTACACTTTTTGGAGTGGGAATAGTAATTTTTACCCCTCTGCTATCCAACACTTTCCCTACTGTTGCTCTCACTGGAGTAGGAATAGTAAATCTAATTTCTTTGCTATCCAACACTTACCCCACTGTTGCACTCATTGGAGTGGGAATAGTTATTTTTACCCCTTTGCTATCCAACACTTTCTCTACTGTTTTCTTTTTGTCCTCATTTGCCTCTAAAACACCATTCTACTTGCACCTTAAATGGGGTATCCTGCCCTTTTTTGCTGGATAAAAAAGAAGAAGATTTTGGGGGGTTTCACCCTTTGCCGCCCTCAGTTATAATCTCTCTCTTCTTCAGTTTCACTCTTTATCCTTCCACTCTCTCCCATTTATTTAGAGAAGAGAAGAAGAAGAAAACAAAAAGTGCCTGACGAGGCGGAGAAGGCTTAATCATTGGACCCCTATTTCTTCTTAACCTTGTTGCTCACACCAACTGAGCATGGGAAGCCAGAAAACGTGCTTTCTAAACCCCTACAAATGCAGAGTTGGTATCAAGCCCCTGGATTAACAATAGGGGATCGAAACGAGCTTGAAGACCAATTAATGCTAGGGACAGTAGTCAAGAAGGAACTTGCGGTCATCTACTGGTTGATGGTCGAACTGGAGGATGGAGCCTTTACTCTGCCAATGGAGCTGTGGGGAAGATGCTTGCCGGAGTTATCGCTGGAACATCAATGGCAAGTATCTATGTCTATGTTGCACAAAATAGTTAAACCAGCATACCTGAGGAGAAACCATCTTTTTACCATTCACAGAGCCTATTGGACCCCCCCAGAGATTATCCAAGTTTGGGAAAGGAGGTGAAGTGGCCTGCCCGAAGTGGGGTAGTAAGAGAGAGGACGATGTACACATGTTTGTGGATTGCCCAGAGATCCAAACATTCTGGAAAGACGTGAGTAAGGCTCTGTCTAGTATGTTGGAGATTAATATCAAGGTAAGTGTCTTGCTTGTTAACTTTGGATGTGTAGATCCTCTGGTAAAAATTACAAAGAACCAGGCAAGGTTGATTTTGTACTCCATATTATTGCCACGTAGAGAGATATGTAAGCAATGGGTGGCCTCTGCCCCTCCCAGCTTTAATGACTGGATATAATCTGTCAAGCATATAGCCACTTTCTCTACTGTTGTACTGATTGTATTGTGAAATTTAAGTTTAAATATTTTTTAATAGTTTAGGGGCTCATTACGATGGCGGGCGGAAGCACAACCGCCGTGCTGGCGGATGCAAAAACCACCAGTTACCGCCGGCACGCAGCAGTCCACACGCCCGCCCAATTACGATGCGAAAAGTAGGCCAAACACCGCCGGCAAGCCAGCAACACCGTCCGCCATCAAAGTGCGCCCGTACACGTAGCGGCGCAGCACAACTGACACACACCGTCCGACGAAACACGTCCCGCCCGGCGCATAAATTACGATGCCGCAAACAAACGGCTCCCACGGCCAAGAGATACCGTACGACAAACTGAAGCGGTAACACGGACGCCGAGCACGGACAACGAAGAAGCGGCTCCCCGAGCATGAATCCAGCACTGCAGGCCCTCCCCATGCTCCTGCTGATGCACCACCAAGGACGCAACGTACCGCGGAGACGCAGGTAGGCACACACACAACAAGTGCACGCAAACAGCGCACACAGTGCAAGGGCGGAAAAAGCGGACAACCCCCCACCAGCGCGTGTACACTACATATCCACCATTGCATCCACATATGACACACAGGCCAAATCGTAACATCGCGTAACACATGTGTACACACCACCTGGGACTAGGAACCAACGACCCCGTCACGGCCCCAAAGCGGCGATGACGCCGCCACACATGCGCACAACGCAGAGGCCAACCGCAGCGCCATGCATGCGTCGCACACAGACACAGGGACACAACCAAGCAGCACACACATCAGCCCCACCCCGAACGCACATGACACGTGACAGGCCTGCCACAGACATGTCCCCAACGCCCAATTCACGGACAACACCCAACGCCACACAACCGACGCACACATGTCAGTGAAGTCACGCAACAGCAGGACACACCCCAGTGTAACAAACATGGCGTAGCACACAGCGGCGGCAACACCAACTAGGAGAAGCAGGGCCCCTTCGGGAAGAGGAACGCCAGTACCACACTGAAACACCCATACCACCCTGCACATATGAACAAGACATATAAAACGGAACACCAAAGAGCCCGGGGACCGACAACAGGTGGCCCAAGAATAACATTCACACACAAGGCCCAACGCAGAGCGGAAAGGCAGCCTGCCGCCCACACAAGGGAGAGCAGACAGCACTGAATGACCTTCCATTCCAACTCCGAAACCACAGCCCTACGACAGAAGCCGGTGAATACAGCCATTGTCCAAGAATAGACCAACACAGGCATGCCGAGGAGACCGACCACAGGGCAGATAGCGCATATCACAGAAGCACACAACGGACGGGGAAGAAAGAAGAAAACACTCCCCCATGTCGGCCACATGCAAGTTAATTGGAAGGAGTCACACATCACTGACCTTGAACTGTCTGAGAAGCATGTGGGAAGAGGGCCCGTGTCCTCCAAACAAGCCAACAGAACACAAGTCCTGTCTCCCTACGACTACACAGAGCTCACAGCAACCTCGGAGCGTGCACATTGCAGACTGCACACACAGCCGGAGCACGCCACCACAACGCACCGCTGCGAAATGGCAACCGCAACACACCTACCCAACTACGCCGAACAGCTCAAGCTGTACAAAACCAACCTGTTTCATACATTGGGATGCGATCTCCTGTCCCTGCTGAACGTAAGTTACCGACTGACTTACCGCATCACATTGTTCAGCTGCGTCATGCCCGTCTTCTACTGTCGGAGGTGTCCCTACCAGCATCCCGTGGAGATATGCCTCTCCAACCCGGCATGTCTGAAGGCGGACCTGCTACCACTACTCCTCCCTCTGGACGCACACGACAGGGCCTGCTCTGCCTATGGGGGCATGGCGTATGTGGCCAACATCGCACCCGCACTGAAATGGGACCACTGTGCCTCCACACGACGGATCATCGAGAACAGCTACATCGAATGTCACCCAGCATGCCCCATCATGGTCCTCCAAGGGACAACTTACGAACAACACCTTGACAGCCACCATCCGCTACATTGGCTGGCAAACATGTACACCACCAATGACATGGAAGCCCTGCTGGACGGCATCGCATACCTGACAACCTGTAAATTCGTCAGACCACAACGCAGGTTCCCCGATTGACCTATGATGTCCAACCCCGCACCCATGCTTAGCTTCCGCACGGACTGGCCAGTCACCACCACAACAGCCATACCAAACGACCGGCAACTGTAACCACACCATCAACGACATCGCCATGACATCGGATATGACCGGGACATGCACACTGTTCCCCATCACATCCAGGAACACCGCATGCATCGTGGGAGGCAGTGGCATGGGCTCTGTGTATCGCACCCACATGGACGGAACTGCACGAACAACCAGGACACGACATGGATCCAGCGCCCATGGACACACACACCGCTCAGTGGACATGAATAGGTCGCCTGGAGTCTGTGGGTGCTGCACCCCTCCCACCCCCGCCCCGGGAATCCCATACCAGGACCTTTGCATGGACGACAAGTGCATACAACAACAACACGACCCCAGTGACTGTGACATGTCCAGTAACCACCACAGTGCAACAACAAGTGGCACGCCGCTGCATGCACGCAAGCACATGCCCTGATGTCATCTCACATGCACGCGTGCATGAGGAACAACCGCAGCAAACCTGTCACATGGAACTGAGATGGACTGTGCCCATGATGCCAAGCGGTCTGGTAGGCTACATGTATACCATCTGTGTCAAAGTCCGCAGCTCCGCAGCTATACGTAAATGTACATTAGCACAGCCTTGGCCAAGCAGATGTCACTCTGAAGCCCACATCCCACATGCAACAGCCAATCACATGTAACCCCACACCCTATCCCATTTGCAATCATGCTCAGTATATCCTCAACATGTATTCCGCTGCCAGTAGTGTCCACTATACTGCATCACAGAGGACAGAAGACTCAATATAATGTTTGAAACCAAAACTGTCTCCGCTGACTCATTTCACAAGTACGAATGAGAGAGGATGAGAGTATGTGAAGTACACGGCAGTCGTGACATGACCATGTAGTCCACTGGTATTGGATGTCAACGCAAATGAGTAGCACTACTGTGGAAGACACACATGTGTCGTGTGAAGTCGTATGGACGCAGTGCTCAGGTGGGTGGGTGCGACGGGTAGATGCGCACATGCCAAGTTGGAGCACGCCGTGTTGGGAGGGGTCATGAACAGTACACCACCGCTTCCCTGGGCATTGTGAGAGGACACCTGTCGGGGGGGAGTGAACACGTGTGTGCACAGCAGCCGGGCACACGTACAAAGCGGTACCAGGCGCACCTCAGCCCACCCTCTGTGGACAAGCTGGATCCTGTTGTGCGCCCGCCATGCCCCTTGACAAGGCACACACAGCCCCAGTCGACCAGGTGTAACCCCAACATAGTCAATCCGCACAGGCGATACAGGGCACGGGATGGCAGTGGAGCATGGTGTGTGAGAGGTCTCCTCGCGCTCCTCCTGGTCATATCACGCAGGCAATAGAACCTCAACGTCTAGCATGGCACAAGTCAAATGGAAGTGTAGGGGGGACGCACCACAGCACGAGCAGCACTGACGTCACGGGAGGTGGCTCGCACCATCCCATCCATTGCCCATCATACCAACCACGCCACATGCTTTTGCGACTAAGTGCAAGCGCGTGCGCCACCACCCCCGAGCCCTCCCCAGAGAGGCCAAAGAGTGAATGTGTGGGCCATCAGCCACAGACGGACGCGGCCTGGCCGCAAGGGCAGCCACAGCCACTGGGTGTCGCAGGTGGCGGATCCGGAAGGCGAAGACTGTGATGCATAGTCCATGCAGGCCGGGTCTCCATTTGGGGCACCACGCAGGTGGACGGCGTCCCGCCACACATCATACCCTGAGACAGCCCACTCGTGCAACTGGACCCACACATACACTCCTTGCCCTCTCTGGTGCGAGCTTGGGGCTGCCTGTGCAGGCGCTAGCCTCGCAGGTGAGCATGCATATTGGGGGAGCGAGGGGAGGACATGAGGGCTGGGGCGAAGATGACTGTATCACTGTCAGTAAGTACAAGGGATGACCCAGATGTGGAAAGGAAGAGACGTGTCCCGTGTGTACTGCAACTAGTCGCCAATCCAACTACCCCCCATGTCCGGAATGTAAGCCCGCACCTAGGCCCGCCCATCCGCCACATCGAACATACCACCAGCACGACAACCTTCCCATTCGAAACACTGACTGGGGGTGGCGACCAGTGTACAATCATGTGTAGCCTACCCACGCGTACATGTGGGCCCTCCATGATCCATGTCACCTGCGGCAAAGTCATGACATGCGCAATGAGGGAAGTGAGGAGAGCTGTCCGCCCCACGCGCAGAAGGTGCATCAGCTCCACAGACCCAGCAGCGAGTCCAGCAGGGGTCACATGTGCAGGGGCAGCTGTGCCTGGTGTGAAGGCACATGCATATAGACAGCACATCGACCAATGTGTAGTCTGCCCACATCTACAGTCCATCATCATGCGGACATAGGAATTGAACACAGGGCAACACATCTTCAGTTGGTGCACCCACCGTGACCAACAATGCGCAATCATCGACGTACCCGCCCTGTGCATGGCCCCCCACCCAACGGAGGCACATCCAGTGCCACCATCCCACACACACAAGCCTTCCACGGAACATGCTGTGTCCAATGGTCAGTACAGAGTCAGCGCCCATCTGGTGGATCCTGAACAGGAGACACATGCACACACATGCCAGCTCCCACTATGTACGTCTGCCACCTGGCACGTGCAATGTAACCTCTCACCTGTGACGTGTGACTGCAAGCACACAGCCGTCTTGGCATGGGGCTGTCAATGTGGACACCTGTCAATGTTTCGGGAGGTGTGATCCGTACAGTGCTGTACATAGGGTGCAGTGCTGACACCTACTACTGTCTCATATCCCCTCGTGCCACAGGTCCCACTTGTTTTGGCCGCTCAGCCTGTGCCCACATCGTCGTCGTCGTGTGCCATACTCATCCAGCCGCGGAAGCAGTTCCATGCTCAGCAGACATTCATGTTGCCGTGGCGTTGCCGCTTGACGGATATGCAGTCAGTCCCCATCAGCACGCCCCGCAAGTCATTGGGGCCTAGATCCCCATGTGCATGCACATGGCAGTGGTTTGTATCACTAGCCATTGCCATTGTTGGGAGACCTGTGTAAGTGTATTGTGGCCGTGCCGTCCCAGCTTGACAGCTGGGCTGTGGCTCATGTGCTTGCTCAGTCATGTCAGTGATGTGTATGCGAAATTGCTATGTGTCGTGTTGCTTTGACATGTGTCCTCTGCCATTGTCCCTAGGCGGAGACCGAACATTGACCGCCCATACCAATTGCTGGCGGACATGGACGATACAGAGGTTATTAGGAAGTTTCGGCTGGACAGGCCAACCCTGCATCGACTGTGTGCCATGTTAGAACCCCATCTCCGTCCCCGCAGGGTGTATCCGACTGCTGTCACCCCCACGGCTAAGGTGATGGCCGCCATGCATTTCTTCGCCACTGGGTCATTCCAGCACACAGTGGGCATTGGAGGAGGGATGTCCCAGCCCATGTTCAGCAAGGTGCTGAGGGATGTACTGGCAGCCATGATGCTGTACCGAAACAGGTACATCCGCTTCCCCAGGGCTCGTGAATTGGCGGCAGTGAAGGGTGCATTCTATGCCCTTGGCAGAATCCCACACGTCGTTGGAGCCATTGACTGCACACATGTCGGCCTTGTTCCACCACAGGCCACTGAGCACCTGTACCGCAACAGGAAGCACACGCACTCCCTGAATGTGCAAGTGGTGTGCCTTGCGGACATGGTGATCACCCACGTGTGTGCAAAGTTCCCAGGCTCGGCCCATGACGCACACATAATGCGCAACAGCATCTTGCCACGACTGATGTCCAATATGCAACAGGATCGTGCCTGTATTGTCGGTGAGTATGTGGAGTGGTGTAGCGTGCTGGTTGTGCGATGCTGTCCCCTGTCCAGTTGGAATTGCAACGGTTCTCTGTGTCCCTCACACCCAGGTGACTCTGCGTACCCGAATGGGGCATGGCTGCTCAGTCCATTGAGGAATCCTCGCACCCCAGCAGACGATCGCTACAATGAGGCACATGGGAGGACCAGACGTGTGGTCGAGCGTACCTTTGGCCTCCTCAAGTCCAGGTTCAGGTGCCTGGACCGCACCGAGGGTGCGCTGGCGTACTCCCCACAGAAGGTGTGCCGGATAGTGGTGGCGTGCTGCATGCTGCACAATCTGGCCATTCGGAAGCAGATCCCCCTCATCGTGGATGACGGAGATCAACCAGGGCCCCAGCCCGCAGACCAGGACAGCTCGAGTGAGGAGGACAGCGGAGAGGAGGAAGCTGGTAATGTGCGGCAGCAGCTCATCGCCCGCTACTTCACTTGACGGTGAGTGTCCATGTACGACGGCTGATGTGGCTGTATCTGTGCAGGTGTGTGTGTGCTGTGTCAGGGTGGCCGTTTGTTCACTGCGTGCTGTGTGTCAACGCTCCATGGCCAGGGTAGTATGCCACTGTTGGTGGCTGTGGCATTGTGCCCTATTGCTCTGTGCGATGTGTGTACATTGCTTGTAGTTGTTGACATGTACTGTGTGATGGGTGTGTGACACACTCATTGAATGTGCTCCTGTTCTGTCTCCCACCCCTAGGTCCCTACAGGCCCTCCGGATTCAATTGCCATGCCACGCATCAGGTGCCTTTCCGCCCAAGGTGGCCGTTGTATTCCGTACAAATAAAACACAGGGCACAAACAGCAGATAGTGTAAAAGGTGCATTTATTACAAACTGTGACATGTGATTGTGTGTAAGGTGATGACAAAAGTGGTGCGTGCAGTGACAATGAGCTGTCGGTCATGGCTGCGTGATGCTCAGGGTGTACCCACTGGTTCTATGTCCATAGTCCAACACACACATGCCATCCAGATGGCTGTGTGGAGTGGGATCGTAGTCCAAGTCAATGCAGTGGCTGGTCAAGGAAGGCTGGCGGAAGGCTGGCTGGCTGCCTCACTTGCGTTTGGAGCGTGCGAAGTCCTCCCGGGAGATCTGTTTCCACTTCGGACGGCCCCTTCCACGTTTGCGAGGGGGTGCCTGCTTGCGACATGCTGGTGGTTGAGGTGTGCTCACTGGCTGTGGACGCAGGGGAACTGGACACTGCTGCTCCACCCTGCGCCCCGGCAGGTGGTGGCGGAGGGGGAGCTGCTGTCCCTGGCTGTGACCTCACCGCCACCACCAGCTGGCCCATGAGGTCCACGAGTTGGCCCATACGGGCGTCCATGGACCTCAGCACCCCCAGCACCTCACGCGTGTCTGAAGCAGACCGGACCCATTGTCCTTGGGCCTCTTCATAGGCCCCAAGGACTCTGGCCATTTGAGGCAGGGCATGGCTCCCAGGGGAGGCTGGCGTTTCCCTGACCCTGCTCCTCCTACCAGTCCTGCTGCCACCGGCCTGCCCACTAGCCACATTGCTCACCACGGTCCTCGCTGTGGCTCCCAGGGTGGATCCAGTCGGCCGGGCCACCACCTGCGCTGGGGCTGGTGCCAGCGAAGACGTGGTGGTGGTGGCGGCGGTGGTGGTCGGTGCGGCGATGGTGGCGGTTGCGGCAGTGGTAGTGGCCACAATGACCGTGGGTGTGGCCGCAACGACAGTGGCAGCAGGGGGCTGGGAATGTTCAGCAGCCCTGGATGATGGGTTGGTGGGTAGGAGGGGTCCTGGGGAGCGGCTGGGCCCTGCCACACCAGATGGGCCTGCTTGGTGGTCCGTGTCCGAAGAGGAGGACAGATCCTCCAGATCCGTGTGTCCTCGTTGGGGGCTTGTAGGCTGGCTGTGCTGGCTGCTGGCTCCATCCCCAGCATCCAGCAGTTCGTCACCTGTGGAGAGAATGAGATTTGTTATTGTGTTGCACCTGGCGAAGTATGTATTTGTCGTCTGACATTAACAGTTCGTGCAATCTCGTACATGGGTTTCCCGGAGGCGTGTGTGTGGCTGTAGCATCTGTAGTTGTGTGTGCTTGGCAATGGGACTGTGTGCTGTGCACATGTGGCATGGGACGGATTGGCCATGCCGATGGGTGTGTTGCTGTGCCCCTACTTATTGTGACTCTGGTGTATGCGGGCTCCTGGCCCATCCTGGGTCTGGTTTGTACTTTGCTTTTGGTGTTCAGATGGGACGCTTAGGAACGCATATGGCAACATGGGGGCCATGCCCCAGATTCGCATTTGGGAGGGGATATGCTTTTGGGGTTCAAATGGAACGCTTAGGAACGCATATGGCAACATGAGGGCCATGCCCCAGATTCGCATTTGGGAGGGGATATGCTTTTGGGGTTCAAATGGAACGCTTAGGAACGCATATGGCAACATGGGGGCCATGCCCCAGATTCGCATTTGGGAGGGAATATGCTTTTGGGGTTCAAATGGAACGCTTAGGAACGCATATGGCAACATGGGGGCCATGCCCCAGATTCGCATTTGGGAGGGGATATGCTTTTGGGGTTCAAATGGAACGCTTAGGAACGCATATGGCAACATGGGGGCCATGCCCCAGATTCGCATTTGGGAGGGAATATGCTTTTGGGGTTCAAATGGAACGCTTAGGAACGCATATGGCAACATGGGGGCCATGCCCCAGATTCGCATTTGGGAGGGGATATGCTTTTGGGGTTCAAATGGAACGCTTAGGAACGCATATGGCAACATGGGGGCCATGCCCCAGATTCGCATTTGGGAGGGGATATGCTTTTGGGGTTCAAATGGAACGCTTAGGAACGCATATGGCAACATGGGGGCCATGCCCCAGATTCGCATTTGGGAGGGAATATGCTTTTGGGGTTCAAATGGAACGCTTAGGAACGCATATGGCAACATGGGGGCCATGCCCCAGATTCGCATTTGGGAGGGGATATGCTTTTGGGGTACATGCTGTGAGCCATGGGTGCCGAACGTGACATGTGTTGTGGCAGCATGACAGTGCATGGTTTGAGGTGTGTGCATGCTTGACATGGCCTGCATATTTGCTGTCTGTTGTGATTACTGGACATGGCATTGGACGCATCGTTATGAGTGAGTGATGGTTGTGTGCCAGCCAACGTATTGCAGTTGTCCCATCTCCTTGGTGTGCGTGCTGCCCTGTGCCATGTGCATCACTGCAGTGCTCGGGGGGTGTGGCCCATGTTGTGTGTTGTTGCTCACAGTGTGTCGATGCGCTTCATTGACTTCTGGCACATGGTTGGTCATGGGCATGTATCTTAGCGTGACTGCTGTATGTGTGGCAGCTGTGCGGATGACATGCCTTTCATGAGACTGGGGCTGACGGATGGGATGGATGGTATGTTGTATGTGCATGGTGTGTCTGTGTGTTTGATGGGTTCAGTGGTGTTCGTGTGCATTTATGTTGTTCCGCTCTGTTGCGTCTAGTGTTGTTTGTCTTACATAGGCGTAGTTGTGGGGTGTGTGGTTGACAGGCAGTAGGGGCTACATGGACAGGACTTCAATGGTGTTTCGGTTGTGTGTGATGAGTTGCACAGTGGCTGCCGTGTGGTACTATATTCAGTGTGGCTTGTGCATGCAGACGTGGCTCCTTGGGTGTTGCTATGTCTGTGATGGGTCATGTGGGGTGTGAGTCTGTTGTTCATGTCCGTGTGCACATTGTTCACTTGTTCGTGACAGTGGGCGGTGCTGCGTGTTCGTCTGCTACGTGACATGTCCCATGTGTTGGTCGTGTTATGGTCCTCATGCCTCCAGTAATCCAGCCCTGTCCAGTTTCCCACCTGCAAGTTGTTCGTGCGTGCACTGTACTGGATGCCACATGGCTCTAAGCGGGGGGTGCTCCATGTTGCAGGTCTGTGGGGGTGGGGGGTGTTGTGGGTCGTGGGGGTGGCTGGACACCCACTGACACCGATTGCTGTGGACCGTGATGTCTGCCTTTCGGCTGTCGTTGTGCACTGCGGTGGCTGACACGTGGCTGTGGGGTGTGGGGGATGCTCCTCCTTGCTGTGCTGTGGGACTAGGGGCCTGGTGTGTGTTGTACTTGGGCTGTCCACTGTCCCACCCACTGCACTTTGTGTTCCTGCCACTTACCTGTTACTTGTCGGTTAGTGCAGCTGTGGCGGACACATGGGTGTGGTGGGTGCTCGTTGTGGCGCTTCTGGCATATTTGGGGACCTGTTGGTGGTTACGTGGCTGGCTGAGTGTACACATGTCCCCACGTATGTTACAGTTGTTCGGTTTGGGCTGTGTGTGGTGGTGTCTGTTGCATGTGTGTGTGATGTGTTGTGTATTGTGTGCTGGACATGGGGGTGTTTGTCCCTGGGAGCTGTGGCATGGTGGTAGTGCATGTGAGTACATAGCGGTGTGCTGGTATACATTAGTTTGTACTTACCAGCCTCCACTCCCCCTGCTAATCCGGCGAGGATCTCCAGATGTATTATGACTCGCACCTTCTCCTCCCACGCTTTGAAGGTCTTGAAGAGCGCGGGATTCCCTCCGCCAGTGACGGCAGCCAGCTCTCTGTTTTTGCCCTCCTTCTTCTTGACCAGGCTCTTTACGTCATTCCAACGTTTGTTTATTTCTCCTCTGTTCCTGGGCAGGGTCCCGACTGCATTGACCTGGTCTACGATCCGGTTCCACATTCTGTTTCTGGTGGCTAGTGGTGTGTGCTGGACCATGTTCCCATAGATTTGTGGGTACACCTTGATGATCTCGTCGACCATGACCGTCAGCTCAATGGGCGTGTACTTGGGCATTCTTTGTGGTGCCATGGTGTTTGTGGTGCTGGTGCGGTGTGTGTTGTGTAATGTGCAGGGGGTTTGTGGTGCAGGTGTTTGGTGGTGGTGGTGGTGGTGGTGGTGGTTGTGATGTGTGCGTTTCTGTGGTGTGCTGCTGTCCTTGCTGTGTCACTGTGTCCTCTCCTCTCCTCTCTGGTTTGCAATGTAGCAAGGGGTTGTGGTCTGTGGGAGTGCTGCTTTTGTACTCACCTATGTGGGTGTGTCCTCATGGTCTGTTGTTTTCAGGTGTGTTGTGTCTGGGGTTCTGGCCTTTGTATTTTTTGTTTGTCCGGGGGTGTTTTCGGGATGTGTACTGTGCTTGTGTATTTGTGCGTGCCTTGCTGTGTGGACTTGTTGGCCATGTTGTGTGCTATTGGTTTTGTGAGCGGATGGTTTCTGTGCAGGTACGTGGGCGCCATGGCTTCTGCCGTGTCGATTCTCATCGGCGTTGTTTGCGCTGGCGGGCGGTATATTTGTGGTTTTCCCGCGCTCATGGCGGTGCGATCGTAATTTCACGTGTGGTGTGTCGGCCGTGAGGGCGGGCGGTTTTGTGTTGTCGTGCGTGTTTCCGTCCGTGGCGGGCGGTTTGACTCCGACTCGGACGTTGGCGGGCGGTATTTTGTGTGATTTTTCCGCCGATGGCGGTTTTCGGTTTGTGTAATCGTAATGGCGTGGTCGGTGTTCAGACGGTGTGTGCGGGCGGATTTTTGCCGCTTCCATGCCTGGCGGATTTTTTTACGCCGGGTATCGTAATGGGCCCCTTAATGTTTTAATTTATTATAGATTTTAGTTTTTTTATATTTTAAACCATCAATATACATATATTTTTTTATAATATTTTAAACTTTTAACATAAATTAAAAATAATAGTTTGAAGTAAATATATCTGTATAAATTATGTTTGTGCGTTTATTTTTTTATTAAGTTTATTTGTTAAATTTTATTAAAATGTATATTACATTTATTTAATTGTGTAAAAATTATATTTAATGTTTAATATATTTAATATATATTATTTTATTTTATATTTATATAAAAGTCGATATTTTATACATCTATATTTTGTACATCGATATTTTTAGTCGATATTTTTGTACTTACCTGTTTAAGTATAGGAGTCGATATTTTTGTTGTCTATATTTTTTACTCGATATTTTTAAAATCGATATTTTTACATCTATGTTGTGTCAGTGAACCCTCACAAGCATTACATTTTACACTGTAATGCTATAGCTCATCAGACTCGGACCATAGAAAGTATGCCTCAAGTGACAGAAAACATGCTCAACAACTCACTGCCTTCAGGAACCTTCCCCTCGGATCTAAAGTTCTCTCAGATGTGATTGTTCACAAAGAAAAAGAACCTTGAACCATCATATCCAGCTTGCTTCCAACCAATCTGAACTATCCCATTCAAGGGAATACTGATCAATAGTGCTGCTTTCACGGATGGGAACAGCTTACTCTCTGACCATTAAATGGACTTCCACCCAGGCAGAGGTACTGAATTCCTCCTAATATCCACCTTGGATGACCTCAAAACAACAGTGGACGGAAATGGGGTGGCTGTACTAGTACTGCTGGATCAATTTGGCACAGTACACCTCCACATTCCACTGCTGACGCCGGAGGAACTGTGCACCTAAGTGAGGAAGCAGACTCATTTGATTCTTCTCCACCTTTCTATGCAGGTCCAGAATCATCTTAATGCTCCTTTCACCTCTCACTGTGAGGTGCCCTAAGGCCCACAACCTCACAATTTATGTTCAACCTCTAATCCCTAGGGAATCTCACCAAATCTTTCATTGTAACCTTCTACTGGTACACTGATGACACACAGGTCATATTAAAAGCTTGAAAACTGAAAGTAAGTGGACTCATCATGGCTTGACCACTGTTTAATTGCTGTTGACGAATAGACAGAAATCACCACCTGGAAGGGAGCTTGTCCTAACTAAGGGCTTGATTAAGACTTAAGTCCATCCACCATCGTCACGGGGATTGGGACTGGCCGCCTATATGGCGGCTGTCCCCCAAGTGCAATCACAATGCGACCACCACTGTGGGAGTCGCATTGTGCATCTTTACCATTGTTGCAGGTGTTGCTGGCTGCAGCACCCGCCGCAATGGTAAAAATGCAAGTTTTGCATTTCCCTGCACTACGTGGCAGGCTCCACAAGGTGCCTGCCACATGGTGCAGGGAAATGTTGGGGGGCACCATAGGTGCCCCCCAAGTACAAAACTTGAGTGCTCCTGCTGTAGGGGGACCCGCTACGGGCCCCAAAAGTACATCCCTGCCAGCCTGTGAATGGTGGTTGAACCGCCATACACAGGCTGGCGGGGATGCAGCATCCTAATCTGGAGGATGGTGCCTGCTAGGCACCGCCACCATTTTGTGGATGCAGGGTGGGTCCGACAGGCAATCGTAACGATTGCCTGTGTCGGACCCATGGCGGACGGACTTCCCGTCCGCCAGCAATCCACCCGCCATCCTTATCTGGCGGGCCGAGAATGGCCGCACGATGGCGGGCGGTGGCGGATTCACCGCTATCCTAATCAGCCCCTAAGATCCTAAGCTATGATGAATGGAGGAGCAACCGCGGATCACCTTCTTGCCCAAGGAACTCAACCCCACCATCAATTTTAAGAGAGTAAAAACTCTAGGAGTGATCATGAACACCAGATTTTCCCACCAAATCCTTGAAAAATATTTCACCGTTTAGGCTGCGCAAACTATAGGCTATGTCAGGCCAGATCTCCAGTTGCCTGCCCAAATGGTCTTTACCTGGGTTTCCTAAATTGAAAATTGCAAAGGATTCAAAATGGGGCATCAAGATAACTCCTCACCTTGGCTCATGGGAATGCATCTTGGTAGTACTCTGAGCAATTCACTGGCTCTTTATAACCAGACAGTTCACCTTCAAAGCACTCTGCATTGTCGCCACGGCCCCTCATGACAAAGATCCATTGTTCAATTAAAGTTACATAAATATTCAGAGAACATAACACTTAACTTTCTCCTTGGCTGACTATCCCTATCTCCTACAAGAAGAAATGCATCAGTTGAATCTCTCTCTCTCTACAAGCTGCAAAATTATGGAACTCTCTTTGCAGCAAAAGACAAGAAACATCCAAGATCAACTGAAATTCAGGAAGGAAATAAAGCTTTGGCTCTTCCCTATCAAGTAATACAAACTCAAACCTACCAATGAAGAATTTCTGTTGCCTACAGGAAAATACCAGCCTCAACTTATGTGGGACCTTCCACAGTGAAGACCCAGAACTTAATTCTGAATAAAGGATGTAGGCACACACACGCTTCTGTCTCTCTCTCTCTGTTTCATTACTGCAGCTACACACTTTAGCATTACAAGAAGTGCATTCTACTGATGATCATGCAAGACATCAAAACACTTTCACCTGAGCCCCATCCATAACCCACATCTTTCCAACAAAACCCAGTAATGAAATAATGTAATATAAAGCTAACATATTCAGCTCCTTGCTCACCCTCACCTCACAACCTGCCTAAGCACAGGGACCTATATCAAGGAAAAAGCACCATTCTGTATCCCAGGCACAACATCAAAACTCTTCCGACTTAGGCAACATTGCAGCTCATTTTAAGCCAAGTGCATCCTATTATGCACCATGCTATCTGCCGACCAAAGCGATATGGTGCCTCATTGGAGTATGAAGCGTTGTATAGTAGCAAGCATCTGGCACACAGCAACAAGACACCCCTAAAGTGAATGTACACTTTACAAATACACATCATGTTATGTAGATGTCTATTACCTCGGAGGCAGAACTTATGTTTCAGACTGTACACAGTACAACCATCAACCAGGTTGTTAAGCCATTCCTGGCTTTGGAAAGCTACATTATCCCTCATACATAAATCGAACACGCTACACCTTAGCAGAAGTGTTATACTGTGTGTGATGCCAAACTTCAGGTTTTGACTTTAGATAACAGAGCTATCTTTAACATTACATAAAAAGTAAAGGTTCAAGTCTCCAAAAAGCACTATTTCTCAAGTGGCACAGATAGTTTGAAACTTGGCAGCAACAGAGCTGGCTACTCTGCTTTTACAAATAGCAGGTCAATCAAGGGAGTGGCACTGGATGACACGAAAGACACCGGTAACCCCACACTATTAATGATTAAACAGACAGATTGGTTCAGTGCAGGAGTCATTATTCAACTTCAGTCTACTCAGCAGACGTCACAATAAAAACCTTATGATTCAACATAGGTTCACTGAGATGAGTTAAACCGAAAACATAGCCTTTTGATTATTTGCTAGGCTTCCCTTTTCTAGCCCTATCTAGCCCTTGTCTAGCTTGTCCACTCTGAGCAGTGAGATGCAGAGAGAAGGAGGGAGGGCTTCCAAGGTGTGACATGTTCACACTACACTATCAAGACAGAGCGAGGAAGGCTGGTGGTTGGAGAGTCTCTCACATGTAAGGTGGGCATATTTATATGCCAAATTGGGCCATAAGGTCCAAATTACACAGTGCTTCACTCTGCAAGATGTTCTGGATAAAAGTGTAGGTCACAGAGGTCAGGCCTGGGTCGGAGATCACAGCAGCTTTGTGCGAGCAGCAACAACTATAAATTGTTTCAAAGAGTGAATATACCCTCTGAGATACTGAGGGCCCCCATATATTTCAGAAACCAAAAACAGCACAGACTGCCTATCAAGACTAGTGAAGGAAGAGAAAGAGACAAGTGTGTAAGTAGAGGATGTGGTGTGGTTGGAAAAAGGTTTTTGCACTGTGAATGGGTGTGCCATCTCAGAGAAGGTTTGGAAGCCTGAAGTCAGTAAGAACAGGGCTTTGGTTTCTTGCTCCCAGTTCATCAAGGAGGGTGGAAAGGAGATTCTTGTAGGAGACTTTTTGGCCACATGAGGTGGGCAAGGAGGAACTGTCCATATGTGAGGATTTAGCCTTGAGAGGTGATGGATTGGTAACACCTTGTAGTTTTCTGGAAAATAATCACTAACATTGCACATGAGGGCCATTTGGAGATGAATAAAACCAAGGTGAGAATTAACTCTAATTTTCTGTGAACTGGTCTTGATATAGAGATTGAAAGTGAATTAGGGAGTGTCACGCGTGTATAGAGAACGACAAAAGAGCAACAAAATCCACAAAACCAGGATGGCTCCAATGGTGTGTAGAGAGCTTCTGAATGGTGCCTGACAAGTAATAGCGTATGGGCTTAGTAGGGCCTGTGAAGGTGGATAATTCTACTCCATATTTGTTTGTGATAGTAGGTCTGTTCCCTCGAAGGCCCAAAAGTAGACCTGGGTGGTGAACTTCGCTCCGTTCGCGGAGTTTTCTGCACTCCGCACTCCGCGGAGCTGGTGGAGTGCAGAAAACTCCGCTTCGCGATGTGCAGCAGAGTTTTTTCCCCGCTCACGATCGCGAACGGTAAGTTCGCGATCGCGAACGGTAAGTTCGCGAGCGCGAGCTGCCGCTCGGGTAGAATTTCTACCCGAGCGGCAGGAATACCAGCACAAACTGCAGTTCGCACTGCACTCCGCCACTCGCGGAACTTCGCAGAGTTCTTTTGTAACTTCGCGGAGTTCCGCGTAGCAAAACTCCGCGAACTACGCCCAGGCCTACCCAAAAGTGCACATGTGAGGGACACATCATCATTGGTAGTGATAATGTTCCTAGAGGGATTTTTCAAGCATGAAGAGTTTCCAAGAGCTTCTCGACTGGCAGTGATGTTCAGTTTTGTTCTCGTGAGCCAGAGGAATTTTTGAATTTGTATGCCAGTACACTAACTATAACTCGCGCCTTCTCCATGCACTCGTTACACCCTTCCATGTTACATCACTTATACCATGTGAAATCATAGCATCAATAACAACACTTATGACATCACAAATCACATTAATTGTGAGAACACAGTGCATGGTAAAGTGGTGAGTTATAGTTAATGTAGTGTGGCGAGAGAGGTGATACCTAGGTGCGCGCCTTGGTAATTTGAAGGTTTATAAATATAATGCATAAGTTCTCATCTTTGTGTAGTTTAAGTTTGGTTTGTATAGAAAGAATAAATAAAGTAATAGTAATTTAAAGATAGTGATAAATGTAAGTTATATCTATAACTTTAGTATTTCTAATGTGAGTTTTGTTTAAGTTTGGTTTGTATAGAAAGAATAAATACAGTTTTCCTAACTATAATAAAGGTTTAGCCTATCTTTTTTTCCTTGAATGTAAATTTTTGTTTTAATAAAAATGTCTTTTAATTCGTGGAGTCCAGTGTTATTGAGTGGAGTGTCGTTAAGTGGAATGTTATGCAGTAGAGTGCAGGAGAGTGTTGTACAGTGTAGAGTCATACAGCGTACTGTCGTAAAGTGGAGTGGACTAGAGTGGAGTGGTATAGCATCCAGTGGAGTAAAGTGTTACAGAGTGAAGTGGAGTGTTGTACAGTAGAGTGGCGTGGAGTGCAGTAGAGTGAAGAGGTGCTGCATAGCGTGGAGTGCAGTGCAATCTCATAAATGGGAGTGACGACTTGTACAGTACAGTGCAGTGGTGTGTCGTACAGTGTTGAAAAGTGTTGTAGCAAGGACTTGAGTGTTCTGCAGTGGAGTGCAGGGACAGAGTGGAGTAGAGTGTTGTACAGTGTAGTGTAGAGTGGAGTACAGTTTGGTATAGTGGCACAGAGTGTAGTAAAGTCTTGAAGAATGGAGTTGCTTAGAGTGGAGTAGAGTGTGGTAGAGTGGAGTGGTATAGACTGGAGTGTCGTACAGTAACATAGAGTAGGGTAAAGTGTTGTGCAGTGGAGTAGAGTTGAGTGGAGTGGCATAGAATGAAGTGGCATACAGTGGAGATACGTACAGTGGAATAGCGTAGAGTAGTGTGGCGTACAGCGGAGTGGCATAGACTCAAGTGACGTAGAGTCAAATGGCGTAGAGCGGAATTGCGTACAGTTGAGAGGTGTTGAGTGGAGTGCCGTAAAGTGGAGTAAGGTTGAATATAGTGGGTAGTGGAGTAGGATAGTATAGAGTGTAGTGGCGTTGAGTGCAATAGCATACAGTTGAGTGGCATAGAGTAGAATAGTGTATAGTGGAATGGTGTAAGTGGAGTGGCACAGAGTGGAGTGACATAGAGTGGAATGGCTTAGAGTGGAGTGGCATACAGTGGAGTGGCATACAGTGGAGTAGCGTACAGTGGAGTGGAGTGGTGTAGAGTGGAATGGCATACAATAGAATAGCACAGAGTGGAGTGGCATACAGTGGAATAGCGTATTGTGGAGTAGGATACAGTGGAGTGGCGTACATTGGAGTTGCGTAGACTGGAGGGGCTTGGAGTGGAGTACAATGTAATAGTCTTCAGTGGAGTGTCGTTCAGTGGAATGATGTAGGGTGGAGTTGTGTACTGTGGAGTGGCATAGACTGGAGTGGTGTAAAGTGGAGGCGCATAAAGTGGAATAGCATAGACTGGAGTGGCTTAGAGTGGAATAGCATAGAGTGGACTGGCGTAGACTGGAGGGGCGTATAGTGGAGTGGCATAGACTGTAGTGGCGTAGAATGGCGTGGCATTCAGTATAATAGTGTAAGGCGGAGTGGTGTAGAGTGGAGTGGCATACAGTGGAGTGGAGTACAGTGGAGTGGAGCACATTGGAATAGCGTACAATGAAGTGGCGCACAATAGAGTGGCATACAGAGTAGTGGCATAGAGTGAAGTAGCGTACAGTGCAGTGGCATAGAGCAGAGTTGCATACAGTGGATTAGCGTAGAGTGGAGTGGAGCATAGTGGAGTTGGCATAGACTGGAGTGGCGTGGAGTGGACTAGCATAGTCACCAGTAGGTAGTTATAGTTAGACCTAGTTTCCATAGGAAAAGCGTTTTTTGTTTTGTCAATAAATTTAGTACAGTTTGATGAATCCTCGCAAAATGTTCAAAACTAGTTTGCCACTCACTTCAGCTGCTGCCTTGAAAGTATCGGGGCGATCCATTAAGTGGGGCCCGCGAAAAAGGGGGGGTCCCAAAACACGTTTTCCCCATGCAATTTCCCATACGGATTTTAGACACGACCACAGCCTGAACCGCTGAACAGAATTACACCAAAATCGGCAGGAAGGTAGATCTTGGTGCAAAAAGTGACCTTTTTGTGAATTGGTGTAAATCCGTTCAGTAGTTTTAGACTTATTTAAAGAAAAACTATTTTTTATATATAGGGACGCGGATCCCCTGAGGATCCGACAGTCCCCATGCTGATATTTGATTGGCTGCCAACACTTCAACCTGGAAGTGTTGCCAGCCATTTTGTGACTTGGCTTCAGCCGAGTCACACAAAAAAAGTGAGAAATAAAGAAAAGGGGGCAGGGTAGGAATACCTTGACACCCTAACCCTTGACCGAGGGTCCCCCTGGCACCCCGCCAGGGCAAAAAAAGCCTTTAAAAAAAACAAAAAAACAGCTGTGGAGTCATGACGGATCCACATCCACGGCAAAAAAAAAAAAAAAAAAACAGGAGCAGTCTCCAGTGGCATAATATATATTAAACTTTAGGGAGGGGGCACACACAGCCCCCCATTACCTTGGGCAATCTTGGCCCCGGGGACCGCCACCTCCATGGGGCTGTCCGAGTTTTGATAATGAAAGGAGGAGGGTTCTCCTCCTGGTGCTGAAGGAGCCCTGGTGACCACCAGCTGCCAGAAGAATAATGAATAAAAGAGAAGGGGGGGGCCGTGTGGACCCCCTTCTATTGGGGCGGAAAGGCCCCAGGGACTACCACCTCGCTGAGGCCAATAGCCATAGAGAAATGAAAGGAGGAGGGCCATGCGGCTCTCCTCCTGGCACTATAGAATCCCCGTGGATTACAACCTCTCCGGGGCTTAATGAATAAAAGAGGAGGGGAGCTGCGCTGACTCGCCTCTATTGGGTGAAAGGGCCACGGGGACCAACATCTCCCTGGGGCAGGCCCTTGAAATTGAAAGAATGGGGGCCCCCTCCTGGAGCCAATAATGGCCCTGGGGACACCACCCTCCCATTACCTGCTCCTGCTATGTCCTGCGGTGCCCACCCCCCGGGACATAGCAGATTGCTTTTGCTTGGAGGGATCTGACAGCTCCCACCAAGTGACAGCAACCACAACTCTGCTTCTAGCAGCGGGAGCTGTCAAACTGCTTCTGCTTGCTGGAAGCAGAGTTTTCATCTGTTTCCATGCCTGCTGTCATGCAGGCATGGAAACTGATGAAAGCATTGCTTCCACACACAGGGAGCTGCATGTTTTGCAGCACCCTGCATGCAGGAGCAGTGCTAGGGACTGCAGGGGCACTGAGCCTAAACCGCGGCCCCTAACACTGCACACTGCATGCCCTGGGTGTGCTCCAGGACACCCAGGAAGAGGAGACCGGGCCCCTGTGGGGGGGACGTTCTCATTAGTCTATCCAAACATTATCTGCTTCCATCCAAAGCCATGTGTTGTTTAACAGCCCGTTTCATCTCATCTGTCATGGAATTGAAGTAGATTTCACCCAACAACCATGCCATCCCTTAAATAACCGTCAAAATGACTGATGTCTTCCACAAAGCTACCCACCTCAGAGAGAGAGCCCAACTAGCTGACAAGCGCCAGACAACTAAAGAGTTCTCATTTCAGAAAGGGAAGTAAGAATACTGAAAGACAATGGTAACTGTTGTTGGTAGTAAATACTGGACATTAGCAAAAGCAGACAGAGGACCTGGTAGTGAAATCCACTCATAAAGGTTACATTTCAGGGGCATGATTACTGATGGCATTACATGCATTACCACCAGCCGTCTCCATTAGAGAAATACTACTCTAATAGAATTTATTACCCAACCTAAGATCAGTTCTGGAATGGTCTTAAAAATAAAAAACTCATCACCAGTTTCCCCACACATAAACCTTTAGTAAGGTGTGATCACTAAACGCTCAAGGAAATATACCCTCTGTCACCTCTGTATATTTTATCAATTATGACACAGTGGTCAACTTTACAGAGGTGGTGTATATATGTATATATATTTTTAAATTCTATGAGGAAAATGACATTCTCAAAATTCTCACAACTCTAAAACCCTCTAACCACTTCAATGACCCCACTGCCATCGATTTTCTTCAATGAGTTCAAATTGTCAATACTCCCTATCTGGACCAAGATAGTAAATCCCTCATCTCGTCAAGGCACCATCCCTGAATGCCTAAAGTCTGCACAGGTTGCTCCTATTTTGAAGAAACCCATGTCAGACCAGGCGGACCTAAACAATTTCCGCCCAATCACTAACATTCCATCCCTGGCGAAGCTCCTGGAGAAGTGTGTTCACTTCCAACTAGTCAACCACATAGAACAATTCCAACTGTTAGAACAATTCCATTCTAGCTTCCGACAGAGACATAGCACTGAATCGGCTCCAATGCACATAGTAGATGATACCCTAAAAATGCTAGATCAAAATGAATCCTGCCTGCTATTTCTCCTTGACCTGTCATCAGCTTTTGACACGGTTAAACATGACAGCCTCCTGGAATTACTAGAAAGTAGGATGAGGCTATCTGGGTCTGTCCTGAATTGGTTCACCTCTTCCTCCACAACAGTTCACAACGATTCAAGGTTAATCAGTCCCTTTCCAATTCTTCACCTGTCACACTAAGGGTCCCTCAGGGTTCAATACTCTCACCCACCCTCTTCAACCTGTTCATGGAGCCATTAACTGAAATTCTGAACCTATAAAACATTCACTATAACATGTATGCCAATGACACCCAACTCTACAAATCTCATCCCCTGAAGATATCTGGCCTGTTAACACAACTCTTCAAAAAACTCAAAACTGGTTGACACGCAACCACCTCAAACTAAACACTCAAAAAACGGAATTCCTCTTAATCGCCCCACCCAAACAATCCCCTCTGATATCGGAGAATGGATGAAGCAACTATCAGCTCTTAACTGCATTCCACACATCAAAGATTCCATGGGCTCTTTAGGAATAACCCTTGACAAGAACTTAAACATGCAGGAGTACATCAGTACGGCCTGTAAAGGAGCCCCCTTCCAAATGAACATCCTAAGGAAATTAGAACCCTTCCTCGCCTTCCACGACTTCAAATCAGTTGTTCAAGCCCTAGTGATTTCCAAGTTGGACTATGGAAGTACAACCCTCTGTAGCCTACCTAGATCAACACTGACTCCCTCTAAGGGCCTCTCTTAACTCTGCTGCCAGGCTCATCACAGGATCCAAAAGATAAAACCACATCACGCCAGATCTACAGGCTCTAAACTGGCTCCCACATGAGGCAACGATTGAGTTAAAAATTGCCTGCATAACCCATAAAGCCCTACACTTCAATACCTTAGGGTACCTGGCATAAAAACTGGAGCCATCTGGCAGTTGTAGATCTTCTAGAAGCTCTATTACTTTACTGCTGAAACCTCAGAAATTCTGTAAAAAGAAAACTTACAAGCAAGCCTTTTCAGGTTTTGCCCTGAGAATCTGGAACTTCCTTTCCCCTGAAATCAGACTGATCCCCTCAACCATAGCATTTAGAAAGGAAGTCAAAGTGCTACTAATTAACACATTTTTGCTCTAGGGTCATGTACTCTACTAGCTGGCCACATTAGGCCACATCTGCTATAACCATGTAAATTATTGGACTACTATGATCATGTATACGTATATGTAGTGGTTGGCATGGGCTCTGTGAAGGCCTCCTGCCTTATTTTGGGTCCCTCCCATCCTGTTTCTCTCTAGATTTTGTTATTTGTTTTACTGTTTCTTTTCTTGACCTCTTGTAAAGCACTCTGATACACTCTTAGGGTCATGTTCGTGCTATATACACTATATAACATTTTATAAATATATATATATTCCCCTAAAAAAACAAAGATTACCGGGACATTATGGTTAGGAAATAACATTAGAGAAACCTTAGAAATTCACAGAAAAAAATCAAAGGTTACAGGGACATTATAGTTAGGAAATAGAATTTAAAAAAACCTTAGAACTTCACTGAAAAATCAAAGGTTACAGTGATGTTATAGTTAGGCTCCTATTTTACCCGTACTAAACCAGTGAAATTCAGCAGCTATAATTACCTGAGCTAATATAACTTAGGCCCAGCATGAACTGCGTATGGCCTCACATATTACGTCACTCATGAAATGGTCAGTGACATCACTGATGACATCTCAAATGACATACGCATATATATATATATATGTATATATATATATAGCTATAAATCTATACATATGAGTGTATATCACGCCAATCCTGTTAAACACACAATAACAGGCGCTGACTCCGTGGAAATTTGACAAAGGAGTTTTAATCCAAAAGAAAGCCTTGACATGTTTCGACGGCAAGCCGCCTTGCTCACAACATCGGGAGCCATGAAAATCAACAAGATATAGCAAAGTCAGTCTGCCAGGTTGTCACAGCAACCATGTGTCAGAACGGACATAGAAGTTAGACACAAGTGAACAAAAACAATGCATTGCAAATAATAATAACTGTTATAGAGCAAATCTATATATACACAGGAAAAGTGACAAACATAAATAAGAAAATAAATGGCTCTGATTTGTAATTTGAGAAGAAAGACTTCTAGTCAGTCGATCCCTCAGAGCCCCTACACATAGTGTATATACAATTAAAGGCACGGCGCATCAATAATGAAATAGTGCAGTGTCTCAAGTCATGGGTGACCTGAACGTGGCACTTTTAACTAGTAGTATGGCATTGAATGATAGTTCAGGCTATAGTTGTAAATGGATAAATACCGGAAAAGTTCAGTGTGTATAGCCTTAGACGAACAATAAAAGATGTATGCGATTAGGCCGCAATTGAACCTATCCCCACAAATCAGTTTATGTAGAAACCCTCACTGAACCTTGCAATGCAAGTGCTGCTAGCCACAGTTGGCCCTTTGAGCAGCGACTGTGAGGGACAAAGGGATACAGCCCCAGTGGGCATAGAATCGCCATTATGTTAACTACTAAACAGTGCAGGTACCCACTCAAAAGAATGTAAAAGGAAAATTAGAAACAAATCTCATGTGATGCATAATGCCTAAGTGACTAAAGTGAAGTAAAATAAGATAATCCAAGGACCCGGGAGTGTCCATGGAGGGAGAGCAGGACAAGCAGCAGTTTATAAATGCACAGATAGAGCTTCATCAGCATTCATTCCAAACGGAATTTTGGAATTCTTCAGGAGAATGTATCTAGACTCCAACCTTCTAAGTGCCAGTTGTCTGTTCCCTCCCCTTAAGTTCTTGGGGACGGTGTCAATCACAAAGTAGGTAGGTCTCTCGCATTACCCCCATGGCACAGATTAATATGTCTAGCTACAGGGTAGTTCGGGTCGTCGTTGGCTATTGCCCTGAGGTGTTGCAGAATTCTTACATGTACAGGGTGTATGGTACTGCCCACGTATTTTTTATAGCACGTACATTGCAGGTGTAGCTACCTCGGATTTAGAAGGGTGTCTGTCTAAAAGGTGTCTAAAAGGTGTTTGTACCAACTTGGTATTAACAACATGACGGCAGGCTTTGCATTTGGGACACTTTTGAAAACCCCTATGTGTCCTCAGCCAATCTGTGCCCTTTTTGATCATAGGTGCGTTCTGTACTAATTCATTACGCAAAGATTTGGCTCTCCTGAAAGATATAGGAGGGACTCAGGCGATGTTGGGGCCAATGACTGGATCGCTTCTAACGATCTTCCAATTTTTGTAAAGGATCTTACGGAGATTAGTGTGGTATGCGTTAAAGCCAGTGATGAGTCTAGGGGTACCTGCTGATGTAATAGCGATCTTCCTCTTGCTGTTAGATTGGCTGAACAGTAAGTCTTCTCTCTTGATAGGTGAAACTTTAGCCTGGGCTGATCTTAGTGTTTCTGAGCTATATCCCCGAGACTGAAGCCTAAAGAAAAGATTGTTAGTTGCTCCTTGTAGACTCTCTGTAGTGCTGCAGTTGCGCTTCATCCGAAGGCACTCAGCTTAGGGGATACTTTCCTTGAGTTTAGTGCGATGAAAACTGTTTGCATGTAATATGTAGGCCTGGGTGGAAAACTACGCTACGCTCGCGGAGTGTGCGTAGTTTGCGCAACTACGTGCTACGCGAATCGCACGTAGCACAGTGCAAAAACGCGTAGCGGGCAATTTTTGCTCGCTCGCGGTCCTCAACGTCAAGTTGGCGACCGCGAGCGAGCAAAATCAACATCCCGGCGAGACTTTTTCCTCGTTCGCGATCGGCAACGTCAAGTTGCCGATCGCGAGCGTGGAAAATAAACCTCCCGGCGAGATTCTCAACGCGGGGAGGTCAGGTTTCTCATTGCGAGTGGTCGCGTATGCTCGCGACCGCTCGTGATGAGAAACTACCAGTCCGCGTTGAGAAAGCTGCCGCTCGAGTACAAATCTACTCGAGCGGCAGAAAACGACCGCTTGCACTGTGCATGATGCCGTTCGCAATGATTGCACAGTGCGGACAAGCATCCGGCACTGTGCAATCATTGCGAACAGCATTTCCCTACCGCACTACGCAGTGCGCGTAGTGCAAAGTACACGTCGCGTAGCTACGCGTAGCGCGACTACGCGAACTACGCCCAGGGTTAGTAATATGGAATTGCCTGAAGTTGGCTTCCTGTATGTTCTAGACTGTAATTGATCGTTTTCCACAAATATTTCTAAATCCAGAAAGTGTATAGATTCTGTACTAGTGTTACAGGTAAATGACAGGTTCAAATTATTGGCATTGAGATCTAGTGCAAATCTGTGTGCTGAGTCTTGAGAGCCTTGCCAAAGAAAAAACAAGTCATCAATATATCTGGCATACAGTACGACATTTTCAGACATTTCTCTAATGTAAGTGGTCATGAGTACCTGCTCCTCCCACCAGCCCATATGGGGGCGAAGCAGGTACCCATGGCCGTGCCTTGTAGTTGTTTATAAGCAAGTTGATCAAAAATAAAGATGTTATTGTCCAGGCACCATTCGGTCATTTGGAGCAGCATTTGTGTGTGCTGGAATAGGTGCATGGGTCTCCTGCCTAGGTAGTATGCCAAAGCTTTTAAACCATCCCTGTGCCTGATACTCGTGTAGAGGGTATGGACATCAAGCGTCATAAGTACATAGTGATTTTTCCATGCCACATTGTAGATCTATATGTGTGTATATATATATATTCACTGAAAAAATACAGTTAAAATTTAGTTATGATTCAAAGTTCACAAAAACAAGAAAACCTTGAATCCTCATCAGTTGTGGTAAGCAATGTACAACAGAAACCATTAGTCATGCCCCCAAAATGTGTTTCATTGTTTGACCTGTTTTTTGTCACGTAACATAAACAAAGTGCTGTACTGAGCATGGCGGGTGTGTGTGTGTATGTGTGCATTCTGCATTGTAAACCATAATTGGTAAATTTCATTGCTCAACTGAACAGGCAATATCGCTGCCTGTGTAGTAAGTATATATACTGTCAGCTATAATGACTCTATAGTTATGGTTACATTGCACTTCACTTCGAAATGTCAATTTTAGAATCCTTATTTACTTTTGTGCAATTTAATGTAACCTCACAAAAATTTCATAACATTTGATTCATCCATGTTAACATGATCCTGGACATATTTCCACCAAAGTTCGGTGAGGTGAACTGGTGAAAGTTGTGATGCTTTGTTTGTTTGGTAAAATTCAATTGAGCGCTTTTTGCACAAAACCAAACAAAATAGGAATACTTCACAATGGTTTCTGTTAACACAGTAGCTGTGCATAGTTTGTTCGTAGACATGAATGAAGATACAGTGCGCTCGAAGGGTATGAATTGTGGAACATGGCTTTACGAAGATAAGGCCCTGTGCCCACAGCGTGGTCAAAGGCTATGCACAGATCTTTTGGGTGTGCAAGTGTTCGTGCAAGCCCAGCATTCTGAGCTTGTTGTGCTTGGCAAGAGACCATGCGTAGCTTGTTTGGTAGGAAGGGAGCTCAGTGGGACTTGGCCTTAAGTGAGAAGAAATTAACATTTGTTTATAAAAGGTTTCAGAAATTCCCATAAAAACAGTTGCAGTAACATTATGTTGCACTGCAAAAATTAAAAGATTGAAAATTCCCACTTACCCTAATCTGTGCAAACCATAAATCATGCCCATGTCATGTTCTACTAATGACCTCACTCTTGTAATTTAAAATGACATCTATAATAAAATAACTAATGAGATCCCATATGAAATCAGAATTAATCAAGGTTTAGGAGGAGTGGGGAATAGGTGCAGGGCATACTTACTGTGCACAGCCAAGGAATGTGTACATTTGGTTCTGTTGACTTGTGATTTTGAGGTGTAATGAGAAAAACTGGAAAGATGCAAACAACAGAAAACCACGTGCAGTGGGTCACTTCCTAAGAGGGGCTTGGCATAGAACTGGGTTAAAGGCAAAGATCAGGCCCTGAACTTAACTAGGGCATAAGATGGTCAGTGCAGTGCCTCGCCAAAGGCGAGGCCCTGCATTAAACCAGTTATATGAATGGCCAAAGGCAATGCATAGTGAAGAATGCCCAAATGCAGCTAAGTCACTTGGCCATACCCCAAAAGATGAGCAGAGTGGATCATGTTCACACTGGGACTTGGCCCAGTGCATGGCCAAAAGCCTGATCGTGTGCTTAACTTCTGTAGCACATGGCTGAAGGCTGTGGGCAGTGGGCTACATCCACACAAGAGCTGGGTTCAGGGCCTGGTCAAAGGCCATCCCAGTGCTCAACCTCTGGGGTGCACGGGTGAAGGCCATGTGCACTTTGTTATGTCCATAAGGGGGCTTGTTCATACACTCTGTGGCATACTGCTCTGATCATCAGCTATGTCATCAGTGGCATCATTTCAGATTTCATGTTTAAAACTCAGAATAAAACATCCACTGATATTCCCCAGTTATGGTGCACAGCAAAATTCATGACCCATGCCTCTGCAAGTCATTATCTCATACATTAAATGACTGATGACATCTCAGACAATATCACTAATATCATCACTGACATCGAGGATCCCAGCCCACTTATCCACAAAGCTCACTCTCTATGGGCTTAGAAGGTGCCCCACAGAGATTGTTCCACAGAGAAAGGCCTAGCTGGCTCCGCGCCCACCCCCATGTGGCTATAGCTGACTGTGCTCAGCCTGGATCTCGCCTTTGCTTCATGTAGAGGTTGAATATGACAGGAGACAATATGGAATGCTGGGGAACTCCAGAGATGATAGGGATCTTTTGGGACCTGGAGGTGCCCATGTGAACAAACTGGTGTTGATTATGAAATGAAATGAATGAATGAAATGAAAAAAACATTTATATAGTGCATGGCTACCCGGGGGTATCCCAGTGCTGGGCGAGACAAGTGACCAGTAGCAGAGAAACTTAGGGAAACAGTAGTGTCTTCAGCTGCTTTCGGAAGGCAAGATGGCTAGATTCCCTGCGGAGATACAGTGGCAGTGCGTTCCAGAGTTTGGCTGCATTATGAGAAAAAAGTCGGCCGCCACTTCTGGCCCTTTTAATCCTTGGGACTTCAACCAAGTGAAGTTCATCCGAGCACAGTTTCCTGTTGGCCTTGTAGGGGTGGATCATGGTCGAGTTAATCGGAGGCCCGTTCCCCTGCAGGGACTTATGGATAACACAGAGGGCCTTAAAGCTAATTCTTTCTTTCACTGGTAGCCAATGAAAAGAGCGAATGGCAGGTTTTGCCGAGAGGCGATTGGACATTCCCGACAACAGTCTGGCTGCGCAGTTTTGAACAGTTTGAAGTTTCGTAATTACTGCGATTGGGGCACCCAAGTATAGTGCATTTCCATAATCTATCCTCGAGAGTATCAGTGATTGGACTAATATTTTTTTGGCCTGGGAAGGAAGAAGAGGAAGCACTTTGCGAGCCATTTTGAGCAGGCCATAACAGGTGGCCACCGTCTTCCTTGCTTGCACCCTAAATGTCAAGTTCTGGTCTAACCAGATACCCAGACTCTTTATCTCGGTCTTAGGGACCGGGACTGGGCCCATACATACTGGCCACATAGTGCTCAATGTAAAGCTTGAGGGATTGCCCAGGATCATGATCTCAGTCTTTTCACCATTGAGCTTAAGGTGGGATGCCCCCATCCATTTAGAAACTTCCTCGAGACATGAGTAAAGGCCATTTGACAACTGCTTTGCTTTATTCAACGCAAAGACCAATTGGGTATCGTCGGCGTAGGTCACCATATGGATTCCAAAAGGTGCCACGATAGCCGCCAGCGGGGCCATATACACATTAAAAAGAGTCGGGCTTAGCGATGAACCCTGAGGGACACCACACAGCAAAGGCAAGGGTTTAGAAACTGTCTCTCCTTCAAATATCTGGAAAAATCTTCCCTCCAGAAAAGAGCGCAACCATTGCCACGCAGTGCCAGTTACTCCTATATTTCTGAGACGGTGAATCAGGATACAGTGATTCACCGCTCAGAAGCCTTCTCGATTAGGAGCGGAGTCAGACAGGGGTGTGTTCTGGCTCCGTTCCTTTTTAATCTGTATATAAATGGGTTAGGGGAGGCTCTTCTAAAGGATAATCAGGATTTCCCTACAGTAGCCGGTCGCCCAATTCCAGCACTGTTATATGCGGACGGCGCGGTCCTGATGTCCCGTACTCAAGTTGGCCTTCAGCGTGTGCTGAATAGCTTTTTTCATTTTATGAATAATTTAGGCTTAAGAGTCAATATTTCGAAGACGTTTATAATGTATTGTGGCAAGGGTATCGTGAAACGAAAGGACATGTTTTTAGAGGGTCAGAAAATCGGGGTTACAACTAAATTTCCATACCTAGGTATTCTTTTCGCCAATAATGACACGAGGTCACATGCAGTTTCTGCTAGAAAATTGGCATTTGTACGTACAACTTCTGCACTAACTGCCTTTGCATGGAAACTAGGCAAAAGACCACCTGTTGAGCTTTTAAAAATCTATAAAGCCAAGTGTGTGTCTGTGGCAACTTATGGGAGTGGAGTTTGGGGCTTTGCTAAATTAGCACCTATTCAAAGGGTGGAAAATTCATTTTTAAAATATATTTTATCAGTACCAGCCGGTTCCTCTACGTATGTTTGTCATGCCGAATTGGGTCTGTCATATATTTCTGACTCAATTAAGCTTGAACCTGTATTGTTGTGGCTAGACTGTGGCTTAAAGATGAAGCCAAATTGAACCGTGAATTCTTATTACCTATTGTGAAATTGGAAGGAGCATTGAGGATACCGTGGCTTAAATATGTTTTTAACTTTTTTAATGATCTTGGTCACCCAGAATATTTTATTAACCCCAGCTCCTTAGTACTATATCAAGGAAGGAACTAAGACACAAGGGTTTGTCCTTGTTAGATTCTGTGAGATTGTCCACAGAGATACTGAAACCTACAGACTTGTATAACCAGATGGTTTTAAGTTCTCTTAATATTCAACCGTACTTAATCGTTGTATCTAGTGCTTATGAAAGGTTTTTATTGACACGCTTTAGGATGGGAACCTTTCATCGCCTTGTGACTTTTCCTACGACGCATGATTGGTCTCAATGTCTCTTGCCTTGTCCTTGTGATAATGTTTCACTACAGACTACTATTCATGTTGTCCTTTTTTGTAAATATTATTCTGCACTACAGACTTTGTTTTTAAAACCAATTCTTAAACAATATGGTTTACGTCAATGTCGACCTGCCTTCTTAGCTCTACAGTATTTAGATAATGTATATACTATTTTTAGTGTTTCTAACTAGCTGAAAAAAGTCCTTTTTGTCAGAAATCAATTGTCCACAATTTGATTAACTTTCATTGAAAGCTTTCCTAGTTTAATATTCCATGGAATTTTTTATTGTATAACTGTAATGTTTTTTTGTGCTTTTATGACTGTTTTGTTCAAACAATCGAATAAAGCTTTTCTGATCTGATCTGATTCACCGTATCAAATGCTGCACTCAGGTCAAGGAGTATAATGGCTGATGACCCTCCTGAGTCCAGGATCTTTCTACTTTCTTCTACCACTGCTAACAGAGCGGTTTCCGTACTTTGACGTGGGCGGAATCCTGTTTGGGAGGGGTGAAGCAAATTATGGGATTCTAGAAAATTTGAAAGGGTATGGTTAACATATTTCTCAGCGATCTTGGCAATCCCAGGAAGAAGGGAAATGGGGCGGTAGTTGCCCAGGTCCGCTGGGTCTAGATAAGGGTAGTTTGAGACGCAATGAAGGATATTTAAAGAATGATGGTTGAATGATCGACTATGTCGATGGGAGCTGAGAGGTCCAGCAGTATCAGGAAAAAGGCGTCATCTTTATCTGTGTTAGCAGGGTATCAGTTGCAATGTGTAAAATAGTGGTCTCAATGTTGCATGGTGATCTGAAGGTAGATTGGTAGTCATGCAGAAAATGGTTAGCATTGATGTAATCAGGGAGTTGAGCATACACTGCTTTTTCAATGCTATTGCCAATAAAGGTCAGGTGAGTGATGGGACAATAGTTGGTGAGGTCATTAGGGTGTGATGTAGGTTTCTTTAGGAGTGGGGTGATCTTGCTTGCTTTGGTAGCTTCTGGGAACATGCCTGGATTGAGGGAGGCATTTAGTTATAATTAGTAGGGGTGAGATAGCTTCCCTGGAGAGAACTTTGATGAAGGATGAGGGTAAGACATCATCTTCATAGAAAGTGGCAATTAGAGAGGATGACCATTGTGGGAATCTACGAGAAGAGGTGGGCGTAAAAGGAGAAACGGTCTTGGTGTTGTTGATGTCCTGTCAAATCTTCTTTATTTTTTCACAGAATAACAGGGTGATGGCATTGTACCTGTCTGTGTGGTATGGGATAGGTGGGCAGGGCAGTGGGTTGAGCCTATACTTTATTGTCTTGAAAAGGGTTCTGCTTCTATTGGTGGCTTCATTAATGGTGTGGGTAAAATACATTGCTCTGGCAGACATGGAGGGGCTTCTATATCATGAAGTCATTTCGAGTAATGTTTTTCTGACATTTTCTTTCGTGTCTGTCAATGGAGGTTTTGTTGTCAATGAGGTCTTTAGAGTGCCAGGGTGCTGAAGGGTTGGGCTTGCGCTTGTCTGTTTTCATTGGAGAGCATTTGTTCAAATAGTTTAACGAAGCGTTGACATTTAGAATGGTGTTGGCTTTAGCTGTGGAGATGGCAGGTCCACTCCACAGATGAGTTCATGCATTGGTTTGTCAATGTGAAAGTCCATGAAGGATATGAAGGTCTTGTCTACTTTTTGGGGTTCACCTTGGTCAGTTGGTAGGATGCTGAACAGGGGCATAGGAATGACAGGTGGTCGGTCAAGTCCTGGAGTATGGGTGGTTTGCTTTGGATTCTTGTTGATGTTGAAAAGACGAGGTTGAGGACGTGGCCTTTGGAGTGTGTTGGCTGGGGGATGTGCTGTATCATGTTGAGTATGTTGATGAGGTTGTGGAGGAGGTTGTGGTGGGTGTCTCTAGTGTCACCCAAAAGGTTGGTGCAGGTATATTGAATAGATGAGGTAGCAAGAAGATGTGAAAAATCCTCAGTGAAGTCCTTATTCTACCCTGGAGGCCTGTAAATAAGATGGAAGATGGCGATCTGAGTATCAGAAAGTGGGAAGTGGCATGTTAGTAGCTCCACTGAGTTGAGTGTTATTTGCTTGCCTAGTGTGCAGGACCAGGAAAATGTATGGATGACAATGTGCGTGGTCTACGCCAGTGATTCTTAATCTGTGGCCTGGGAGCCCTTGGGAGTCCGCAATGCCTATTCAGGGGATCTCGACTTCTTAGAAAATTACATAATATTAATAGATTATGGAAGTGTATGCAAATAAAGAAACAAAATGAATTATTGGAAATTTTAAGATGTTCTGTAGACATGAAGGAATTTGAATTTGGAGACTAAAAATTAAGGGGCTCATTACGATGGCGGAAGGACCGCCAGCCGTGCGGTGGTGATCCCTCCGCCATCAAATGACGATTTTCCCCCCGCCACATTACGATGGCAGGGGGAATCGGACAGTGTCCGTGGCGAGCGCAAAGACCGTCCGCCACGGATCCGCCACAGGCAATCGTTCCGATTGCCTGGCGGACGGTCCAAATAGGGTAAAATGATGGCAGTGCCTAGCAGGCACCGTCCACCAAATTACGATGCGGGCTGAAGCCAGCCTTTCCATGGCGGCGAAACCGCCATGGAAACGCTGGCAGGGATTGGTTTCGGGGGCCCGTTGCGGGCCCCCCTTGTGTTGGGGGGAGGTGTGTGTGCACTGGGGGGGTACCCATGCTACCCCCTACATTTCACAGCACTAAGTGGCAGGCACCGTGTGGTGCCTGCCACGTAGTGCAGTGAAATCCATAACCTGCATTTTTGACATCGCAGCGAGTGCTGCAGCCAGCAGCACCCGCTGCAATGTTAAATTGCAAGATGCGACCGCCATGGTGGCGGTCGCATCCTAATTTGGTGTGCGGGACCGCCGCATGCATGGCGGGCGGTCCCGCACACCCCGACAAGATGGCGGATGGACTGAAGTCCGCCCGCCATCGTAATCGGCCCCTAAGTTGGTATCCTCAGATTTATTCGTGGGAGCAGTGTTTGTGCATTAAACAGAATATAGTATGGACGGTTGGTGGCCTCAATTGAATTCAGAATAACTCCAACCTTCCCATTAAAATTAAAATTTTGCTTTTTTTAAATTAGTTTGTGAATTAAGTAACAATTTTCATAATTTGTGTATTTGTTTCAGGAATGTTTGTTTCTGCATTTTTGTGCTTTGTTTTGCAGTTCAAATCATTGGGTCCCTGGATTCCAGTAATTATTAAGTGGGTGTCCACAGAAATCAAAAGGTTAGGAAATACTGTTACCAGATGGATGCTTTTGCCTGTGGGAAAAATATGTTTAGAATGTATGAGGATGTAGGTGTGAACCGTGTTTCTATGACGAAGAGGGCAACAGGTTTATGGTAGGTGATGAGGTCAGCGATATGTGGTACATGAAGTACTGCAGAGCAAGTGTTAATGATCATGAGTTGCAGCCTGTGTTCTTTCGTTTGAGGGTGACACGTGGTGGGATATGTATGAGGTTCAGTCTATATGTTGTGAGGATTCTATGTGAAAGTTTTTATCGTCTTGGTCTGGGTGGGATTAGCAGTATAGGGTGCTGGGTCATTGATTGTATGTACCTTACCATGTATGTGTCTGTGAAAAAGGGGTCCTGCCCCTAACAGGTCCAAACAGGCAACGCCCTTGTTTGTGTCTCCTTTGCTGGGGATGCTTGGTGGTAGATTACCTGAGAAGCTGACTGAAGTAAGTAGAAGACAGAAAGTGATGTTGCGTCCGGTGCAGATGGATGATGGGAAATGCATTGATGTCGCTTCCTGTACAGATAGGTTTGCCACCTTTCCGAGAGAAAAATACCGGCCATTTGTTGTTGGTTTAAGATTCTGCAAAGACCTGCACATGATACTAAATAGGACGGCAAACAAAATTGCATATATTCTATTGTAACATGACTTTTCTGTGTTTAATTAGTAGTCACAGATCATTAACAAAGCACTAGACTACAATTAAAAATGCTTTGTATTTATATATTTGCTCTTTGAAGTATGTACAGTTAAAGGTTAAAAATATCAGCTTTAGGTGATTTTGCTTATTTTTGTACCAGCCGGGACATCAAAATACTGGTGGTGCCGGTAGAAAACCGGTCATTCGGCAACGCTATGTGGAATAGGTAATAGGAAATTAAGTACTCTTGCCTGGCTTCTTCTATTAAAGATGATTTTGTAGGGAAACCAATGATGTCACTTCCTGTGCAGAAGTGTGATGAGAAATAAAGTTCTCTTGTCTGTCTGCTTTGGTTCTTTTGAATACGTTTTAAGGTGGTTTTAGTTGGAAACCAATGATGTAACTTCCTGTGCTTTTAGATGATGGGAAATGCACTGTCACTTTCTGTGAAGATGTGTGATGGGAAAGAAAGTCCTATTATCTGGCGTCTTCTTTAAAGATAACTTTGGAGGGAAATCCAACCAGATATTTAAAGATCATATGGTGAAATGTGCTTTTTTTTTACTTTTAGGGGGCAGTATCTTCTTTCTCTAACCCCCTTTCCCATTAAGGTGAGCAAAAGATCCATGCCGCTTCAACTACACTTAATAGCACAGCTAAAGTGGCAGTCACAAAACACAGAAAATCACTAGTTATGATTAACCATAGCTCAGCCTCGATGCACTTCTCATAACCTAGCCCATGATGTCACAGAGGACATCACATTTTACTTCATCAATTACATCGCCTATCCACGGTGACAACACTTTGCAGTGCTTTTGTTTAAGCAAATCAAAGCATAATTACAGGAAATTTACAAGGCAAATTTGGTTTGGTGTCCACCTGAGTAGTGGGAAGACAAAGAGGAAAGAAAGGGCAGGAACCAACACTGGGGAATTAGAGGTAAAGATGGCTTTTGAAATGCTGTATCCGTGAGACGTCAAGCCAAGTGTGAGTACATAGAGAAAACTTAATGACATGCACAGAGGAAGGCGAGAGCAGAGCAGGTGGCACTTGAAGAGACAGAATGGCTGTAGGTTCATGCCTGCAATAATGGATGAATTTAGACTGAATAACAGTAAAGAGTGCATTAGCATACATGTCTCTCTGTCGAGAATATATCTCTTTACAACGTATGCGCTACAACGCATTCCATTACAACGCGGTCGTTACAATGACCGCGTTGTTACAACGCAAACTATTACATCGCAAGTCGTTACAACGACTAGCTGTAGGGGGCGTGCTGGACTTAGAAATAGTATAATTTACTATTCCTACTCCAGTCTGTGCAACAGCAGAGAAGGTGTTGGATTGTAAATCCAACACCTTCTGGCCCCTACAGCAAGTCGTTGTAACGACTTGCGATGTGATGTAATGGTTCGCGTTGTAACAACGCTGTCGTTGTAACGACTGCGTTGTAATGGAATGCGTTGAAGCGCATTCGTTGTAAACATGTCTCCAGTCTGGAGATGAGTTTGACATAGACAGGGCTAGATCAATGATTCATATGGTTATTTTTTAAAATGTTATGAGATTGGGTTACAGATGATGGAATGGAGATCCAGAATCATGGGTCACATACCAAGAGGGGTTGTGCTGGAATATTCTGCTTCTCCCTTTACTTAGAAGTGTTTAGGAAGACAGGTTTCTCTACTCCAAATATGCTATAAGTTGTGCAACTCTTTAAAATTCTGCAAAGATTATTAATTTTGAAAGATGTAATGATTGTGCTCCTAAAACCTAATGACCACTGAAATTCATAATCACAATTCCCTCAATCTACTGCTCATGATCTCACATATGACATCACAGATTACATCATAAATTACATCACTGGTGACAAGAAATTGCATATCACCATTGAATTCAATGCCATTGTTACTTTAAATGCAGTTATAAACATGGAATACTACTGTCAGCAAGTAGGTATTACTTTAAGGGAAATATCAATATGAAAGGCTACAATGGCAAAGTCACGCAGTCCCTTATCCAATCAGATTTTCTTGTGTACATTTTGATTAGAACTCTGGATCTCAACCACTCCTGCCAGCAAAGTATTATAACATTCTATTCTTAATATTTCTACAGCTACACAATATATTTACAAAAGAATTACAAGTTTGACAGACCACTAGTTTGCTATCATGTTTGGAGCAAACATAGCAAGTTTCAGGGTGCTTGAGGGAGCATTCCTGTAGGTATTTGAATGAGGAAAAATCTGCCCCTCATAAGTTTTGTCCTTCTTGACGAATCTCCATAACACTTTCCAAAATAAAATTCTGAGGTGTTGAAATACTTGTTTTTTCAACATTTTATGCAACTTCTTCAAACGGGACCAAAGTTATTAGCAATGTGTGCAAGTGTTCTCAACTCGGTCATTCGAGTGACAGTCGTAGAACTCACGTTAAGTCCATGAAAAAATTAGAGGGAAATAATTTTTATTGGGACTGCTCTGTATCATCGCTGGGCACTATTCCGTGGTTATACAGCTGTTTTTTTGTGAGAGGTATAAATGAACAGTATGGGGCATATTCTCAAGGACTCATCGCCGATTTATCGGCACTTTAGCGCCGCAAAAGTGGCAATAGAATTATCGCCCTATTCCCAAGCTGGTGCAAACTGCCGATATTGCCAGTTTACCAGCGATAGCTGCCGCAAAAAACATCGCCACGGATGAGTGCGACAACTAACGCTAATGTTATGCAGAGTAGGCGTTCCCGTGCAAAAACACACGAAAGCACCACTTCGCGAGATTCTCAACAACCAGTCAGATCTGCGATGCGAACCAAGAACAGGCGATAAGGCGCGTTAGCAGCAGGGATTTAACACCTGCCTTTTACTGGTGTTAAGCAGGACGACCAACTGCAGTAGAAAGGGAGCCCAGCCCAGAGACACATCTGAAGACCAACAGATGCCATGGAGACACTGATCATGCAGCTCGGAGACCCAAGAGGGCCACAACGACCACCCCCCCCCCCCCAGGATTACCACCTAGGCAGTGCAGGACAGCGGACGACCCTAAAACGCACGAGCCCCAGAGACTCAACGGCAGAGGAAGCCATTGGCCATCACAGGCTCAAAAGGACAACCATCCTCCGCATCCTGACCCACATTGCCCACAGGCTGACGGTACCAACACAGCGGACAACCTACATCCCCCCGCAGACAAAGCTGCTGGCTGTGCTGCACCTGTTGGCCCCTGGTACCTTCCAACCAACAACTGCCCGAGTCGGAGGAGTCACACAGCCAGCCCCATCAAACTCCCTCACACATGTCATGGATGCATGTCCACAAAAGCAATGGCGGGCCCCTGCATCCGCACCACACAATAGTTCCAATTCGTAGTGTACCTGCGCAACCAACCCCAATGCCAGCCGTGCTAGACGCCTCCGTGCCCCAGACCCAAGATCGTAGTAACCGAAATGTGGGTACGCCAGGTCATGAAGTCCAGTAGTCAACAGTAGTGTAAAAACAGAACTTTATTACAAATACATAAATCAACAAAACGAAAAGCTCAGCCAACGCGTTCCATTCCCAACGGGGAACTTCAACAGGGCAACGTGTCTTCAGAAACCTGTGGGAGAAAAGGTGATAATGGTCACCTGCCTAATCTGGTACAGTGTACTGCACTTGGACAAACCGGAATGCTCACAGGCCTGATAAACCATGCATGAGAAGACCGTAACAGAAGTTCGTGTGGCCGTAACCGTCGTAGGAATGAAGAGGAAGGTAACGACCACACAAACTGCTGTTACGGTCACATCATGCAGGACTCATCATACCTGAAAGCATCACGGTGTGTGTCAGCTCGATACCCCTGCCCTTCACTCCCCCCACACTGCGCAGCAACATCTTGAGACCACGCAAGGGAACTACGCCATAGCTGGCGTCACGCACGTGTTGGGGGCAATTCACAGCACACATGTATGACTTGTGCCCCCTGCCGACACTGCACACAATCACCGCAACAGCAACCACACGCATGCCATCACTGTGCATACAAAAGTGGACCACCGTGGCCTGTCCACCAATGTCATCGCAAACTCCCCAGGCAGTGTGCATGATCCCCACATGCCTGCAAGTCCGCCACCAACCAGCGCTTTGAGGATGGCCCCCATGGAAATGCACTGCCCATCGGCAAGTACCAACTGAACACACCACACACCTCAACTCCACAATCCCCCAACTCACAACTGTGGGAATGCACACGTCACCAATCCACCACCAAAGTGACTACTGCGTTTGTCTCAGTCTCCGCCACAACCTGCCCATAGGCCTACACACACGTGGCCGACCACCTTCAACGGGCACATTCACACTGGAGACGAGGTGGCTACGTCCCACACCAACCCGCGCACATCACGATCATCGCATGCAGGGTCGTGTCAGCCAGGGCGTCGCCCCCCACCCAGCCACGAGGCCGCTGCCATGACCGGTGGTGCCTGCGTGATCCTGTGCGCCTGATTCACCCCAGCCCTGGTCCCAAGACCGGTCCTCCGCCCAGCGATGACTGGCCGCCTCTACGCACCCAGGCCTCAATGCTCACCTGCCACCACCGGCATGTCTTTAAGAGAGCCCACCACGTGCCAGTGCATCCTCCTCAGCCGATCGCTGGATTCTGCGCCACAGACCCCCAGCGCACCCTGCGGCACCGTGGAGTCATGTGTGTGCTGACTGCTGCCTGCGCATACACTGCGGTCCAGCAGGGCACACTGTTCACTTTGAGTCTTGATTCGCTGGACGCCGTTTCGAGGCCAACGCATCATCGCAGGCTGCACACCCGCACAGCTCTTCAGGTGCCACTAACCCTGTGCAACGCAAGTCATCATCACGTGGCGGTAGGCCCCTGCCAGCCGCAGTGCAGCGGGTGCCACTGACCCTGTGCAACGCAAGTCATCGTCACGTGGCAGTAGGCCCGTGCGGGCCGCAGTGCAGCGGGTGCCACCAACTCAGTGCACCGCAAGTCATCGTCCCGTAGCGGTAGGCCCGTGCCGGCCGCAGTGCAGCGGGTGCCACCAACTCAGGGCACCACAAGTCATGGACCCTTCATGATTGGGTCGCGTGGTGCGGACGCCATCATGTCATCTCCGGCAGTGGGGAATGTGACGTGCTAGGCCCCTTTTATTGGCAGGGTCACACATCCTGTGATGCCTGTGCTGGATGGGTGTGGTGTGGGTGTGAACCAGCCCTCAGGGAGTGGCTGTGGCATGCTGACAACTAGACCAGTGATCAGCAGATCACTACAGGGAAGACCTGGGACATGTAGCTTTGCGTCCCCCCCTCTGAGCGTAAGCGGAGTGGACTGGCCTAGCGTATGGCAGGCCAGCGTAGGGGTGGGAACAATGAGCCCGGGGCTCTGGGCGTGCTTCAGTTCTGGGCTGGACATGGAAGTAACTGATGCTTGTGTCTCTGTTGTAGTGTCAACGCCACCCGGACTGCAATCGGAAATGTAGCACCCTGTGACCCAAGTCCCACGACATGAGCAACATGGACGTAAGGGGGAATCACTGACCCTACATTCATCCATACTCTCATACTTGAATGATCAAAGGCATGACACATCTGTGCGATTCTGAATGTTTAATTCACATCCAGTGGAGTGTTGCAGCTGGAGCAGTACAGGGCCATGCAAACCCCACTTCACATTATTAGCCTGTGGAGGGCCAGCCAGAGTCATTCAGGGAATGACAAGTACATCAGAAGAGTTCAGTCCGCAGTCTGATCGCTGTGTCATTGGTAACCAAACAGAAAATGGCAGTCCATGTCAAGGTCCCAGGTGAGTGTTGTAGAGTGTATCGGGGGACAGTGGAAGGTGATGATGCAAAGGGCAGAACCAAGCAGAAACAGGCCATATGGCGGAGATGAATGCTACTGCCTCCTCCTTACCAGTAAGGTTGATTCACCCGCATCTTCGTCCTCTGATGTCACATGTGCCTCACACGTGGGTGGTGGTGGATTGCCTGCCGCACTGTGAGGCACTGACACATCAGGGGGCAGAGATGTGGATGTAGAAGCAGCAGCAGCATTCATCTGCGCAAGGCCTTGAGGCAGCAATGCCATGACGATGTGCTGCAGGGCATGGAAGGTCCCAGCCACATCTCGCTGGTGTGCAGCCGTGGCAGCCATTCTTTCCACCGTCATCCGCTCCATGTTCTCCATGAGCCCCTGCATCTGTCCCAACTCCCGGCTGACATCGCTGGAGCCACTCTGACTGGACAGTTGTTCTTGTCTCAGTATCATGACTCCAGCGATGTCAGCCATGGATTGTTGGAGAGCATGGAGTGGACTGTGGGTGTCCGTTAGGGACTGTAAGAGGTCCCTGATGGGAATCAGACACCCATGTATGGCATCAAGTTTGGCTGCCATGAGGTCGAACCCCACCCGCACCTGATCAGCCATCTTCTCCTGGATCTCTAACACACGGCGTTGGAAGGCCATGTGTTGTTCGTGGGGGTCCTGGGAGTCAGCCGTGGTGGTGGGTGCTTCCTGCTGTGTGGTCTGTGCAGGGGGTGGGGTCTCCTTGATGCAGCTGGGCTGCCCTGCTCCTGGAGGTGAGGTGCCGTAGCTGTCCATGAACTCTCGGAGGGCACCGGTGTCGAAGGTGTGGAGGTCCTCTTCGTCATCAGTGAAGAGCTGTTGGGTCTGCTCTGCAGGAGGTGTTGGTTCTCCCTCTGCAATGTGAAGGGGAGATGCAGTTTAACATTGTGTTCACATGCATGTTGAACCATTGTTCAAGTCTACATACAAACTGCATGACAATGTACATTGTGACTGTTTGGGAGGAGCTGCCTATTTGATGCGGGACAGTGGACATTTCGACAACCTCACGGATGTGTGTTTGTACTTGTACATTGTCATCTCACATTTCCCTGCTATGCAAAATATGATTGACCAGTTTCTACACACAAGCGGCACCAGTTGTGTCCTCTGTTCTGTTGTGAACGTGTTGCAGTTTATACCACATTGTTGTCAATGTTGATGTGCTCTGAATGTTATGTGTGTGTGCTGCATTTTGGGAGAGTCGCCCTTGCAGCTCTGATTTGGCTGGCCCTTCTCCCTTTCAGGCGGAGTGCCTTTGACTTCTGTGCTTATACAGTGCTTTGATGTTGCATTCTTAGGTAAATTGGGCTCTTGGTGGGAGTTGGGACTCTGGGGCATGGTTTGTCCGCAGATGTGTTGTTGAGGTCAGCGGTTGTTTGTGCACGTGGATGTGTCAGAGTGTGACCTGCTCCTTTGCGGATGTGGTCCACACTCAACCACCTCAGTGTCGTGGCGTGCAACATGTCATGATGTATTGACTGCAGCCATGCTATTCGTCATGCAGTGTCACTTGCATTGTCAGTGTGGCTCACAGACACACCGCTTTGCTGGGTTTGGCACATGTGCATGGGTTGGTTGTGGGATTGGTGATGTGTGGGAAGGGTCCCCTCTGGGCACATAGTCGACGGGGGCCTACTTGCTGTTTCTAGGTGTGCTGCAGTGTGCCAAGGGGATAAGGGACATGATCCAGAGTCATTATGGGTGTGCACTGTGCTATACTTAATTGTGCATGTGTGACATTGTGCCCATCTCCCCCCGTCCCCCTAGTCCCTGGTCGTTACTCACCCTGTTGCTGTTGTGTCAGGTCATGTTGAGCACTGTCCGGTGCCCCAACTCCTGCCACCGTCTCCACACTGATGACTGTGGACACCATTTCCTCCATCTCACCCAGCTCCTCCTGTGGCGCTGGACTCCCACCTCCAGTCTGCATTGCTGCCTTCTGGTTGTTGCCGAGTTTCTGCTTGGTCTTGCGCTTCACATCATTCCAGCGCCTCTTGAGCTCTTCCATTGTCCTCCTCCGCACTCTGACTGCATTCACCTTGTCCAGGATGGACTGCCATGTTGCATTTTTTGTTGCCAATGACACAGTGGAGGTGACGAACAGTTGTTGATGGTGTTCTATCACCTCTGTGATCAGGATCCTGTTTTCCTGCGGACTGAACCGCGTCTTCCTCTTCTTCTTGTCCTTGCCCTTCCCTGTCCCCGAGGTCCCAGGCTGCTCCTCCGGGGGGCTTGTGGGGTTCTGGCCGTCCTCTGTACCTGCTCCAGCTGCCTCCATTGTGCTTTGCTGTAGTTTGGTTTTTGTTTGTGTTTTTTTTTTCTGCTTTTGTTGTGATTTTTCCCGCCTGACGTGTGTGATTTGCAGGCCTGGCGCTGCTTTTCGCTGATTGTCTTATCGCGGTTGGGCCCATCGCAACTTTTTTCGCGTTCGGGTTTGGATTTTCATCGCCGTCCCGGTAATGTTATTGCGGACATTTGACGCGTTATCGGGAGACTATCGCATGTTACCGCCGTGTTGAAAATACGACGTTAACACGGAGTTATTTTCCTGCGATAGACAGCGATATGAGAACTTGCGTTAACCTATTTTGGCGATGTTTATCGCACGTTCTTGAGAATATCCCACTATGTTTCCAGCGCAGATCAAAAGTAAACCTACAGTGAGAACAACTAAGCAATATATACTAAATATAACTGCCATCATATCACAAGACAGACTTCCAGAAGCCATATGTGTTATTAGGAAAAGGCATTTTTTGGGTGCATGTACACCCTGAAGTTCATACTGCTAAGTGTAAGGAGAATGCATGTGACCTGAAAGTTAACTCAATGGAAAAATAGGATTTAAGATGGGAACAAAGAAACAGAAGGGAACAAACAGAAAGGGGAAAGCCACCCATTACTTAAACTAAAGCGAACAGTGGTCCCATACAAGTTAGATAAGTACAATATCACAATTTAGTAATCAAAAATTGGAATTACAACTAGTATCAATGCAAGGTACGGTTTAATTCAAAATTGAGTGCAGCGCAAGGATAATATACAAGGTGGTGAGTGAGCAGAACGTGACAGGGTAAAAGGAAATCAGCCGATTTCCTTACCACAGGCAAGTGACTTTAAAAAGTGACTTTTCAATTTGTGAGAATGTCGATAAGCAGAAAGCCGCAATCAGAGTTACATCTCATACTCCACAGTCGGATACAAATAGAGTATAGAGTTGAAGATGTAGGAGTCGACGACGTTTCAATCCCAACTGAGGTATAGGGATCTCATCAGGACTAAGCAGTAAAACAAGTGCCTGGGAAGTTTGTTGGTGGGGTAGGCGACATGGGCCTATGTACCCCCGATTGAAGGTTGGCAGCGGTATGGCGGGCAGTCGGAAGATTGGAACTCTCGAGGTGCTCAGTTTGCAGGCAACACTCGCTCTCCCGATCGCATCAGTTACACCCTTGAATTCCGGTTTTAGGCTGCGTCCCAATTTCAACACGGTGCCCCATCTGGTCCGTATTCGCAATTTTGTTTTTCTGTGGGTGTTCCCGGCTGGGAACGTCCCTTATCCTTAATCGGATGCAACACTAACGACTCTTCCGACTGCCTGCCATACCGCTGCCAATCTTCAATCGGGGGTACATAGGCCCATGTCGCCTTTCCCACCAACAAACTTCCCAGGCACTTGTTTTACTGCTTAGTCCTGATGAGATCCCTATACCTCAGTTGGGATTGAAACGTCGTCGACTCCTACATCTTCAACTCTATACGCTATTTGTATCCGACTGTGGAGTATGAGATGTAACTCTGATTGTGGCTTTCTGCTTATCGACATTCTCACAAATTGAAAAGTCACTTTTTAAAGTCACTTGCATGTGGTAAGGAAATCGGCTGATTTCCTTTTACCCTGTCACGTTCTGCTCACTCACCACCTTGTATATTATCCTTGCGCTGCACTCAATTTTGAATTAAACCGTACCTTGCATTGATACTAGTTGTAATTCCAATTTTTGATTACTAAATTGTGATATTGTACTTATCTAACTTGTATGGGACCACTGTTCGCTTTAGCATACGTCCACCCTTGGTCCCTTCAGACTTTTAGGGTTCCCTTGTCCGTTTTTGAACCCATTACTTAAAAGCAAAGATGAAAAAACGAGGGCCACCAATTCAAACCCTTCTAAAAGACGGGACCTGCTGTAAATTGGCCAATGAGAATCTCAAATTCTAACAAGGAATGTAAAGTCTCAGATTATTTTAGATAAAAACTGGATGTCAGACACCGTATAGGGATTCATTGAGCAGGCAGCGGCTCCTTGGCCTCAACCATGGAAGTTGAGATTGTTTGCCTCTGATAACCCTGGGCTCATCTTACTATGACTCTGTACACGGGGCCAAGTGCATTCTCCTTAGCATTTGACTTCCAGTGGTAGCGATAGCGAGCATCACAGGCTTCACATGGAGGTAGTATAGAGGTGCTCGAGCCCAAGACAGAACAATTACACAGCAGTAGAATAGTTAATTGTCCAATCCAGTGCTTACTTTCAAGAACAAAAGTACTTTAATGCACACTAGAACTAAGGGCCTCATTACGATGGCGGGCGGACTTATGTCTGCCCGCCATCCCTGCGGAGCTGGGACCGTCCGCCATAGGTGCGCCGGTCCCGCCCGCCATATTAGGTTGCGCCCGCCACACTGGCAGGCGCATCCTGGTAGTTTAACATTGCGGACGGTGCTGCTGGCTGCAGCACCGTACGCAATGTTAAACAACCATGTTTTGCATTGCGATGCACAATGTGGCAGGCACCGCGCGGTGCCTGCCATCTTGAGCATGGCAATGTAGGGGGGTACCATAGGTACCCCCCAAGTGCAGCCCCCCACCCCCGGGGGCCCGCAACGGGCCCCGTAGCAGAACTCTGTATGCCTTTCCATGGCGGCATCGCCGCCATGGAAAGGCCGGTGTTTGCCTGCATCCTAATCTGGTGGATGGTGCCTGCTAGGCACCGCCACCATTTTGGGCTCCCTGGACCGTCCGCCAGGCAATCGGTACGATTGCTGGTGGCAGACGGTCTTTGCGTCCGCTGCGGACGCAGTCATGTTCCCACCGCCATCCTAATCTGGCGGTGGGAAATATCCGTTCGATGGCGGAAGGACCGCCACAGCAGGGCCGGCGGTCCTTCCGCCATCATAATCAGGCCCCAAATGCTTAACACAAAATACTGGCAAAATGAAATTTTGTGTCCTGGGTGTTTGGACAATTAATCTCTACCAACTACCTTCTTTCTCCGGTCCCTCTCTTTTTGTCAAGATGGTTTCCCCTCAGAAATAATAGGATAGCATGACTTAGGCTCAGGTGGAGATTGCCCCCTTCTTACACAACAGTGCGCTAGGTCTCTCACAGTTCAAACAGTCTGATCTCACTGAGCAAGGTTGGTCCATATTGATTCTGGCAGTCAGATGGCTGCCTGACTTCATCAACGTGCAGTCCTTCTTCCGCTTCTGGTAGGGTGTGCAAACTGTGACTCAAGTGAGGCTTCTCCTGGGCTTTTTGTCTTCAGTGAGGTTACAGCTGGCAGGCGCCGGTCTCTAGCAGGAGCATCGGTCGTGGTAGACGGAGCAATTCAGCAGCAGTTGGGCATGCATTCTGTGGTAATGGCAAATCCTTATGGGCCATTTTTGTTATAGCCATGCACAGGCCAATTTCAGTGGCAACAAGAATTTTCAACAGGCCACACTCCTCTCGGCAAGGCAGCTTGTGACATGTCACATACTTGATTTTTGAAAGAAGCCTTGTCTCCTCTATTCCCACTTCAGTGTCTAGGTCGCCTCCTTTCAGCTTCAGGAATGTCAGCAATACACTTCCACTGTCTGGGAAAACAACCTGACCTGCATCCTGTGCACAAGAGCAGGCCAAAATTGATTCCATACACCTCCATTACTATGATTCTCTCATACATGCAGTGCATGTACCATGCAGACAACTTCCACAACATACACTTGAGATTTTAGAGATAGGATCTGAGTATGTGCATAGAAGCGGAACTTTACATATTTGGGCTAGTAGGCCTCCACTCTAGTGACATCAATAAAAAGGTCTGTCACAACTATGGATTCACAAAGCAAAGTATGCTACCACCTCCGCTCTATGTAGTAAACCCATGGCAGGGAGGGTAGTCCAATGTGCAATGAGGGCTTGCTTGGAATGCCCCTCCAGGTTGCAGGTCAGGTCCAGGACCTCACTCATGTCAAGGGAAAAGCTCAATCTCTGCATGCACACTATATTAGTGTGAGACTAGTGCCCAAAATATTTAAAAAACAGGACAACAAATACATGTAGTCAGGCACCAAGGAAAGGGGAACATGACTGTACTCCAGGCAGAGAACATTCTTATCCCAACACTAGAGAATGGCCATCAACCTCCAAATGGACAATACAATGGATTGTAATACTGGCATGAATGTTAAAGGAGAACCTGGCTTGGTTGGCTAACCCGGCGAGGAGAGGGACAGCGATACTGGAGCTCCGTGGACAAGAGGGCGAGACCCATTATAGACAGCAGGATATTAACACCCAGTTCCTGAAATACTACACCTCATTATATCAGAGCAGATTGGCCCCAACGGAGGAGGATATAGCTGAGTTTATAGAAGAAGCGGAGCTTCCAGGCTTAGATGAGGAGACAGCGGTTAACCTAGGCAGAGACATAGAGATCGGCGAGTTGAGAGGGGCTATTAAGTGCATGGCCAGAAATAAGACGCCAGGGACGGATGGGTTACCGGTAGAGTTTTATTCAGCTTACGTTGAAATATTGGCTCCCAGGCTAGTGGCTCTCTATAATCGTGCGAGGCAGGAAGGGCGATTGCCTGGATCGACAAGAGAGGCGGTAATTATTCCGCTGCTCAAACCCTGGAAGCTGCTTGGGATAGAACAGCATACCGGCCACTCTCCATGCTTAATATAGATTACAAGATCCTGAGCCGGATACTGTCTTCCCGCCTCCTACCATATATATCGACGCTGATACATAAATACCAAGCAGGCTTTATCCCCACCAGAAACACAGCGATGAATGTTCGACGGCTCCTACGCGTGTAGAGGCGGACACCTACCAGAAAGAAGAGGCAACCGTTTTCGCAGTTGATATCGAAAAGGCATTTGATAGCCTCGAATGGCCTTACCTTTTCCAAGTGATGCGGACATTTGGGTTGGGAGCAAAGCTCGTAGAATGGACGGCTCTCTTGTACAAAGACTCCACTGCCAGGGTCAGGACGGGTGGACTGATCTCAGACGCCTGCACGGTGGGCCGAGGAACAAGACAGGGATGCCCGCTGTCGCCTTTACTGTTTGCCCTGGCGATGGAGCCACTGGCAGCCCGTGCTAGATCGGGCCGGCACTATCAGGGTCTGATGGTGTCAGGACAGATCCAATCCATAGCGCTGTATGCGGACGACTTATTGATGTTCCTAGCCGACTCGAGAGAGAGGCACTCCGTGGAGCTAAAGAGCTCCTGCATGCCCTGGGAGGGGTGGCGGGCTTGGAGTAAATTGGGCGTAGTCGTGTCTCTTCCCGACTGGGACAAACAGAATAGGGCTGCCTGAGACGGAAGGTGTGAAGTGGGAGGATAGATGCCTGACTTACCTGGGCACCCAAATATACCATGCTCAAGGGGACCTGTCGGAGGGCAATATAGGAAGAGCGTTGCGAGCCACCAAAAGTAGCTTTGACTCCTGGGGGACCCTCCCGTTATCGGTTGCGGGCCGAGTAGCCCTCCTAAAGAAGGTAACATTGCCAAGACTCTTGTACTACTTTGGCACACTGCCAATGTTGATACCGGCCCGACTATTTACTCAGCTCAAAACCATGATCACGGGGTTCTTATGGGGAGCTGGAAGACGAAGGGTTGCACTCAGTACCCTGATGCGCCCCAGAGCGGAGGGAGGCTTAGCTGTCAAATACTTTGAGGCCTACTATCTGGCGGCACAGCTGCAGTGGTTCACGAAGTGGGTGGCGGGGTGACACAGGGGGACGGCCAACCAGTGGGGCGGTGCCTCGAGCCTGCGGCTTCTATCACAGATACTGTTGAAGCTCCCCATACGGGGTCATTCGTTACCTTCTGACTTGCTTACAGTGCGTAAATGCTGGAATAGGGCCCTGCGACGAGCGCGGATCCGATGCCCCTACGCACCTGAAATCCCACTCACTATGTGTGAGGCTCTACCCCACGGGGGGAATTGGCATAGGTTAGAGGCCTGGGGAGAAATGGGAATATCCACCATAAGGGATCTGTATGAAGGGAGTGCTATGCTCCCCTTTAATGACCTCCGAGAGAGATACGACCTGCCAGGGGGAGATTTTCTCCTGCACACAGCTCTTACGGCAGCCATACGAAAACACTGGCAGGAGGGGCTCTCTGAACCCCAGACGTCAGCAGTCTGCCAATACGTAGTGACAGCAGAAGGAACCTTTAAGGCGGTTACTTGCCTATATAGACGCTTAACACATGAAATACTACAACCCTTTACTGAGTTTCGTCTCAAATGGGAGGAGGATTTGGGTGAGGCTATAGCTGAAACACCATGGGGGAACTAGTGGAGAGAGCCTGGAAGAGCACCAGGAATGCTAGATTCCAGCTAGTCCACTTCTATGTCTTGCACAGAGCGTACCTTACCCCGGGTAAGATTAACAAATACTTTGATACCCACTCAGCCGCTTGCCCCCGTTGTAATATGGAGGGCGCAGGATTTCTGCATATGTTCAGGGATTGCCCAAACTTGGCCAGCTTCTGGAAGGGGGTCACCACAGTCTTGGCGACTCCAGGTTATTGCCTGCTGCACTGGTTCCCCCACACAGCCAGGAACAAGGTCACAAGTACGTTTTTGGACTTCGGGCTGGTATTGGCTAAAAGGGATATCACCAGTCACTGGAAAGCGAGGAGTGGCCCTAATATAACCTGATGGATGAGAGAATTTGTAAAATGGGCAGAATGCGAGGGAACAGTCAGAATGCAAATAGCAAAAAGGACAGGGAGCGAGAAAACATTGGAAACAGCCAGGGCATGGGTAGCACTAGTGAAGCTCCTAAAACACCCAGATGAGGACAGGGAAGATAGTCTAGCAGAAGAGGTCCCTGGTAATGGCGACTAGCCCCCAAGCACCGCCACCGAACCTAGTTGATGCCCTCACATCAGGCCGGGCGCATTACCTCACGTGCCCCCAACCGAACATTAAACGGCATACCCACCTATGAGCGGAGGACGGATCAAAGCATAGGGCAACCCTAGAGTACAAAGATATGGGTCGATCCTAAGCGACACGCCTGGGGGTCGGGTCGGGGATTAGTTGCGGGAGGGCTAGAGTTGCGCAGGGAATACAAGGACTGACAGAGGTGATCCCTGTGGATCAATAAAGTACTTTATTATGCCGTTACCATGGAAGGGGTTGCTGAGAATGGGCATCGGGCCATTGCTATGTTTCGTTCTCTTATCCTATCCCACAATTGGGAGTAATGAGCAACCATAACTGAAGGGGTTTACTTCTGTTGTTATTAATTAATTTTTCTTTGCTTTTTCACCTATCGCAACTGTAACCAGCAATTCATTATTGTATGTCTACTGAAAACCCAATAAAGTCTGTTTAAAAAAAAAAATGAATGTTAAAGGAGAACCAATAAAGTGCCTATATAAGGAGATTGCCATGCACAAATCTAGAGGAATTAGTCGCCGTACGTGCAACATGAGTCTACATTAATTGAAGATGTTTAAATTGATAATAAGAAAGGCTGAGATACCGCATATTAGCATAATCATGGCAAGACCTAAACAGGGCTGCAGGGACAATGTTCTGTTCTCCAAAGGGAATGGGCAGAATCTTCCCCATATGGTGTATGTGAAAGGTACAACTGGAAATCATTGTGTATGCTGAAGCCGAAAGACTGGTGCAGAATCAGATTGCATGCCCAGATTCCTGACCAACATAACTGGAATGGTGCAAGAATCAATGTAATTGGAAGGGTGCATGGACTTAATCTGATTGGAAGATTCAAAGAACCCATTTCAGTGGACCAATAAGAGTAAGCCTGGTGAAATTTCCTTTATGCCAGCACATTCTTGCCTTATTTCGAAGATTTTATGTTATAGGTGTACCAAATAATGCCCAAAATTCTGCCATTACGCCACATTGTGTAAACAAGATTTAATGTGGGTAAAAATCCTATTGCGAGAGCATAGGAACAATGCCAATGAACTGAAGGTGGCAGCTGTTGGTTTAACCCCGGAGACTAGTAAGTAACTCAAAAATTAATTTTGAGTTGATTTTTTTACCAGTGCGGACTGTTCAGGTAACTTTTTCAGCATGAAATGCCCAGATTTGTGATTGTACTGTGGTGTTTGGGGCCTCTTCTGCTGTAGGCTGTTGATGCTGTTTATAAGTGTATTTTGCACATTCTCACTGCTGCTGTGCTATTTTAGGTGATTGTGGCTAGCCTTGAATTCATGCTAAATTTAGGGTTTTTTATCTGCATGCACTTCTTGGGAGCTGGGGCAGGTGTGGCTCCCGAAGTCTAAGCCCATGTAGCCAGACGTTCTCTTTCTTCCCCATGTGCCTGCCCACCAATTTGCATGTGTACTGTGTCTTTGGCTGGGTTCATTTTTGCCTAGGGCTGCTTGTGTTTGAGGCATTTGTTATCAGTTTCCATGTTGCTCTGCTATTATTTATTTTTTTGGGTTGATTTTTTACATTCTAGTTGCTTTTTCAGTGGTGGTAAATAGGCCCATAGATGGGCCCAGCTACATTTTGGGCAAATATTTGGGTAATCCTTTCCCTTGAATAATTCATGTGTTTGTTGGGGGCAGGGAGGGACGGCAAAGGGGTCCATTGCAGACAGCCAAGAAAAGGCTTGTCCAAATTGCTGTGTTAAAACAAATTGTTTCATTTTGACTGGAATTTGCTTGTTTCGCTTTATCCTCCAAGCCCCCTCCTTCCTTGCCATATGCCCGTCCACCATTTTGTGGCATCAGTGTTTCATTGGCGGCTATGTTCTCATTGCCCTCCATGTCTCCTCCTCTTTCCTTACCATGTGTCCGTCCTACATTTTTTTAAACCAGTGAGTGTCTCCATTAGCAGACATTTTGTCTTCGTTCTCGATGCCTCCTCTTTCCTTGCCATCTACTAATCTATCATTTTATGCAACCAGCGTGCGTATCACGAGTGGCCATCTTGTTTTTGTTCTGTGTGCTTTTAGCCTTGCCAAACCATGGACTCGCACCTCATCTTGTGGAACCCGTATATGTGTCTGATCTTTAATTATTAGCAATAATCATGCCCCTTTTAAAAGCTTTCTGCTGGTAGGATTGCTACATGGCCCGTTCGGAGCCCACATATAGTTTGGCTAATTTGTTTAATTTTTATATATTTTTTGTGTTGTTATATTGTGGTTGTGGGTTGCTTGTAGTAGTCTGAAGGCCAAGGTTATTTTAATTAATTTAATAATTTTTTGGCAGGCTCTTCCAGCTCCCATAGCATCCCATAATCCACAAGGGGCATGAAGTAATTATTTTCCATTGAATTTCCACATGTTCTTCCACATGCTTTGGGCCCCCAGGTCATGGTTATTATTATTAATAATAATACTATTAGTATTGTTAGTATTAATATTAACAACAATAATAATGATGTCATTGATTTTTCCAACCTCCCCCATGTTCTTATAGGGGTTCCCATGTGCCCTAGAGAGGCACCTGACATTTATTACATAGATTTTCATAGATTTTTGTGCAAGTCGTGCCAGGTCTAACAAAACAATTAGTTTGCACACGAGTATACTATTGTTGTGGTGATGGCTTGTATTGCATTGACTAGAATGGGCAAGGCTGACTGTCTTCTTTTTTACTTTTTAATTTGCCTGCAGGTGGATGAGAGTGAGCTAAAGAGAAGTCTGTGAATTAGCTGACACCAGAGTCCAGAGATCTCTCTGCTAAGTGTTACTGCTTATGCTCAGTATCAAGAAGTGAAAAAGATGGCACCAAAGAAACAGGCTCCTACCAAGAAAATGGCCAGTGAAGAGAAGTCTGTTGCCAGTACTGGCATCAAGCTCTCATACAATTTCTACCAAGGTGCATTACTCTGCATACCTGCTGCACGCTCTTCTGGGCAGGAAGATATTGTGAGGATCACTTCTGGGTTAATAACGGTGCTACCACCACCCAAAATTAAAACAGATGTCCTCCGTGATGTGGTGACGGCAGTCAGGCAGAGACCAGGGAGTCAGAAATGGAATTACCCCAGCAATAAAATTCTTCCCAGGAAATCCAGCCACAACAGGAGTCTGCTACACTTGATCTTTCTGGAAAAGAGCAGAGCAGGAAGTTAAGGTTCTGCATAGTAGGAAAAGAAGACAACTCAACCATCTTCACCAATCCCCCCTACACACGAAGGTGACATTTATAGACCCCCAAGTCCTGCAGCAAGAGTCAAGGAAAAGGAAGGTTCCAGAAAGTCTCATTGGCAGTAAGGAAGGTAACCCAGTGATTGTGCATGGTCAAAGTGGCCCTGTAGAAGTGAAGATTACTTCTATTCAAACTGCTTCCAGTGCTATCTTTTCAACAACCCAAAAACCAGCACTACCAATTCTTACCACAGCTACAGCCTGTTCTAAGGAAAAGCCAATACAACCTAGCTCTACCACCATGTCTGGCTTTGGCTCTCTAAAGAAGCTATTTTTCTTAGTATGGGACTTCTTAACACTTAGAATGAATGAGGGCCATATTGTAGACTGCACAGTTTGCTGCAGACAAGTGTGTTGTGGAAGTCAAGTGACCATTATGGTACTGTGGGCAAAGGTGACGGAGTACCCTCTCTGCCAAATTGAAGGTCTGCCTGCCTTATTTAGAGTCGGGCAGAACTTCAGTATGTCGAAGGTAAAGACTACTCTATCTCCTCCATCTTCATACACTTCCAATGAAGTAGGGGAGCTTGAGTCCTTGCCATTTGTCCACCTGCCGTATTTAGAATAGCTGGGCAAATGGCAAATTTTCACTGTCCATCAGTGAAAACTGAAAAGGGCAGTGAAAATTGTGAAATGACTGCCATGCCATGGGAGAAAACTCCCGTGGCTAGGAGGTCACCATTTTTTTATATTCATAAACAAAATCCTGCTATGGTATTTTTTTTCTAAAATAAAAAGAAACATTGAAAGTTTGCTGTACGGCTCTGTTGTGTTGACGGAGCTGTCCATCAAACTGTCAATGCGTTGACAAGAAATGCTGTGACAGTAGTTCCTGACAGTGCAAGAGATGTTTGCTGGGCTGGCAGACATCTCTAAATTTGGTGGGCAAGTACTTCATCAGGGCAATGGAGTACTTTACTCCATGGAGTAAATCCCGTCTGCCAAAATCAAAATCAGGCTCAAAGACAACTAAGTCAACCTTAAGTGAATGATAAACTTTACAATGAACAATGGCCTCTGTGTCTGTAATGGATGCTTCAGTTTTCTGAAAGAAAACTTGGTATTTTTAATGTGGACGGTGACCATTCTGGCTGCATGTATCAACCTGTCTCTGGGAGTGTTATCTGACTGGCCTTTCATTTATTGCAATCCAGAAATCCTTGGTTCTTTTGAGACCTCTTAGTTTACCTTGACTCAAAGTCTTGATTTCTTTTCTTTTCTTGTTCAACATGTCTGTCTCTTTTTGGAAGAAAATACAATTTACATGTCCTATCAACAACATTCAGAACAAGGACCCATCTTTGGCTACTTCTCTGGGAAAAGAAGGCTTAAAGAGGTGTTACTCCGAAACCGGTCCCAGGATGCTTGTTTCCGGTCCAGGGAAGACCTGGCTTGGCAGTTTGGGCTGGACTATTTCCATGAGGAATTGGGTCAAGATTGATTTGCATATGGCTGGGTCTGAACTGGGGTGGCGAAGTGAGCTAAAGAACGATGATGGATTCAACCCAGATCTGCGAATGAGGGTGAGTGTCTGAAAGGATTCAGCGCACCGTCCATCATCTCCTTGTGTTTGCCTTAAAGAGGCATACCCATCTGAACTGGAAAAGGTCATTTATTTAGAATAATTCCTAATAGCAGCTTGAGTAGAAAATCCTACCTATTTAATATTGTGGACCTCATGAGCGTAGCAAAACGTGACCTTTTGTTGTTCGGTGATCAATCATACACTGTATAAGCAGCTAGTTCTCTGATTGTCTGGGAGACTGGCCTTAGTTAATGGTAGGCCAGCTTATTCTTGTTACTCTCAGTCCTTTCCTTTTCTTATTCCACATTTCTTGTGTTCTGCAAGGAACCTCCTGATCTGTTGTTCTGCCCTGTTCCCAAGCTGGAAAGTTTCAGAATGCAGTTGCGCATTTATATGCAGTATCAATTCTAAATATTATATATATTTTTGAATTGTGGTGTGCTTCCTATTTTGCATTCCATCCTAAGTAATTAACTTGGGAGTCTGTGGACTGCTAAGGACTGTTTGAATGGGTTAAGTTACTATCATCTTCCTTCCATGACAGAGGTGCCGGGCACATGGAGTGGCTAAATGCTGTGTCTGTCTGTCTCTCACTTTTCCAAAACTTGCCTTAACCATCCTTTGCTTGCCTAATATAATACATTCCTGCTTCTTTAAAGTAACTTATAAATACAAACTGTATATGTGAAGATCCAGCTAAACCTAGAGAGTGTATTAATAGCTGGAGAAGGGGGACAGATGGAAGCATCATGAATTGTTTCACTATGATTTTATAAGTCTTTTGATAAAGGACTTATTATATGTCACTGTTAAATGTCAGTGTTAACTATTATTTTTAACTGTTTCTTATCATTTCATAAAGGAGGTTACCCCTCAGCTTCAGAGCACAAGAGGAGCTTGTAGGAAAGATTAGTCACCTTCATCCTGTGGCTCCACCACGCCTCGTTTTGTTTACATTCCGCCTAGGCATGTTTCTCACTCTGGTTTCAACCCGGTACTGTGTGCTTGTGCTTCTTTTCTTACTCCTTTCCCTTGTATTGTGCTCTGCTCCTATTATGTTCCTTTCATCAAGTTACTTCAGTTTATTTTTCACATTTCATAATATTAATTTAATTTGATACTTAGCTACTTTATATTGTGATGTTAATGAATAATATGTTGTGTGGCTAATAATTTTCTATTATTCTACACGCTTTAAAGAGTGAGGACAATTTCTTGGAATATAAGGGATTGGGCAATCCCTATAAAAGGCAGAGGTTATATCTTGTATGGCTAAACCTAACCCCAGAATATTCTTGTGAAAAAGGTCTCATTTGTCAGAAAAGGATGCTTAAAAACTTAAATGAAGTTGGGTGGGGAAGATTTTATTTCACCAGCATCAAATAGGAATAATGGTACTATTACTTTATGTAATACAGCTTTAGTCGTCCATTTTTTCTCTCAAGAATGTAACTTTGGGGGAAAATGGTTTAGGGTTGATTTGAAAATGAATAAAGTCCCGGCCACTATGTTTAATGTTTACTGAAGGAATCCATCCATGATATATTGTGATTCAATGATGATTTGTTGTGACAAGGCAAGTCACATACAGCTAAACCCCACAGCGGGACAGCATCAACTGATTCCCCTCGAGCTCCACATGGAACTCTCATGTACATTCTATCATTAAAGCCACCTTAACATGAAAATACAACACATCTTCCCCCACAGGTGCGATGCATTGAAAATCCGAATGCACGGGGTCGATGCAGCAGTGGCGAAACAGGTGCTAAGTTGATTTTCCAGCCACAAAGCAGGTGATGCGTCGATTGCTTCAGCTGCAGAGCATGGCATGCGTCGGAGTCGGAGCGGGTGCCTCGAATGTCAGAGACACGGTTCTCAGGGCTCGGGCTGTGGCGGTCTTTCAGCCACACAGCAGGGCATGCGTAGATTCTTCGGCCGCACCGTGGCGATGCATTGGTTTTTCAACTGCAAGGCGGTGCTGTGTCAGGAAAAACAGGCTCTGGAGGTCAATGCATGGATTTTTGGGCTTATTTGCAGCAACAGCCAACTCCAAAGGCCCAGAACTGAAATTGGCACCACTTGGCAGGTCAGAATTCCCAGCAGAGGAGTTCAGGGGCTGCAGATGAAGTCTTTGGTGGCCCTGAGACTTCTTAGCAGGGGGCAACCACACACAAGCCCTTGAAGAACCTTGGCAAGCAGGATGTAGAAATCAAAGTCCAGTCCTTTCACTGCCCAAGACAGAAGCAGCAAGCAGCAGGCCAAAACAGCAAAGCACACAGCTGGGGTTAGTCCCTCCTGACTGCTTCTCCCTCTCTTCTTCTTCTTCTTGGCAGAAAGTCCTCTTAGTCCAGAAGTGTTCTGAAGTTATGGTGTAACAGCTTCAGTACTTATACCAGTTTCTACCTTTGAAGTAGGCAAACTTCAAAGAAAAGTCTCTGCAGTGCACAAGACCCTGCCTTTTCCAGACCTGGCTCCAGACACACAACTGGGGTGGGGGGGGGGGCAGCTTTTTGTGAGGACAGGCACAGCCCTCTTTAGATGTCGGTGACAACTCCTCCCACCACTCTAGCTCAGGAAAACCCATTAGCCTGGTGACGGGCCATCAGGATATGCAGGGTACACCTCAGCTCCCTTTGTGTGACAGTCTAGAGTGAATACACAAACAGCCCAATTGTCACCTTCCCTCAGGCTTGTATTCCACAGGCAGACAGAGGCACAGACTGGTAAAGCAAGAAAATGCCCACTTTCTAAAAGTGGCATTTTCAAACTCGTTATTTAAAAAACAACTTCATTAAAAGATGTATTTTTAAATTGTGAATTCAGTGACCCCAAACTCTAAATCTCTATGTCTTCTCAATTGGAAGTTACACTTGTAAAAGGTTACAAGCAGTACTTAATTTGTAAAATAATAAGTGCCAGGGCTCTCGTCAGGAGGCCACTGCAGCTTGCACCACACATTGCCCCTGCCTTGCTGCCAATGATAGTAACCAAAAGACACACAATTGATGGACGGAATGCAGAACAAATCAAACATTCACCCCCAGTCAAGAAACCTGGGTTAAATCCATCATTCTTTTGCTCACCATGCCACCCCAGTTTAGACCTGGCCATATGCAAATCAGTCTTCACCCTGTGCCTCATGGGAACAGTCCAGCCCGAACTGCCAAGCCAGGTCCTCCCTGGACCGGAAACAAGCATCCTAGGACCGGTTTCAGGGTTTCACCCTTCATCAGCCAGGATAGCTTGATTCCAGAGGCACAGTGAGCCCAGGACCCACGTCTGGGCATACCTGGCGCACTTAGGGCGAGAAAGCAAAAGACACACAATTGATGGACGGAATGCAGAACAAATCAAACATTCATCCCCAGTCAAGAGATCTGGGTTAAATCCATCATTCTTTTGCAGTTCGGGCTGGACTGTTCCCATGAGGCACAGGGTCAAGACTGGGGTGGCATGGTGAAACGCCGAAACAGGTCCTAGGATGCTTGGTTCCGTTCCAGGGAGGACCTGGCTTGGCAGTTCAGGCTGGACTGTTCCCATGAGGCACAGGGTCAAGACTGATTTGCATATGGCCAGGTCTAAACTGGGGTGGCATGGTGAGCAAAAGAATGATGGATTTAACCCAGATTTCTTGACTGGGGGTGAATGTTTTGATTTGTTCTGCATTCCGTCCATCAATTGTGTGTCTTTTGCTTTATCTCCCTTAGTGCGCCGGGTATGCCCAGACGTGGGTCCCAGGCTCACTGTGCCACTGGAATCAAGCTATCCTGGCTGATGAGGGGTGAAACCCCGAAACCGGTCCTAGGATGCTTGGTTCCGTTCCAGGGAGGACCTGGCTTGGCAGTTCAGGCTGGACTGTTCCCATGAGGCACAGGGTCAAGACTGATTTGCATATGGCCAGGTCTAAACTGGGGTGGCATGGTGAGCAAAAGAATGATAGATTTAACCCAGATCTCTTGACTAGGGGTGAATGTTTTGATTTGTTCTGCATTCCGTCCATCAATTGTGTGTCTTTTGCTTTCTCGCCCTAAGTGCGCCGGGTATGCCCAGACGTGGGTCCCAGGCTCACTGTGCCACTGGAATCAAGCTATCCTGGCTGATGAGGGGTGAAACCCCGAAACCGGTCCTGGGATGCTTGGTTCCGTTCCAGGGAGGACCTGGCTTGGCAGTTCGGGCTGGACTGTTCCCATGAGGCACAGGGTCAAGACTGATTTGCATATGGCCAGGTCTAAACTGGGGTGGCATGGTGAGCAAAAGAATGATGGATTTAACCCAGATCTCCTGACTGGGGGTGAATGTTTTGATTTGTTCTGCATTCCGTCCATCAATTGTGTGTCTTTTGCTTTCTCGCCCTAAGTGCGCCGGGTATGCTCAGACGTGGGTCCCGGACTCACTGTGCCACTGGAATCAAGCTTTCCTGGCTGATGAGGGGTGAAACCCTGAAACCGGTCCTAGGATGCTTGGTTCCGTTCCAGGGAGGACCTGGCTTGGCAGTTCGGGCTGGACTGTTCCCATGAGGCACAGGGTCAAGACTGATTTGCATATGGCCAGATCTAAACTGGGGTGGCATGGTGAGCAAAAGAATGATGGATTTAACCCAGATCTCTTGACTGGGGGTGAATGTTTTGATTTGTTCTGCATTCCGTCCATCAATTGTGTGTCTTTTGCTTTCTCGCCCTAAGTGCGCCGGGTATGCCCAGACGTGGGTCCCGGGCTCACTGTGCCACTGGAATCAAGCTATCCTGGCTGATGATGGGTGAAACCCCGAAACCGGTCCTAGGATGCTTGGTTCCGTTCCAGGGAGGACCTGGCTTGGCAGTTCGGGCTGGACTGTTCCCTTGAAGCACAGGGTCAAGACTGATTTGCATATGGCCAGGTCTAAACTGGGGTGGCATGGTGAGCAAAAGAATGATGAATTTAACCCAGATCTCTTGACTGGGGGTGAATGTTTTGATTTGTTCTGCATTCCGTCCATCAATTGTGTGTCTTTTGCTTTCTCGCCCTAAGTGCGCCGCGTATGCCCAGACGTGGGTCCCGGGCTCACTGTGCCACTGGAATCAAGCTATCCTGGCTGATGAGGGGTGAAACCCCGAAACCGGTCCTAGGATGCTTGGTTCCGTTCCAGGGAGGACCTGGCTTGGCAGTTCGAGCTGGACTGTTCCCATGAGGCACAGGGTCAAGACTGATTTGCATATGGCCAGGTCTAAACTGGGGTGGCATGGTGAGCAAAAGAATGATGGATTTAACCCAGATCTCTTGACTGGGGATGAATGTTTTGATTTGTTCTGCATTCCGTCCATCAATTGTGTGTCTTTTGCCAATGATAGTAACAACACAACTACTGACCATCACACTCCTACAAGTGTGATATTTTGGACTATTCCAGGCCCCCAAAGCTATAAGAATGGCTTGGGCAGCAAGTAATAGTCATTTTTTATGTATGTTGAATGAATATTTAGCTGTTGTTGTGGTCATCTGTAAATTAGCCAGACAATTAAGTACTGGTGCCGAGCACTGGAAATCACTGGCTCAAATTAAGTTAAGCACTGGTTACGGGGCAGCTCCAATGATAACCAATGGGAGAGGTAGCCCTTGCAATAGTGAAAAATGAAATTAGCAGTATTTCACTGTCAGGACATTTACAACACACCAGAACATGTCCTACCTTTTAAATACACTGCACCCTGCCCATGAGGCTACTTTGGGCCTACCTTAGGGGTGCCTGTAGTAAAAGGGACGGTTTGGGCCTGGCAAGTGGTTGCACTTGCCAGGGCGACATGGCAGTTTAAAACTGCACTCACAGACACTGCAATCTGCAGGTCTGAGACATGGTTGTAAGGCTGCTCATGTGGGTGTCACAATCAGTGATGCAAGCCCACTAGTAGCATTTGATTGTCAGGCCCTTGGCACCCCTGGTGCACTTTGCTAGGGACTTACTAGAAAACCAAATATGCCAATCATGGATAAAACAAGTACAAATTCATTTTACACAGGGAGCACTTGCACTTTAGCACTTTAGCAGAGGTAAGGTGCTCAGAGTTCAAAAACCACAAAAAACAAAATGCAGCACACAGGTAAAAACATGAGATCAGAAGCAAAAAGACAGGGGAAAAACACATCAAAGATGCCAGGTCTAACAGTGATGTTTCAGGAAAATTTGGATTCCAATAATAAGGTGGAGCTACACAATGCCTTATACAAAATTTAGAGGCTAGCACGAAGACTGACCATATTTTTAAAGGGCTGTGATGTGACAATTCCAGAATTGCAACGATTATGGGAATATGAGGTGAAGCACTTAAGTCGAAAGAACATGACCCCTTAAGTTGACTTCTATGAGCTTTCAGTGGATCCTATTGATGAGTAATTGGTCCTGAGCTTAAGCAAGAATTGCCCATGGCGCGTACCATTTCAACAACCTTTTTCTAGGTATTTGGATATTATGACTACAGACACAGCCTTATCCTTAAAAATATCTAGCATGTGAATCAGTCATGGCCTCAGCCTCAATTCCTTCCTCTAAACTCCAAACTACTTTATTGGGGAATAACAACAGAATCTTAGAAGATGGAAGAGTAGAAATGATTTGCTCAGTCTCTTTCAGACAGAGAGAGAGACAGAGAGAGAGAACAAACAGAAATACCCTCACTCTCCTCCCTACATAGGGGTTGATTTTCTCGTCTCCTAAGTTTGGGAACAGAGGACAGGATTGTATGAAATGACTTTTCTGTCTGTGAAACATACGTAATCCAAGTGTTCGTCATCTATTTTTCTCTTCTTCTAAAAGAGGACCACGAACTGAACCTAACTACCTAGGTTCTGTTTTATTTCAGGTGAGTTTATAGACAAGTTGGGTTGATACATTGAGTTACAGTATAATGAGAACTAGTTCCCTACCAAATGTTTGGTCTTTCATTCTAGTAATCTGAATTCAATTTGTATAGCAATATCCATCAATTGCAGCAAAGATTCAGGGCGAGTTTCTCTTGTTAAGTCAGTTTTAATTCCTTATGTCTGAAAAGCAAAATTGTGTGCATTCTGGGCAATTTATTTCTTGTGCCATTTGGCAAAACTGTGTAATGGAAGATAACATATCTTGTGACCTTTGTTGTATGTCTAAAAGTGCTTCAGTAGCATACATTTGATTAGGCTTATCAAATATTGATTTAAAAGATATTTTTAAAAGTCTGATAATTATCTAGTATCTTAAGACAGCTAAGGACCAATGCACTGCACCACCAGTAAGTTCTCTTTCTATCTGTGCAACATCATTGCCCGCCTCTCTGGGTTAGCTGCCCAACATCCCACTATATAAAACTTTACAGCAAAAAAGAGAGGCAACATTTTTTCAATCAAATGCAAAGAAATTTGTTTAGAGTCTAAGTAACAAAGCTCCAGAAATTTCCAGCCGGTGTTAAAAGCAGTTCTTTATTAGTTGTCTCTTCATGATAAAACAGCCAATACAACCAACACGTTTCACTCATACAAGAGCTTTATCCGGGCTGTAATAAACAAAATTACAAAATATTACAAAAAACATAATTGCATACTAAAATCACAACATACTCTGCTGATAACACTCCTGCAGAACCACATAGAAAATGGTGTGACAAATGACTTGGCAGGCAGAACCAATTTAAGACCAAACAGAATACCCATAGAGGAGATAACATTACCAAATTTTCTGCGACATTTGCACAGTTTCATATTGATATATACATGTAATGTTCAGAAACCCAATATCAAGCTAGTTAGAAACATTGCTTTTCCAGGTTCAAGTGTTCTTCAAAGTAGAATTAGAAGCATTTTGGCCTAACTAGTTCAACCAATTTTATTATTTGAAAACAGATTTCATAAAACTCACAGCAACTTATCTTGGCATAGCCTATTCCTTTACTTCAACACACTGAAAAACACCACATTACATTCCTATACCGTGATAACAAGAACACAATCAGTTATAGTGTTTACCTTATAAGTCTGCAGTCATCTATGCATGTGATTCTGAAATGGGTAATTGGGCACATTCTCACAAAAAGATGTTCAATATGTTGAAATGCTATAATTACAAATGCATGTAAAAACAAACAAAACACAAATTTGTGAGCGCTCAACAAGAATATGCCTTATTTGACATCCTTGTTCTGTTTAGACTATTAATGCATTTACTTTATACACCATTCAAAGGGCAGTTCTAAAACATAAGAATTCCGAAATACAAATAAATGCCCAGTGTGAATAAGAAATAATGAATCGGCCAGAAAGCAATTCTAAGATGCTAGAGTTCTCATACTTCCATGCAAACTATTACCCATAAATTCTATTTTTCAAGCACCACGAACAAAAACACAGTCAAAACAAACGAGAATTCACATGGAATATTCCTTACTCTTAAATGCTAAACTTAAATTATTGCAAAGAAGACAAAATCACAGTCACAACAAACTGAAATTCACATACCCGTGTACGGCTTGTGGACCATGAGTTCTCTTTTTGAACTACCAAAGAGGTGCCTCGTTGTTCGTTACCTCTTTTAAAAGTCCCTCGACCAATCAGAAACAGTTTCAATTTCAGGCAGAATCGTGCACGCTAGAACTAACAATGTAACGTCATCTTGGAATAGTTATAATTGGAGAAAAGAGGAGCGGCACAGACCACTGACACCAGGTTTGTGTGGAAAATGCTGCTTTATTGAAACAGGTGCACGATCACAGTTAACCTAGGCCTTCACCTTAAAAAAACTACAGCCTCACTATACAAAGTTAAACCTATTTTACTCTACCCACCATCCCTAATGTATCCCTCCCCCTTCATAACAACTTAATACATCAACATTGTATCTGATAAATGGCTGTTTGAATGTAACTGATATCTCTAAAATCCCTTCCCTCTTTCCTACATCTAGTAACCTGTTAGCCCACTTAATTACCTATTTATGGTTAAACTTCCTGTCTTGACTAGGCGTGAACTTGCCTACCCATTCCCTTTTCAGCCAGAACTGCCACTGACAACAATAAACTTTGGTAATCCATGGCAACTTCTCTGCCAACCACCACCCAAAAAAAGGGGGGTGCTCAATGAATGATAAATGGACTCCATCACTGCGGAAGAACTCCTTATTTTCATACCGAAGGTCTGAATGTTCCAACTTACCTATCCCTAAGTCCCTACAGAAAAAATGCATCTCCTTATTTAGTTTTCTCCTCGCCTTATCTATAGCTGCTGGTTTGTGCACCTCCTGCCACACTCTCCGAGGTACGAACTCCACCCAGATCACACCGCAGAACTAGTATCTCCATTAGGTCTGCCTTTATGCGTTTTATCTGTGCCAAACCTTTCTGTACCACCAAGCTGTTTTAGCCTAGACGAATCAACAGAATGTCCGGGTAGTGCCCCCCTGCCCCGAGTTTGTTCAAATAAGTAAGGAGCTCTCCCCATCTCATTCCCCCTTTACCATACCACTTAATATCATATAAGGACACATCAAAAGCCAATTTTGTCCCCTGTCTTGAAGACCTTGCGTGCCGTTCTGCCCATTTCACAAAGGATTGTCCTACGATCCATATATGCACACCTGCTGCCTGGGGGCCAGGAAGGGGACCTGGAATAGAAACCAAATCTGACAATCCGCACTGTGACTTAGCAAAAACTCGCCCTCCCCCTGACATAGCGCTTAAAGCTATTTGCTGAAAAAGAACAATAGATGGACAGAATGCAGAACAATGTCATACATTCACCCCAGTACAGAGATCTGGGCCTAAATCCATCGTTTTTTTGCTCCCCATGCCATTCCAGTTTGAACCCAGCCATATGCAAATCAGTCTTGACCCTGCGCCCAATGGGAACAGTCCAGCCCGAACTGCCAGGCCAAGTCCTCCCTGGACTGGAACCAAGCATCCTAGGACCGGTTTCGGGGTTTCACCCCTCATCAGCCAGGATAGCTTGATTCCATGCCTATGAGAAAAGAATGGGTGCCATATCAGCGTGGATCTACACCAACCAAACTTAGCGCCTTGCACTTTACCGACAGCAACTGGAAGGGGATGACTGGCATAGCATCAAAGTGCTGAAAAACCCTTCTCGTCCCCTGTCCTACCCCCTGTTGGATGGCTAACCCCAAACACATGGGACATAAACGTGCTACTGGGTACTCCCTGAGGAATACGCTCCTGCCCTTGCCCCTCTGGTCCATTTTGGGCTTGTATAACCACATTTTCAGGCCCTCATGATATCTACAAACTTCCTCCCATATGACCTCTCTACCCCCTTTGCCCCCCTGGCAATTCCGACACTCTATAGGCCCCAGAGAACATCCAGGACATGAGTGCTGAAAATAGAGCCAACTCACTCCCCAATGTTCATACTGCTGGAAGGGCCCCCATCACCTGACCATAAATGTCTAACGTCAGCGGCCTCCTCTTCGAACTGGAATGCTCTGCCTTCCCTAACCAGATCTTCCAAAATCTGCTTACCTAGTTCACCAGCAGACGGAGAGTACCCCCGAAGAAGTTTACCCATGAAAGCTATACCCGCAAATTTTCCTGCAATAGTCACCCTCGGCTGTCCATGTTCTATAAGGGACATGAATTGCACTACGCCCTGTGTCCTAAGACAGCTATTCTGTCTCTGCCTAGCTCCCCCGGCTAAAAATCAGAGCAAGCCTGAGTGTAAACTCTCCATGTCGATGGTGCTATAGAACCTGCTACCAGCTGAAGCATCCTTTCTCTCCTACAGACCAGAGCTACTGTGGCATCCGGGTCCAGACTCTGTCCGCTTCCGTGGCCACTCCACTCCGCGGAGACTTGCTGCATGATTAGGAGATTTCATGAATATCGACCGATGAATTATGAACCAATTTTGGATATGCTAATACTTTGCTTTGGAGATTGATCACCAACTCGTATCTTGCTTGTGAACGCAGCATACGATACCGGAGTTGTTTTTTGGGTTATGTACCCTTCAGATATTTCACTTTCTACGATTGTTACCAAGCCTCATATACAGTTTTCCCTGAAGAAGTCTGTGGTTCACTCCACATAGACGAAACACGTGTTGGCTAGAAGTCATATCCATGTTGAACATTTGCACATGAGAATAAAGTATAGAAGAAGAATTCTGTGGAAACTACCTGTGTGGCCTGCTTTGATTACCATGGGCATTTTTTGCTCAGGATATTAATTCTTTGTGTCCCTCGTGTTGTGTCACCAAACCCAGTGGGAGCGAAACTACCTCCAGAATTGGCTTGATTGACCAAAGAGGAGAGGCACACCTGACACACCTCTGGGGGCTGACACAGGCTCTGCACAAGGGGAGAAGGTTTTCCTCATTTTGGATTTTGGGAATAAAGTACACTGTGGAATTGTTTGCAGTAGTGTAAACAGAATCTGCTGCAAAAGTGAATGAAGTTGCCCCTGGAAACCAATGGTTAGGGAAGAGCCAGGAGCCACTTTCTCCCACTAGGAGGTGCCAGTCATAAATGTGGCACCCCAAGGCATCATCCTCAGAACACTTTCTGGACCTGTGGAAGAACAGAAGAAGGACTGCACTTGCTGTTTGAGATCTATGAAGAGACCTGAAGGGCTGGACCTGCTCACACTTGTACGGACGACAAAGACGTAGGCTCCATAGGTCACTTGAATGACCTCCTGTGTGGCTACAGGGACACAACAAGCCGCAAGCAAGAGGCCTGCAGTGCCTAGCTGTTCATTAGCAATGGGACCTAGACTGAACCATGCTGTTGGCCTCGACCTGACACGCAGGTTCTGAGGCTTTAGAAGTGTACTTCCATGTTTGTTTGGGCACCAGAACAAAGTTGGAAACGTTTAAAATTGTTTCTTCCAGAGCGCCAGAGCTTCAGCGGGATCTGTTGGAAAAAGAATTCAACTGCCTGTTTCGCAGGGTCTAATAGGATTTTGGTATCATCTGGGTAAGAGATCCCTGCAACTTATGAAAAAATGACTTGGGGGCCAAGTTCGATGTCGGGCGGAATTCCTTCCGCCAGACACCAACTCGGTCCTGGCACCGACCGACACCCGGTCGGCAGTCCCGCCTTCCTAATTAGGATGTGACCGAACCCTGTTCGGTCTCATTCCTACATTTCACTATGGGAGCATGCATTACGCCTGTAAACCTCCTGTAATGAATGCTCCCATAGGAAAATGGGAGGTGTGGTTCATCGGTGCTTGCCACGGGGCGCAGGGATCACTCGGCCCCCAACCTGAGGCCGCACACCCAAAGGGGCCCTGCTGTGGGCCCCCAAACATGCTTTCCAACATGATTTCCATATCGGACAGGCCGGCATGGAAACCATGCTGGACACCGTGCATCGTAATCTCATGGGCAGAAAGGGCTGACCTTGAGATTACTGGCCGGCTTCTGATTGGCCGAGGGGCTCCTGAAGCCCGTTGGAAGCCAGCCGGAATGACTGGCGGGTTTACTTTCCGACTGCCTAGATCATAATTAGGCGGTCAGAAAATAAACCGAGCGGCCCTGAAGGCTCCGACTGTCGGTCAGGGCCTTTAAGGGCCGCATCGTAATTGGCCCCTAAGTCTCAATCTGCATTGGGAATTTTCAGCAAAAAATCTCCAAACCTCCAGAGCACCAGCGGGACAAACTGCTTCAGGTATCCAGCCTTCGATTCCATGGCAGCAGCTATTGTTTCAGTGGTGACCCACACAGGTAAGATTTTTCTTGTCAAAAAATAACAAAGTCCCATTCTGTATTCAACATTTTTGTTCAAGAAAGTGACAAATTCCATTCCAAAGTGAGATTCGGAAACTTTTTAAACCCTTTGACTTCCAGACTTTCACCTGGACCAATCCATTTGGTATATCTGACTCAGGCTTCATCGCAGTCTGCCTGAAATTGTACCTTTGTCCCTGTCTACCACGTCCATTGACTTAAATTCGGCACTTTACTTTTCTTGCTGCTTTTTCACTTAAATCTTTACAAACTCATATTTTTGGTTCCCCTTGTTACATTATTGTTGTTTAGGTGTCATTTTGCTTATTAACCTTTGGTCTATTTTTATAAATTGGAGATGGATTTTTATTGTGTTGTGTCATTGACTGTTCAACTGCGCTGGTACCTTTAAATGATTTATACATTTTCTTTAAGTTAAGCTAGTCTGCTCTGTGCCATAGCTACCAGGGGTTGAGATCAGGTTTACATTTCTGAAACCTGCGACTGGACCTAACAGGTCCAGTCACACGTTATTTGTGGAGTTACAGGTTACTTGTGAAGGGCTTTTATCAATCCCAACTAAGAATTCATGTTCTTACACTGGCCCTCACTGGAGAACGCTCTACTGAAACCTCGTAACAAGGATATCTGGAAAGCGAACCCACATTTAGGTGCCAACAAAATAGTATTTGAAGTCTTCACAAGAAGAAACAGAACACACACCTACAGAGAGGAAAAAATAAGCATTGCTTGAAAAAACTCTCAAAACAATTCTTGTCACAAAAAAAAGATAACTACACAATTAAGCAACTGGAAAAAAACTAAACTAAAGACAGCATCACGACAAAGAAACAAGGGAATGATAAGAAGGCGTACAGCACTGTGAAAGACGGTGGCGAGGAGAACTGGGTGGACCGCAGGTACGATGATAATGAGAGTGCCCTGTAACAGTATGTAATGCTCCACTGACAGTACTCATCTCTTATCTTTTCCATTTCTTCAATCTAAAGGCATAGATAAAGAGGGTAACAAGCACACATTTCATTGATCGTAGTAAGGTAAATATTCCTTGGCAATTGTATGACCCTCAAGAAAGTATAAGATATGTGTAATAATCAAGGCATCTGAACTGAAGCAGTACTTAGTAGATTTTATTATTGTATTATTTCTATCCCAAACAAGATACCAGGGGAACATGAATTTAAGATATCAGAGGCTTGTGTATAATTACACAGTATTTCAGTAATTGCTGATAATAAAATTATATTCTTACTATATTTCAGTGGGTAATTTGGACATCTCTCTGCTATTCATTTGAGCACATGTGTACAATCAGAGTCAGCAAATCGCTAACTCCATCTGCAATTTCAGCTCTCCTCGATGCTAGCAATGCTAGGAGACCATTCAGATAAACACAATAAACAAGCACTGGTAAAGCCAATAGGTTGTGGCTCTAAAAGGCCGACCTATTAGTTTTGTCTATGCTTTGGGTAATTGCATGCATGCATGCGTCGTAATGAAGTGCCCATTTGTAAATTACAGTACTCATGTTGAAACAGCAAATCAAGATTAAAGAAAAAATTCAAAAAGTTGTGCGCAAAGCGCAAAAATTTGAGCAAGTGGCCTGGAATCACTTTACGGCTGCAGAGCCCTCTTTAAAAACACTAAATATAAAAAACGTATCTTAACATGAGTAGCAGGATGGGGAGCGGGTTCAGCAGGTTCGCGTTATATAAATGCCAATTTATACATAAATATATCAGAGATGGGGAGAGAGAGAGAGCTAGGAAACATGAGCACTCCCATGGGTTGCTAAATCTAAAATAAAAAGAGTCCCCTCGAGTATGCAATGGAAGGCAACCCTCATCCAATCAGAACACAGTGAGACCAAAATGCTCCTGAGTGTGACAAATACAAGACTAGGGTGAAAGTGATCGAATCAGGAGCAGACATATGAGATAGACCACTATGCCATCCAGTCATGAGCAAGGGGCTGACTCAAAGCCCACTGTAATTATACGTGCTACATTGGAAAAAATAGGTCTGCCAAGGCGCACCTAAATTTGTATCCGATATTTAAAAAACACAATAAATGATCAGCATTCCACATAACAGCCTTGTATGATCCTTGTATGATAAATGCAGCAGACCCGTATTTGAACGAATCTAAACGTCATGCCAGGGGCCAGACGATATGCAAGAGCAGGGCTTTCCACAGAGATGGCTTCAAACGATTTTTCTGTTTTGGAAACTATAACAGAAACCAGAGAGTTGATTTGATCTGATTGTCCAGTTTTTCTTTTCCCTGTTTCAAATGACAAGAAAGAATGTGTGTAACATAAGGCAGTGGAACACCAAGACTGCGGGGCATATTCTCAAGAACGTGTGATAACCATAGCAAAAGTTACTTAACGCAACCTCCAACATCGCAGTATATCGCGGGAAATTTACGCCGTGTTAACCAAGTATTCATAACACGGCGGTACCATGCGATAGTCACCAGATAACGCGTCAAATGGCCGTGTTAAAATCAACGCCACGCTGCAAAAATGCGAAACACGAACGCAAAAAAAGCTGCGATGAGGCCAATCGCGATACAAAAAGCAGCGAAAACCAGCGGCAGGCCTGCAAATCCCACGCGTCTGGCGGGAAAATGCACTATAAAAGCAACAAAAACAACACACCAGAAACAATCCAAAGTGCGTAGCAACATGGATGCACCCTGACCCAGCGCAGAGGCCAACGCGAACCCCACAAGACCCACAGACCACCAGCAAGGACCAACGGGGTCGGGGAAGGCCAAGGAGAAGAGGGAGAGGAAGACGGGGTGCAGTCCATAGGAATACAAGACCAGCGTCACGGATGTGACAGAACACTACCAGCAACTGACCCACAATCAGACTACCTTGAATGCAGCCCGAGTGTCGAGGAGGCCAATGGAGGAGGCCAAGAGGCGCTGGCATGACGTGAAAACCTAAACCAGGCCCAAAGCAACTGCCAACAGGAAGGCAGCAACGGCGACAGGAGGTGGGAGTCCTGCGCCACAGGAGGAGCTGGAGGAAATGGAGGCCAGTCATCAGTGTGGAGACGGTACAAGGAGGTGGGAGTACGGACACAGCTCGAGAGGACCTGACACAACAACAACAGGGTGAGTAACGAACAGGGACTGGGGGGACGGGGGGAGATGGGCACAATGGCACACATGCACAAGGATGTGTAGCACACTGCACACCCACAATTACACAGGGTCATGTCCCCCATCCCTGTGGCACACTGCAGCACACACACATGGCAATCACAGCACATCCCATGACAATGTGGCACAAAGTGCAACACCGACACTGCAGAACAGGGGACACAACTGGGTCCGCCCATGCGCAGAAACAGGCCAATCACATTTGACAGAGCAGGGAACTGTGAGATGCATATGTACGGGTACAACCTCACAATAGTCATGTAGTCCAAATGTCCACTGTCCCCCTCAAATTGCCAGCACCGCCCAAACAGTCACAATGTACATTGTCACACAGTCTGCATGTCTAGAAGAACAATGCGCCAACATAAATGTCAACACAATGTCAACATGCATCTCCCCTTCACATTGCAGAGGGACAAACAACAACTCTAGCAGGTCAGACCAGACAACCCATCAGTGATGCCGGAGACGACCACCACACCTTCGACACCGACGCTCTACAACAGCCCATGGACATCCCACCCAACCCACCACCAGGACCAGGGCAGACAAGCTATTCAGAGGAGAACCCAGCCCCTGCAACAGACCACACAGCATGAAGCTCCCGCAAGCTCGGCTGGCTCACAACACTTCACCGACCCACACATGGCACCCCAATGCCAGGTGTCAGAACGCCAAAAGGAGGTGGCCGAACAGGTGCGGGTGTGGTCTGAACCCATGGAAGGTGAACTAGATCACATACGTGGGTGTCAATTACCCTTCAGGGACCACCTACACCCCACAAAGGAGACCCACACTGCCATAGAGACACATGCAGATGCACATTCCCAGTACAGAATCACGCCCAGGGGCACGCACATATCAGTCACACACCCACGTTGGCTCTGCGTACGATGGCCCAGTCCACTCCCCTTACGAATTGAGTGGGTGACGACAAAGCCACATGTCCAAGCTGTAACCCGCTGCCTGGGGTGACATGTCTGCGTCCGCTGTACACAGCACACTGTAATGATGTAGGGCCCAGGGCCCTCATGCATACAACAAGACCACAGGGACACACGCAGATATTATGTTGAACTGGCTACGGGCACGCGCGCCCGGCCCCTTTATTGGCCGGGCCACATGTACAGTGACGCCTGTGGTGGATGTGTGTGGGGTGAGCATAAGCCAGCCCGCACGGAGTCCTTGGTGCTGGCAACAACTTGAACAGTGGACACCAGTGCAATGGAAACAGAAAACACCTGCATAACAGAGTCAACTGCTGAGCAACATGGAGGGAGCCGGAGCAAGTACAGAGGTCACCCAACATACAAACAGAAGTGTCCGTGAGTTGCAGTGCACTGAGGTTGGGGCACTAGAGCTGAGCGTGCTCATGTGATGAAAATGACTAGGATTGTGTCCATTCGGGATATTCCTGATGTAGATGCAGTGGGGTGTGTTAGACCTGCATCAACTTCCTCATCAACGTCCCAGGTCTCCCACACTGCCGGAGGTGACATTGCTGCGAAACCTCTCCACAGCACAAAACTCAATCAGTAACGGTCCATGGGTTGCGGTGCACTGAGTCAGTGGCACCTGGAGTGCTGAGCAGGGGATCAGGCAGATGATGGCATCCACGACAGGTCTGAGCAACTCCGTTAGTCTGCCAGTACCACTGTTTCGACTCTGGCAGATGGTGGTTGGAGTTGGCCCTGGCGATGGTGGCGTGTGCCTCCTGCGGTGATGCGACGTCCGGGCCGGTCAGGACTCGATATGATGTGTGAGCCCTGATGGTCCGCAGTTGAGGCCAGAGGAAGCGGACAGTAGTGGGCCACAGCCACATGTCGTAGGCTCGCGATGCACAGAGTTAGTGACATCAGGGCAGTTGTCGGTAGTGTTCGATCACCTCCGTATCGATGATCCTTTTTTCCTCCCAAATGCAACGCGTCATCCTCTTATGCCTCTCCTTGCGTGCAATGATTCGTACTCTGCCTTTGAATAATCGATGTTCAGTTCCAATTCTGTGACCTACTCGAGCGCAGCGTAGGCCGAGAGCAATAGTCCGCGTGGGCCCACAGAATCTTGCGGCTGTGATGTAACACTAAGACTTGTTGGCACCACATCGAAGGGTGTATAGTGACATACACTCAGCCATGATTTATGTGCTCTGCCATGGTGTAATCAAGACTCAGTTCCAAATGTGTGACCTACTTGTCCGCTGTGCAAGCCAGTGGAGTACGTCAATGAGAATGGAGTACTGCGGGCCTGTGTTGCGGAGGCCGTGATGGTCTGAGGAGGCTGCCAAGGTCGCAAGCCTCGGGCTTGGAGATTGCACCAGCACGTGGTGGGCCCTCTTCGACACACGCCGGTGTCGGAAGGTGGACATTGATGCCTGGGTGCGCAGGGGCGGGCAGGACTGGTTCGGGGACCAGCGTCCCGGGGTGCAGCGGGCGCACAGGATCGCTGGCAACACCGCTCTCGGCGTCGGCCTCGTGGCGGGGTGAGAGGCGCCTCCCTGGCAGAGACGTTGGGCATTCCGGAAGAGGACCACGCCCAGAGTTACGTGCCTTTTATTCACACCCCTACGCTGGCCTGGCGTACGCCGGGCCAGCCCACTCCGCTCACGCTTACGGGGGGGACGTCACAAGCTACATTTCCGCGATCTTCCCCACTGGCTGGGGTGACATGGTTGCATCCACTGTCCACTACACTCCAAACACCGCGGGGTGTGTCGACATGGATATGTGTGTGGTCTACATACTGCAATCTGGCCAGCACATCCACGCCACACTTGGCATTGTGTACATTCTCATTCATCGGTCCCTTGCCTCCTTCGCACGTGCCTGGTCCCCACCTCTTCCGACATTCTGCTATTGTGTGTCCGAGGTGCCATGCCGTTGATGGCTCATGTACATGGCTGGCCCAGGTTCCCACAGTGAGTTGTGCTGTCATGTCTGGTGGGTGTGCATGTTGTATGTGAGCTTGTGACGTGTGCATTTCCTGTGTTGTGTGTTGCATGATTGTGGAGCTGAGATGTGTGGTGTGTGCATTTGGTATTGGCCAACGAGCAGTGCATTTCCGTGGGTGCCATCCTGGTGGCGCAGGTTGATGATGGACTGTCGGGAGGTGCAGGTATCATGCACACTGCCTGGGTGGTTGGCGGCGGCATTGGCGGGGATTCCACGGTGGTCCACTATTGCCTGCACATTGGTGGGATACGTGCGCTTTCTGTTGCGCTTATTGTGTGCAGTGTCGCCAGGGGCCACTAGTAGAACATGTGTGCAGTCAATTGCCCCCTGACACGTGCGGGAAGCCAACTGTGGCGTACACGCCTTGCTTGGTCTCCGGCTGTTCCTGCGCAGTGTGTGTGAAGTATAGATAGTGGGGTACCAAGCTGATGGTGTCATCCATGACCGTTGTGGGGGACTTGGATTGGCCTGGCTGTGTGACTCCTCCGTCTCAGGCAGATGTTGGTTGGAGGGTACCAGAGGCCAACACGTGCAGCACGGCCAGCAGCTTTGTCTGCGGTGGGATGTTGGTTGTCCGGAGTGTTGGTACCGTTGCCTGTGGGCAATGGTGGTCAGGATGCGGAGGAGGGTTGTCCCTTTGGGCATATAGTGGGCAATGACATTCTCTGGTGTTGGGTCTATGAGGTTGGTGCATTTTCGGAGGGTCGCTGTCTTTGTCTGCGCTGCCTCAGTGTTGGTCCGGGGTGGGGCGGGCGGTGGGTGTCCGGGGGGGGTGGGGGTGGTCCTGGGGGTGGTGGCGGTGGGTGTTGGGGCCCTCTTGGGTGTCCAGCCCGCATGTTCAGTGGCTCCATGGCATCTGTTGGTCTTCAGGTGTGGCTGTGGGCTGGGCTCCCTTTTGTGGTGCAGGCTGCCGTCTGACTTTACACCAGGTCAGAGCAGGTGTTAATTTCCTGCTGCTAACTCGCATTATCGCATGTTTCGTGGTCTTTTCGCAGATCTGGCTGGTGGTTGAGAATGTTGCGGAGTGGTGTTTTCGCAGCTTTTTGCACGGGTACGCCTACTCTGCATCTCATTAGCGATAGTTGCCGGGATCATCTGTGGCGATGTTTTTTGCGGCTGCTATCACGGGTTAACTGGTGTTATGGGCTGTTAACACCAGCTTGTGAATGGGGCGATGAATTTATCGCAACTTTGGCTGCGATAAAGTGCCGTTAACTCGGCGATAGCTCCTTGAGAATATGCCCCTTCGTTTCTTATGTGAACGTGACTGCAGATGTTTAGTTCATCACTTAAGATCAACAACGGAAGCTTTCTGATTATGCTGTTCCCGGCATCTTGCAAAAGCCCGGGAAAGGATTTTGCGCTCAGTACTGATTCAGTTTCTAGTGCATGATGCTGTTTACTCGACGCTCAAAGGGAACGACTTTATAAAGCGAAGATTTGAGCAAGCGACGTAAGCCTTCAGTTTATATGTGCACCACATTCTACATAACTCATACAATGAGCTTCAGGAGGGTTTACTAACCATAAACAAAGCGGGCAAGAGCAATGGGGAAATAATAGTGATAGAAATAGGCAATGACAGCTTTAATTCATGATTACGGCCTTCTGCTAACCACAGAGCAGCTCCAAAATGCTGATGTTATCCGTTAAAATATGGTCCCATAAATGTACTCCCTTGCAAAGGTTAGCAACAGACAATTACGTCTGTAGCACACTTAAGTACAGCCTATGGACTGATCAGGTACTAGTTTGCAGTGGGAAGTAGAAATGTAGTAAATCAAAATGCACTAGTGTTAATGTTAAGTCAATGCTGTTCTGATGATAAACCATAATTCATTTATGATGCTAGTAATGCCAAAAGTCGCAGCACAGAAAAATTCAATTCTGGTAGTAGAAAACACACTGGGAGCAAGAACGTAGTATAGGGCCAATGTGTTCTGGCACTGAGTTTCTTCATGGCACTCGTGGTGGTAGATGTTCCCTGGTTTTAGTGGGAGCAGGAGCCAAATACCAAGCGAAATGCGCAGCTGGACTCTTATACAAAGCAGTCCCTTCCCACTGAATGAGCAATGGAGACGTCGGGCTACAACTGAGGATTAAGACACAGTTGCACATTCTCCAGGATGCTTCCTATGTCTGTCTAGCTACACACTGAGCGGCATTTTTACAAGCCCATCTCGCCATAGGAACGTCACTTTTTACGACGTTCCTGTGGAGATAGGGTCTTCGCCTTATTTAACATGGCTTAACACCGCCTTGTAAATAAGGCACCCTTTCACGCTGTACTTAGCGTGAAAGGGGTGGGCAATGTGTGTTGTGGTGGGCTTCCGCCACAACAGCCACTGATTTTGACGCTGCCCCATATTTACAAGGGTTGTGTAAATATGGGGCAGCCCCAAAATGAAGACCAGGGAAAACCTAGTCTTAACATGGCAAAACGAGGAGGAATGCATTGTGCAGCACACATAGAAACAGGAAAACGCCATGAATGATTGTTTATGTGCAGGAAAGTGTCCCTTCCTGCACATAAACAATCATAAAAAAAATGACGATTTGCAACTTCTATATGTGCTGCATGCAGCACACAGAGGAATAACAAATTGCCATTAGTGATTGTTTATGTGCTGGAAGGAACACCTTCCTGCACATAAACAAGCATTCCCCGCAACGCAGGTGCAAGTCACCATGGTGCAAGGGTGCCAGGGTGCCTGCATTGGCACTAGGCAGCTTAATTTAGCGCCAGCACTAGGGGAAACGCAAGGGTGCACCGTATTTTTGTAACTACCGTGCTTTCCTGTGTTTACAGAATGACGGAGCATGGCGTTAGCAAGTTTTGCTTAACACCACACTCCGTCATTCTGTTGTTCATATGCCCCTGAATATTTAGCTGAATATAACATTTATAGGAACACAAAAATGGTGATGGGAGGAATGCTTGGAATAAGTCTAACCACTGGCAATTCTTTGGGGTAGCATTTCAACCCATCTTTCTTTTGCCCACCATGCCACCTCAGATATGACACAGTCATATGCAAATCAGTCTTGGTCCTGTGGTCAATACGGCATTGGAACCAAGCTACACCCGACTGAAGAGCCCCATTCAGGGTGAAACCGGTTTTGGGTTGTTTCTGGTCCGGTTCAAGGAGGACAATGCCTGGCAGTGTGGGTTACAATGTACCAGATTGGAAAAGGTTCAAGACTGATTTGCATATAGCTTGGCCCAAACTGAGGTGTGATGGTGGGCAAAAGAACAATGGTTTGGAATGCTACCCTGAGCGATTGACAGTGATTAGACTTAATACAGGCATCCTCCCATCACCTTTTGTGTGTTTGATATAAAGCCCTATGTGGCCAAGGGTATGCCCAGGCATGGGTCCCCTCCTCAGTGTGCCACTGGAACCAAACTACTCCTCAAGGAAGAGCCCCAATCAGGGCGAAACCAGTCTCATGTTGTTTGTGTTCTGGTTAATGGATGAACTGACTTTGCAGTTCGGGCTGGACTGTTCTGATTGGAACAGAGTCAAGACTAATTTGCCTATGGCTGGGTCCAAACTGAAGTGATATGGTGTGAAAAAGAACAATGGTTTGGAATGCGGTCCCAAGTGATTTCCAGTAGTTAGAATTAATTAAAGCATTCCTCCTATCATTTTTTGTTTGTTTGGCATAACAATTATAAGGTCAGATGTACTAAACTCCTGATTGCAAAAAGCAGTCATAAATGTACTAATAGGTTGGTTCTCAAAATAAGGAATCATCCGGGGCAGCTGAAAGATCTGCCTAATTAATAATCACTAGGCACTTTGCAATTCGCGACCCACTAAGTTTGGCTACAATCACAGGGATGGTGGCCAGCCAGGGACAACAGACCACAATCCTTGTCATTGCTTTTCAAAACTATTCATTTTGTTAAAGCAGTGGGTTACTTAAAAGAACCTTTTAAAAAAAAAACTTTCCAATTTGGAAAACTTCAATGAGAGCACAGAGTGATCCTTTAGATCCCTGCCTGCTCCGGTGAAGCTGCCACCACGATATACAAAAGGGAATGGGTCCAAATGAGACCCTTTTCCCTTTGAAAATCAGTTACCACCCTAACTTGGGAGTTCGTAACTGATCAATAGTTTGCATCCAGAATTCCTTGCCATACCGTGTCGCATTCCTTACCATGAACATTCCTTATATGTCCCAGGCAAATTGCGATTCGTTATGGGTTTGTAACCCATTTTGCGATTAGGTAAATGTTTTCTGAATTGCAAAATGGGGCTAGTACATTAGAAAATGGGGTTTTGCAGTCTCAGATCCTATAGCTTTGCAAATTACAGGGTTTGCAACCACAGACTCCCTCAGTGCATCTAGTCTATAGTTATTAAATGTGAGTGATGAAATACAGGATCCAGGAAATTCAATTTAATTTCACAAATTTTGGAAAATTGTGCAGCAGGAGTGTAAGGAAACAAATAAAAAAGACACGCTTATGTGCAACAGTCCCTCTGTAAAATCACTTAAATGTACAGATTGCATCAAGTGAGATACTAGAAATGTTTTTTTGAAGGAGTGACAGTAAGAGCCAATTTGTCTCCAGCTTATGACTAAACTCATTTTTACCTCAGTGTTTTCAGCTATTTAACAAACAATCTGCACTCTCCTGTTTTTCCAGATTCTCAAATCCTTTGTCAATACACTGGTCATGAACAAGTTGGATTACTGCAACAGCCTCCATATCCCATGTATAAAACAACCCTTCTACAGGAACAAGTGTTAACATTACCAGACATACACCCTCTTCTCTCTGTTGGCACCAAACCAGGTGTCTACCAGCAAAACAGTGGATACTATATAATCTTCTAACTGTAGCTTTCAAGGAAGTATATGGGACTTCTCCCAGCCTGTCTCAATATTTCTGACGCAATTCCCTCTAAGTCTCACTGCATGCACCCCGCCAGCACTGGCCTCCTGTCCACACACCCACCACACTCTCATCATACAGTGTTAGGTCCTTTCATCTTCTTGGATCATTCCACTGTGAAGTTCTCCCCAGCAAACTTTGGGCAAACGCTTCCATTTCTACCTTCAAGCCAGCCTTGTAACAGTCTTGTAACTTATCTCCTTAAGATAGGGCACCAGCACCACAGACAATTTCCCCATCTGACTCCTAGCCCAACCTAGTAAATCCGTGTATCTATATGTAAGTATGTCATATTGTATTGTAATGGTAATTGTCTTACTTACAGTGTTCACATCTATTTGTGCCACCAACCACCATTGTTCAGGTGTACCAGATGTAGTTATGCGCAGCCTTTCCATTTTTAATGCATATAAATACAAAAGAAAAAAAATGTCATTGTGTAATATGATATGAAATAGGGCTGTGGAAAGGACCCAGCGAATAACATAGCATGGCAGGATATAGGGACAAGTGGAGTTATTCTAAGGATTTATGTAACACTTCATCAGAAAAAACGGTGTCAGGCAGTGCACGAAAAACCTTGTGAAAAGAGGGGGCAAATAGCAGTTGAGGAATACAATTATTAAAGGCTACCAAAAGACCGAAAATAATTAGATTCAAATTTACTCTGGAGCAGGCACTTTTTTAATTATGAATGTGAAATCTTAAGAAATTTGTATTCCGTGAATTTTGTGTTATATTCTTTGCTCTCATGCTGTTGTGCTATTTTGCGTACTTTTTAAGGAGAATGTGTATTTTGTGTTTGAACCAGTCTCCTGCCAACATCTTGTGTTACTTCTGTATGCAAAGTGTATACTCATTTTCAATTTCCACACAAAATACCTACAACAAAAGTTTGCACCGCACACATAATTTCATGTAATTTCTGCAAAACAGATATGTATTTCACCCAAAAAAGCACAATTTGCCCGCTCTACTCCATAGTTATTCATACCAAGGGAATTTAGTTTCCAATGTGCACCCAAGATTCAATCTGGAATAGAATGGGGCCTTGGCAATGCAGATGATAAAAGCCACAAAAAACAAGTGACTATGTCAATCCGAGGGACAATGCATGCACCCATCTTGACTGAGGGTCTTCAACAGCCTGTCAGTGGCAAGTCCACCTATAAACCCTGTTAGCAATACACATGCACCACCCACAAACCCACCATCTTCACACTATCAACCTGCAGTAGCTATAGTTTTGCATACCCAGAGATGTAGTTAACCCCCTCATGCCTCTGGAGATGTGGACACCATTACCCAAACCCCTATCCTTCTCACCTAACATCGTACTCACTCATTCAGACATTGATCTCAAAACGTTTTTGCATCATCCACAAATTTTAGGTCAAACTTTCACTTTAGCACCTCTGTGAATAAAGGAGGATTGCACCAATCTTCAACTTGTGTGTGTTTTCATGCATGCAGAGCTATGTACACTACTTGTGTAAAATATTTGCATGAAAGTATTGTGCTGCAGATTCTCTATAGGTTGTCATTTCTCAGTAATGTAAGCAATTGTGTACTTCAACATACTTAGCAACCTATTTAAAAATGATTATCAATACATCCATGGTAATAGCTTTAATTAATTCAATATATATTAGGAGAACCAAAAATAATTATCAATTTTTATTTATGTAGGGGACAGTCCATAGGAATTAGCAAGTGAATCAAAATATTACCTGATAACAGGTGGGAGATGACAACTTGGAGTTGGGTAGGCAAATACAGAAATTCTATATATATGGTGTAGCATATTGATGTCATGTGCACTAGGACTCTTTTGGTTCTGGCCGGACTCTGAAGAGGAAATACGTAATATGCAGGGAGTTGCTAGGGTGTGGTTAGTGTGAAGTATGATGTAATGCGCAGTGTGTGAGTGCATGCTGAAGAATACAGTAATGCTTGATAGCAGCTCCCATGTGGCATAATTCATCTGCATGCTCCTGGGCTGGGGAAGATTCTACACCTGGCAACGAGTAGATGATACATGCCTGAGAGGACAACACTGCTCTCCCTGATAGTTTGCAAAGATGCAGCAAACTGCTCATGTTTGCCACGTGTGCCCAGAATCGATGCAGAGCGGTCTGCGACTGCCACTTGTGGAGTCAAAACCCTGCTCCAGCCAGTGCACGGCCACAGAAGAAATCGAAGGCCTACAGAAAAACATATTCGAAAATGCCCATCAAACCCGCCGATGAGGTAGTAAACAGACATGCTGCGCTGCGCCCCAAATACAGAGCAACTAATCAGACAAAGCTAGAGATAACGATCATGTCAGCAAAGTACGAGAAACAGAAAACTTACAGTCACAGGTGATTGAAGCACACTGCGATGCATGCTTCGAAAGCAGCTTCTGCTTACAGGAGTTGTCAGATCCAGCCTGCATCGCGATCGCCTGAACAGCACGTGCTCTCAATGGTGGGGGAAGGGAGCGTGAAATACACTGCAGCAGTGTTCCTGAAGCCACCACCGCCTTTTGACACTCCTATGAAACAGAACATTGGTGCCAGGTGGGCTGTGTGGATCAAAACCTTTGATGACTTCATAGATGCGCTACAGGAAGAAGATGACAAGAAGATCATTAAATATTTGAAAAACCTTGCAGGTGATGGAGTGAAAGAAATGCTAAAGAACTTCTCACAGACTGATGTAAAATCGTACCAAAAGGTAAAAGAAGCTTTGGAGGCCAAGTTCAATCCAATGCCGAATGTCAACTATGAAAGGCATATCTTCAACCAAGCACAACAATAGGATAGTGAAACAATGGACAAGTTTGTTGAAGGACTTGATGCACTCAATAAAGATTACAAGTTCTGTGACTTCACCTACGAAGCCATGCGCCTCAGTCATTGATAGCTGCCTTTCAGATTCGTTTAGAAGGCGCAGGCTGAAAGACACACACGCTCCAGAAAAAATGCTGATGGCTGTGAGAGTGGAAGAACAAGCAGATGGATAAGCTGCTGACATGAAGCAGAAACAGCACACAATGAATCGGCATTGATTGTGAAAAGCATGTACAAGCATAAAAACGACATGCAAGTCGACGTCTTCAAGGAAAACAAAGCTATGCTTCAGAAGTGGATTTTCGTTTCCCCATGAAGGTAAATGTCCAGCCATAGGACAAGTCTGCAAAGGTTATGGGGAAGAGAACCATTTCATAACTATATGCCGAGCTAAAGAAAAATAAACTGGGTCATAACGACAAGAAAAGGTGGACGTGAGAACATTACAGAACCATTGTTGCCATGCCCCTAAAACTGAAAAGCGACACCAGCTTCTTCAAGCAGAAACCAGGCAAAATCAGTCGTCATCAAGGTCATTGTACAAAGGCTCATCGACGTCACTATTGAATACCAGTAAAGAAGATGGGTGTGCACAGATGATATCTACCAAAGGACAGTGTGCACATGTAGGGTTAACTGCCTGTACAGAAAATCACAGTTCAAAGACAGCTTATCAAATAAAGAGGCAAAGTTAATTTGGACAATGTTGCACAATTACATTGAAAGTGAATGATCACCCAAACTTTTTCATCATAGACAGTGGTGCATTGATTAATATCATGCCAGTGGAAAAGTTCAACAGCCTATCCCTGAGTCTCGCCTCATTCCATCAGGCATGAAGGTGTATACTTAGGCCGCTTCTGAGCCATTGCAAAGCCAAGGATCATTCACAGTGACAATGCGACACAAAAAGACATCGGTGCGAGCCACTTTTCATGTTCTACAAGGGACTTTGTCGAGTGTCTGCTTGCTCCGGTTTGGCACTACTGCTGACCTCTGTTACAACATCTGTGCTCAGTCTGAAATCACAAGCTGATTCCCGTCGTTGTGCTATAGTCTGGGAAAACTCAAGAAAATGAAAATGCAGCTTTATATCAATGAAGACATTTGCCCTGTTGCTCAGAGACAACGTAGAGTTGCTTTTCATCTACAAGAAGCTATAGAGAAAGAGTTGGAGGCACTCATAAACATAACATCATCGAACGCTCGACAGGCCCCACATTATGGGTTTCACCCATAGTAGTAGTACCAAAAAAGGACAGTAGTGGAGCAGTGTGCATTTGCGTTGACATGTGCTAGGCATACAAAGCTATTGAGAGGGAGAGACACCCTGGTCTACACATAGCGTACATGATCATGTAATTAAACTGAGCCAAAGTGTTTTCCCATCTTGACCTGAATAAAGGATACCATCAACTCGAGCTGGAGAAGAGCTGCAGGTACATTACTACCTTTTTTCACTCATCTTAGTTTGTTCACATATATTTGGAGTATCTTTGGCTGCTGAGATATTTCAGGATGTTATTCACGGAGTAATCCAACCTATTACACATGCTTTCAGTTACAGTGATGACATACTGGTTTTCAGGCGAACACAAGAAGAACACGACAAAGCCCTTACACAAGTGTGCCAGTTACTCACTGATGCAGGACTCACTCTGAATGCCGCCAAGTGTGAGTTTCACAAAACCAAACTTAAGTTTTTGGGCACATATTCTCTGATGGGGGAATGACTACACACCCAGACAAGGTGCAAGCACTGACATCCACTTGCACAGAATCGGCATGTCATAATATTTAGAGAGCCTTTCCCATGTGTTAAATTTCAGCAGGTTTTACCTTTTGGAATTTAATGGGGCGATACTGCAGATTTCGTGTTTGAATTCATTTCAAATATAGATTAAAAAAAGTACATGTCTCTTTATGTCCTAAAATTAAAAAACCCAGCAGATTACTTTTCACAAGTGCCGCTATCTCGTCACAGTTTGACCTCAAGGACAGTTGAAGCATTTCTCAACTTTATTGTGATTATACAGCACACCAATGCAGAAAAAAACATGACCATAATTAAAGAACTTATTACTATGCACTCATGGAGAAGTACCCGTCCCCTTGCCGATGATGTTAAATTCCAAATGTTCAAAAATGTACAGGATGACTTAGCAGTCACCCAAGAAGCGCAATACTGCAAGGCTCAAGTATTGTCATACCTGGAAGCCTAAGACAGCGGTTCATTGAGCTTGCTCATGAAGGACACCCTTGTATTGTAGCCACCAAAATAGCCTGAACAGATCGAGTGTGGGGAGTAGATCTGAACCACACCATGTGCCAGGCCCTCTGGGCCTATCGATCAAATCCTCACTCCACAACTGTTGAGAGTTCAGCCACCTTGCTATTTGGGAGAGCCATCAGAACAAAATTACCTTAATGGACCCCAGATCGATCAGTGAACACTGACAAAGTTTTAGACATTGACGTGACTCGGAAAAGGGAAATGAAAACGTATGGAGATCAGCGTTGCCATGCCCAGGAGATAGTATGACAAAGGAGACTGGGTACTGGTTAAGCAGAGACGAAGACGGAAAACGGACCCTCCTATTGCCACTGATCCTTTACAGGTTGTGGCGTGCAAGGGACATATGGTGGCAGCTCTTCGTTCTGGACAATCCATCACTTGGGACACATCACATTTTCAACACCTACCGCAACACTTATCGAGTACTGAAACCATACGTGAGGCGACCCTGCCTGCTGGCTCAAGAGCCTGAGCCCGTCACCATTGACATATCACGGTGGACCTCGATCACCTCGGATCACTCGAGCCGGCAGACAAGTGCAGGTACCTTGCCGACTAATCAAGGAAATGTGATTTTAGTGATGTATGCCACTTTTTATTTAACAAAGGGGGAGATGTAGTATATTGATGTCACGCATTCTAGGATCCTCGTGGTTCTCGGCGGACTCTGATGAGGAAATATGTAATATGCGGGGAGGTGCTAGAGTGTGGTTAATGTGAAGTATGATGTAATGCGCAGTGTGTGAGTGTATGCTGGAGAACAAAGTAATGCTTGAAAGCAGCTCCAGTGTGGCATAATTCATCTGTATGCTCCTGTGCTGAGGAAAATGCTACACATGGGTAAAACATATAAGTTAAATTACAATAGTCCAGCAAAAAATTCCAAAAATATGGCACTAATGTCTCAAATTAAAGACAATTGATGAAGGTAAAGTCAAATATCAAATAGAAAACTAAAATCACTTCCACACCCCAGATGAGATGTGTGCGTAGCTATCCTGGATTGGGGCAAATGTGTCGGGTCATCCTCATCCTCTGATTTGACCACCAAAACAAATCCTCCTCAGACGCAGATAGGTAGCTATGCATGGAGGACCTAGCACACTCTGAGGAAGCCAACATATTGGGATAGAGATGGAAACAACTTGTAAGGAAACAATGACAAAAGACAATAGCAAGCTGGGAGGGGTGGGATAGCAGGTGAGATCAAAAACCTGCAATCAAGGAGTTCAAGTGGGTGCATAGTTCTGTATGCTGGTCAGCAAACATCCCTCGGATGGTACTCATGTTGCCTGCCATTTCCTTCATATCCCAAAAAAGCACTAGCTGACCAGCAGCTATCTTCCTCATGGCCTACTTGAAAGCATTACTTGTGACATAGTCAAGTAGGGAAGCAGAATGGGCAACAGGTGAGGGCTCAAGGGTGTCAAGGGTGCCTGGGGTGAATGCTTCACTCTGGTGCTGTTCTTCCTGGTGAGCTCCTAAGTAAAGCAGGGAGTGCAGCTGTACGACCCATTGTTGTTGAGGCCTCTGGAGTGATGAAGGACGTGGCCACAGGCTCAAATCATGGTTAGGCATGTTCCTGGGACCAAAATACCAATAGGTAAGTACATATAGGTATTCCTAAATTGTCTATATTTAACTCTACAGCTAAGCTTCTTGACATTATATATTGACAAGGTATAATGATGTGCAGTTAAGAATAGTAAATCTTCACTGACCTATATCTACTTACATACATTTTGGTCATGATGTTCTTGTAACTCGATATTTAGTACACAATATTCTGGACTACAACCTTTGGTTAATGGTTGAAGTCGTTTCAGGACATATGATAATTCTATTACTGTATGTGTTGATTTTTTGTCCACCTACTTCTGATTTTTTTTTTTTAACTGTTTATTGTCGTTTTTTTTTACAATTATACATGTTACATTGCAGATATATACTGTTAACAGTAGAATCAGTTGAGATCAAATCACAGACTGCACATTGCGCGAAGTCGGTGGGTATGTTAACAGTGACTATATTGGCTGTAATCATATATCAAGTTAGTGTCTAATCAATACAACTGTTATACATCCGCATGTAGTGCTACTCACTGGATCACTACATACACCTTACAGTTCAACAAATGATCCTCCTAAGCATTGCGCAAATGTCTCCTTCCGACATTGTCGCAAGGCTCCTTCTGGGATATAACTGAAGAAGGCTGTAACTATAGATTAATGATCATCTAATTAACAGAGAAATATAACCAAAAAGGGAGGAAGGGAGGTTAGGAGGGAATGCTAAAGAGCTGCACTTACTCATATATCTCCTTAGTTTCAGCTCATTTGCATCATCACAATAATGGATTATGGTATTTTAGCCATTATGCATAGGTAATACGTATATTATTGTACATAGTGATAACAAGTCATTCCACAACCCGATATATATCCTATTCAATCTGTATCAGGAACAATCAGAGGGACCTCCGAGGCCAGTGCTATTTGTAATGCCGTCAGGATCGTACCCCAGGCCGCCGAAATGGGATATTTACGCAACCCTAGCGCATCCTCCCTTAGCAATGAGATCGCTTCTGCTTTGGCCCAATTTAACATAGAGTTGGCCCATGCTGTAAGAGGGGGGTCCACTGCTTTCCAGCGGCGTGTAATAAGCCTCTTAGCCACCACCAAGCTCAGGTCTAAGAATTTAGAGGTCGCCCTTTGCTCCTTTTTCCTAGGGAATATGCCCGTTATACAGGCCTCCCATGTGTTCGGTAGCAGTCTGCCTGTGCTGGTGGTCAAGAAATCAACCACACCCTGCCAATAACTCAATAATCTGGGACATGACCACAACATATGTAGTAGGTCAGCATCTACCAAACTACAGCGTGGACAGCATGCATCCGTTTTTCTGAAATACCTGTTAATTTTATCTGGAGTCAAATAAGCTCTATGAATTATATAAAACTGAATGAGTCTGAACTTAGCATTTCTTGGGATCTGCCCTGGACTGTCCAACAAACTGCCCCATTCTTTATGCGTGTAGGGTCTAGACAGGTCTAATTCCCATTTGTTACGTAGAGGTGTTAAATCAATGCCAGTATGTGAACGGATGGAGTCAGTCAACCATTTTATTAGATGACGTCCCGTACCCAATACGTGAATATATTGCAGTAAAAGATGTGTTGGGGGCTCCTGTGTAATATCACCCCAATGGCGCTTCAAGTTAGTTATCCAGGAGGCATGATTGAGAAATTGCCCCAGGGGGAAGCCTTCTTCTTCAATAAAAGAGAGGAATGGCCTTAGCTCACCCCCTACAAATAAGTCCCCTAGAGTATGTATATTAGCATCTCGCCAGGCTTAAGAGACGTTGCAGTAACTCTGCCTCCCCCTTTAGGCATTCCCAGAATCTGCATCGTGGGCGCATACGGTATGACATGCCTGGTATGGTAAAGGGCCCTATGAAAACATCTCTGGGCTACCTGTACCAAAAGTGGTAGGGGTGCGCTTGATCTGGTACATGGATGAAAAAGAAAAAGAAGCCTATCCAGTGTATACGGGGCCCCTCCTTCTACTGTATCATCGAGGTGGTGTTCTTCCATCCATTTAGCAATCCAATGTATTTGGGGTGCCAAATAGTAACGCTCCATATTGGGTAGGGCTAAACCACCCTGTGCCTGGAGTAAATACAATTTGGCGAGCGCCACCCTACATCTCGTGTTATTCCATATGAGATCCCTCATCATTCTTTCCATTGGCCTAAAAAATGACCACGATAGATACAGTGGGAGGTGCGCAAAATAATATAGCAGGCGAGGTAGCATCACCATTTTAATAATCGCCACACTGCCTGCAACAGATAGGTGTAATGTCTTCCAGAATTCAATTTGGGGCCTTAATGCAGCGATGGCTCTGGTTAGATTGCCATCCAGTAGATCCCTGTCCGTGTGATATATACGAACACCTAGATATCTGAGCACATCTGGATACCAAGCCACCAGAGTGCTGTCCACCATTAATTGAGATGCAAGTGCACCAGGAGTGAAGGGGAACAGACATGACTTCTCCCAGCTCACCCCTAGTCCCGATACATTTGCAAACAGTGTAAGAGTTTTTGATATGACCGGGGGTATCTGGTGTAAGTTTCTAATATAAAGTAGGATATCATCCACATATAACGATACGGCATGAAGTTCCTTCCCCAACGGTATGCCCCATTGAGCCGCAGAATGGCGCAGGGACAGTGCCAGTGGTTCTATGGCTAGAGAAAATATCAATGGGGAAAGAGGACACCCCTGTCGAGTTCCTCTGCCAATCAGTATGGGCTTCGAGAAGAGGGTTCCTAATCGGACTCGCACAGTAGGTGCGTCGTATAGCAGTTGAACTAAGTTAAGAAATTACGGTCCGAATCCAAAGCGGCGTAGTACCGCAAACATAAACGGCCATTCCACCGTATCAAAGGCCTTCTCCTAATCCAACACCAGACATCCCGACGCTGGCCAAGCCTCTGTGACACCCCTCATCACTCGAAAAAGCCTGCGAATATTGAGGGATGTGTTGTGCTCTGGAACAAATCCGTTCTGGTAGTGGTGAACCAGTTGCGGAGTGACCGGGGCCAATCGGCCCGCTAGGACTCTCGCTAGTATTTTATAATCCCCATTTAATAACGCCCGAGGATGATAGGCACCCATGTGGGTGGGATCTTTGCCCGGTTTCGGAAGGGAGATCAGATTGGCCTCAGTGACTGCAACGGAAAGGGTGGCGCCCTCCATTGCTTCTTCATATACCTTCAACAGCTGTGGGCCTAAAATGTCCACGTAAGTCTTATAAAACTCATGCGGAAAGCCATCAGGCCCCGGCACCTTTTAAGTAGGTAGTGCCTGCATTGTACTCTTCACTTCCTCCAGTGTAATAGGTATATCCAAATCTCTGCGCTGTTCTGGTGTTAGTGTGGGAAAAGAAAGACCGTCCAGGAAGGACTGTATATCCATGTTAGTCGCTCTCAGGGTGGAGGTGTAAAGCCGAGTATAGTGCGCGGTCAATTCGTTGTGAATTTCGCGCTGTGTGTACTTAAGGCCACCATCTGCTGACCGAAGTGTAGTGATGGGGCCAGTGAACTGATCTCCTTTGATTAGCCAGGCCAATAAAGCCCCAGAACGATCGGCCTTTGCATGCGCTGACGCAGAGTGTGCTGCATAGTTTAAACATCTCTGTCGCTCCAAGAGTTCGGTGTGTCTTTTACGGGCCTCCAACAACGCCGTTGGGTCCGCAGGAGCCACCAATGCTCGATTTTCCAAATCTAGTAGATTTTTCTCCACAGCAATCATTTCAGATTACACCTGCCTCCACATACCACTGCCCATCCCTAGGCATTTCCCACGTATCGTGACTTTCAAAGCCTCCCATTCCACCATAGTGGACGAGGCCGACCCTGCATTGTTCGTAGAATACTCATTAAGGGCCTCCCTCAACTCGTCTCTGAACAACGGGTCTTCTATTGATGCCTGATGAAGTCGCCACGCAGGAACACTAGAAGGGCCATTGTCCCAACACACTGTAACATAGTGGGGATTAAGATTGGAGTGTGTGCGACCCTGGTAGTCCGAATCCACTACATAAGGGAGTAATGAGGGGGAACTGAGAAACCTGTCCAGCTGAACGTGCAGATCGTGCGGTATGGAGTGGAAGGAGTATATCCTAGCTAATGGGTTCTGATGTCTCCAAACATCCACCAAATCCCACCCATGTACCCAGGCGTTCAGAATAGCAGAATTGGTTGTAGCTGCTTTATTCCTAAGGGGGGAAAAGATCTGTCTAATCCAGTGCTCATTACACTGTTAAAATCACCCCCAATGAGCCACGGAATGTCGCACCATTTGGTTAATAGTGGGGAAATCGAGCTAAAAAATTGTTCCTGTTCAATGGTAGGGGCGTATATAGTTCCCAATAGGATGTAATGTCCATCTAGCCTACCCTTTAAGAACACATATCTACCATCTTTATCGAGGAGTGCCTCCTCCACATTAAAAGGTGTGCCTGGGCGAACCCAGGTCAGGGCCCCGCGCGCAAATAATGAGTAGTCAGTTGCATACACTTTGCCCCTCTATTTCCTCTGCAGTCTAAGCGCTTCAGTACTGTTCAAGTGTGTCTCTTGTAAAACAGCAATTTGTACATTGTCTCTTTTAAGATAGGAATAGGCCGCATATCTACGGGACGGCGTTCGGAGGCCCCTCACATTCCATGTAAGTATTGTATAATTGGTCATGACAATGTGCTATGTGTCGCCATAATGTGATCCATTCTGTGACCGCAAGTAATAGTACGATGCATTAATGCCCAGCAGTCCCTCTCATCCCCTCCAAAAAACCCATTATAAGCATAAGGGAAAAACAAACATCAACAAGACGGGGGAAGAACTGTACCAGGGCGGCCCTCATAAACAATGGATGCTGTCCAAACCCAAACGGATTGAGAATCTATCCGTGAAAACACAACCGATTCCCTGTATTAGGGCAAACAAGGGGGGTTGGTTGACCTTGCAAGAAGCACCACTATGCGATTCCCCAATTCGACTCAGAATTATACATATCTAATTGTAGCTATGGCAGATAAACTATAATTAACATTTCCCAATCTGGGGGTTATGACAGCTGCATGCACTCCCATAGTACAATCGGTGATATAACAAAGTCAAAACCCAATGTCTGTGGGATGTAGTTCTGTGCATGTTCAGTATGGTAATTTCAGTGCCTCAGCGATCATACGATACCATCCGAAATTTGCGGCGTTACATCTGGCAGCTGCAGCGATACCACATCCGAAAGTCCCACAGCCGACGAGCCATCATCTTCCGATGAACAAGATGGAGTTCCCTTTTTACTGGTCGATTCTGCAGCCTCCACAATCTTTTCTGCTTCACGCACCGCTGCCTGCTTCTCCTGCCTAATTTGGTCCTATCCAGGCGCCGCCGATAGACCCGGGCCACGTTCCTGGATCGCCTCCGACGTTGCCGAGGACTGCTCATCTCTCCTCGTCCGGTGATCAATTGACCTGTAGGTCTGGGGCCAGAAAATTGACCTGTGGTTTCCAGCCAGTCCCATGTGTCTTGTAGGGTGTCAAAAAAACGTGCTTTCCCATCTGAGACCACTCTAAATTTTGCTGGATAGATCAACGAATAGGCAATGTTCAGTTGACGAAGTTTCTGCTTTACCTGAAGGAACGAACCTCGTTGGCGCTGCACCCTAAGTGTATAGTCTGGGAAGAAGAGGACCCTGACATTATCAAGCTTAATTTCTGCCATCTTCCTGGTTTCGCGTAAAATTGTGTCCCTGTCTTTAAAGTGCAGCAGCTTAAATATTAGCGGGCGCGCCCCTGGAGCTGGTTTCCTGCCAGGTATACGGTGTGCTCTCTCTATGGAGAAGAACGGAGAGAGGGAGGAGGGGGGAGAATATCTTTAATCCAACCTTCTAGGAAACCCGCTGCATCTTGACCCTCCTTCCCTTCCGGTAGCCCAATCAGGCAGACATTATTTCTTCTGGAGCGACCCTCCGCATCCTCCACTCTGTCCTCCAGAACCCTGATGCGAGCCTCATGCGCATTCTGCTGTTTCTCTAAACAGTCTGTTGCCGGCTTTAACTCTGCGACATCCTGTTCCACTGCATCCACATGATCCCCCAGCTTCCAATGATCTGCATGTAATAACGTAAGATCTATTGAGACTTTGTCTATTTTTGCCTTCATCGATTCCCTGGTTTGTTCTATGGCATGTAATATGGCATCCAATTGGTCTTCTGGGGGGTCCTGCCGCACAAACGACTGAGTTTGATCCATATCTGTCGAGCTTGCAATTTGTGAGGAAGCTCTCGAACCAGTCCCTCTAGTGCGACCCATCTGTCCGGCCAGGGACTGTGACATGTGCCGGATATTTGCAGGGGGGGCGGAGGAGGACGCGGACCAACTGCCGCAGACACTGTGTCAGCACCAGTCACAGCGGTGTCAAATGAATGTCCACTTCCTGTCTACCAGAGTAATTAGGCGCTGTATCTGTTAAGTATTCCGCCGATACAGTGACGACAGCTGCCACCCTCCAGTGATCACACTCGCCCTATAGCAGCACAGACCTTTATAGCCGGCCTTTAGCAATTGAGGCGACTACTTCTGCATAGCTCCAGCCTATTCAGCACCAGTGCTGCCCCCCATAGATATTGTGTCACAGCACGTTCAATTTCTGCACCTGAAGGTCACGATCACCATCTCAGGCTGCCGGGTCCCAGACTCAATGAATATGACCTGTTAATTAGGAGGTATCCATTCTCAGACCTCATACCACGTTGTGCTATGATCGCTCCGTCTCTCCCAGCTACATAGGGCATGCGCAACGGTGCTGATTGTTCTGCACCGGAGTGTCTGGAGATATTCCTAAAGTTTACATCCGTGTGAAAGGGTGGTCACGTAATATGGTTCCCTCCCACCTCAATCAACCTTGGGATCAAGATCGTGCGCTGCGTGTCAGGTACTCCCTGATATAGGCCACCAACCTTGGTTCTGTCCGCTCAGCTGCACCGCCCCAATCCGTGCCGGTACTGTCAGTAAGTGTAATAATACTCCCCCTCAGATCCACAGGAGCATCCGATGCGGCCCACCGACGATGTTCCCATCAGCCTGGCCGGATTCCTCACGGCAGCCAGACAGGCAGGTAGCTGGAGTCAGCGTATCGCTCTCAGGGCCGAGATGCTGCCCAGTCACAGCTCCCGCTGCTTCCGCCCAGCCCCAGGGAATTTGCCGGTAATGCTCACTGCTGCGGGCATCAGGGCGAAGAGTCCACTGTGTCCCTGGGCTCCAGAGAGCCTCTCAAGGCGCCGCCTCTCTGCTAGGGCCGCACCTCCGAGGCACCTCCTCTCTGTGTTAATGCGGCATTGCAGGCCCGGTGAGATTCCTCACGGCAGTCCGGCAGGCAGGCAGTCGGAGTTAGCGCTAGGCCCGTATTGCTCCCAGGGCCGATACGCCGTCCGGTCGCATTACCTGTCATGCCCGTGCAGTTTCAGGGATATCTCCGGTTCTATTCACTGCTGTGGATGACGGACTGTGTCCGCGCAGTACCGGGGCGAGGAGTCCGTTGTTTTCCGAGGTTCCAGGGAGCTTCTCCAGACGTTGTTTCTTCACTGTGGCCGCACCTCTGAGGAACCCTCTAACTGTGTTATGGCGGCACTGCAAGCAAAACGGACTAATCCTTCGCCTTCCAGTCAGCACACCAGGCCTCGGTCCCATCCGCTCTACGTGAACCGAGGTATCAACTCCGGGTTACATCCGCTTTAAATTACAATGTTTTGTGGATATCTGTACTCCAGCCGATACTTGAAGTCATGCCGCCTCGGATTCATCGCCTTAGGTGTCGCTACAATTGCGGAGAAATTACACGGATAAGGGGATCGTGGCAGAGCTAATTCAAAGAGCGTCCGCCATGTTGCCCCTGCTGGCCACGCCCCCCATGTTCACCTACTTCTGATGAACACTTTGTGTATCACATAATGTCAATTAGTCAGAGATGTATGATGTCCATCTGCTTATAACCTAGTTTAGAGTAGACAGATCATAAAGGTTAAGTATAAAATACACTGAAAAAGATTTATATAGTTGGTGTATGCCATATGACAATGTTTCTATCAAGTTTACCTATTATGAGAGTTTTCACATTTTAAAGTTCTGTTGTACTATCGTGCTAGCTTATTTATATTACATTTTGAACTTGTTCTTTCAAGATTTTATTTAACTCAACTGAAATGCATTCAGACACGACAGCTTATAATACAGTCAACACAGACAGAAACAAAACATAGTAAACAATAGACATGTCTAGAAAATGTTTAAAATACATATATGAACTTAGGTTGTGAAATAAATAGTAGACAAGCTACTTTTCTGGTCTGTAAATGCCGCCAGTTGAGCATGGAGGGTCGGCCAGCCTGGGCCGAGGACCCTCCTGTGCAGTGGTGTCAGTCGGACTGCTGTGAATGTGGCATGGAGGATATCCCCAGCAAACCCTGTGCCTTTAGGTGTGCCGAACCATGGAGATCCCCCCAGCATTTGCAGCAGACCTTCACTTTGCAGAATTGGACACCCACTGTACAGCTGCACATGGCAATGTCTTTCGAGATCTGGGCCCATGCTGCATTAGTCAAATGTGGGCAAACACCCACATATACATGAGGATAATGTTGGAGGACCTCCTTATGCCCCTCAGTCTTTTAGAGCAGATCGATTATCTAAAGAGCAGCAGGATGAAGGAGCATGGTGTTGTGGTGAATAGATGGCTCAGGTATGGCCTACCTTCTGTTCCTGTATGTAGTTTTTTGTTGGTAAAGTCTAGAGATCACCACCAAATCACGAAGATCTCTGGCCAAATGCGAGATCTCCAAAAACATAGCAGAAGCTGAGAAAATTTGGCTGGTGTTTATTTGATATATTTTTCTACATTTTGAAGAACTAACCCAAGTAAATACACATAATAATGTGTGATGTTTCCTTTCTTAATATGTGCATGATGAATAAGCAAGTGAGAAAGTGATGTGTATGCATATGACAGCGAGACTTGCTTGTTTGGTGTGGCATCATGATATGGCACCAGTATTGTTTTTGAATCGTATATGCAGATGGTTCAATAATCCACCCTTCATTATTGACATAATAGTGTCTATCCACAATAATGCAGAAACCAAAATATCAGTTATGGGGAAGTATGAGGGCACTAGTCACTCCTGTCCCTTCAGCCGATGACCTCTTTCCTGCCCGTTCCCCCACCTCATGGAACCTGGATCAGCCTGTAGTTCAGGCATAAGATCTCATCTCATGGTGATGTTGTGCAACATACAGTAGGCAATAATGATATTACACACAACTTCTGCAAGTAATGGAGTGCCCCCCTCTATGATTAAGACATCTGATTCATGAATTGAGAATACCAAAAGTGTGTCCAGTAATGCCTCGTGCACATTTGTGGGCCCTATTGTACCTCTGTTGACGCAGTGTGGTTGAATGTTGGAAGGATGTTAGGAGCTGTGGAGAGAGAACATACATGGCATCATGTGTAACAAAGAATTATGCTAAGTGTCATGTTTTGGTTTGCTTCCATATTTGTCATTTTATCTATACATTTCATGTTTTTCTGTTATATTTTGTACAGGTTCTGAGTGACTATGTTTGAGGTGTCATCCTGGAGACACATGCAGTGCCAGTGTGAGTTCATTTTATTTATCTATTAGTCACATGTCTCCAAATACCCAGCATCCAAATGAAGTGTGATTGTTGATTGTCCATATATGTAGCTGTCAGGTGTGCTTCCAGGAAATTCAGCATAAACATTGGTGAAGCTGCCCTTGACATTGCAGGCAGCTTGCACAGTGAGAGAGTGCCAATGGTATCTGTTGTGCTAAAGGTGTTCTCTCTGTTCAGGTGGCTGTAGTGCCACATGTGGGTAATCAATGGCGTCTCATACTGCAAGAAAGTGGGCACTGACATAAAATTCCCTTGCCACTTGTTACCTTTCCGCCAGTGACTTTGGTATGGCAGTGAACTGGCAAACCTAGCTGGTGATGCATCGGAGTACCTGTTGCAATCATCAAAATTGGCTTGCCTGAGCAATGCCTACAATGGTCCCACTGACCTTCTGGAAGGACCCTGGGGCCAAGATGTGCTGTTCAGACAGTATTTTGCAGGGATGGCCTGGTACCCGTCTGAAGGTGAAGTGAGTTCCAGCTCTCAGTCATGAACCATTGTAGAGAGAAGTGTTATGTGGCAATCAATGATTCACTGTCTATGCCAAAAGAAGGTGATCCTCTGCCTGTAAATCCACTCTGTCTTCCTAAATTAATTCTTACACTCATGGCATGAGCTTTCTGAACAGAAGAGACAGGCAAGCTAGAGGTGAAGATCTCCTGCTGGAGGTTTGTGAATAGCTTTTGTGAGAATATTAATTACTAGTACTAGAGAATGACTTTATGTGCTCATTAATGGCTTTTGTGAATAGGCTTAAAAATGTTGAGTGTACAGAAATTCCTTTTGAAAATGAAGAGAGCAGGACAGCACCGTATGTTAGTAGTATGGCACTAAGATATAATACTGTTGTACTCTCCCCCAGGTGATTGAACACTTTAGGCTGCCTTGCGCCAGGCACCTACCCTCGCTCCATAGTCCAAGGGTGTGAGCATGATGTCTAGCATAAGTTTTATACTGGAAGGTGGTAGCATTTTCCCTGGTGTAAATTTCAGAACCCATAAAGTGCTACCTGATGAACTGAAATTCAAAACAGAGGCTACTTGACAAATCAAAATAATGTGAAGCACATTAGGCTCCACAATAAAGACCAAGAGTGTTTAGGTTTTTTATGGGGGATACCTAGTGTCCGTTCTCTGCCAAGTGATTCAGGAATGCAATTGTATCTTGCATCCAAGCTTCTTGTGTAATTGAACGGCATCAGTAGGTCATCAATATGTTGGACCAAAACAGAGTTGCAAGGCAACTGTAGGGTCTCCAGATTTTTCTTCAGTATCTGCTTAAAGTTTGAAGGCCTCTCTGTATACCCCCGTGGGACTCGACACCACGCTAGAGTTTTCCCCAAAAATCTGAACGGGAAAAGGAATTGACTATTCTTGTGTATGGGGAATAGAAAAGATGCTTGATATAGATCAATGACTAAGAACCACTCAACCTCGCATGGAATTTGGAAATGTATCACAGCTGGATTTGGTGCCATCTGACAACATGGAGCAACAGTTTGATTCACCTTTCTCAGGTCCTGAACTATCCTCCACTTCTTGTATGGTCTCTGCAAACCCATCACTGAAATTAAATTATATGACATGGATTTATACGAGCGCAACAAATACCCAGAGGCATCAAGGCGCTAAAGCACGGAAAAGTCCTGAAGAGAGATAAAGTCAGCAGAAAAAAAGGTTCTAAGATCACAGAAAAACAGCCTGCTTTCAGTTAGAGAGTGAAAAGCCAGGTTTTCAAGGCTTTTCAAAATGCGGTATGAGCCTCAAGGCTAGTGATGAGCATTGGAGGGAGTTCCAGAGCTTTGCTGCAGCCACTGAAAAAGCTCTGCCTCACCACCATGCCTTCTGAAATTTATGAACAACTACAAGGTTCTGGCTAGCAGACCTGAGCTGTCTGGAGGGGATGTACCACTGGAACATCGTTCTAACTCCTTGAGTGTTGTGTAAACCCTTGTGAACAATGCAAAGGGCTTTAAAGGTTATACGTTTCACTGACAACAAATAAAGTTTGGATATCTCGGCTGAGACTGATTGATGTTTGGGGATATCAAGTATCAATCTCGCCGCCGCATTCTGTACCAACTGAAGTTTGGCTATTGTAGGTTTGTTGATATCAAGGTAAAGCACATTGCAATAGTCAAGCATGGATGAAATCCTGGCTAGAGTCACTTGCTTGCACGCCTGAAGAGGGATAAAAGGAAACACCTTCCTAAGAGTCCTGATGATTCAAAAAACAGGTTGTTACTGTACGGTTGACCTGAAGCTTATATTACAAATTTTTATCTACCAATAATCCCAGATTTTTTGTGGAATATTTCGGAGTGGGTAGCATACCCAGCATTTCCAGCCACCAGGAGTTGTTCCATATGGATGGGTGGCTACGAAAGATCAAGACCTTCGTCTTGTCTCCATTAAGTTTAAGCTAGTTGTTGCCCATCCAGGTGGTTACTGCCTGCATACAATTTTTAAAGTTGGCACAGATGGCCTCCATGTCTTTAATAATTGCCACAATTATTTGCATATCCACAGGTTACAGGAGGGCCTGTAGTCCAAAGGACTGTATCAGCTTGGCCAATGGGGAAACATATAGGTTGAAAAGAGTAGGGCTCAAGGAGGATACCTGAGGAACTCCACATGGCAGCGTGATGGACTCAGAGCTGAATTAGTTCACAATTACTGACTGTGACCTATCCCTAAGAAAGGAGGTTAGGAGCTTTAATGCTGAGTATGTAATCCCTGTTAGACCTGGCACCATTGGCGTGGGTCTCCCTTCCATTTTTTGCTGTTGCCTCTTATGTTTTGCTGGTTTTAGATGCTATTGGGCACTATGCCACTGCTGTTCAGTGCCACAGTGCAAGTGCTCCTTATGGTAAATTGATGTATGGATTAGTGACTCCATGATTGGCTTGTTTGGTTTACTTGTCAGACCCTAGTACAGTGCACAGCGTGTGCCCAGGGCTTGTAAATCTAATTCTGCTGGTGGGCTTGCAGCACTGGTTGTGCCACCCACCGGAGCAGCTTGTAAAGTGTGTCTCAGGTCTGCCATTGCAGAGCCTGTGTGCAGTCTGGTACTGCCATGTTGACTGGGCAAGTGCACCCACTTGCCAGTCCCTAAACCTTCCTTTTATACATATTAGTCACCCCTATGGTAGGCCCAAGGGCAGTGTGCATTGTAGGTAAAAGGTAGGACATGCCCTGATGTGTGTGGCATGTCCTAATAGTGAATTACAGCCATTTTCGTTTTTCACTATTGCAAGGCTACCTGTTTCCCATAGGCCAGAATGGGCAGTTAGATTATTACATCTTATAATCCTAACTGACTCAGGGAACCAGGTAGAAATTCGAGTTTAGTATGCCTGAACTCAGAATGATAAAATACATCTTTTAGTGAAGTTGGTTTTAACATTCTGTGTTTGAAAATACCACTTTTAGAAAGTAGGTATTTTCTTGCCTAACTATCCAAGCCTGCCTCTGCTAGGTTGTGTATTCCTTGTCTGCAGTTTGAGTGACAGGGGCTGGGGGCTTCCAGGAGACAGGGTGAGTCAGCACAGGGCTGAATAGAGAGATCTGCATGCAGATAGGAGGGAGGAGTTGCACCTGGGACCTGAATAGGGCTGTGCCTTCCCTCCACAATGCTGGCTCCACCTCCTGTGGTGTGTCTGATGTCCCTGGCCTACACTGTGAAAGGAAAGAAGGAGTCTTGTCAACAAAGTGCTCCAGGACTGACCAGAACAGGTTTAGACTAGGCAAAGGCCTCCCTGCCTTCAGAGAACAAAGAGAAAAATAGTATAAATATTGGGACCCAGACCCAAGAATTTTAGATCACTTCTGGGAATCAAGACGAACCTTTGCTGAGGAGAAGAACCAGGAAGCTGAAGGAGGAGACTAGCCCTGTGCTGTGTGTTTGGGGGTTGGCCTGCAGTGGTTGCTTCATTGCCAAAGAAAGGAGAAAAGGACTGAGTGTGCTTTCTATCAACTTGAAGAAGAATCTCCAAGGGCTTGAACTAGAGCTTGCCTCCTGCCTGAAGTCTCAGGGATACAAGACTTCACCAACCAGCTCCCCCCTGAATTCCTTTGCTGGGAATTGAAGTGCCTGCTGTTGTGCTGGGCCTTCTGAGAGACTGCGTGTCGCTGGGAGCTGGAAGCACGACGCAACGACGAGAAGCCTGTCGTCGCCGCAGCCGCTGTCATCGCATCGCCGAGGAAGCGAGACGCCGCTGCCGCTGTCATCATCGCATCGCCGAAGCGCGGCGCATCGCCGGAGAAGCGGGACGCTGCCACAGAGGTCATCGTCGCATCACTGGAGAAGCGCGTCGCAGGGCCTGTCGCAGCTCCAAAGATCATCGAGTCGCCGCACGGCCGTCGGGCGTGCACGCATCACACCAACGTTGTCGCATCGCCACCAAGACGCCATTTTGTCGCATCGCACCGGAGAAAAGTATCGCATCGAGGTGCCATCTTGTCGCATCGCACCGGAGAGCAGTAAGAAACCGACGCATCACCTCCCCACACAGTAAGGAAGCGAGCATCAACTCCCCTGCGCAGCAGTAAGGAACCAACGCATCCACTCCCCTGAGTGTAAGGAACCGACGCATCACCTTCCCTGCGACCCTTTTGTTTTCTTTGCGTTACGCATTCAAGGTACATTGAGAGTAAAGTGTCGCATCTACAACTTGAGAGAACTGAACTATTCTATAACATTTTAAAGTCTATTTTTGAGTACAGTATTGTGGATTTTTGTCGTTTGGTCTTGTGTTAAGTCTATATAAAAATACTTATTTTTATAAATACAACCTGTGTGGTGTCCATCTGTAGTGTTGTCACTGTATTACTGTATGTGTTCACAAATGCTTTACACACTGCCTCTGAGATAAGCCTGCCTGCTCGTGCCAAGCTACCAAGGGGGTGAGCAGGGGTTATTTTAGGAGTGTAGCCCCCTTACCCTGACTAGACGCAAGGGTCCCTATTTGTCACAGGTACCTACCTATGCCAACTAGAGACCCCCAAATCTAACATTGGTGGTCAGCGGTGAGGATTTGGACTTGCATTTGTGATTCATATACAGTGATTGGTGTACACTACTAGTGAGTGCAGACCATAACGCAACCACATACTTTTTGAGAATTTTTCCTTGGAACTTCTTTTCTATTTTTGATTCCTGAGAACTGCCAGTCTTTTTGCTTCCATGAGCAAGTCAGCATCCATAGTGTCTGTAGACATTGTTTTGGAAGAAGAGAGAATTGATACTTACACTGTGCCTTATCTCAAAGCTTTGTGCAAAAAATTTAAAATCTCTGTGAAAGGCCTCACAAGGAAAGAGGAATACCAGAAGGCGCTGAGGGCCTGGGTAGAATGTAGGAATGCCAGTGAGCATCCTGAGGAGCCAGCAATGGAGGTGGAGGATTTAAATGGGCAGCTTGAGGGGCCAGTGGGCCTAACTGGAGGGAAAGCACCTTCAGGGGCGGGCAGCAGTGTTTCTTCTAAAGGGTTGTCCCCAGGAGAGCTGGAGGACAGAGCAAAGGAGAGGATGCATAAGTTGGAGCTAGCTAGGCTCAAAATGGATGGTCAGAAAGACATAGAGAGCAAGAAAATAGAGCTTGGGATGGAATTAGAGATGAAGAAGTTAGCCTTAGAGGAAAAGAGAATGCATTTTGAGCATGAGAGAGGATTGAGGGAATTGGAACTCAAGGCCAAAAGTTTAGAGGTTCCTCCCTCTGGTGGCAGCACACCGCCAGTGCATGCAGAAGCAAGAACCTACATTCCCAAAGATGTAGTTAAAGATTTCCACAAGAATGAGGATATTGGTCAATGGTTTAGGGCTTATGAAGCTGCAATGTTGGCCCACCGGGTCCCTGAGAAGGATTGGGGAGAGGGGTTGTGGGGCCGCTTTGTTAGTGATGGGAGGGACACTTTGTTGGATTTACCTACAGAGGAGCAGATGTACTATACCCACATGAAGGGAGCCCTAATGTCCAGATTTGGTTTGACCCCAGAGCTATACAGACAAAGGTTTAGAAATTGCAGAAAACTGGAGTCTACCACTTGGGTGGAATATGTGTCTTTCTTTTGCAGAGCATTGGATGGTTGGGTGAAGGGTAGCAAAGTGGATAATTTTGAGGCGCTCTATGATTTGCTTGCATGGGAGCACTTGTCAAATAACTGTTTTCCAGAGCTACGCCAGCATCTTATTGATAGCAAGCTGACTAACCCTAGGAAGCTTGCTGAGGAGGCGGACCGCTGGGTGAGCACCCGGGTCCAGAAGGGTCATGTGGGAGACTTCGCCATAGGTGGGCAGGGTCCCCAGCAGAAGAGGGGGGACAAGGGTAAACAGAGGGAGTTCCAGAAAGGGCCCCAAAGTAATCCCCAAGGGAACCAAGGGAAGGGTTCCCAGCCTCCCCCTGAGAAGAAGGCAGTGGACCCGACAGATAAGCCTGTTCACAAGGGGCCCAAGACCTGTTTAAGTGTGGTCTAGTAGGCCACTGTTCTTATGATGCTAGATGTCCCTTGTATGGGAAGACAGCAGCCACTGGTGCACCACCCCGGCAGTTGGCTAGTGTAGCCCTGGGGGAGGAGATGGGTGCCCAGGGTGGGTGGGGTCCCGCAGAGATGTCCCTTGTCTCTTTAGGAGACTGTGAGGTGGTCCCCAGGACCCAGCTGCCTGATAACACTAAAAAGTACAGGCAGTGGGTGACCATCAATGGCAAGAGGGTGGAAGCTCTTAGAGACACCGGAGCCAGTGTGACAGCTGTCAGTTGTCGGCTGGTGTCTGAAGAGCAGGTAGTCCCCAATGCATTTTACCCAGTTGTTGCCGCTGACAAGGTGGCACAGGTTCCCTTTGAGTGGGGGGGGTCTCAGGGACTCTTCAAGTAGCTGTGAAGCCAGCCATGCCTGTTGAATGTCTGTTAGGTAACGATTTGGAGAGCTCCCCTTGGGCTAAGGTGGAGTGAAGAGCTCATTTAGAGATGTTGGGTTTGCCTGAGTGGGCCTGAGTGACCACTCGGTCTATGGCAGCCAGTAAGGGTGTTCAAGAGGACCTGGAGCCTGAGGAAATGGCCCAGGTGCCTGCCTTAAAGAGAAGAGGTAGGGGGCACGGGAAACCGGCCCCTGAGATTCCCACGGCCCAGGAGGAGGCCGACCCTGAAGGGGATGCCCTGGAGCAGGGGAAGAGATTGCTGAACTGGGAGACCTGCCTGAGCTGACCCATTGGCAGCAGGAAGGAGGTCCCTCCAGGGAAGAGTTCTGTGAGGAGCAGAACAAGTGCCCTTCTCTTGTGGGTTTGTGGAAGCAGGCTGCAAACCAGGCAGCAGGTGATCAGTCTGGATCACATTGGATCTACTGGGAGAATGGTCTCCTGTATAGTGAGCCTAAGGTTGCTGAGCCTGGGTCAGCCCGTGTGATGGTGGTAACCCAACGCTTCAGAGCCTTCCTACTGGGGCTGGCTCATGATGTGCCTTTAGCAGGACATTTGGGGCAGGACAAGACCTTTGAAAGGCTTGTCACCCACTTTTATTGGCCCCAAATGCGCAAGAGTTCAGACACTCATTGCAGGACCAGTCAGACTTGCCAGGCAAGTGGAAAGAGTGGGAGGAAGCGCAAGGCTCCTCTCCAGCCATTCCCTGTGGTCAGCACCCCCTTTGAAAGGGTGGGCATTGACATTGTGGGGCCTCTGGATCCCAAGACAGCCATGGGCAACAGGTTCATCCTGGTCTTGGTGGACCATGCCACCCGGTACCCGGAAGCCATCCCTCTCAGGACAGTGACGGCCCCCGTGGTGGGACGTGCACTGATGGGGATTTTCTCCCGTGTGGGGTTTCCCAGAGAGGTGGTGTCAGACCGAGGTACCAACTTCATTTCTAAGTATATGAAGTCCCTGTGGCAGGAGTGTGGTGCAGCCTACAAGTTCACCACTCCTTACCACCCCCAAGGTAATGGGCTGGTTGAGAGATTCAACCGGACCCTCAAAGGCATGATTATGGGTCTTGAGGAACCTATGAGGCGTAAGTGGGACGTCCTCTTACCATGCCTGCTGTTTGCATACCGTGAGGTGCCACAGAAATCTCTAGGGTTCAGTCCCTTTGAGCTTCTCTATGGTCACCCAGTGAGAGGACCTTTGAGTTTGGTCAAGGAAGGCTGGGAGCAATCTCCCAGGAAACCTCCCCAGGATGTATATAGCTACATGCTGGCCTTCAGGAACCAAACTAGGCGATTCAGAAAACTCGCTGAGGCGAATCTGGAAGCCAGCCAGGAGGAGATGAAGCGGTGGTACGACCAGAATGCCACTCTGGTTGAGCTTCAGCCTGGTCAGAAAGTGTGGGTCATGGCCCCAGTGGAGCCCTGTGCGCTCCAGGATAAGTGGACCGGACCATTTAAGGTGGTGGAGCGCAAAAGTCCAGTTACCTACTTGGTTACGGTCGCCCAGGAACCCCTTGCGGGTCCTGCATGTCAACCGCCTGAAGCCCCACTTAGAGAGGTCTGAAGTGGGCATGCTCTTAGCAACAGATGCTGGAACGGAGAAGGAGACTGAGCCTCTTCCTGACCTCCTGTCTGCAACAGAGCAAGATGGGTCAGTGGATGGAGTGAACCTCTCTTCCACCCTGACCCCTGAGCAGCAGAATGACTGTCACCAGTTGCTGGGACAGTTTTCTGACCTGTTCTCCCTGATTCCCAGTGTCACTGATTGGTGCGTCCATGATGTAGACACTGGGGACAGTCCTCCTGTCAAGCACAAAACTTACAGGGTGACTGACAGGGTGAGAGCTTGCATCAAGGAGGAGGTCTCCAAGATGCTTGCGTTGGGGGTGATTGAGTCCTCTAACAGTCCTTGGGCCAGCCCAGTGGTCTTGGTCCCAAAGGCTGCCGCACTGGGTGTCACACCAGAGCTGAGGTTCTGTGTGGACTACCGAGGGCTCAATTCAGTCACCAGGACTGACGCGCACCCCATCCCCAGAGCTGATGAGCTCATTGATCGGTTAGGGGATGCCCGGTACCTCAGCACGTTTGACTTAACGTCTGGGTACTGGCAGATCGCCTTGACTGATGGGGCAAGAGAGAGGTGAGCATTCTCCACACCAGATGGGCACTACCAATTCCGGGTTATGCCCTTTGGGATGAAGAATGCCCCTGCCACCTTTCAGAGGTTGGTCAACCAGGTGTTGGCTGAACTGGAAGTGTTCAGTGCCGCCTACCTGGATGACATCGCAATGTTCAGTGCCAGTTGGGAAGAACATCTGCGCCACCTCTGGGAAGTGTTGATGGTGCTGCGGAGAGCAGGCCTCACGATCAAGGCGAGTAGGTGCCAGATCGGGCAGGGTTCCGTGGTGTACTTGGGACACCAGGTTGGGAGCGTCCAGGTGGCGCCCCTACAGCCCAAGATTGAGACCATCCTGACTTGGGAACCCCCCAAGACCCAGACAGAGGTGAGAGCCTTTTTAGGACTCACCGGGTATTACAGGAGGTTTGTCAAGGGGTATGGCAGCATTGTTGCACCCTTGACAGAGCTGACTTCCAGGAAGCAGCCCAAGAGAGTGATTTGGACTGACACCTGTCAGAGAGCTTTTGATTCCCTGAAGACTGCCATGTGCACGGCACCCGTGCTCCTGGCACCCAACTTCTCAGAAGAGTTTATTGTTCAAACAGACGCTTCAGAGCATGGTGTGGGGGCTGTTTTGTCACAGATTAATGAGGAGGGCCTAGACCAACCTGCAGCCTTCATCAGTAGGAGGTTACATCCATGGGAACAGAGGTGGAGTGCAATTGAGCGTGAGGCATTTGCTGTGGTCTGGGCACTGAAGAAGTTGAGACCATACTTGTTTGGGACTCACTTCCGGGTTCAGACAGACCACAGGCCCCTCAGATGGTTGATGCAGATGAGGGGTGAGAATCCAAAGCTGTTGAGGTGGTCCATATCCCTACAGGGGATGGACTTTACGGTGGAACACCGCCCTGGTACAGAACACGCCAATGCTGATGGTCTGTCCAGGTTTTTCCGCCTTAGTGATGAGAACTCCCCGGAGGTAGGGTAGTTCTCCCCACATTTCAGCTGGAGGGGACACGTGTTAGACCTGGCACCATTGGCGTGGGTCTCCCTTCCATTTTTTGCTGTTGCCTCTTATGTTTTGCTGGTTTTAGATGCTTTTGGGCACTGTGCCACTGCTGTTCAGTGCCACAGTGCAAGTGCTCCCTATGGTAAATTGATGTATGGATTAGTGACTCCATGACTGGCTTGTTTGGTTTACTTGTCAGACCCTAGTACAGTGCACTGCGTGTGCCCAAGGCTTGTAAATCAAATGCTGCTGGTGGGCTTGCAGCACTGGTTGTGCCACCCACCAGAGCAGCTTGTAAAGTGTGTCTCAGGTCTGCCATTGCAGAGCCTGTGTGCAGTCTGGTACTGGCCTGTTGACTGGGCAAGTGCACCCACTTGCCAGTCCCTAAACCTTCCCTTTTATACATATTAGTCACCCCTATGGTAGGCCCAAGGGCAGGTTGCATTGTAGGTAAAAGGTAGGACATGCCCTGATGTGTGTGGCATGTCCTAATAGTGAATTACAGCCATTTTCGTTTTTCACTATTGCAAGGCTACCTGTTCCCCATAGGCCAGAATGGGCAGTTAGATTATTACATTTTATAATCCTAACTGACTCAGGGAACCAGGTAGAAATTCGAGTTTAGTATGCCTGAACTCAGAATGATAAAATACATCTTTTAGTGAAGTTGGTTTTAACATTCTGTGTTTGAAAATACCACTTTTAGAAAGTAGGTATTTTCTTGCCTAACTATGCAAGCCTGCCTCTGCTAGGTTGTGTATTCCTTGTCTGGAGTTTGAGTGACAGGGGCTGGGGGCTTCCAGGAGACAGGGGGAGTCAGCACAGGGCTGAATAGAGAGATCTTCATGCAGATAGGAGGGAGGAGTTGCACCTGGGACCTGAATAGGGCTGTGCCTTCCCTCCACAATGCTGGCTCCACCTCCTGTGATGTGTCTGATGTCCCTGGCCTACACTGTGAAAGGAAAGAAGGAGTCTTGTCAACAAAGTGCTCCAGGACTGACCAGAACTGGTTTGGACTAGGCAAAGGCCTCTCTGCCTTCAGAGAACAAAGAGAAAAGTAGTATAAATATTGGGACCCAGACCCAAGAATTTTAGATCACTTCTGGGAATCAAGACGAACCTTTGCTGAGGAGAAGAACCAGGAAGCTGAAGGAGGAGACTACCCCTGTGCTGTGTGTTTGGGGGTTGGCCTGCAGTGGTTGCTTCATTGCCAAAGAAAGGAGAAAAGGACTGAGTGTGCTTTCTATCAACTTGAAGAAGAATCTCCAAGGGCTTGAACTAGAGCTTGCCTCCTGCCTGAAGTCTCAGGGATACAAGACTTCACCAACCAGCTCCCCCTGAATTCCCTTGCTGGGAATTGAAGTGCCTGCTGTTGTGCTGGGCCTTCTGAGAGACTGCGTGTCGCTGGCAGCTGGAAGCGCGACGCAACGACGAGAAGCGTGTCGCCGCTGCAGCCGCTGTCATCGCATCGCCGAGGAAGCGAGACGCCGCTGCCGCTGTCATCATTGCATCGCTGAAGCGCGGCGCATCGCCAGAGAAGCGGGACGCTGCCACAGAGGTCATTGTCGCATCACCGGAGAAGCGCGTCGCAGGGCCTGTCGTGGCTCCAAAGATCATCGAGTCGCCGCACGGCCGTCGGGCGTGCACGCATCACAGCAACGTTGTCGCATCGCCACCAAGACGCCATTTTGTTGCATCGCACCGGAGAAAAGTATCGCATCGAGGTGCCATCTTGTCGCATCGCACCGGAGAGCAGTAAGAAACCGACGCATCACCTCCCCACACAGTAAGGAAGCGAGCATCAACTCCCCTGCGCAGCAGCAAGGAACCGACGCATCCACTCCCCTAAGTGTAAGGAACCGACGCATCACCTTCCCTGTGACCCTTTTGTTTTCTTTGCATTACGCATTCAAGGTACATTGAGAGTAAAGTGTCGCATCTACAACTTGAGAGAACTGAGCTATTTTATAACATTTTAAAGTCTATTTTTGAGTACAGTATTGTGGATTTGTGTCGTTTGGTCTTGTGGTAAGTCTATATAAAAATACTTATTTTTATAAATACAACCTGTGTGGTGTCCATCTGTAGTGTTGTCACTGTATTACTGTATGTGTTCACAAATGCTTTACACACTGCCTCTGAGATAAGCCTGCCTGCTCGTGCCAAGCTACCAAGGGGGTGAGCAGGGGTTATTTTAGGAGTGTAGCCCCCTTACCCTGACTAGACGCAAGGGTCCCTATTTGTCACAGGTACCTACCTATGCCAACTAGAGACCCGCAAATCTAACAATCCCCATATCCTGCAGCCGACAGGCAAGTAGGGTGGGGGAGATGGTATTGAAGGCTGTAGACAGATCCAGAAGGATCAGTGCTGCAGCCTGCCCTGCGTCAACCATTGTTCGAATGTTGTCAACTGCTGAGAACGATTCAGTTTCAGTCCCATGGTTACTTCTGAACCCAAATTGTGAGGCATCTAACAGTTCATGTTGTTCCAGATATGCCATCAACAGTGAGTTCAGGTGCATTTCCAAGATTTTAGTTGGGGTGGGCAGCAGAGAAATGGACCAGTCATTTTTTAAGTCAGCACGGTCCAAGTTAGGTTTCTTAACAAGTGGTTTAACAGCAGCTCTTTTCCACAGCCATGGGTAACATCCTGAGCTGATGACTTCATTAATAGTTACTGTGAGATGCGGAGCAATGGTCTTAGCTGTCATCTGCTGAAGCTTGGGAGGGCAAGGTTCAAAAGGAGAAACTGACATCATGTAAAGGAGATGAAGCTCCATTTGCTCAGGTGTGAGATAGATAAAGGCAGAGAGTGCTATTCTCGGCTTCTCCATAGTTCCGATAGACTCTGCCAGGCTTTGCTCAAACTGATGAGTTGCAAGGACTCCCTAATATTTCTTTTAAGATGTCATGTTAAAAAATTGGTGAAATTCATGTCACCGTTTCAGGTGTGAGATCGTATTGGGGCATTCGGGGATACTCTGCATTAGGCTTCACTGTGATTTTCACTAGTTCAACATTCCTAATAAGTTCGATGCCCTTGCCTGTAAAATACAAGACTTCCTCCTTGACCGTATATTTGAAGTCTTCTTTTGTTAGGACTGGGAACAACCCAACTGCTGCTTCTCTGGCTTTTAATTTAAAGTCTATAGTCTTTATTGTATGTCTGAAGTTTAACACCATCCTGAATGCAATAGATCATACAATTTAACTTGCAGAGTAAATCCCTGCTCAACAGATTCACAGGATTTGAGTCACATAGTACAAATTGATGGTCCTCTTCGAGCAGTCCTGTGACCTTAGCTAAAATTGGATTTTTACTATGTTTTCTGGAAATGCCCACAACTTGGACCTGGTTTCCCTAGAGAGGTAGGTTTTGGACCTCTACCATCTTAACAGTAGAGCGGGTAGCTCCAGTATTGATCAAAAAGGATACAGGGTGGCCATTCACCACTTTGTCTACGTATGGCCTACTCTGTACTATCTCTAGAACTGCACAAAGTACGCAATACTCGTCCCCTCTCAGGTGCTGTCATTGTGATCGATACATGTCCAATCCAATGGGACTGTCAAAAAACAGTTTTCAGTAGTTATGATAGGGCTCTGTTGAATCTTTGGGTTTGGATTCATGTTGTATCGTTAATTAGCCATATTTTATTGCATTACTGGAGCTTGGGGCATTTTTGCATTATATGACCTTTGAACTTGCATATTCTGCTATTCTGCATTGGCATTGCATTCATATTTGGCATTTGAACATCATTTAGCATTCAATGTGGGTTCAATCTACGTTCTCATTTCCAGTGGCCAACCTTATAAATGTGAGAAGCAGTAGTTTTCTGCAACATATTTATGTCAATAACTGCATTCTGATCAACAATCATCCCTCAGCCTCTGCCTTACACACCAAAATTCCCTCTCTTCACCGTTTTACCAATTGGAAAATAACTTCTAGCATTTCTGCACTGACTCCCAAAACAGAGTTATAACCTGGATCTGCCACATACGGACCACTCTGACATCCTTTCTGTGCCTACTTTGTCTGAGCCAACATATATTTCTCCTTAATTATTTTATGCTTCGCTTCTTAATTGTCACTACGGTACTTCTCATAGCAAATAATTTAATCTACGGATTTCGACTGACAGCAAATCACATTCTGCTATACATGGGAACTGATTTCTGAATGCAAGCCAAGTAAAAAATTAGATACGAATCCACTAATATTTTCCTTTTTTGAATTTTCAACACAACTATGCTGTCCAAAAAGCCTGCATTCACCTCTCATAAAAGACATGCACAAACTCTTTGAACTCTGGAGTAGTTCTGGTTATCTTGAGTCACTAACCCTCCTTCTGCCTACATCCTTTTCTAACATAGCTCTAATTTTCTTGAAGAAGTTCATTTTCACAATCGACAAGAAGTAAACACAGAATTGTAAATCTCAAATTGAAATACTCCAGTACTTCTGAACAAATCACAATACAGACCTTAATAAGCGAAAGCAATGTACATGGAAAAACACTTTAATTTTCAAATTCAACAAAAAGCACTCTTGGACTCAAATTGACACCACAACTCAAAGTATGAAAAATCATTAAAGACCACAAACACCACATATCTTGACCACACACGATCAAAACCACATAACCCTGCTTATACTCACACTCCTAGGTTACTGCATCCGCTTTCAGAAACGTTGGAATGCCGTCAACAATTTGATCATAGAGGCTCGAGAACGTAGTCTGAATCGGGGCAAATGTTAATCTGGGGTAGATTTTAAATCTTCCAAGTCTCAATTTGAAACCATCTTCTGCTACCAATTTTGTTAGCACTTTTCCCTGTGCATATTTTGGGTCCATAAAGCGCTACCTGATAATCAAAATTCAGAACTGAGCCTACTCGACAAGTCAATACATTTACATAACGTTAAGCTCATTAGGCTCCACAATATGAGAGTGTTTAAGTTTTTAAACCATAAAGGAGTAATAAAATGTAATTGTTTACAGAAGAAAAAATCAAGTTAGTAACAAATCATGAAACAATATATGAATGTGTCAATAATTATAAAATTCAAATCAATTCAAAGTCATAAAAAGGAGGACGATCTAGCATAGAGTCACCCCAAGATGAAGGGTTAAGAAAATCAGTTCTCCCATAAAGAGAGTACCCTATAATCTCCTACTCTACTCTGCCCAAAGTCTGTTTCTGTAAGCATTCTGAACTGCAATCTTTTCTGATCTAGCTTAAATCAACTAATTCTAAGATTTACTACACCTACACACAGTACTCATGGAAATATCCAATCAGATTAAAGTATATTTATATAATCTTGAACGTATTATTTCCTAAGGATCGTCCACAATACAGCCATTCTCTGTGTTCTTCAAATTTGCATTTATGTGCAACAAAATGGACCAGCCTGTACTAAGCAGACGCACTGTTGCAAACAATTAAAACAGTTGGATTTGGACCTCTCTGCAGAGTTACCCCCACATTTTTTGCCTTCACCCCTCCTGTTTTCTGAATTTTGCTTTTGTTGGCATAAGCACTCGGTGCACTTTACTACTGCTAACCAGTGCTAAAGTGCTTGTGCTCTCTCCCTTAAACATTGTACAGTTGGCTTACACCTGGTTGGCATATTCAATTTACTTATATGTCCCAAGTAGATGGTGCTACATGTACCGCGGACATGTAAAGTAAATGCTACTAGTGGGCCTGCAGCACTCATTGTGCTACCGACTTAAGTGGCACTTTAAAACTTGTCTCAGGCCTGCCACTGCAGCCGATAGTGCAGTTTTAAAACTGCCAATTCGCCTTGACAAAATAAACCTTTGCCAGTCCTACACCTTCCTTATTAATACATATGTCACCCCTAAGGTAGGCCCTAATAAGCCATAAGGCAGGCTGCATTGTATTTAAAAAGACATGTTTTTAAGTTTTACATGTCCTGGTAGTGAAAACTCCTAAATTTGTTTTTCAATACTGTAAGGCCTATCACTCCCATTGGAAAACATTGGGTTACCTTATTACATATAATAAGTGCTAACCTTTGATTGGGATTAGGTTGAAATGTCATGTTTGGACTCAAATTAATTGTAATTTAAAATCCTCTTTAACGGTAAATTTGGGTTTTAAGTCACAATTCTAAAATTGCCACTTTTATAAAGTTGGCATTTTCTTGCCCTAACCATTTAGTGCCTGCTGCCAGTATCCTGGGTCACATCACTATGAATAGCTTAGATGCTGGGCTTTGTGTATTCCTCTCAGGCAGTAAGACAGAGGGGGACTAGATGTTGGTAGGATCAGCCATCTTGGCAGGATGGTTCGGGCAGAGCTGTTTCCTGCCCCACTTACATTTCAAAGGGTTTGCCTCCAGCACACACAAAGGAACCTGACACTACTCTTTTGTCACCCTAGACTTCTTGGAGCCTTGGCACGGAAGGGAAGAACTTTCCAAAACTAGATGTGGGGGTAGCCTAGAAAATTCCCCCACTTCAAGGGCTGGCACCAGGTATAAATATTGGACCCTCAGAACAACTCTTTAGTACACTCCTGATCCTGTGGAAGACTTCAGAAGGACTGCCTTGGACCTCCAGAGGTCTGACCTGCTGCTTGAGGATTGAATTGCTGTTTGAACCCAGGACTAGAAAGAGTGACTCCAAGGGCTAGTTGGCTGGCCTCCTGTATGAGCTACAGGTACATAACAAGCGCCAGATACCTTGAACCCCACACCTGCCAAACTGGTTGAGTGAATCCTATCCCCCCTCAGTACTCCCAATAAGTTCTATGTCCTTGGTTGTGGTGTTAAAGGTGCTGCCCTTGCCTAACCATACAAGTTAGGACTTAAACAAATTTTCACCAAAACCTGGCCTGAGACCTGACAGAAGACTGGTACTTACCTACTGACTGATGATCCGCCCAAGGTGCATTGTCGGTCAGCCTGACTCTGCAGTAGCGCCTGCTATTTTTTTCTCTGTTGCAGGAACTCCTGTTCAGCGGGACCTCTTGGAGAAGGTATTCGGCCTCATGGAGTCCTCGTCGGCTACAGCTTGCAGCCTCGCCCTACTGGAGATTTTCCCCTTCCAAAAAAGTGACAAAGTCCAAAGGTAGCCATCTTCACCACGACTCCATCCAACAGCTTCCCTGACAACGATGCCTCCTCCTCTGACACCACTGGCTGATTTGTCCCACTGAATGTTACCTTCTCAGGAACTTTTCTTCAAAATTTCTCCTAAGTTCAAAGGTAAACCAAGATTAGGCCCCTTCCACCTTGTGTATCCAACCTGCGCTTTACGCAGTCGGCATTACATTTTGATTTTGCCCTGGTCATGATCTGATACCTGCAGTCAGTGCTTTGATCTTTTAGGCATTCTTTTTCACTAAAAACGTTAAATACTCATAACTCAGGTTCTACCAATTGGACTTAATTTATTTTGGCGTCATTTTACTCATTAAAATGTGCTCTATTTTTCTAAATTGGTTTGGGATTTTTCTTGCATTTTGTGTGGTCACTTTATTACTGTTTATGTGCTGCAAAAATACTTTGCACATTGCCTCTAAATTAAGCGTGACTGCTTTTGTGCCAAGCTACCGCAGGGTTAAGCACAGGTTAATATAGTGACTTTTGTGGTTCACTCTGGATTGTAGTTGTTGCTAGAATACGGTTTTCACCCCTCCTCAATCAATAACCCAATTGTTTACAAAAACATTCCATGATTATCAATGTAAAAGAAAACATTTCACATGAGAAAGAAACCAAATTGTTAATTGGAACTTAAGCTTCTACTAGAAATAAAATTTCACGTATCATGAAGCAAGATGGCAGTACTATGGGAGCTATTTTGAATAAATGCCTACGTTAGCTTTAGTAAATCTAAACATGAATAATACACAGTAAATAGCATTGCATAGTTGTGTGGTAACGTCAATATAATGCAGAACATTTAATATAAAAAAGATTCCCTTCAGGGATAGCTTTCCAGTACCAAATATTTTGCTTGGACATAGTTTAAAACATTTTCAAGTTTGTATGTGCTGGATAGCACAGCACATGTGCAAAGTTGTAAACATTTGAAGAAAAGAAAACTTCTCTCTGACTTTATTCCTGCCTCGAGGAAGTGTAATGTTTTGGTTGAAAGCCCTTTCTAGCATTTTTAGTAGATACTGCTTTACATCAATAATCATGGATGATTGCATTGGAATGCCCTTGTACCACCCATGGGACAGCCCCTTAACGCAAAATGGACCAAAGCAGTATGTAGTGCTACTTTGTGTCTCTTTAATGTTACATTCCAGCACAAAATCAAGATTTGCATTGAATAGTAAACAGTTTAACAGCAGAAGCAGCTGCTATGTGACCAAAGTGGTGAGGCAGCGCGGGTGGACAACAACAATAAAAAATAAAAGCACTTACCTTCTGCTGCTAGTGCACAGGCTCCCCTATGGCCAATCCAGATGCTGCTCTCATGCTGGTACTACCAGCATGGGAGAAGCGCCTGGATTGACCTGAGTGGGCTGGTTATGCGCTCCCATTGGGACTGGGAGCCTGTGCCTGCTGTTCTCGCCACCCGGCAACGCAGCTCCGGTTGGAGGGATCTTATTGTGCATGTCAGTTTGGCCGCCCTAAGGCAGCCAGCCAAACCAACATGCGCACTTGCAGCAGTGCCCACCACTCCTCCTCAGTAATGTAATCATGATGGCCCGCTTCCAAGACTCGGCTCCTGAAGAAAAATAAAATAGTTTTATTATCATTTTATTTTTCGTTTTTGCGTCTGCTGGCAGGGTGGCGACGCCATCACTTTTTGTGACTTTGCACTGATTGTAAACCATGATAAATCTGGCCAAAAATTCATAAAAGGATGGAACTGTAATCCATTGTGTTCCTTATTATACTTGCAACAATATATCACTAAATAGATCTCAAAACATGCTTCAGTAAGTTCCATATGAACCACTACAAGGCAATACACCTCACAAGCAATAAAAGCAGATAACTCTAAAGCAGGACAGGGCTGGCCATTCTATCAATCTGGCATTTTCCTGGTGGGCTGCAGTCAAAGGGGACCAGTTTCCGAGCAAGACGCACTGCTATGACGGAAGTATGTATGAAACATAACACCAACTCTTTAAAGCTCACAAAATCGCTATTCATACTGAGGTTATTGAATATAAGTTCAGCTATCCTCAAACTACCATTCAATAAGCAGATACAACATAAAGTTCAAATTCCAAATTGTACGAAAAAACATTTTAATCAATGTAATTCATTCAAAATACAAAAATTATTTAATCAAACACATTTAAGCATATGTCAGTAAGTTACCCCCAAAAAACAACTACTTATTGCAAACCAATTCAGTTCAGAAAATTAAAAACAAGCTCCCTGTTGTACCAGATAAGGAGGAAGCCATGAAATTTTCAGCTCCTCATTTCAAGGCTCACAACAGTGAACAATTAAAAATGTGGAATCATGTTTCAGTGTACCATCCTTGATGTATATTCCACCTTCATCAGGACCAAAGGTTATATAAATGATGAAAATTCGAAAACCATGAATCCTTCAACATAGTATGGAGGCATCTAACAAAAACAAAAAAAGAACACATCAACATCCTATACTGCTTCAATATCTCCACAATAAGTCATTAATATAACAAGCATCTTCTTGATGCACAATAAATTCGAACAGTTAATCATTCTAACCAATTACCTGTTTGTAATAAATTTGTTTAGGCATGAAAATATCCTTTATAACCTGCTAGAAAGGGTATCTCTATGCATCATTAACACTCACATAAAGCCATTAATTCAATAACATTTGTTCATAGACAATAAGCTAAACAATTTATCATTCAAAGCCATCACCTATTGATGTACATACAGTTCTTTAAACACTAAAATGCCATTAAAACCTCCTAAGAAAGAATATTGAAAAGCACATGCCGCCTCTCCTCAATTGCAGGAAGCAACCAGGCTCCCCTAAGCCAATCACAACGCTGCAATGCAGCGTTGTGATCAATGTCCCCTCTAATTTATTTCCACTGTGTGCGGCAGTGTAAGGTCTCTGGGCCCGATTCACAGAACTAACTTGAGACAAAATCCTAAACTTACTACCATTTTGGTATTCACAGAAGGCACTTACTCATTTCGGTATTCACAGAAGTTAGGAGTCCTAACTTTAGGACTCCTAAATGCCTTCTGTGAATACCGAAAGTCTTAAAGTTAGGATTTTTCTCAGTTTAGGAGTAGTAAAGTTAGGACTCCTAACTTTAGGACTCCTAAATGCCTTCTGTGAATACCGAAAGTCTTAAAGTTAGCAGGGGCGGCTGGTGACATTTGAAAGTGGTGAGGCGTAAAATTATTGTGATACTGCACCGTAGCGAGCGAGCCTGAACAACCTAAGGGGGGTTCGGAGGGCTTCTCCCCCCATGACAATTTTGAAAAAAGAGTGGACAAATGGTGCATTTTCAAGCAAATTTGAGAAAGCAGGAAGGTTAATAAAGCAATTTTGAAAGTGCAGTTATTACATTAATAAAGAGATGTCATATAACATAGGTAGCTTATTCAGTATAGGTAGCTGCTTATTCAGTATAAGCACAGATCTTCATAACAGACTGGTTCCACCTGCCATCCCCACAGGTACAAGAGAAAGCCTGCATGTAGGAGAGGAAAGAGCGCAATAAAGAACAGAATGCCAGGCATAAGAGGTAATGTATATAACCAAAAGGAAACAAGAAGGATTATAAAAGCACCATTAAAATGGTGCATGCTACCTTACAGGACTTCTCTGAGCCGACCGCTCTCAGTCACAGAGCCAGTGCGATGCTCATAGTCAACTGTTAGAGGGTGCGGTTCTTTTTCTGCATGACAATGCAAGTGACAATGGGTTAGCAGCCCCACCTCAAAACGTGAGGCACAGAAAAAAATAAATTAAAGACTCTAGTGCACCTGCACCACGCTGGCAAAGGAAACTCAAGGGGAGAACATTTGTAGCCTCTACCCAGCAGCCCCAGAATTGACCTGCTTGCAGCACTCACTAGGGGTCCCGCTGAAGCAAGGGACAACCTGAATTGAATGAAGCACACAGAAGTCATTGCTGGTCGTTTTCCTGACCTCAATTGTGAGCAGCAGCACTGAACCAGTGTATTCATTGGTTTGAGAGGGAAGGAGAGGCAGCTACTGTATTGTGGTGCAGCCATAGCACCGCCAGAGGCCTGTATTCATTGATGTGCAAATTATAATCAATACATATAAAAATACCGCACCCTGACTCCGGTATTTGTTCTTAAACTGCACACCTTTGTAAACACTTTGCATTTCGGTTTCATGCCTCACAGCCCTTGCATTACAGCGCTGCCGAGATCCCCAAGGGAGGTGTTTTGATATGCCCGTAAATCATTGTATAACCCCAGAAGACACGAAGACAGAATCAGTGACACACAAATTCATATATCAATACAAATAACCTTTCTTTCAGAGTCGCGCCCAAAGGCTACTCATGGCTACACGGTCTTCCCAGCTCATTCTGTGTTTTTGCAATGAATGCTCAGTTAAAAAGCGCCAGAAAGATAGCTTGGTCGCCTAACGCTATTGTTGCAGAGATTTACGTGTTTGAGAGAGCGTCTGTGCGTCTTTGTGTGTGAGTGCGAGTGTGCGCGCGCGCCCTTCTTCTCCCAGAGCTCGATGAAAATGAGTGACATATAGCGGGGTAGCAGTGACACTTGTTTTTATAGCGCTTTAGTCTTCTCTCACGTGGCGCCTTCCTGCCACTCGAGAATCTTTTCAAAATACGCCCCGCGGCCAATATGCTCACAAAAACCCTCTTTATGTTCTTAAAAAAAAATGTTTCATATTTCTGTTTCACTAGATAGTCGAAAGTTTCACATTTCTACTTCACTAGATAGTCCCTGTAACTGTAATAAGGATTTGTGTAATGCCCACCACCTGCAAGGACCGGTTTCTTCCAAGCACTGGCGGGGTTTTTAAGGCCACCTACCTTGAGACACGATTCCTCTGTGTGTGGGATGCACAAGGGAGGCTGTAATTTAAAAGCAGCGTTTGAAACCTATCTCCGCCATTTCGAATGCACCCAGCCTCGCAAGGAATGTCCCTATTTCACTGTAGACCTCCTGGTTATTGGTGGTCGTCGTGTATGTGCGTATTTGGGGTAGCAGTGACAACCCACACCAGTCGCGGCAGGCATGACTCGGGGGGTACGAGCGGGGAGGGGGGGGCGAAAATAAAAACAAATAAACTTACTAGGATGAGGCATCTCCTCCGCCGGTCCCGCGTCGCATCACATCTCCGAGTCCTCTCACAGACGTTGGCAAATCATAAGACTGGATGCGACTGGGGGCAGCTACTCGGCTGTATCCTGCCATTTGACAGGGCATGGGGCGACTGTACGTCACCGCCCGAGCAGGATCCTATCTTGAGACTCCTGCACTACACTAGGCATGCGCAGCATACCTAATGTATTGTCAATGGAGTGGGGTGCTGAAATAAAAAGCGCTCTTCTCGCAGATGCGCAGTCGGAGTCCAGTTCTGGACTCCTGCTGCTCTCGCCTGCGTGCGTGCATGCGCTGTGCGTTTATTGTTGACTATGACTCATGCGCACTTGAGGCTGTGAAGCAGGCAGCTGCCAGCACAGGCCGGAAATGTAAACAGACAGATTGCGTCTGCTTACATTTCTTGCTGCCCGTGAGCAGTTTTTCTTGTTGATTCTGCCTAGTGGGGCGCTGCCCCGGCGCCCCTATGGACCAGCCGCCGCTGAAAGTTAGGATTTTTCTCAGTTTAGGAGTAGTAAAGTTAGGAGTCCTAACTTTACTACTCCTAAACTGAGAACAATCCTAACTTTAAGACTTTCGGTATTCACAGAAGGCATTTAGGAGTCCTAAAGTTAGGACTCCTAACTTCTGTGAATACCGAAATGAGTAAGTGCCTTCTGTGAATACCAAAATGAGTAAGTGCCTTCTGTGAATACCAAAATGGTAGTAAGTTTAGGATTTTGTCTTAAGTTAGTTCTGTGAATCGGGCCCATTGTGTGCTGCAGCCAAGGGTATGTGCAGCAAGAAAATGACCATTTATGCGATGGCCGCGTGAAGCTACCAAGATCAGTGGCATCAGCCACTCTGAACTTCTGTTTTCCAGCTAAAGCAAAAAATTGGTATTTTTACAAACATTACTCCATGTAATAAAGTATTAAGGGCCAGATGTACGACGGTTTTTGCATGCACAAACGGGTTTGCGAACCCGTTTGCGCATGCAAAAACCAATAGTGGTATGTACCGTTCCAAAATAGCGAGTCACAATTTATTTGCGACTCGCTATTTTGGAATTGCGAGTCGCTATTAGGAAGGGGCGTTCCCTTCCTAATAGCGAGCGCAACCCCATGTACAAATGTTTTGCGACCGCAATTGCGGTCGCAAAACACTCGCAAATTACCACCCTCTTCAAGTGGGTGTTAATGGGGTCGCAAAAGGGAATGGGTCCCCAGGGGACCCCTTCCCCTTTGCAAATGCAGGGGAAAATATTTTTTAAAGGCAGGCGGTGGTCCCAGGGACCACTGCCTGCCCTTAAAAAATTAAACGAAAACGTTTCATTTTTTTTTTTTAATGCATCCCGTTTTCCTTTAAGGAAAATGGGCTGCATTTTTTTTTTAAAATGCTTTATTAAAAAGCAGTCCCAGAGATGGTGGTCTGCTGAGCCCAGCAGGCCACCATCCCTGGGAGGGCTGGCATTCTCAATGGGCTCGCAAATTGCAAGAGGCTCATTAATATTAATGAGCCTCGCAATTTGCGACCCCAGTGGGAATCGCAAAACAGTGTAATAACACTGTTGTACATTTCATTTAGCGCCTCGCAATTTGCGACTCCCAATGAGTCGCAAATTGCGAGGCGCTAAATGAAAGGGTCGTACATCTAGCCCTACGTCAGTTTTGTGACGTAGTGGTACACTCATAAGACATGACCTGTTAAGTAGCACCTACATCCCAGTTAGAGAAAACAGGAATCAGAAGGTTGGACCATTTCAAAATGTTACTGTAGTAACACCCACGAGAGCCTCTCTGAAGGCAGTAAGGGTGGTGGACGTTACGAGAGCTGCTACATCTTACAAATATGCCCTGCCTCTGTAACAGAGGTATAAATGAGCCATGGGAACTTAAATAATGGAAGCTGGTCTGGAGTATTTTTATATAGCGCAGTGTGCAAACCTAATGTTGCTTTAAAGTGTGGGGTGCAAAGATAGTTAGAAAAGAGGGGCCCGAGAAGTAAAGTGATAATTACAAGGCACAGCATGAATTAAGTTCTGGGGAGGGGAATCTAGAGAATGGAACTCGGTAAAAAAAAAAAAAGGTAAGAAGGAAAAGTAGGCATAACGTAGCCGTGCATCATAAAAGTAAAGGCAGCTGGACATAAATGAAAAATAAAGTATTGCATTTCTCAGAGCGCTTAAATGCTCAGGTGTATTTTGCGGTTGACTAGATATTTGTTATATGGAAATCAGGATGTGACAAGAAATGCATTCGTCAACATAGCCCTGCACAGTAAACGTGGCACAAAATAGAGGTGTAATTGAAGAAAAATTATGCAAAAGTTCAAAGGTGTTGCCCTAGAATCAACCTGACGGTTCTCTCTGCCCAACGATGCAGACTACCTGTTGCTGCAGCATCCAACACTCACCTGTTGGACCGCCCTTGATTTCTCCTGCAATCATATTTCCTCTCCCTCATCACGGACTGACTAGTTGTGCTCTTCTGTGCAGTGCCCTCAGCCCTTTCACTGTCTCTAATCATTTGTAGCATGAGCTTTCCGTCTATGTTTACTTTAACTATTAGTCAAGAATCACTAAGGCAACCCTAGAACAATGTGAGAAGAAATATAAGGGGAAAGCGCATTTAAATATGTTCTGGAGCTGCATTAATAACCCCAGGCTAATAGTTAAAGTAAACAAAGAAAAGTAATGTGAAATAACTCGAGAAAATATAGGCCATTTGAATTCCAAGGCTCAGTCGCAATATGGGACTGTATATTCAAAACTTTCTGTTCCTACATAAAATTATCCCGAGTTCTGTAAAATAGCAGAGAGAGCGAGTATTGCTGATAGGCCGTGATTGATACTAAAACACACACTCCTGCAGAATTCCGCTGAATGCCACCCACCAAACCTCGATAAAAACAGAACAAGCGGCATATGTAGTAGCCGCCTGATCTGATGTCCGTGACCCTGCTAGAATCCAAAGTGCCATGGAAAAAGAAAACGAATCTTTGCAATTGCATGGTGTCCCCTTCCACAGTGATCTGCTCCTTTCCACGGGCCTCCTATTGAAGTGCCACTGCTCATCCTGCTCTTCTGTGGCCGAAGAACAGTTTCACGTTCTTGTGTGATGCAGGCAGTGACCCGGCAATGACGTGCGCGCAGCACTTGTGTCTGAGCGCTGGGGAAAAGGTAGGGTGCGCGCGCACCCTACAGGGAACACTGGTTGTGATTGGTTCCCCTAAGCCAATCACAACGCTGCAATGCAGCGTTGTGATTGGTCTGAGCGTGGTTCGGCGCTCAGATCGGGGCAGGGAGCCTGTGCGCGTTCCTCACCAGGTTGTGCATTACAGTGTTATGTTTCGTATAGAGGCCCTAATATAGACGCGTTCATATATGCCGTATATGGTCATATTCGCATATGCTCTTTTATGGTCCTAATCGTATATGCCCTATTATGGTCATAATCTCCTATGCCCTATTATAGTCATGATCTCCTATGCCCTAATATAGGCATGATCTTTCACCTACATTAGTTCCCTACAGTACACAACGAACTCTGAGGGTTGAACGTTATCTAGTCTGTGGTTTGAACACTGCAGGGTTTTTCCCGAACACAGGCCTACAATGTACTCATAAATTATGCATGAGCATTCAACAGCTACATCTCCCACATAATATGTATGTACAAAGTTCACCCCTGACGTCTTCCTCATGTCTGACAAAGACCAATACAAACCATACTGAGGGACGAGACACTTTAGGGTATAAATACACCACATCTTGCCACGGTAGGATAGAGGGAACCGAGACTTCCATGCCGACACACTGACCAGAGACGCTGAGGCTCCTGCATGCAGTCGCTCCAGCTGACAGCGGTCTAACACAGCCCTTGCGGGGTGTCCAACTCGAGACCAGGACGGGGTCCCACACTCTCTAACTAAATCCTAGAAGGATTCTTGGCTCTTAGGCTTTTAGACCTACACACATGCAAGGTACACTTAGGTACATCTAGTTAGGCATCATAGGAGTATGCACACTTTTATAATGCATTTTATATATTCATGTATGTAACCATTATTATTGCAATATGGTAGAACTGTACTATCCTTTCACTTTTATCGTACTGCTGACAATATATCTCTGCTACTGTCTGCTGGTTGTTGCAGCACCTATATTTTACACTAGAATAACAACTGTTCAATAAATACTTATTGAAACGCCCAGACTGTTTATTCTGTGTAACTCTCTGAGATAAACCGAACAAGTAAGCACGAGTAACTGAGCGAAAAGTAGTACATTGTTTCCACGATTCTGAGGGATCAGGGTTGTCATGATCTAAGGTTGCCAGAAACTAATCTCTCCCTGATAAGAGGAGATTCTAGTGGCACTGTGAGCTAGCTAATGCAAATCCAGCTAACATATGCGGTGGGGGTGCACAGAGCCAGTCTGCCACCAAGCCCACAGTTTATGTTATCCAAACGCGCAGGTCCTGCATGGGTACTATAGGAACTACACGGCAACAGCCTAGTGGGGAAGATGCAAAGTGCACAAGACTGTTTGGCCAGCCCAAGAGAGCCAGCCAAGCAGTCATCCGCACTTAGGGAGTGAAAACCACCCCTCCCCCTGGCCCATGCTCTGGCCAGCCCTGCATCTCCCCTCACCTAGGAACGGAAAAATAAAATTATTATAACGTTCAGTTATTATCATTTTATTTTTCCTTTGCACTGCTCTCAAAGCATGGGGGGGCGCTCCTCCACCTTAGCGGAGGAGCCGCCACTGGGCTAGTGAAGGGACTCATGTAGTTGGATCAGGGAGCCTCTTTTTCATACAAATTCAGCCTTCAAGGGTCTATGCTTCGGGTCCTGGTGCTCCTGACTATCATACCTATACCTGTACTATTCTCTAGAACCCATTTGCTTTATACTATGGATTACACTCTCTCTATCTCTTCGGTGGCACTCATCTCACTTCTTTCTACCCAACTAGACTGGTGTCCTGTCATCTCCTACCCAGCTCCCATCACCTTACACTTATACCTATCCAAAGTGTAACCAAATTCGAGGGGGAATTCTGTTGCACCTCAGTAGCTATCTCTGAGATATGACTAGCCTTGGCAAAATTAAATATCAAGTTAGCCACATTAAATTAAAACATGAAACCCTATTTTGGAAGCATGAGGATTGGCACTGATCTACTCCACATCCAGGTCGACAATTGCAAACCAAAATTAGCCCTGGAAAAAATAGAAATTTAGAAATGAGGGGCACCAAGACCCAGTCTTTTTCGACACATACATTGACATCAGTAACTTTTTCATATTTTCGATTCGTCTCACTCTTGCAATATTATAATCTGGCAATAACACCAACCAAAATATAATAAAACCACAAGTCTAATAGTGTTTGTCACAGCATATCCTATTAACAGGGTCAAACACAAACCTCAGGTTCATGAAAGCCACAGGCATTTTCTGTTTCCTGCACAGTTAGCAATCAGCTGCCAGACCATGCAAACTAAAAATCTGGTTGAATAAACCAGAATGCTTTCTTAAACATGCATGCAACTCAGGGATAGCTGAGATAGCCCCTACCGAAATGAGCAGGGAGTCAAGGATACATTTTGCAACAATTTTGACCAAGAATCCAACAGAAAGACTGCTTTATATGAACCTGGTTCCCGCCATATACATAAAACTAAAGGGACTTCTAAAAGATACTACGGGGGTTATTCTCAAGAACGTGCGATAAACATCGCCAAAATAGGCTAACGCAGTTTTTCATATCGCCGTCTATCGCGGGAAAATAACTCCGTGTCAACGTCGTATTCCCAACACGGCGGTAACATGCAATAGTTTCCAGAGAATGCCTCAAATGTCCGCGATACAACTACCGCGGCGGCGATAAAAAAGGAAACCCGAAAATGAAAAAAGTCACGATGGGCCCAACCGCGATAGAAAAATCGGCGACAAGCAGCGCCAGGCTTGCAATTCCCACGGCGGGAAAAATCACCATAAAAGCTGCAAAAAAAAAAACAAAAAAAAACATAACTGCGAAGCACAATGGAGGCATCCGGAGCAAGTACAGAGGACAACCCGAACCCCACAAGCCCCACAGAGGACCAGCCTGGGACTTCGGGGTCAGGGAAGGGCAAGGAGAAGAAGAAGAGGAAGACGTGGTTCAGTCCGCAGGAAAACAGGATCCTGATTACGGAGGTGATAGAACACCATCAACAACTGTTCGTCACCTCCACTGTGTCATTGGCAACAAAAAATGGAACATGGCAGTCCATCGTGGACAAGGTGAATGCAGTCGGAGTGCTGAGGAGGACAATGGACGAGGTCAAGAGGCGCTGGAATGATGTGTAGCGCAAAACCAAGCTGAAACTCGCAAACAACCGCAAAGCAGCAATGCAGACTGGGGGTGGGAGTCCTGCGCCACAGGAGGAGCTGGATGAGATGGAGGAAATGGTGTCCACAGTCATCAGTGTGGAGACGGTGGCAGGAGTCGGGGGACCGGACACTGCTCAACCTCACCTGACACAACAGCAACAGGGTGAGTAACCACCAGGGACTGGGGGGACGGGGGGAGATGGGCACAATTGCACACATGCACAATGAAGTATAGCACACTGCACAACCACAATGACTCTGGATCATGTCCCTGATCTCCTTGCCATACTGCAGCACATATAGAAACAGCAAGTAGTCCCCCGTCCACAATGTGCCCAGAGGGGGCCCTTCCCACACATCACCAATCTCACAACAAACCCATGCACATGTGCTGAACCCAGCAAAGCTGCGGATCCATGAGCCCCACTGACAATGCAAGTGACACTGCATGACGATGAGCATGTCTGCAGGCCACTCATCATGACATGTTGCACGCCACGACACCGAGGTGGCTGAGTGTGGTCCACATCCGGAAAGGAGCAGGTCACACACTGACACATCCACATGCACAAACAACCGCTGACGGCAACAAGACATCTGCGGACAAACCATGCCCAAGAGTCCCAACTCCCACCAAGAGCCCAATTTACCCAAGTATGCAACATCTCAGCACTGCATAAGCACAGAAGTCAATGGCACACCGCCCGAAAGAGAGAAGGCCAAGCAAAGTCTGAGCTGCAGGGGCGACTCTCCCACAATGCAGCACACACACAAGAATCAGAGCACATCAACATTGACAACAATGTGGTACAAACTGCAACACTTCCACAACAGAACAGAGGACACAACTGCTGCCGCTTGTGTGTAGAAACTGGCCAATCACATTTGGCATAGCAGGAAACTGTGACATGATAATGGACAAGTACAACCCCACATCCCTGATGGTGCACAAATGTCCACTGTCCCGCTTCAAATAGGCAGCTCCTCCTAAACAGTCACAATGTACATTGTCATGCAGTCTGTTTGGAAATTTGGCCAATGCGTGAACATACATGGAACACACTGTTAAACTGCATCTCCCCTTTACATTGCAGAGGGAGAATCATCACCTCCTGCAGAGCAGACCGAACACCTCCTCACTGATGACGAGGAGGACCTCCCCACCTTCGACACCAACGCCCTCCAAGAGCTCATGGACACCCTCAGCACCCCAACCCCAGGAGCAGGGCAGCCCAGCTGCATCGAGGAGACCCCACCCCCTGCACAGACCACACAGCAGGAAGCACCCACCACCCCAGCTGTCTCCCAGGATCCCCACGACCAACACATGGCATTTCAACGCCATGTGTTGGAGGGCCAGAAGGAGATGGCTGAGCAGGTGCGGGTGGGGTTCGAACTCATGGCAGCCAAACTAGATGCCATCCATGGGTGTCTACGTCCCATCAGGGACCACTTACAGTCCCTAACGGACACCCACAGTCCGCTCCATGATCTCCAACGAGCCATGGCTGACATCGCTGGAGTCATGACTTGGAGACAAGAACACCTGTCTAGTCAGAGTGGCTCCAGCGATCTCAGCCGGGAGTTGGGACACATGCGGAGGCTTATGGAGGACAGGGTGCGGATGGAGGCGGAAAGGATGGCTGCCACGGCTGCACATCAGCGAGATGTAGCTGGGATCTTTCATGCCCTGCAGATCCTCATCATGGCATTGCTCCCACAAGGCCTGGCGCAGATAAATGCTGCTGCTCCTACACCATCCACATCTCCGCCCCCTGATGTGTCAGTGCCCCACAGTGCGGCAGACATTCCACCTCCGGCACCTGATGTGTCACTGCCACACAGTGCGGCCGACAATCCACCTCCGGCCCCTGATGTGTCAGTGCCACACAGTGCTGCAGCCGAAACACCACCACCCACAGGTGAGGCACATCACACATCAGAGGACGATGATGTGGATGAGACTGCCGTTGTGGTAATGAGGAAGCGGTAGCATTCATCTCTGCCATATGGCCTGTTTCAGCTTGGTTCGGCCCTTTGCATCATCACCTTCCACTGTCCCCCGATACACTCTGTGGCACTCACCTTGGACCTCGACATGGACTGCCATATTCTGTTTAGTTACCAATGACACAGCAATCAGACTGTGGACTGAACTCTTCCTCTTCCGATGAATTTGTCCTTCTCTAATGGACTCTGGCTGGCCCTCCACTGGGCAACAATGTCAAGTGGGGTGTGCATGGCCCTGTACTGCTCCAGCTGCAACACTCAACTGAATGTGAATAAAACATTCAAATTCACACAGATGTGTCATGTCTATGATCCTTTAAGTATGACAGTATGGATGAATGTAGGGTCACTGATTCCCCCTCACGTCCATTTTGCACATGTTGTGGGGCTTGGGTCACAGGGTGCAACATTGCCGATTGCAGTCCGGGTGGTGCAGACACTACAACAGAGACACATGCATTGGTTACTTCCTTGTCCAGGCCAGAACTGAACCACGCCCAGAGCCCCGGGCTCATTGTTCACACCCCTACGCTGGACTGGCATACGCCAGCCCAGCCCACTCCGCTTACGCTCAAAGGGAGTGACGACACAGCTACATGTCCCAGGTCTTCCCTGTAGTGATCTGCTGGTCACTGGTCTAGTTGTCAGCATGCCACAGCCACTCCCTGAGGGCTGGTTTACACCCACACCACACCCATCCAGCACAGGCGTCACAGGACATGTGACCCTGCCAATAAAAGGGGCCTAGCACATCACATCCACCACTGCCGGAGGTGACATGATGGCATCCGCATCCATGGAACTCAGTCATGAGGGGTCCGTGACTTGCATTGCACAGAGTTAGTGGCACCTGATGGCCTGCGTCCGGCACGGGCCTACCGCCACGTGGCTATGACTTGCGTTGCACTGAGTTAGCGGCACTCGATGGCCTGCGTCCGGCACGGGCCTACCGCCACGTGGCGATGACTTGCGGTGCACAGAGTTAGGCCCACCTGAAGAGCTGAGCGGGTGTGCAGCCTGCGATGATCCGTTGGCCTCGATACGGCGTCCAGCAAATCAAGACTCGATTTGAATTGTGAGCCCTGCTGGACCGCAGTGTACGCGCAGGCAGCAGTCAGCACACACATGACACCGCGGTGCGGTGCCGCATGGTGAGCTGGGGGCCTGTGGCGTGGAATCCAGCAATCGGCTGAGGAGGTTGCACCGGCACGTGGAGGGCCCTCTTGGAGACACGCCGGTGGCGGCAGGTGAGCATTGAGGCCTGGGTGCGCAGGGGCGGGCAGTCATCGCTGGGCGGCGGACCGGTCTGGGGACCAGGGTTGGGGTGCAGCAGGCGCACAGGATCGCGCAGGCACCACCGGTCATGGCAGCGGCCTCGTGGCTGGGTGGGGGGCGCCGCCCTGGCAGACACAACCCTGCATGCGCTGACGAGATGTGCGCGGGTTGGCTTGGTACGTAGTCACCTCGTCTCCAGTGTGAATACGTCCGTTGAATGTGGTCAGGCACGTGTGTGTAGGCCTATGGTCACGATATGGCGGACACAGAGACACACGCAGTAGTTACTGTGGTGGCCATCCCGGAACTGGACCACGCCCAGGGCCCCGGGCTATTCATTCGCGACATACGCCGGCCAAGGCCACTCCGCTCAGGTTTACAGGGGGAGACCACATGGCTACATGTCCAAGGTCTTTCACACTGCCTGGGGTAACCTGTTTACGTCCACTGTCCACTACACTGCAAACACCAGCAGTAGATGTCCACATGGACATGTCTGTGCTCTGCATACTGCAGTCTGTCCAGCACATCTCCGCCACACTTGGCATGGTGTCCTTTCTTATTGCTGGGTCACTTGCCTCCTTCGCTCATTCTTGGTTCCCACCTCTCCCCACATTCTGCAATTGTGTGGCAGAGGGGCTCTGCCTTTGTGGATGGTTTGTCTACATGTCTGGCCCATGTTACCATTGTTACTTGTGTTGTCGTGTCCGGTAGTTGGGCATGTTGGTTGGCATGTTGTATGTGATTTTGTTACGTGTGCTCTCCCACAGTTGTGAGTTGTGTGATTGTGGAGTTGAGGTGTGTGGGGTGTTCAGTTAGAACTTACCAATGAGCAGTGCATTGCCATAGGTGCCATCCTGGAAGCGCTGGTTGATGATGGACTGTCGGAAGATGTATGTATCATGCACACTGCCTGTGAAGTTGGCGACGACATTGGTGAACTGTCCCCGGTGGTCCACTATTGCCTGCACATTGATGGAATGCGTGTGCTTTCTGTAGCGGTAATTGTGTGCAGGGTCGGCAGGGGGCACAAGTGGTACATGTGTACAGTCAATTGCCCCCGACACGTGCGGTGAGGCAGCTATGGCGTAATTCCCTTGCATGGTCTCCAGCTGTTCATGCACAGCGTGGGGGAAGTGAAGGTGCAGGGGTATCAATATGATGCAAACCGTAATGTTTACCGGTATGATGAATCCTGCATGATGAGACCGTAACAGATGTTTGTGTGGTCGTAACCTTCCTTTTCTTTCATGCGGAGGTTACGAGCACACGGACTTCTGTTACAGTATATTTGAACTGGCTTCATCATACCTGTATGCATTCCGGTTTGTCCAAGTGCAATACACTGTACCAGATTACGTTTGTGACTATGAGGACGCTTGACCATTGTCACCATTTCTCAAACAGGTTTCTGACTACTGATTTCGGGATTTGGAATGGTATTGGGGAGTTCCCGCAGCATTTGCATTTTATTGGATCCACACGTTGCCCTGGTGAAGTTCCCTGTTGGGAATGGAACGCGTTGGCTGAGCTTTTCGTCTTGTTGTTTATGTATTTGTAATAAAGTTCTGTTTTTCCACTACCGTTGACTACTGGACTTCATGACCTGGGGGGGAGGGTCCGGGGAGTGGTTGCGGTGGGTGTTGTGGCCCTCTTGGGTCTCCAGGCTGCATGATCATTGTCTCCATGGCATCTGTTGGTCTTCAGATGTGGCTCTAGGCTGGGCTCCCTTTCATACTGCAGGTTGTCGTCCTGCTTAACACCAGTAAAAGGCAGGTGTTGAATCCCTGCTGCTAACGCCTGTTTTCGGCTCGCATCGCTGATCTGGCTAGTCGTTGAGAATATCGCGAAGTGGTGTTTTCGTGTGTTTTTGCACGGGAATGCCTACTCTGCATATCATTAGCGTTAGTTGTCGCTCTCATCCGTGGCGATGTGTTTTGCGCCAGCTATCGCAGGAAAACTGGCGATGTCGGCAGTTTGCACCAGCTTGTGAATAGGGCGATAAGTCTATTGCCACTTTTGCTACGCTAAAGTGCAGATAAATCGGCGATGGCTCCTTGAGAATATGCCCCTAAGATTTTAAGAGAAAACTCGCTTCATACTGTCCAGCTTGGTTTTTGATATGTCTCAGTGTAGTATGTGGTAGGTTGCTGCTGGAAGGCAAACATCCCAAAAATCTGATCATTTGAAGCAACTTGAGGAGCACAGCAGTGTGGTAGGTTTTATTAACACATAATAAAATAAGCCTGGAAGCCTTCATAGCTGGGCAGGTTTTATGGGGTGGGTGTAATGTGAGATGTCTGGATATGTGAGACAGTATTAAAGCATACCATACCTCTAGGATGCATATGAAAAGTGGGATGGTTGTGATCAGAACACATCTGTGCATAGTGGTGTACATAATTTTTTTAAATATCTGACTAAAAGCTTAAAGGCTTCTGCTTGGTAACATTGTCCAAAAGGGCTGGGTGCCATATTGTAATTGATTGTAATTGTGGTTGCTAGCTTTGGTTGAAGAGCTAGGAAATGCCCAATGGAATGGTACTTGCATGATGGCTATGGATAGAGGTACAGTTGTGTACTCGCAAAAATAGAGATAACAGTGATGGAGTGCAGTCTGGAACATATAGAACTCACATTGGATGCTGACAAGGTTGACGACTTTTGCAACAGAGAAGTGTTCCAGTAGGGATCTCATTTAGTATTATTTATGACAATCTGCTTGAACAATATAGGAAATCGGATTGCTGAACGATGGAGGAGCGAGGCCTCACTCTTGATATGAACAGTGATTGAGCTCCAATCAAGTCAAAATAATCTAGTAGCTAGAAATAAATCGGTTTCAGAAAAGAATCCTGTAGCAAATGGATCCTGCCGATTTAATCCCCCTGGACTTTTAACTACTTGGGGGCAGATTTACAAGCCCCTAGCAACACTTGTGCGCCGCCTTTGCGTCATTTTTTGTGACGCAGCAGGAGCGAAAACAATGTGCCATGTTGCGGCCAATTTACAACGTGACACATCTAGGGAGATGCGTCACCTTGTAAAGCCCTGGGCCACATTACACCTGCATCAGGTATAATGTATGCAGGGTGGGCGTTTCCACGAGGTAAAGACTCATAGAAGTGACACAGTGAAATCTACAAGATTTCACTGCGCCACTTCCTGGACGCCACTGCCTCAAAACCCTAGGCCTGCTTGGAGCAGGCGTAAGGAGTGAGCAAGTGGATTAGGAATAGGCCTCCCCATGCATTGCTGGAGTTGCGTCATGCTTGCGACACGACTCCAGCAATGCGTGACTTTTGCATCGACCGAGACGTCAACATTTCTGGTGCATCTGTCAATCCTTGCGCCGTGGTGTGCCGTATTGTAAATACTGTGCATCCATGGTGGCGCAAGGGATTCACACGCAGGCACAGGGAAACTAACACATCTATACAAATACCTTAGTTTGTTGTAAATAAGCCCCCTGGTTTTTAGACTTTTACTGTGAGCGAGCCTCACCACCTGAGTCTCACTCATGGTAAATTCACAGTAAATGGACTGAGAGTGCTAACCGTTACTGTCTACCTTTTAAGGCTCTTGCCACCTTTTTTGACGAAAAGGTGGAGCATATTTATAAGACCTTCGCTCACACTGCTATGAGTCCGGACCCCGTGCCGGGTCCACTCCCTACTCACACACTGGCTGCTTTCCCGATGATCTCACTGGAGGAGCTACGGTCTCTATGTAACAAGATTAAATCCGGCTCCCCTTCTGACCCTCTTAAACCTGACCAGTTCATGAGATCGCTACCTGTGCTCTTGTCACCTCTGAGCCAGGTGATCAACAAATCCTTGTCTAGTGCGGTCGTTCCCAGCACTTGGAAGCAAGCCAGGGTTGTCCCTCTGCTCAAGAAACCTTCCCTGGATACAGCCAAACTGGAAAGCTATCGCCCGATCTCTCTTCTCCTTTGGATTGCTAAAATCACTGAGGCCCATGTTAATTCTATCCTTACCAGATTTCTGGAAGCGAACAACTGCCTGGACATTTCTCAGAATGGTTTTCGCTCAGGCCACAGCACTGAGTCTGCTCTCCTGGCTGTCATTGAGCATCTTAGGCTTGCTCTGGATGAGGGACGTACGTCGGCTCTGATTCTTTTAGACCTCAGTGCCGCATTTGATACAGTCTCTCACCAGATCCTGCTGCGCAGGTTGAAGGAGGCAGGTGTTGTGGGCTTGGCCCTGGATTGGTTTGCTTCCTTTCTCTCCAACAGGACGTTCCAGGTCGTGGCCCCGCCGTTCGCCTCCGCGCTCCATGCCAACAAACAAGGGGTTTCTCAGGGCTTTGCGTTAAGCCCCACACTTTTTAACCTTTATGTTCAACCTCTGGCGGTCCTGGCGAAGAGCAGAGGGCTTACTATCGTATCTTATGCTGATGATACACAGCTGGTAGTCACTCTCTCGGACGACACCATGGAGGCAGCATCCAAGTTCCAGAACGATCTTATGGCTGTCGCCAAGTGGATGACTGCCAACTGTCTCCAACTGAACTCCAGTAAGTCAGAGGTTCTGTTGGTAGGAAAAAATCAAGAGCTGTGGGGGGAACGATGGTGGCTGACCATACTGGCTGTGCACCTACCCCTAAGCAGGTGGTGAAAGATTTGGGTGTCTGGGTCGATGCGGCCCTCAGCTTTCAGTGTCAAACCAAGAAAGTTGCAGGGACCTGCTTTGGCATACTGCGGGGGCTCAAACCGTTGCTTGGGTTCTTTGACCCATCCATCAGGCAAATGATTATTCAGGCCTCCATCTTATCCAGACTGGACTATGCCAATGCGCTGTATTTAGGGGTAAATAAGACCGAAACATTGAGACTACAGCGAGTGCAAAACGCTGCGGCTAGAACCCTTCTGGGTCTCCCTAGAACATGTCCCACCTCTAGGGCAATTCGTCGGCTACATTGGCTGCCTGTCGCCAGCCGAGTGGAATTTAAGGTCCTTTGCACTGCGTTTAAAATTCTGAAATCCTCCTCTCCCGGCATCCTGTCGAACCTGCTTTCACTTTATTCACCTCCGCGCCAACTACGCTCGATGGGACAACATCTGGCGACCGTGCTTCGAATACGGAGGGCCCGATCGGGTTGACGTTCCTTCCGTGTATTGGCTGCCAAGCTCTGGAACGCTTTGCCACTGTCCATTCGAGCCATGGACAACTACATGACCTTTCGTAGGGCCATTAAAACTCATCTTTTCCCCTCACTTTAGTGCCTTCTCTAGTCACCAGCCTTCATGTTCTGCTCAGCGCTGGGACGCCTCTTTGCTGAGGCAGCTGTGCGCTATATAAAACACGCTAACATAACATAAGGCAGCTGTTGCACAGTTAGGGTTAAAAGCTCTGGAATGGTGTGCGCATGTGTGCAGGCTGCACGTGTGAGACTGCCCTCTTGCACAGCCCAGTATATGCGCAGAGGTAGCCTGTCGCAGAAGTGATTGTTCAAGGATTGGTATCAACCTGTTGTAGGCCTTATAATGTGAGGGGGCATTCACATTGTAGGTCTGTAATAGTTACTAAAAGTCTGTGATGCTTTTTTCTATATTTGTTTGTTGATTTTCAGAGTAAGAAAAACAATCTTTCAGGAAAATTGTACATTTGCATGACAAAGAACATGTACAGTACACAGTTGTGTTTCATTATGGTTACAATGATATTACACATTTAATAGCACATAATAATAACATTCCAGTATGTGGACCAGGTTTCAATTGTCTTCTCCGTCATGACCCCCATAGGCAGTCTCAAACATCACAGAAGAGAGAACTCATAGATTTATTTATCTTCTGTTGTCTCCCTGATTAACAAGGCCAACAGAAGTTGGCTAGATTTTGTAAAAGAACCCTCACCCACTAGTTGTACTTGTGGAATGCTTCATCATTGGGTTTCCACCCAGCATACCTAATGTATTTGGGTGTGCTTCAAATCTTGAATTATAGCGGAGCTAGATGTTATCGAGAGATCTAGTATTTTAAGACTACCTGCAGGTATCCCTTCTTTATTTGAAATTTATTGGGGGAACCTTTGGTAAGGTTAAAACAAAAAGTCTTCATGTTACTGAAGTTTTTATGAGCTCCCACATCAAAACCAGGGTCTACAATACCACTTAAGGTAAGATGGCTTTCTTCAGGACCACTGATTTATGAAGATCCCTATGATATAGTTATGTCCAAAAAGAACACAAACTGTGTACCCGTAACATATATCAATCCGCATTACATCATGCTACTTTTGTGTGCCTTACAGTTTTTTCTCTTATCACAAGATCTTGTTAGAGAATCTGGAAAAAATCAAAAAGAGAGACATAATTATTTTTGATTACAGTATTCTTGAAACTGTGTGCTGAAGTCACTCATGATAAGTAATGCATGCCACTCTATTAGTAAACACACCACTACCTTCATGCAATGATTTTTGAGTGAAAACTCATGAACTTGTGGTCAGTGATGCATGCCACTCTGTAATTAAACACAGCATTATCTTCATGCAATGATTTTTGGCAGACTTCATATATAAGGCATGAATTTGTGTCCTGACTCTGTCTCCCCTCTCCCACTGCAGTCACATGGATGTACTTACAATCTGTGATGACTAAATTGTATTATATATTATAGGTGAAATATGCAGTACAGTTTCACACCACTGTGTCCAGTGTACAGTGTTCAGTGAGGAATCCACCTAGGGGTACACATGTACCCAAAGTGTAGATTTACAGTTCCTAACATCATATGTTAGGGACATTCAAGCCATTTTCCTCCAGTCTCCAGATTACAACTCTGTGGATCTGCAAGACTCTCTCTCTTCCTTGATGGCATTTAAATCTCCACAATATCAGCCCATCGAGACCTGCTCACTGAGCGCTTTTCAGGCTCTGGACCCCACATTTTTAAATCCCTCAATTACTTCTGTTAAATCAGGTTACCCTCTTGATCCTTGTCCTCCTGCGATGTTTGGAAAGCTTGACCCATCCTTGCTGGACTTACTCACTTAGCTTTTAAATGCCTCTCTCTCTGAAGGCATTGTTCAAAGAGTATGGAAACACGCAATGGCTATACCTTTGCTTAAAGAACTCAACCTGGACTCTCCTATTTGGACAAATTACAGACCGATTTCTCTCCTGCCTACTTTTTCTAAAGCCCTTGAAAAGTATGTGAATAATCATCTCACACTGTACACCGAACACAACGGTTTGCTTCACCCTTCCCAATCGGGCTTTAGAGCCGGCCACACTACAGAGTCTGCTCTATTGGCCATAACAGATCTTTTAAGGCAAGAATTGGTTAATGGTGGCACCGCTGCACTGATTTTGCTAGATCTCAGTGCAGCGTTTGACTCTGTGAACCACAATATTCTACTGTAGAGGCTAGAGGTTGCTGGGTTTCAGAACTCAGCTCTGGCTTGGCTGAGATCCTTCCTTATGGATCAGGTCTTCCAAGTGCATTCCCATCAGCACCAGTTCAAGTTACACCCTTTATCATTAATGGTCCCTCAGGGCTCCACCCTCAGCCCGCTTCTTTTTAACTTGTACATAAGCAGACTTGGTGGAAAAACACGGCCTCACAAGTCTATCCTATGCCGATGACACCCAGATAGTTGTCTCCTTGTCTTCCCAGGAGAATAACAGTTCAGTGACACTGAACAGTTGTCTTACTCAAGTCTGCTCATAGATGAATTCCAACTTTCTAAAGTTAAATGGAGACAAGACTGAGGTGTGGGTGCTGGGAAACCTTCCCCATCTGTGGAGCCTACATCTATGGCCTGAGGTGATGGGCACCTTACCTGTCCCTGTCCCAGTAGTCAAAAACCTAGGTGTTTGGCTGGGCGCAAATCTCTCTGCGAGTTTTCAGATCTCTTAAGTGGCCGCCACCTGTTTTGGCAGTTTGAGATGGCTCAAGAAAATCTTAGGGTGTCTTCAGTTTTCGGCCCAACAAACTGTCATTCAGGCCTTGGTGATCTTACGAGTACAGAAATATCTTGTATCTTGGAGTAACGAAGAATCTGCTCAGACGCCGGCAAATAGTGCAGAACACAGCGGCAAGACTTCTACTGCATCGTCCCCAGCTCTGTTCCAATGCTACCCTGTTCCGCGAACTGTACTGGCTCTCTGTTGAATACTGCATCCATTTTAAGGCACTCTGTTGCGTACACAAATGCCTTTCGAACTCTGGTCCCTCTTATTTAAAACCTTTGGTGCTGCCTTATACTCCTAGTCGTTCTTTCCTTTCTAGCCACCCAGACTTTGCAGTTGTTCCGAGAGTTAAGAGAGCCAAACAGGGAGGTTAAATCTTCTCTTTCTAAGGCCCAAAGTTATGCAATTCTCTCACGGCTGAGCTGAGATCGTGTCACTCTCTCCGCTCTATGCAGGAAACTCAAAACCTGGCTCTTTTAATCCCTGCCATCTATAGAAGTTGCTTCTCTGTTCCTGGTACCCTATTGTAGCGTAGTGCTGGGAAACCCTTGGTTGGGGAGCCATGCACTGTACAAATCTAAATAATAATAATAATATCTACACTCTTTATGACACTTTTGGAACAGTCCTGTTTCCCTGGCTCAGCTCATAACCAGATCTCAGGGCTTTGCCTCCCCTACTAAGGCAAGTTTATTACTCTGCTCTCCAGCATTAAGATCAAAGGCCTCCCCATTCAACAAAGCCATTAATAGTGCTTGACCTGATTCCTGGAAAAAGAAGTGGTGGGGAGTAAATATGTATCTGGGAAAGCCCAAGGCCCCGGTAACAAAGGAGAGTCAGACCGCTGGGACCAAACAGGAGGGGCTCACCATTGATGTTTTAGTAGGAAGGGATCAGGCAGCAGCGTCAGTTAGGGCAGAGCTGAGGCTCTCATTGAAGCTCTTTCCATCGACAACTTGAAGTCACTAAATTGAAATTAGGCCTGGGTGGAATGCGCAGAGTTTGCACGCTACGCAGAGTTCCACAAGCGGTGGAATGTGTTACATTGCGCTGCTTGCGCTGATGTTTAGCACCAGGTGCTTGTCCCACACTATAAAATCAGCGCGAATGGCACCAAGCACAATGCAAGAGGGCGCTGCTTCTTTCTGCCGCTCAAGTAGATGTTCTACTCGAGCTGCAGCTCCCTCAGCGTGAGCGGAAGGTTTCTCAAAGTGAGCGATAGGGACCAGCTGCAACCGCCCGCATCGAGAAATCTCGCCGGGAGGTGGTCTGGAGTAAGATATTCCTCACTTGCGCTCATCAACGTTAACGGGAGAGGAAAAACTCTGCACTCTACGCAGAGTGCAGAGTGGGAAAAACTCTGCAAACTCTGCGAGCAGAGTGGTATTTCATGCACAGGCTTAATTGGAATGTCCCAGAATGCTGTGCAGGAGGGCTGGAATAATGGTGGAGTGATGATGTGGCACCCTAAGACTGGCCAGGAGTACCTGACCTCTAGGGCTTTCCACCCCCATTTAAAAACCCCTGCACATGAGAGAGACCGATGTGAAGACACTGGACAACAATGACAGCAGAAAAATGCCCCACTGGAATGAGAAGCCACATGATGCCACTGCAAAGAGGGACTGAAGTACTTTGATTTCAGCTGACCCCAGGGCTAAGATGATCTTTACAAGACCAGTGGCCCCCTAATGCCCCTTGAGGAATAGTTGGAGGATTGGACCTGCTGGAAGACCATGGAAGGTTCCCCTGGGACTTCTGTGGACTGGCATGAGATCTTAGGAGTGCGGCGGTGAGGGTGTTCTCATGGATGACTGTGGAGGGGCTGTGAAAGATGGCCCTGCAAACAAGAGAGGGCACCAGGAGCCCAGGCAGAGGATAGATCTGGTCTGGCTGAGGGTGGCAGAAAACCCATCACTCATTAAAAGGCACTCTCAGAGGCCACGAAGCCTGAATAGAATGGCTCCAGGCTACCAGGAGCAAAACAAGTCAAAGAACATCAAAATCAGCCCTACAGGGCCAAAGATATTAGCATTTAAAGACTGGTCCCCCAGGGAGGTTAAAGAGAGAAATGGAGTGAACATTACTCCACTGAAAACTACAAAGATTACCCTGGGGGAGGCCAAGTCCCCAGGGGTCGATGCAACTACAGATATTTATTTTGGATTGGCCCTCTTCCCGAGCAGATCTTTGGCCTCGATGACCCTATCCCCGAGGCCCACTGCAAAGCATAATGTCGTGGGCAACGGCATCCCTCCGGGACCCCAGGAGAACACTGCAGGGCACATAAACAGCCCCACTGTGCTCGTGTCTGGTAGGAGAGCATGCCAGCACATTGCCTCTTGCCTGCAGGAGAGAGCAGAGTGGCTCTCACCAGTGGACTGGAGCAGAAAAGGGCATTGTTGGCTCCAACCAAAAAAAGGAGCAGAGGAGAATGTTGCCGGCTCCTGCACCGGTCTTGGAAGGCATGCCGTGAGCCGTGCAGGCCACGGAGCCTTAGGGCTCCCTCTGTGACCCCCAAACACCTCCAAAGCTCATAGGTGCCCTGGGTGGCACCAGGACATCCCATAAGGAAAGTGGAAGTGCATCATGAGGCCATAGCATAAGAAAAGCAATATGGCATTAGACTGCTAACTAATATGCAGGAATAGGGCCAAGGACTGCTTCATAAGCCCTCACCAGGGGCAAATATGTGGTGGCTTAAGAGATGCTTGTGGTGCCCAGGAATGTGTAGAGGCACCATCGACATAGCTAGTGAGTGTTGTGGGGGGCTGCCTGGAGGGCATTGTAAGTATGACCCAGTGAGAGGTTTATCACAATTTTAAAGCCATTTTGGAGCTAGAGCATTTTTCTCTTGCATACTGGAGTGCAGGGATTCCTGTTGGTTGGTCCTAAAGTAGAAAACAGACTCTTGGACCCATATTATTCAATTCAATGATTTATTGATAATATGATGGTTGACAATGCATGGTTTCACAGTATAATGAATGTCACTGAATGTTGGTACTGCCCCTATTGCCTTCAATGGTGGGTTATAATATGCACTGCATATTTGTACTGTCCCTTGCTCCCCTTGACTTCAATGGTGATGCATTGGTGAATTATAATATGCTGTTGTGTTTATTAGTTTGATAACACCCTGACAAAGCCATAGGCCTGTCTTACTGATACTGATACCATGACCAAGCCACTAGGCCTGCCTTGTTGATAATGACACCCCCTATATTATAATATTGAGTTGAGTATATGTAGGGGTATTGTGATTATAGAATTCAAGGTTCATTAGGGGTTTAATGTGTTATGAGGGTATCATGATAGGTATTCACATCTATCTGATTGTACATATTTGTAATATAATGTGTAGTATTTTGTAGTGTGTCTAATAAATGTACTTTTCCTTTTTAAAAGAAAATGCACTGGTCAATAGTTTATTGGATGCTGTTGTGTACCTGCGAGCTGAGGTCATTAACCCACTCCACCTCCCCTGAGGAGGCCTTCGGCTGCTCTGCTTCACTACCCTGAGAGAGTCAAGTGCTACAATGGGGTACTTCGTTCCTAGTAAAAAGAAAATTGTAGACTTATTACTTGTTAAGGACTCAGATCCTTCGCCACTAATAACCCAGTTTCTTACAAATCCAGACTTACTGTTAATTGAATGACACAAGTTACAAAGCCTTTTTCAAAGAAAATTGCACAAGGTGGATGTACTGAAGTATACGGAAAATTGATGAATGGAATGCTTGAATTAATACCAGCCACTGGAAATTACACAGGGCAGCATCCCAGTCAATAGTTACTTTGCACACCATGCCCCCTCAGTATGGGCCCAGCCATAGGCAGATCACTTTTTACTTTGCTCAATAGGACTAGTCCAGCCTGAACTGCCAGGCCAGGACGTCTCTGAACCGGAACACAAGCAGCCCAATACAGGCTTTGCCTTGATTGAGGCTTGTCAGTCAGTTGCTGCATGGTTCCAGCGGCACAGTGAGCATGAGACCCATGGCTAGACAGACCCGCCGCACCTAGGGCATCGCACTGTAGCATATTAAAAAAAGATATGGATGGAAGGCTTGAGTTAATGTCAGACACTGGTAATTATTCAGGGCATCAACCGCATCTATTGTTATTTTGCACACCATGCCACCTCAGGTTGCTCCCAGCCATATTCAAATTAGTCTTGACATAGCTCCAATTGGAACAGTTCAGCCCAAACTGCCGGGCAGATCCTCCCTGAACTGGAACACAAGCATCTCAAGACCAGTTTCACTCTGAATTGGGCTCATCAGTTACGTGCAGCATGGATCCAGTAGCACAATGAGCGCTGGACCCATGTCTGGGCAGTTATCCAGCGACCGAGGGAGGCCGGGCAAGGATTACCAGTTCATTGCAGTCAACAGTGTTACCTTCGGAGTTAGAAACTTTTTCAGAGGTTGAAGCTATTCAGAAGAGAAAGGCTGAAGGCTGTGGCCAAGCAAGGCTCTAGAAGGTTAGAGGCCTTCTTTTTGCTCTTCTTTGTAGCCTTAAACATCACACTACAAAAGCTCCTTTTGAGACATGTGTGGAAAATGTAGCTGTGAGCATAAGTAGAGAACAATCTTTCCAAAGGTTGCACAACATCTTCCCTGATGGTCTTTATCTAATCGTCCAGCAAGGACTACAACCAGAATTCTAGTCACCACTGGCCTTTTTTGAAGGTCTAAACAACAGTATATGTTGCTTAGGTTTTCACCACTTCTATCTCAGGGAAGGTAAGTTCACAGCAGGCATGCACCCCAGAGAGATTCTGGACCCTCCTCTCCTTCTGCAAGAGGTCAGCATCTCTAGCACTTAGACCAGTGCTTCAGGTCCAGAGATTGAAGATAATGCATAAGTCATACTGCTCATTGCCTCACAAGGCATGCAGGAATTCTCCCTCTCAGGTCTTATTTGTCCCTTTAAGTCCAAATCATACCTTTACTTTAGAGTGATGTTAGCAGTTTTATAAGGTTAAACCAACAGAAATTGGATAATGTGTTTCAGTTTCTGCTTTCCAGGCCTGACTTATGGCAAAGTAACCCTATAAATCCCAAGATCCTACAAATATCACGATACCCTACATCTCACCCAGGTTTTTAATTACCACAGCAGAGCTCCTAACTCTGTCAAAGCATACCTTGCTCCTCTCAGATCAAAAAAGGAAGATGCTCCATCTAGGCTCACCAGTTTCTTAGTCTCGGTTTATTCACCAAGTTAAACACCCAACACACATACTAGCCCATGAGTTCCTCACAGTGAAATCCTGAGGAATGTTTTTTTCTTGAAATTTCATAGGGGTTCAGAAGTGTCCGCCACATTGTTCATTTCTCCAATTTTGTTTCCCTCCTCCAATCACTGTTTACCATTTTGGTACCTCTTCCACCCTACCCTGGCATTCTTCTGTTGCTCTAAGGAGGAGTGGTCATGCGTAGTGTGCAGGTAAATGTGGGTAATGCCGTAATGAGTGGACAACAATGGGGGAGTGGGGCCTTGTTTATCTTCTGTGTTCCACCTCCATATGCTGGCCCTTCTTCTTGGTTGTGCTTGTTTTGTTTTTTCTTTTTCTATGGTGAGTGCCCCCAGTGCTATTCCTCATCCTCAGGTATTTTTGCTGAGTGGGTGGTGGAATTCATACCCATCTCACTCAGCTTTTTTTAGATTTGGAAGAGTTAAGGTGAAGTGTCCACCAGTAGCAAGGTGCCGGTAAAGAAATTGCTGTATAACCTGTTCCTTCCATTTGGGGGACCTGGAGCCTTTCAGCTTGGGACATCTCTGGCCTTCCAAAAAGGTAAGTGTCAAGCAGCTTTCCTTGGTGAACTATTGTCAAAAAGCAGAGCAGTGATCAACAATGTCTATGCTTTGAACACTGTAAAACTTCCTTTGATAGCCAACTGTCAAGCAGGAGGGAGCTGGAAAGCAAAAAAAAGGATTTTGTTCAGGGAAACGTTTGGTAATGAAAGTGGAGGAAGGAAGGAGGGGTGAAATAAACGCATATTTCTGTAATTAAGTTCGCGACCAGCAACAATATCCGGGGAAACATGTCACTCATCATTAGAAACTTTAGAAACTTATTCTGTTATTTTTAAAACCATAAAAGTGCAATACAACTTTGATACAGTGTTATTAATCAGTAGTATTAAAAAAACATTAAAAACACCGAGTTATTAGCCCGACATCATACTCAAAGGCTAAAATATTATAAATAGAAATAGTCTCACTATAAACAAATTAAAATTAAAAAATAAATACATCTTCAAGAGTTAATCACACATCCCCCGTACTCTTCCTTTTATGTAAAAGCCTGGTGAATGAATGTGGCAACAGAGTTACAGATCTCAATTGTGTGCAGTTCTTGCAAGAATATTAAGGCAGGTCTGCATTGACTGAATTTAAACTTCTGCATCAACTTGTACAAGACACTTTGATCTAGGCTTATTGTAATATTCTCAAAAGAACAGACGGACAAAGTTCTGTGCTCCGACAGGCCGCCACAGGAACAATTAACCTGGACCAGCTATTTCTCACTTGTAACGTCACCAGGTGAAACACAGAATTACTTGTAAATCTCGCGAGAATGATCCTATGAATGATGTTAGTGACATGCTCTAAAAAATGTTGTAAACCATCTTCAGTGAGCAACAAAGTATGGGCCCTAATACTGGGCTTGTTACATTCCTCATTGTATCTTTCTTCATCTAACAAGATCATCAGTGAAGTCTTGAACTCCTTGCTAATTTACAATAATGACTGTGGACCATTACAAAATTCCATCGCATTGACACCTAATTCAAGTTAACCATGGAATATCTAAAGCAAAGGATAGATTTAAACAGTCACTACCTATCAATCTATTAAGGTTGGCCTTTTCCTGTGTCCGAAACATATGCCATAATAATAGAAAACGGATCCTAATACGATCTTCCAGGAAGGGCAAACCGGTCCTTTTTGGTACAAATTCCTAGGACAGCTCTTCACAAGCAGCCTCCTAATAAAAACAATTTCCTCCTGCCACATAAGTCTCTATCCTACACATTTTGCTGATAAATTCAGCCCATTTCTTTCGAGGGAATCTTCCCTAATTTAGCTACAAATCTGAAAAAGTCCTTTGATAGTTTTGTCAAACTGATGCTTTCTGACTCGGTGAAGCTGTTTCCAGGACTCACGACGCCAAATAGGAGAAAACATTTACTCGTTGCAAATGGGTGTCCATAATCTTAAATGTGCCAGACTTATTGGTGCTCTACCCACATTTCATTATGAAATACTTCAAAATTGACTTTAAGCTCAAGGTTGGCCATAAAATCTGTGAATGCTATTGGTGGTACGGGACATTAGCATCGCGTTATCGGCATACAGGAGGGCGGGTACCAGAATATGACCAATCTGGGGATGTCCTTGCACCATTTAACCAGCACCTCTTCCAGATTATAAATGTGGAGGGTGAATAGGAGCGGCTCAAGCACACACCCCTGCCACATGCCCCTAAATAGCCCAAATGAATGGAATCATTCCCCATTAATTCTGTGTTTGACCGAAGCTGTTGTTCGCATATAGATTTCCCTAAAAACAACAATAGATTTGTCTACCGCCATTTCCAACATCAAGAAACAGAGTTTACTGTAATTAATCAACTCAAAAGCACTCAACAAATCTTTAAAGGGCAGATATATAGGTCCCCTCTTGGCCACCATATATTTCCCTGAATTATACGGTGAGCAGGCCATGTTTGAGACACTACTTAAAAGTCCCAATACCCTTGTGACAACTTCATTGGATGTGCGAAAACACGCTCTGTTCCTCTGCCCACCCACGGCTCTAACCTTACTAACAAGATTCTACCCACCACTTTAACGAGTGAATCCAATAGTGAGATCTGGCAATAACACTGTGGGTCACTGTGGCAACCCTTCTTACAAATAGGGACGATAAGAGATTTCGAACACGTTCCCAGTTTACCAGTCCTACAGATAGATCTTAACACTAAGGCTAACAAAGCACCCCAAAGAGGGAAGTTGCATTTAAAAAGATCTATAGCAATCCCATCAGGAATTGGTGTCTTTTTGGAACAACTGGCTATAATTGCTGCTTGTGACTTCGTCTATAGTGCACACAAGGGGGCGTTAGTTCATTGAGATTTGACAGATGCCTCTGAGGATCCTCTGCATTCTCATCACCCTGATTAATGACATCACAGTTGGAATATATGCTACCAAAATGAGCCATCCACTTTTCCGAAGATATTGCAATCTCTATCGCTATTCCTTCTGGCTCTGTAAAGAAGTGTCTGTCAGTGACTTGCCAATAAGCTGCATTATCCTTGGGGTTACTTGCTTCAAGAAGCGCTTCCCAAGCGTCTTCCTTTGCTGCACTTCTCCTTACCTCCAGCACCCTCTTATTATTCTGCCTGCATGCTCTAACTTCTCCAGAAGTCCTTATGTTCATATTGAGAGCCTTCTTTAGATCTTTTAGGGCGTTATTACAGTTCTTGTCAAGCCAAGCGCATGAGCACTGGCTTTTGTAACTCATTTGAGCAGTAAGCACCACTTTATACTGCTGGAAATTTTTTGAAAGACATTCTTAATCTCATCATTGCTGGCTTTCTCATCTAGACAGATCTTAAAGTTTGTAGAATTGTCCCCCATCAAATTAGGTAAGAATTCCTTTGGATTCATCCTTTTCCATCTCAAATTACAACTGCCAGGTCTGGATAGTTCAATGTCGGTCACCAGAACTGTGCTACAGTCACAATCAGTAGTAGTAGAGATTCTAATGTATATACTAATAGGGCGGTGATCATTAAAACTATTCAAATGGGTTTTCAAAGTAGAGAGGAGGAATGAATAACTAAAATAAAATAAAATCTATTGTGCTCCCGACGCCTCTACCTATAAAAGGCCACTTAGGGAACAATACATTCATTAGCAAAAAATAAATTATTCTTTGACAATAATTTTGAATTGCCTCTCCATAATCATCATGAGCAAAGTGTGTCTGACCTTCTTTGTCTAGGTCCAGAAAACCACATACTTCCTTTGCAGGTAAAAACATGTGTGCATTAAAATCACTCCACCACCCAAATAACAAAGGTTTCCTTAGCACTTAATGAACAAAGCTTTCTCAGATCTCTCTCCAGATTACCTACCACATTGACTCTGTCTGAGATTAAATCATTGTTGTAAAAATTCACTATTATCAATGAAAAACCACTTATTAGCTGAAAGACAATAAGCTGGTAGTGTGCAGAACCAAGACAGGTTTTAGCACACGTCCAGCAGAAGTGCTGAGATGTAAGTAGTGAAACCTACTTCAGCTTTGCCATTCACGCAGGGTAATATACCTGTTAATGTGTCAACTCGCAACAGCCCATGTTTCTTGTAAACATAACACAGGGAAATTAATGATAAACGCTAACCAGCCAGCATTCGACAGTTTGCCCTTTAGGCCTGTAACTTTCTAAAATATGAGAGCCATACTGGAGAACTGGCCAGCCTGCCTCCATACACAACATTATCACAGACACCTAACTGGAGGAAACTATTAAAAGTAGGCACGTTAAAATCCACTAACCTTTGGTTTGGTACATTGAGAACATGGGAAGAAAACACACTCTTAATCCTAACAGGGGGTTTATAAAAAAAAAAACAGTGGGACTACTACGATAGAAGAAGACCCAGACACCCTAAAATTGAGCTCAGTCAGTATTCATTCCCCTATAAGAGGGTGCCTAAAGTTAAGTACAACACAGTCACCATTACATGCTTTCGACCCCATGCCCACCCAGTCCACTTTCCTTGCCATAATGATATCCTTAAAGACATCACAGGAATATGCAACCCTTTTCCGCAGCTAGTGGACAGACTCATTGAGCAGCTCTTCCCAGCTCTCAATCTGGTGTAAGTCGGCTGTAGGTAAATTTGTCAAAACTAACGCGTAAAGATTAGCCAGAAGAAGCAGATCTAAAATGGTGGGTTTGTCAGGGCTTAAAGTACTAGTCAACTAACGGCCACCTCAAAGCTTTATTAAACGCCCTTCTAAACACAGCCCAGTACACAAACCCTGCTTAGATTGTGAGCATGGAATGCTATACTGGACAGCAGCATCTGTATCATTTGACACCAGGGTCATTTTAGTTACAGTCAGTGCCACGTTGGAAATTACGTTGGTAGTTACATGCTGTTCAGCAGGAATAATAGATTCAAGTTTGTTAACTCATTCCAAGCATCTGGCTGCATTCAATTCCACTGCGTAGAGTCTTCCAAGCACTGAATCCATTGCAAATCTGACCAGAGACTCCAGATCCTTGACAATGGAGTTAACGTGCTGTGATGCCCTATTCAAAATTGAGCAAATCCTCATTATTAATTATACCATTTTTGCCCCTTCTATGACCTACCCCTGGATGCTGTGTAAGATTCTTGGAACAAGTGCAAGAAACTGCAGTTTTTTGTTTTTGGTGGTGAAGGATTTCCTGGGGGAGGAAATGAGAGGGACTGGTAACAGGTCCCTAAGCACACAAGGCTCAAGGCACACAGAATGCTTCTACTGCTGAATCAAGGTATTATTGTCAGCATGCGCATGTAAGTCATTCACAGATCAATGTGTATGAGCCAGTCTTTCTTCTGCACTGGTAATTTCTTTATCTAAAACTCCCATCGCGTTTGTCAAGAGATTACCTATCAGGTTTGGCGGAGCAGCTGGCTTATTACCAGAACCAGAGTTAAGCTTTCTTTTCCCCATAATAGCCTCGCCTTGGTAAAGATTACAACACTCAATCAACTGAGGCCAAGAGATGGGGCCTAGCCCAGCCTCTTCCGGGCTCTGATGGGTGCAGATGGGCCTGCTTGTGGCCCAGTCACAGCCTGTGCGAGGCCCGCTCTGTCGGAGAATGATGCACGTGTAATAAAGGGCTTGGCTGCTGTTCCCCGCCTCCTCCTGATGGCATGGTGTTGTGTGCCTTTTGTTTGAAAGAGGTATACAACAGAAAGGGGTTGGATTAAGCCTGAGCACACTCACAAAGGGTTTGACTCTAGTCTTTTGTGACCCCAGGCAAGCTGGGGTCAGGGCAGGGAGGCATGAAATTCCAAACACATCTGGAGTGGAAACCTCCAGAACCTTCTCCTTCTTCAGAGCTCGCACCATGTATAAATATTGGACCCTCAAACCCAACTCTTAAGTACTTCTCTGGACCTGTGGATATTACAGAAGAAGGACTTCTGTGTTGCTTTGCTGCCAAATGACTGCTACTCTGCTGCCCTGCTTGCTGAGAAGGAAGACAGAACCTGCACCCTTCATCCCACGCTGATGTGACTCCAAGGGTCAGCCAACTGACCTCCTGTTCTGAGTGACAGGGACATAACAAGCTCCAGAGGACTACCTGCTTCTGCCCAGCTGACCTACTGCGCTGACCTACTGCTTGGACCTGCTTGAGCTCTGATGGCATCTGGTGGAGTGAGTTCCTGATCCCCAAGAGGTGCCTCTCAGCTCCTGGACCCTTGGTGTGGCATCACTTGAGCCCTCTCGATCAAGAAAAGGAGACATCCTGAAGGTCTGGGCTCTTCACGACCGTGGACGGGCATCTTCGCACTAAGATCTTGGTGCCCGCCAGCGCGAAGTTCCAGTGGACCCGACTCTTCTTGCCACAGAGACCACCAGCGACGCCCAGCAACACAAGATCTGCATCTCGTGCTACAGCATCAGCAGCCCGCAGTGAATGCCAACGCGAATCTCCAGCAATGACTCTCAGCGGAGCCCGACAGAATCTTCCTGCTAAGGCGATGACCGTCCACAATGCCCAGCCTGTTCTTCATGCTACATCAACAACCATCCAGGATGCTCTCCCTGCTCCTCGCTGCCCCCTCCAACGCGAATGAACCTCTAGGCTTTTGTAGGTGGTCTCTGTATCCGTGCTGCTTTCCATCTAGGTCAGCCTGAACTTGTACCTTTCACCCGGTGTCGGACGACCAGATAACCGCAAGTGGCGCTTTGTGCTTTTAGGAGCTATACTCACATTAAATCTTTAAAATTACATATCTACGATTTTCCTGATTGTATTTTTTCATTTTGGTCCCAAATAATTTATTAAATTTGTTGTACCTTGATTTCCTTTCCCTGCTGCTCAGCCAGTATGAATGTGATTTGGATGTGGAATGTTAGCATGTTGATGAGAGAGCAGAATGTTGGAGTGCCTGGTTGTGTGAGAGAGAGACAGTTGGAGACTGTGGGCTGAGAAGCAAGGGTGCTGCTCCTGGTGGGGCCTTGAACCATCTTAACTACTCAACTGATGAACTACCATCTTGTAACTACCATCTTCCATCCAAGCTTAAATAAACCTCTACTTATGATTATATCTCATGGCTACGTCTGGAGTTCCTACAATTCATCTTTGTAACAAAATTGTACTCTGTCTGAATTTGTATGGGATTTTTCTTGTCTTGTTTTCACTTTATTAATGTTTCAAGTGCTGCATAAATACTTTACACATTGCCTCTAAGTTAAGCCTGACTGTTTTCCGCCAATCTACTAGAGGGTTAAACACAGGTTAATTTGGGGTTGCTTGTGACTTTGCCCAACAGAAATTGTGGCTGCTGCATGAGTAGGGTTTCAGCCAATCAACCAGTAACCCAATTTCTTACATATTTCATGTAGAGAAAACGTAATCCTGAAAATGAATGCTTTACAATATTTATTGATTGAACTACTATTCCTATACTGCATACAAAACAATAACGTAGTGGTTTGTGTAAAATTAATCCTATTAGAGGTGTGCAAAGTTTTTGTTGTGCAAAGAAAGTTTCGTACAAGATCAGCTAAGCCGTTCATTCTTCAGGACGGTAAAATTAGCACAATTTTGGATTGAGTAATAATGATTGCATATAAAAGTGTTCTATGTAAATCAGATACAAGCTTTGAAAAATTAGATTATGTAGAGAACATTGTCTGATAAATAGTTCCCAGAATTTTCTCCATTTCCTGCATGTACACTTGGTCATAGGTTTTCCCCACAAATTGGTAATATTAATTTGCAAGTGCTAGTTGATACTGAAACCGTATGTGCCTTTTTCATGCGTGTTAACTTTTAAAACTTTTTTCCTTACAATCTGGATGGATGTTGATGATCATCTTTTCTAGGAAAATCTTAAATGGGGGTCAAAAATTGTGATTTAAATGTGAAAACATGCATGCAGAAACTTTACAAATATGGGTGGACAGTGACCCTAGTAGTTGCATGAATTACAGAAAGTTCTCAGAAAAACTTAGCATTCCCCTACTGAGAGTTTAACTAATTCAAATAAGCTTCCAATTTTAGATTGTTCTGACAAAATCCCCTGAGGCATGAAGACTATGGGCCTGATTTAGATCTTTGCGGGACTGATCCCGCAGTCCTTTTTTCGGAAGTCTTCCCATCCGCCGACTTGGCAGTCTGCCCGTTCGATTTAGATATTGGCGGGTCACTTGAGTGAAGACCGGCGCAGTCCCGCCGCCTCCACCAGCAATCTTGGCCCGTGTCGACGGCATCAGAGGCCGAAGCTGCTGGCAGCGGGACTCCAGCCAAGAGTCCTGCCGTGGTGATTACGATGTGCCTTCCCGGGTGCCTACTGTGGTGAGAAGACCTTGAAACTCAAGTTGGCGGAATCGCAGAAAAAGAGGTAAAAACTTACCTTATTTGCTGTTTCCCTCTTTGTTTCCGTCTGGTATTCCATCGTTAAGGTCTCTCCTTTGCTACTCTGACTCCAGCAGGCACGCCAAACGAGATCTCAGGTAAGCTACTTGTACTATTGTCCTATGTATTGTGTGTTGACGTTCGCTGTAGGCTCGTGTTGTGTGTGTGGCATGGAATATGTAACACAAAGGGACATAATACATTACCTACATATCATAGCATGCAAACATGACACATATGTGTATTGACATTTAAATATGTTGTATTTACCTGTCTCCATGCCCCCGTGAGCTTCACTCTGTCAGGACACCACCAGCACAACAGGAACATCTAGATCGACTCGGCGCAGTACTGTGAGCCATCTGAGAAAACCGCCACTGCAGTGGTCTTCGGTCTATAGCTGCAACATCTAAATACAGCGGGTGGACCGCCGTCAGCTCGACGGAGAACTTGGGACCGCCGCCACAGTGAGACGGCAGTAAGACCGCCAAGATCTAAAGTAGGCCCTAAGACTCTTATACATGGCTTTCTAAAAATACATTTCTGCTTGTACATTTATTCCTTTAAAGAAAAATAAACTCCACATGATTGTGAGTTGGATATAAGAAAAAGTGGTATTCACAATGATGTGATACATGAGCAAAACTTTTGAATGTGTGACGGTACCGCCTCTTCTCCTAGGGTCAGGTGTAATAAGGTTGTCAACCTGCGATTCGCAAACTCACAGGGTATGCATCTGAAAATGTTTTTTACTTTGTACTAAACTTCTTTAGCAATTTGGCAAAGCATTTGCGAATTGCATAAGGGAGTTTGAGACTGATTTTGAATTGAAATAGCAGGGGGCACGAAAGATGTATCACCTCCTATTTGCAATTCACAAAAATATGTAGCAATATCTTGCGGCTGCAATTGTGGTTGCAAGTCATTGAAAAGTTACCAATACCTCAAAGAGGTGCTACTTCATTACAAAAGGGAAACTGTCCCTGTTGGACAGCTTACTCTTTGGGAACCATAGCGGGCGACCTTGTGGGGAGAAGGCAGCGGTCCAGTGATCCCATCCTACACCCCCGATGTCTTCCTAAACAGTAAATATTTTTTAAGCAGCTGCTGTTACTTTAAGGAACATGGGCCGCCTTAAAAAAAAAATAATGTTTGGGAATGCAAATACAAGGATCATGGTCTGCTGTCTGTTGCATTATTTGCAGCCAATCACATAGGGTCACAAATAGCAAACTTGTTAACTAATAGTCATTCTGGAACCTCCCCTATGAATGAAAATGTTGTCATGCGACCAATTAGTACATATGTTGCATTGTAAAACTATTTGGGACCTGCTTGTTTATACATCAGGCCCTTCAATAGAAATACTTTATAAAATCTATTAACGAAGGACACAGCAATCAATATCACCTTAAATCTATCATAATTAACAGATTCCCAGCCTTATCCAATTTTCCATTATATTCACCAGCAATTCTGTGGTCCTGAGATTGGCCGTTAATTAAATGGCTGTGCTCAGTCAGAGACTAGAAGAGAACTACTCTTGATGTAAGCTTGTATACCCCCTACAAGTGCACAGCTCTTCCTTTTAGAAAGATCTGCTCCACCCTGGCAAGGTGTTCATAAATGCATTGCTTTTAGGGTTAAATATTTACCAGTGAAAACATATAAAACAAAAAGCAGAATTTTCCTAGGTAAATTTATGTCTCTATTAGGCCAGAGCACTCCTCTTCCTTCAATTCAGGAAGAGGAAATAGGCTGTAGCCTGAGCCTGATAATCTCAAGATAGCAAGCCATACTCAATCCTGTGATTTTTCAAGGACACTGGAACCACTGAGTTTGGTCAGTCCCTGAAGTGTCATGGGTATTTTTACCTATGCTGAAATGGTAGTCTAAATGGGCTGGGAAAGTTTGTCATTTATATTTGTGGGGCGTGGAACTGTCAGATGTTCGGACACAGATAAGTTCAGGAAGCAAGGATCTGCTGCAAGGCAGTAAGCTGCTATCTTCATGGAGCTGCCTGAATTTTCAATGGTACTAAGTAGGGAGCGGCAGCATTGAGTACATAGCTGTGTTCCCGAGTCAGGGGCTGGGAGCTTCTCGTAGGTGGGACGCCATCTTAGATGTGCCACCAAAGAAATATTAGGAATCACAGAACAATTCTAAATAAAGGTATCTATAATAACTAGATCTATGGGCATGTTTCCTGAAGTAGCTTTTTATTTCTTTGAGAACTGCAAAGAGGATTCTAAGACAAGGTTAAAAATATTGCTATACAAATAGCTTGTGGAAAAACCATTGAGAACAAAAATATTGATGTTACACACTTACTATATAAAGTACTAAATTTCAACTACAAAAATATAATGGACAAAAATATCAAAAATACATATGTAAGTATGTGTTGGACTCGGCCCTTTATTCAGGTTATCCCAGAACTTTTTGCCTTCCTCCTTCATTTTTTCCGACCTGTTGTTGGTGGTTTTATGACTCTGGGCACTTTACCACTGCTGATCAGTGCTAAAGTGCATATGCTCTACCTGTAAAGTATTGTTGTGGATTAGTGATTCCATGATTGGCTATTTGATTTACTTGTCAGACCCTAGTACAGTGCACTATGTGTGCCCAGGGCCTGTAAATCAAATGCTGCTGGTGGGCTTGCAGCACTGGTTGTGCCACCCACAGAAGCAGCTTGTAAAATGTAACTCAGGCCTGCCATAGCAGAGCCTGTGTGCAGTCTGGGACTGCCATGTCGACTTGGCAAGTGCACACAGTTGCCAGTCCCTAAACCTTCCATTTTCTACATGTTAGTCACCCCTAAGGTAGGCCCAAGGTACCCCTGTGGGCAGTGTGCATTGTATGTGAAAGGTAGGACATGCCCTGATGTGTGTGGCATGTCCTGATAGTGAAATACTGCCAATTTCGTTTTTCACTATTGCAAGGCTGTCTGTTCCCATAGGCCAGAATGGGGAGTTGTTTATAACATCTTATAAACATAACTGACCCTGGGAACAAGATGGGAAAATAACGTTTAGTATGCCTGAACTCAGAATGTTAAAGTGCATCTTTTAGTGAGGATGATTTTTACATTCTGTGTTTGAAAATACCACTTTTAGAAAGTAGGTATTTTCTTGCCTAACCATCCAGTGTGCCTCTGCTAGGTTTGTGTATTGCATGTCTGACTTTTGGATGACAGGGGCTGGAGCAGGGCAGTGGCTCCAGAAGTCTGATAAGTCAGGGCTGTGCTGAATAGGCTTGGTCTGTATTTGGAGTGGTGGGAGGAGTAGCATCTTCACCTGAATACGGCTGTGCCTGCCTTCCACAATGACGGCTCTTCCCCCCCTGTGGTGTGTCTGAAGCCAGGGCTCACACTGACAAAGGAGGTTGTTGTGCACTTGCAAAGTGCCCCACAGAACTGGTTTTGGCTGGGTACAGACACTCTCTGCCTTCAGAGAACAAAGGATTTTGGTGTATAAAAAGAGGGGCCCAGACCCCAGACTTTTACATCACTTCTGGGAAATCAAAAGGAACCTTTGCCAAGGAGAAGAGCCGGATAAGCTGAGGAGGAATACTGCCCCTGTGCTGTTTGCTGTCTGGGGTTGGCCTGCAGTGGCTGCTTGCTGCCAAGGAAAGGAGAAAACGGACTTTGCTGTTTGCTTTGTCACCTGCTTGAAGAAAAGATCTCCAAGGGCTTGAAACTGAGCTTGCCTCCTGTTCTGAAGTCTCAGGGACACAACGACTTTACCCCCAGCTCCCCTGAATTCCCTTGCTGGGAATTCCAACCTGCAAAGAGGTGCCTGCTGCTGTTTAGGACCTCTGGAGACTGTTTGTCGCTGGGAGCTGGGAAATCGACGCAACACCGAAGAAGCGTGTCGCATCCGCACTGGTTTCCCGACGCATCGCCGAAGAAACCGTCGCAGCGCCTGCCGCGGCTCGAGAAATCGCCACCGCCGCACCGATCCCAATGCAAGCCTGCTGTGCGGCTGCATGAAGACATGCATCGTACCGGATCGACGCATCGCATCGAGGTGCCAAGACTGTTGCATCGTTTGGGGTCCGAAGTAAGAAACAGACGCATCAACTCCCCACGCAGTAAGAAACTGACGCATCACCTCCCCTGCGCCGCAGTAAGGAACAGACGCATCATCTCCCCTGAGTGTAAGGAACAGACGCATCACCTTCCCTGCGGCCATTTTGTTTGCTTTGCGTGACGCACCTAAGGTACTTTTGAGAAAAGTGTCGCATTTACAACTTGCATGGAACTGAACTATTTCTACCATCTGAAAGTCATATTTTTATTACTGTATTGCGGATTTTCGTCGTTTGGTCTTGTTTTGAGTTTAGATAAAGATTACTTATTTTTCTAAACTGGCATGGTGTCCATTTGTAGTGTTTTCACTGTGTTACTGTATGTGTTCACAAATGCTTTACACACTGCCTCTGAGATAAGCCTGTCTGCTCGTGCCAAGCTACCAAGGGGGTGAGCAGGGGTTATTTTAGGAGTGTATTCCCCTTACCCTGACTAGAAGCAAGGGTCCCTATTTGGACAAAGGTACCTACCTCTGCCAACTAGATACCGCCATTTCTAACATTGGTGGTCAGCGGTGAGGATCCTGGACTTGCATTTGTGATTTACATACAGTGATTGGTGTACACTACTAGTGAGTGAAGACCATTACGCAACCACATATTGGTTTTTCTGTTTTCTGGTGTCCTCCTGGGAGTATTTTTTTGATACTGAGACTCTGGTTAGTTGTTGCAAAATGAAACTTGACTTCTGGCACATGTTCATCTACACAATGAGGGAGCTATGTGTGTTCTGCAAGGAAAGGGGGCTGCCTGTGAAGGGAAGATCCAGGGAGGATCTAGAGGCATCCCTATTTCATTATGAGTTACCCCGCTGGGGCCAACACTACCAGTTGAGTTTGACGAGGAGGACTTCTCTGAAAGTGAGGGAGAACAGAAAAAGATGGCTGGCTTCTGGCTTGTGAGCAGAGGCTGAGAGAGCTTGATGAGGAGCTCGAGAGGGCTAAGACCAAGAGGGCCTTAGCCCAAGAAAAAGAAATATGTGTAGCTCAGGAAGTGAGCTTGGCTGGGCTGGAGGTGGAGTCCAGCTCAGATGGTGGCAACAAAATTGAGTTATCTAGTGCTGAGGGAGCAGTACACACACCCAGAGATGTGGCACCTGACTTGAAGGAGGGGGTTAGGATACACCAGGGGGTTCAAGGATATGAGGTAGCTCCAGTGGTGCGCAGTGTCCCTGAGGTGGATTGGGGAACTGGCACAGGGGTTCATAGTCCTAGTGGGGGGCCGGACACTCTACTGACTCTAGATGAGAGGTGCAGGGAGAGGGGTTCCCCCATGGTAGAAGTCCTGGTGTGGAGACCGCCCAGAAGAGTGTGGGTTGAGTGACAGAGACAGTCAGACGCTGTCTTGCCAATCTCAGGAGAGTGGTGTGGGGTATGTGTGCGAGGCACTGGATGGTAAGGCAAAGTATAGCTTGGTTAACACCTGTGTGGGGGTGTATGATTCGATTTGTGGAGAACATATTTTAAGTCCCTGTTTTCCAGAGCTATGCCAACGCCTGGTGGAGTGTGAGTTCTCTGACCCCAGGGAGCTCACACTGGAGGCGGACCTCTTGGTGGATTCCAGAGGGTCTGAAGAGGCATCTGGGGGTGATCCTAAAGGAGGTGGCTCAGGTTTTCCCCAACCAAGTGAGGTAGGGGAGGGTGGTGGTAGCCCAGATAGGTCCCAGAGTAGTGGGAGGGGTGTAGGGTCCCATGTCCTGTCTCAAAGGAGAAGGAGTGGGAGTGGACGGTGTCCCGAGGTACCTGAAACCCAGTCCCAAGGCCTGGTTGGTTCCATGAGTGAACACCAGGAGGGGGGCCTAGTCTTTACCGGGAGGCCATCCCCTGGGGGGGATCCCAAGTTGTCAGTTGAGCTGGGGGATGCTGTAACCAGCATTCCACCAGCTCTGGTGTCTGGCCGCACCACTCCAGTGGGGAGGGTGCATGAGTCCAGAGAGAGGGGTGAGAGGGGGAAGCAGTCCCCAGTGGAAGGACCAGTGGGTCAGGGGTTCCCAGCTCTGAGGTCAGAGCACCCCAGGACTGACCCTGGTGAGGCCACTTCTGACCTGGGAGGTCTTCATGCTCTGTCAGGTGGACAGGAGGCTGGAGACCTGCGCCAGGCAGACTCTGCCACAACTCCAGAGGGGGGTTGGTGTACTCCCTCGGAAGTCCTGGGTTGCCAGGCTCAGGTCCAGCCTAAGGGTACAGACCATGGGTTGGAGGGCCAGGTTCAGGGTGTCCCCCCTGACCTGGAGGAGGGGGAAACTGCTAACAGTGCCCCTACCGGTTTGTCTTCTGGGGGCACCGCTCCAGGTGGGATGGTGCAGGGCCCCAGTAAGGGGGGCGGGGAGAGGGCAGCCTCACCCCTGACCTCTGCCCAGTCTAAGGGTACAGACCCTAAGCTGGGATCCCAGTTGCAGGATAGAACCCCTGAACTGGTGGGCGAATTGGGCAGGACACCTGCCTCAGGTGCCCTGACAATTCTGGAAGGGGCACTGCTCCAGGTGGGAGGGTGCAGAGCCCCGAGGAGGAGGACCGGGTGTGGGAAAGCCCACCCATCTCCTGTCCAGCCACCGGGTACAGGCCCGGGCTGTTGGGTCAGTGTCAGGATGTCATACCTGACCTGACAGGAGGGAGAGTGGACCAAGGGTGCCAGGCACCTGTGGCTACTTCCCCCCGCTCTCTGACGCCACAGAGGTTGGAGAACCATGAAAGGCCTGGGGCCTGGTTCTCCTCACTGACAGTTGTCAGTGGCCACTGTGGCTTGCTGTCCTGGTGGACAGAGTTGCCCCTGGGAGGGGGACAGGAGTCACACCCCGGGGGTGGACTGGGCCACACCTCTGTTATTGTTATTGTTATTGTTAACTAGACTTATAAAGCGCGCAGCTGCCTCAGCAAAGAGGCATCCCGGTGCAGGCAGTAAGAATAAAATATGGAGGCTAAGAAACTGGGTGAATCGGCACATAAAGAAGTGCACATAAAAAGGAGGAATTAGGCCACGGGAAAGAAGTATGTCTTAATGGCTTTACGGAAGGCCAGCAAGCTATCCAGGCTACGAATCTGAAAAGGCAGAGAGTTCCATAACTTAGCTGCCAAGCAACGAAAGGACCGCCCCCGGCACGGAGACGGTTCACTCGAGGGACGACAGCCAAGTGTTGCCCCAGAGAGCGCAGTTGGCGTCTAGGAGCGTAAGGAGCCAACAGGTTGGCCAGAAGCCCGGTAGACGCAAGCTTAAGAATTTTAAAGGACAAACAGAGAGCCTTAAATTCGATTCGCTTAGCCATGGGCAACCAATGTAATCGCCGGATAGCGCCAGCTGTTGAGCAGCTGCGCGGGAGCCCCAACAGGGCTCTGGCGGCTGCATTTTGGACACGCTGCAAGCGCACTACTTCAGCCTGATTGGCCCCAAGAAGGAGCGAGCTGGCGTAATCCAGTCTAGATAGTATCGCCGCTTGAACGATCAGCTGACGAGTGGGTGGATCAAAAACCCCAGCAAGGGTCTAAGTCCTCGAAGGAGGCCGAAACAAGTACCGGCCACTTTCTTGGTGTGATCCTGGAAGCTGAGGGTAGAATCCATCCAGACCCCTAAATTTTTAACCACTGTCTTAGGGATGGGCGCACTACCAAGAGTGGTGGGCCACCAATGCTCGCTCCACAGTCTACTGTCTTTCCCCACCAGCAACACCTCGGTTTTATTGGCGTTAAGCTGGAGGCAGTTGGAGGTCATCCACTCCGCGACAGCAGCCAGACCACTTTTAAACTTGGAAGCGTCCTGCATAGAGTCGTCGGAGAGGGCCACCACCAACTGTGTGTCGTCAGCGTAGGAGACCATAGTGAGGCCTTTGTCCCTAGCCACCGTAGCAAGGGGTTGAACGTACAGATTAAAAAGTACCGGACTCAGAGCGGAGCCCTGAGGCACCCCCTGCCCGATGGAATGGACACGGGAGAGAAACGGGGGGGCGGTCACTTGGAATGTTCTCCCAGACAGGAAAGATCTAAACCATTCCAGAGCAAAGCCAACAACACCTGCCTCCTCCAGACGACGTAAAAGAATCTTGTGGGAGACCGTGTCAAATGCGGCACTGAGATCGAGTAAGATCAGTGCCGCAGTGTGCCCTGTGTCAAGAATGGTCCGCAGATGCTCGGTCACAGCCAAGAGAGCAGTCTCCGTACTGTGTCCAGGGCGGAAGCCATTCTGGGAGGGGTCCAGGGTGCCATTAACATTCAGGAACCCCATTAAGATGTTATTCACGTGAGCCTCAGCGATCTTAGCTACCCACGGCAAAAGGGATATAGGACGAAAATTTTCCAGCTTGGCCGGGTCCAGCGAAGGTTTTTTCAGTAGCGGAACCACCATGGCCTGCTTCCAAAGCTCAGGGACCACGGCAGTGGAAAAAGATAAATTAGCAACCTGGCATAAAGGAGCCAGGAGCACAGATAGAGAGTCCCTGAACTGGGCAGGCTTCAAAGGATCTACCGGAGAGCCAGATTTAACTTTGCCACACAGCAGTAAGAACTCTTCCTGTGAGATGGGAGAGATAGCCTCCAAAAAATGAGAGGAAGGAGGTCCGTGGGGAGCAGTGAGAACTGGGGGCACCGAAGGGAACGACCTATAAATAGTTTCCACTTTATTAACAAAAAGTCGCCAGGTCTTCACAATGTTGCTCAGACATAATCACGGAGGCAGTAGAGTTTTTTCTAACTCTGAGATCCTTGAGTATTTTAAAAATGCACTTAGCCGGATTGCAGCTTAGCTTGATTTCATTGGCAAAATAGGCTGCCCGGACAGAGTGTATAGTCCTATGGTAGCTTTTAATTGCGGCCTGATAGCAAGCTTTAGCCCCGAGGTCATAGTCCTTTCTCCAGGCACGCTCCAACTTTTTACAAGATTTACGTAAAGCGGCCAGAGAATCGTTAAACCAAGGGTTAGAGTCAGAATTACGGCCCTTAGACCATTTGGCAGGAATGAGAGAATCAAGAACTTGAAGAATCCAATTACAGAGTGATCTATATGACAGATCAGGATCACTGTGCAGTTGAGGAGGGTGTACGGAAAGAGGAGCATGAAAATCCTCAGGCTTCAATTTACGCCAAGGGCGTTTGAAAGAGGGCGATTGAGAAGCTCTATACGGAGGCTCAAAGACCGGAAAAGACATAGAAACCAGAAAGTGGTCTGACCAGCAAACAGGACTAGGTGTCTTGACAGAAGCAGAGGGAATGTTAGAAAAGACCGGGTCCAGTAAGTGACCGGCAGTATGGGTTGGGCCTGAGACCAATTGCGTTAATTGGCAAGCCACCAGGTCTGCGAGCAGACTACTGATTTCATTGTCATGATGGAGGTCAAAGTGCAAGTTAAGATCACCCAAAATGCTAAAATTAGCTGCGCTCATAGCCAGAGTGCTAGTGTCATCAATGAGGGCAGATTTGAACTCCTTAGCAGGCCCAGGAGGCGATAAACTAACAGCCCTGACATAGTCGAATGAGCGCTAAAAGTGATACTAAAGCGAGCGCATTCGCATCCCTCCACAGATGCTTTTACAAAAGAGCAGGTGTAGCAGGACTTCAAAATAACCGCAATGCCGCCCTCTAGTCTCCCTATTGAGGGTCAAAATACTATAACCTAGAGGAAGTGCAAGGCCAGGTTCTGCCACCATATCATCACTAAGCCAGGTTTCAGTAAGAAAAAAAGGCATCCGGGATTCATCCTGAACCAGATCGTAGATATCCAAATAATGTTTAGCCAGGGAGCGAACATTAAGATGAAGGATTTTCATTGACGACCTGGACAGAGGAGGGGAGGGTGGGGAGGGCGAGGGCGTGTGCGAGTCAAACCCACAGCAACGGCAGCAAAAAGGCCCCTCCGTGGGGCCTAATGGAGGTAAGCTACAAGGAATTACCATAGCATTAGCAGCCAAAAACTCTGCCCTGGAATAGGTAAATAATCCTGACGAGCCACTGCCAGCATTTCTGGCGTCTGGCGACGTCCAGCCACTGACGGGCGCAGACGGGCTTCCCTTTGGCGTGCCGCCGGCTCCTGCGCCATGGCCTGATTAAGTACAGGCTCCGGGGAGGTTGCCAGGAGACTAGACCGCCTCACCAACAAAATGGCGGCTAGAAAATGGCACACCGGAAGTAGGAAAACTCCGGCGTCGGCGGTTCGATACTCCCTCCACAACAATCAGCCTGCTAATGGCTGCGGTGGACCGGGGAGACGAACTGCCAAGAAAAACCCTCCAGACCAAAAGCGGAGCAACACCCAAGTAAAACAAGAACAGAAAATGAAATGCTAAAAATACATGAGGTAGCGTTTTAAAGTTAAAAGTACAGTCACAATTAGGTTAAAAAGCAATGCGCGACATACACCGGACGTGCATAGCCTCCTGGTGTACTGCTAGAATCTGTGTTGGCCATGTGGGTACTGCCTGTCTGTTGGGACACACCTGTGAGCAAGCTAAGGTTAGGTGCTGCACAGATGGTGTCCACAGGTGAGGAGAAGGGTTTCCCATGGGTTAGCTTAGTGGGCCCTTAGAGTATGGACAGAGGGATCCAATTAGGTTCAGATTGGCGTAGAACAGGAATATGCCCCTGCAGTTGCGGGCCAGGGTCCATGTTCTATCGCCCCAAGCAGGGAAGCCTATCAAGGTATTGATTAGTCTACCCTGGCTTAAGGCTGGAAGGGGGTTGTGTTGGACTTGGCCCTTTTTTCAAGGTCATCCCAGAACTTTTTGCCTTCCTCCTTCATTTTTAGGTCGAGCATTCGAGACCTCTTGTATATACTTTAGTATATACTTATTATATACTTCTATGTGTATGTACTTAGTGGGCTCTGGAGATCAGCCCTAGGACTTGTCTGCTTCCGCTTAGGGACTTTTTTTCTGTTCAACTGCCTCTATTTAACTGTCTTGATAGAAAATAACCAGCAGAGGTCAGTAAAATACCAGAATTGCTTTCTGCTGAGGGACTTTCTTTTTAAAATTTTTCTGGCAACTTCCTCTATTTAACTTTCTTGATAGAAAACGACCAGCATAGGTCAGTAAAATATCCGAATCACTTTAGCATTCACTAGATTCCAGTCCATAGAAATTGTCTTCCAAGAGCACCCGTAGACAATAATATTTCTTTCAAATCTTGTATTTTCAGTGATTTGACCACCGAAGGCCCTGATTTTATATTAAAAACAGAGCTTTGGACTATACCATTTCCCGCTGAAAGGCAATATTTCTCTCCATGTGTTCCCATGCCTGGCGTGTCACTCAGTTTGGTGCTTACTTTCCCTCCATGTTAAAGAACAGTAGATGTTTCAGCACCCAGGCTAATGTGCTGCATAGCTAAATACATATAAGGTCCCAAAGGCGAGACCGATGCATTGCAAATGCTTGTTTCTGACCTGTTGTTGGTGGTTTTATGACTCTGGGCACTTTACCACTGCTGATCAGTGCTACAGTGCATATGCTCTACCTGTAAAGTATTGTTGTGGATTAGTGATTCCATGATTGGCTATTTGATTTACTTGTCAGAGGCCTGTCAATCAAATGCTGCTGGTAAGTTTGCAGCACTGGTTGTGCCACCCACAGAAGCAGCTTGTAAAATGTGACTCAATCAATCAATAAATCAATCATAGCATTTGTAGAGCGCACTACATACCCGTGAGGGTCTCAAGGCGCTGGGGGGGGGGGTGCTGCTACTGCTCGAAGAGCCAGGTCTTGAGGAGTCTTCTGAAGGTCAGCAGGTCTTGGGTCTGCCGTAGGTGGATGGGGAGGGTGTTCCAGGTTTTGGCGGCGAGGTGGGAGAAGGATCTGCCGCCGGAGGTCGCTCTTCGGATGTGGGGGATTGTGGCGAGGTCGGTGGAGCGAAGCTGGCGGGCGGGGGTGTAGAGGCTGAGTCGTCTGTTGAGGTACGTAGGTCCGGTGTTGTGGAGAGCCTTGTGTGCGTGGGTGAGGAGCTTGAAGGTTATCCTCTTGTTGACGGGGAGCCAGTGCAGGTCTCTCAGGTGAGGGGTGATGTGGCTGCGGCGAGGGATGTCGAGGATCAGGCGTGCAGAGGCATTCTGGATGCGTTGCAGCCGCTTCAGGAGTTTGGCCGAGGCTCCAGCGTAGAGGGCGTTTCCGTAGTCTCGCCTGCTGCTGACGAGGGCCTGGGTGACCGTTCTTCTCGGTTCGGTGGGGATCCACTTGTAGATCTTGCGGAGCATGCGGAGGGTGTTGAAGCAGGAGGAAGAGACGGCGTTGACCTGCTTAGTCATGGAGAGGGTGGAGTCGAGGATGACTCCTAGGTTGCGTGCGTGGTCGGTGGGTGTTGGAGCTGTTCCCAGTGCGGTCGGCCACCAGGAGTTGTCCCAGGCCGAGGGGGTGGAACCGAGGATGAGGACCTCCGTCTTGTCAGAGTTCAGCTTCAGTCGGCTGTTCCTCATCCATTCGGCGACAGCCTTCATTCCTTCGTGGAGGTTGGTTTTGGCGGTGTGGGGGTCTTTGGTGAGGGAGAGAATCAGCTGGGTGTCATCGGCGTAAGAGATGATGTTGAGGTCGTGCAGTCGGGCGACGTGGGCGAGTGGTGCCATGTAGATGTTGAACAGCGTTGGGCTGAGGGATAAGCCCTGGGGTACGCCGCAGATGATCTCGGTGGCCTCGGAGCGGAAGGGGGGAGGCGGACGCTCTGTGTTCTGCCGGAGAGGAAGGAGGTGGTCCAGTCCAGGGCCTTCTCTTGGATTCTGGCGTCGTGGAGGCGTGTGCGTAGTGTGTGGTGGCATACCGTGTCGAAGGCAGCTGACAGGTCCAGGAGGATGAGGGCCGCGGTCTCTCCGTTGTCTAGCAGGGTCCTGATGTCATCGGTGGCGGCGATGAGGGCAGTTTCGGTGCTGTGGTTGCTGCGAAACCCAGACTGGGACGGATCCAGGATGCTGTTCTCCTCGAGGTAGCGGGTCAGTTGTTTGTTGACGGTCTTCTCGATGACCTTCGCCGGGAACAGGAGCAGGGAGATAGGCCGGAAGTTCTTGAGGTCCGCCTTGGGTTTCTTGAGTAAGGCGTTGATCTCGGCGTGCTTCCAGCTTTCCGGGAAGGTTGCTTTCGCGAAGGAGATGTTGATCGCTTTCCGGAGATGGGGTGCGATGGCGGTGCTGGCTTTGTTGAAGATGTGGTGTGGGCATGGGTCTGACGGCCTGCCATAGCAGAGCCTGTGTGCAGTCTGGGACTGCCATGTCGACTTGGCAAGTGCACACACTTGCCAGTCCCTAAACCTTCCCTTTTCTACACGTTAGTCACCCCTAAGGTAGGCCCAAGGTACCCCTGTGGGCAGTGTGCATTGTATGTGAAAGGTAGGACATGCCCTGATGTGTGTGGCATGCCCTGATAGTGAAGTACTGCCAATTTCGTTTTTCACTGTTGCAAGGTTGTCTGTTCCCATAGGCCAGAATGGGGAGTTTGTTTATAACATCTTATAAACATAACTGACCCTGGGAACAAGATAGGAAAATAACGTTTAGTATGCCTGAACTCAGAATGTTAAAGTGCATCTTTTAGTGAGGATGATTTTTACATTCTGCTAGGTTTGTGTATTGCATGTCTGACTTTTGGATGACAGGGGCTGGAGCAGGGCAGTGGCTCCAGAAGTCTGATGAGTCAGGGCTGGGCTGAATAGGCTTGGTCTGCATTTGGAGTGGTGGGGGGAGTAGCATCTTCACCTGAATACGGCTGTGCCTGCCTTCCACAATGACGGCTCTGCCCCCTGTGGTGTGTCTGAAGCCAGGGCTCACACTGACAAAGGAGGTTGTTGTGCACTTGCAAAGTGCCCCACAGAACTGGTTTTGGCTGGGTACAGACACTCTCTGCCTTCAGAGAACAAAGGATTTTGGTGTATAAAAAGAGGGGCCCAGACCCCAGACTTTAAGATCAGTTCTGGGAAATCAAGAGGAACCTTTGCCAAGGAGAAGAGCTGGATAAGCTGAGGAGGAATACTGCCCCTGTGCTGTTTGCTGTCTGGGGTTGGCCTGCAGTGGCTGCTTGCTGCCAAGGAAAGGAGAAAAAGGACTTTGCTGTTTGCTTTGTCACCTGCTTGAAGAAAAGATCTCCAAGGGCTTGAAACTGAGCTTGCCTCCTGTTCTGAAGTCTCAGGGACACAAAGACTTCACCCCCAGCTCTCCTGAATTCCCTTGCTGGGAATTGCAACCTGCAAAGAGGTGCCTGCTGCTGTTTAGGACCTCTGGAGACTGTTTGTCGCTGGGAGCTGGGAAATCGACGCAACACCGAAGAAGCGTGTCGCATCCGTACTGGTTTCCCGAAGCATCGCCGAAGAAACCGTCGCAGCGCCTGCCGCGGCTCGAGAAATCGCCGCCGCCGCACCGATCCCGACGCAAGCCTGCTGTCGACTGCACGAAGACACGCATCGTACCGGATCGACGCATTGCATCGAGGCGCCAAGACTGTCGCATCGTTTGGGGTCCGCAGTAAGAAACAGACGCATCAACTCCCCACGCAGTAAGGAACTGACGCTTCACCTCCCCTACGCCGCAGTAAGGAACAAACGCATCACCTCCCCTGAGTGTACGGAACAGACACATCACCTTCCCTGCGGCCATTTTGTTTGCTTTGCGTGACGCATCTAAGGTACTTTTGAGAAAGTGTCGCATTTACAACTTGCATTGAACTGAACTATTTCTACCATCTGAAAGTCATATTTTTATTACTGTAGTGTGGATTTTTGTCGTTTGGTCTTGTTTTGAGTTTAGATAAAGATTACTTATTTTTCTAAACTGGTGTGGTGTCCATTTATAGTGTTTCCACTGTGTTACTGTATGTGTTCACAAATGCTTTACACACTGCCTCTGAGCTAAGCCTGTCTGCTCGTGCCAAGCTACCAAGGGGGTGAGCAGGGGTTATTTTAGGAGTGTATCCCCCTTACCCTGACTAGAAGCAAGGGTCCCTATTTGGACAAAGGTACCTACCTCTGCCAACTAGAGAACCCCATTTCTAACAGTATGTATCTTTAAACATTCAACATTATAATAACTTTAAAAATATAAATTAATGTAAAAAATAATGTTATATATATATATATATATGTATATATATATTAAAGAAAACGTAAAGGCAAATTTAGCTATTTAAAAATAATATAAGGAAATCTATCTAAATGAAAATAAAAAATAAAAATGACTCAATTTAAAATAAAATAAATGGAAAACATGAAATAATATAAATTAATAATAATGTACTTTATGTCAAAATATGATATATGTATATACGATACAGTATAAAAATATTATACAATACAAATAATAAATCATACAAAAAAAACGACATTTCTGAAACTAAACTTTGCAAAAAATAAAAACACCAAAAAATTAAAATAAATATATACATTAAAATTAAATTACAAAAATGTCTAAAAATACCAAAACAAATACAAAACAATAGCAAAATTAAAGTAAATAATAAAAAAACATAAACACTCCTATAAATAATATCCAGCAAAATAATAAAAATAAATAGTACTTGGTACACCATGGAAAATATTCACAATTCTAACTTCAATCTAATAAATATTAAAAAGCGTATCATTATAACTACATTAAAACAAAAATCATTGAAAAAAACAAGATTGAAAATAACTTTGCTATTCGCAATCCAATGTGAGCAAGAGTAGTGCAAGTGTTGGAATTTTGAGGGCTTAGATTTACTATTTCCACTCTGACCAACAGTTTGGAACATGTTGGACATTGAATGGGTCGATTTACTATTCCCATTTGAAGCTGAGAAACAGTAGGGTAAGTGTTGAACTTTAGAGGGATTATATTTACTATTCCCACTCACACCTGAGTTAGTCTTCTGGGGTCGATTCCGATGTAGTTCGGAAAGCCTTCCTACTGAATCGGCTCCGGAATGCTTTCCGGATGGCTTGGATCGGGGGAGTCCGACTGAGCGATTTGGATGCATACGGATGCTTCCGGATACGATTCGGCCGGACTCCCATTGACTTCAATGGGAGCCTGTTTTGGGGCGTGGCTTGGCGCCGATGGAGTGAGCAGCAAGCTCACGAGCTCCGGTCGGCCAGCCGCCTTTTACCGACATCCTGACACCCTATGCGAGTTTGGACCCCCCTGCGGCGCACCCCCGCAGCAGGCAAGGAAGTGAGATGTACATCGGGGACTGAAAACCCCCTGAAGGCGAACGAAAACGGTGGTTTCGGCCGCGCTGTCTGAGCTGATGCGGAGAGGCAAGATGGTGGCGCCCGCGAGGGGAGACTGCCGAGAGAAGAAGTAGCGGGCCAGCAGCGTCACTGGAGCCGTGGCACCCGTGTCAGCGGGGACACCCCTGTACCGCCTACTGCCGAGTCTGGGCCTGGATTTTGGAGGATCTCTCCCCACGGCGGTCATGGCAGAGAGGAAGGAGCCGAGCGCGGCTGAGAGGTACGCTAAGATGGCGGCGCTGATGGTGGAAGGGCTGATGCGGTGAGGAGCAGCGGGCCTGCAACAATACAGGAACTGCGGTGCTCATACCTGCGGGCCCCCCTCTTATACCCGCTAGCGCAACCTGCTCTGAACGGAGGAGGAAGAGCCCCCCCATAGGGGCGAGTCACGGCTGTGGTGCCTGACAGAGATGAGTGGGCTTAGAGGCAGCAGAAGGTTGACGGCCCTGCATAGGCGGAAGACGGCGGCGAACGCGGGTATATATCTCCCCGCTCCAATTTGAGACTTGCTCTGCGCAGGGAGACTCCGGGGGAGGCCGCCCTGAGAGAAGGTGAGAGGAGCCTTAGAGGAGGCTGGGAGGGCGTGGACAGAGGCCCCTGCTGAAGGCTGTGGCAGCAGAAGTGAGTGTTGGGCTGCTGGGGCTGATTTGGCCTGGACTGGACTACCTGTAGGCACCTTCACTAACTAAACTAAATAAGCTCTGAGAACTGGCAGTTGGTCACTGGGCAGGTGACAGAGCCTGAGCTGCGGCAGACGGTGCTGAGAAGTCTACCCCCCCTCTAGTCAGCCTGGGGTGGCGACAGTGTCCTCCTGCTTGCCCAGACAGAGGGACCACGAGACTGCATCATAAACCTGGAACACTCCTGAAGGGATGAACGAGCGGCGAGGGACACCAAGGCCACGGTAGAAGCAACGAGCCTGGGAGTAAGGGAGAGGCCGTGCATGCTCACAAAGCACCTACCAGGAGCCCGGACGCCGCAGACATTGCAGAGCACCAGAGATTGCCTGGGAACTCAAGTAACGCCAAAGGTGCCGCAGTTTGCAGAGACACTATGGGGAAGGTCCTCAAGAAGAAGGATAGGGAGGAGGCCGCAGCGGACAAGCTAACGGAGGAGGGGGAGAAGGCCCACTTGCAGGCGGACAGCCCCAGAGACCCCACGCTGTAGGACATTCTACAGGCCATCACCTCATCCAGCGAGCGCCTGGAAACTAAAATTGATTCGCTCTGCCTAGACCTGGGCCTACTCAGGGAAGACCATAAAAAGTTAGCAGACCGCGTTAGGTCCACAGAGGGCCAAATCTCTGAGGCGCTACCGGACATGGTAAACATGAAGCAGCGCATAGCGGCGCTAGAGTCGAAAGTATAGACATTGGAGTTCCGAGCAGAAGATGCGGAAAACAGATCACGCAAGAGCACCATACGAATCATAGGCCTACCGGAGAAAATAGAAGGCCACAACATGCTAACTTACCTGGAAAACTGGATAAGAGAGGAAGTAGCGCCAAAGGGTCTGTCCAATTTCTTCGCTCTAGAGAGAGCGCACCGAGTCCCGGCGAAGCCCCCTGTACCTGGAGTACCGCCGCGGGTGGTGATAGTGAAGCTTCTCCATTTTAAAGACAGGGACCACATACTTACCCAGGCGCGCCTCAGAGGAGACATAGAGGTGGACAATTCCATGGTGCGAATCTTCCCAGACTTCTCTAGAGAGGTCCAACGACAAAGGGGGTCCTACAGAGAAGTAAAGCAACAACTACGGCAGCTTAATTACAAGTATGCGACACAGTACCCGGCCACGCTGCGAGTCACTACTAAGACGGGCACGGAATTCTTCAAGACATCACAGGAGGTGGCCGACTGGTTGGAGAAGCACGAGGGATGGGGGCCGCCAAAGGAGCCGGAGAGGAGAAGACGGAGAGAGAACCGATCCAGAGGCCGTCGAACCATAAGAGAAAACCTGGCCCGACACAGGAAGAGGTGCAGATCGAGCGCCATAACGCAATGCAGGTGGTGGTGCAGATCAGCGGCAAAGGGAGGAACCTTGTACCCCCTGGAGGAAGCGAGGCGACAGCGGACACTGGCTCTGAACATGGATCTAGCAAATCTGAATCTTTGAGTGTGGTGCTTCCAGACATAACCCCGCAGACGGCGGACGATATCGCCTAGATGAAGGGAGTGAGAAACTCCATAGAACAGGTCGGAGCTGAACTGGACGTGTAAGACAATGCGATGAGGTACAGGGACCCCTGGGGGGGGCCTGCGGGGGGGTCCTGATGGGACAATGGCCCTGAGAGGCGGTGGCAGAGACTGGGAGAGCAACGGACGAACAGCCTCCCCCTCGCAATTGACTGATCGACCTGCAAGTAGTCACTTGCAGACTATTGACCTTAGTTTGGATGGGGGGTTTTATACTACTTATCCTGGGGAGTGGAAGTTGGGGGCAATGTTTAATGTTAATGGGAAGGGGATACCTTGAGTTGCAGCATATCAGGAAATATGAGGGATCGAGTGGGAAGACCGACCAGGGGACGGCACACAAGGGAGGGTATTGGTCGGGAACAATGATACCTCCTAATGGCTGATAAACAAAAATATAAATGCATAACATGGAACATCTGGGGCATGCACACGATGACGAAGCGCCATCAAGTTCTCTCATACATACGGAGGAAGGGAGCCCAAATAGCCTTACTACAGGAGATGCACCTCAGTCAGAAAGAGGGACAAGCTTTACACAGGCGATGGAGGGGCCAACTTTTCTATACTACCTATTCAGCATATGCGTGAGGGGCCCTAATATGGATCCAAGCGGGGGTCCCATTTCAACTGACGGATTCTCTGGTGGACCCGGACGGGCGATACGTGACTATAAAGGGACGCTTACAAGAGCGAGATGTTAGTATGGTCATCGTCTATGCCCCTAATATAGAGCAGCCAGCCTTTTTTGCGAGCCATTGCCTGACACAGTACCTGATGGGCACTACCCTAGTAGGGGGCGATTTTAACAGCGTGGACAATACGCTCCTAGATAGATTGCACCCGCCATTGCGCAATTCGCAAGCAGCGCGCGCCTCACAGGCGTTTACGGATAAGGGCCCCTAAAACAATTATAAACGATATATAGATACTGTTTTAATATATAAAACCTTTTTCAACACCTAAATATGTATATTATTGTATATATACATGTGGTATCAGCATGGTGTTTTAATATAAGACGATTATATGTATTGTCCAGTCTTGATTATATGTGATACATGATTGTGACATGTTTTTTTGTTTTAACCCCTTGGCTGCAGCGGTAATTCCACCGCGGCGCGGGGGGGTTGGGGGGTGAGCGCGGCGCCGCCATGCTCGTGACGGAACCACGCCGTCATGAGTCACGGGCGAGCTGTGCTCATGATGGCGTGGTTCCGTCACGACCCCGCCCACTCACTAATTCGCCCGCACAGGCGGGGAATCAGTCCCGCGTGGGTGGAGCGGCCGCAGCATGACGGAACCACGCCGTCATGAGCACACGCCGCCCGTGGCTCATGACGGCGTGGTTCCGTCATGCGCAGGGAAGGGGTTAATACAGGTATACATGATATTGTGCTAGAGAGACATTAAGATTTAAAGTCCTGATGAAGGTGGCTTAAAAACTTTCAGCTTACCGAAACGCGTCGACGCCCTTTTTGAAATTGTTAAATTCGAGGAACATTTTGAGTCTAATTATAAAAGGATTAAGAGACTCTGAAGGAATTGATTCAATCGAATTAACGTGTTTTTGATGATTTTTTGGTGTCACTTATGTTTGTCTCTCTTGTATAGTGAAATTTAATTGTCATATGTATTAATTTGTTGGAATATATTTTTTAAGTTTTTAGAAACTATTGGTTCAAATCATTCTGTTTTCTATTGATTATTGGTTTTAATAAATTAATTTTTATGATACTTATGAAAGGTGTTTAAAAAAAATGATAATTGATTTATGGGTTCTGAAATGAGGTGTATGCCTTCTGTATGATTGAACGTGTTAAAACTAACCCTTAACGAGTTGAAATCCAAGAGAAACGTTAATTTCACATATACGTTTACGGCCTGAAGACAGGGATGGGGGATGGTGGATGCTTGGCGAACCCTGCATCCCCAAGACAGAGACTACTCCTACTTCTCGGTGGTCCATGAGGTCCATGCGCGGCTGGATGCCTTCCTATGCTCCGCAGACATGTCACTGCAGCGGAATACCTAGCACGTACAATATCGGATCATAACCCATTGGTCCTCTCCCTGGGATGGATGCATCCCATATCAGCGATACCTACATGGAGGCTTCACCCGGATACACTTGAAGACCAGGTTTTTCGGGAGGAGATCAGGGGGGAAATAGAACAATACTTTGAGGCCAACGTGGGGACAGCCTCCTCGCCAAATGCTGAATGTGATGCCTTCAAGGTGGTCTTGCAGGGCCAATGCATAACGCCCGCTACGGGGGTTCGATGAGTCCTACTAAGAGAAGTGGAAGGGGCGGAGACAACCCTTTCGAGAACTGGAACGCAGGAGACCCGGACTCCCAGTGCTCCAGCAGACACTAATAGAGGCCAAGGAAGAAGTGGCGAGGCAGATAGAGAGGCTTAGATGCTTCGACTACAAGAAGTACTTAGAGCACACCCACGCTGACCGCGACAATGTCAGGGATGCTCCTAGCATGGCTAGCCAACCCGGTGAGTAGGAGCCACCCACTGGTGGAAATAGAGGACGAGACGGGGAGTCGGCACTTCACGCAGACGAAGATCAATGAAGTCTTTGCCAACTATTATGCACAGTTGTACAGGAGGTCGAGGGAGGGTGATCATGCAGACGTGGGGGAATATCTTGAGGGCCTGCGGATCACGCGATTGGCTCCTGAGGAGGCGTAAGAGCTTGGGGCAGACATAACGCAGCGGGAGGTACGAGTTGCCATTAAAGGCATGGCAAGGAACAAAACCCTGGGCACTGATGGCCTGGCGGCTGAGTTCTACGCAACGTACACCGCAGAGCTGGCCCCCAGATTGACTACCATGTATCAGGAGGCTCTGGGAGCTGGAATATTGCCGGAAAGTACTAGAGAGGCACTTATCGTCCCGGTGCCCAAACCTGGGAAGGAATCACAGGTTATAGGCCCTTGTCTATGTTAAATATGGATTATAAAATCCTGAGTAAAATTTTAGCGACACGCCATTTCCCGCATATGCCTGGCCTGGTCCACGTGGACCAAGCGGGGTTTATTCCTGGGCGGAACACGGCCATAAATATTAGGCGACTTTTGGCCGTTATGGACTCCACTGTGTATAATAAGCACGAGGCGGCGGTGTTCGCGGTGGATATTGAAAAAGCCTTTGATAGCCTGGAGTGGCCTTACCTCTATGAGGTCTTGCCTAAGATGGGCCTGGGAGGAGGGTTCATAGCATGGGTATAATTACTGTATACGTTACCCACGGCCCGTGTGCGCACTGGACGAACCATTTCTCCCACGCAGAGGGTGGAGAGGGGTACGAAACAGGGGTGCCCCCTCTCCCCGCTCCTGTTTGCGCTGGCCATGGAGCCGTTGGCGTGCAGGGCGTGGAGCGGACAAGACTACGATGGTCTAAGAGTGGGGGGAGCACAACACTCTATTGCGTTATATGCAGATTACCTCCTACTGTTCCTCGGTGATAGGGAAGGCGAGTTGAGAGGGGCACAGAGAATGCTAGCCCAGTTTGGTGCCATCTCTGGCCTTAAGGTTAATTGGAGGAAGTCTAGCCTGTACCCCATGATGCCTAATGCGCACCCGCCGCCTGATCTTGGCCTCCTGAAATGGGAGCCCAGCTGCCTGCAATACTTGGGAGTTAAAATATATCATGAGCAGCCGGAGCTATTAGAGGGAAATGGGGGTAGAGCAATCAGATCAGTGAAGTCGGCAATGGAATTCTGGAGCACATTACCGATCTCAGTGGCGGGGTGGGTGGCAGTCCTGAAGATGGTGGCACTCCCGCACCTTTTGTACTACTTTGGAACCCTGTCGGTGTGGATACCGAGAGCAATGTTCAAAGATCTTGACTCACTCGTCACGTCGTTCATATGGGGATCAGGGCGCAGAAGAGTAGCGCTGACTTCATTGCAGCGTCTGACAACAGAAGGGGGACTGGCGGCCCTGGATTTTGAGGGGTATTACATTGCCGCTCAGCTGTACTGGATGATCCAATGGTTAGCAGCAAGTCGCGACCCTGAATGGGAACAATACCCTACCGCACCGGACGCCGCAAACCTAGCAGAGATTTTCCTAAGGGCCCGACGGAACGTGTCAGACGATACTATGGAGACCAAAGTGGTGGTACGTTGTTGGACTCGGTACCTGAGACGGGTGGGAATCAAGATCCCCTACTCCCCAGACATACCGATCATAATGCTGAGATGGTTGCCACAGGGAGCTCATTGGGCAGGGTTAGAGGATTGGGAAGCGGCAGGGCTGACAAAGATGGGGGATCTCTATCAGGATACTGAGCTACTCGCATTCGAAGAACTCCAGGCTGCATATGATCTACCGGGGGGCCACTTCCTTAGACATGCAGCCCTTACCAGGAGGATTAGGCAACACTGAGGTGGAGGAGGTACGGAACCGCGAGCCCTGGCGGGATGTAGGTATGTAGCACTTTCAGCAGGGAGAATCAAGACAGTCTCCTGCCTCTATAAGGGAATGAGGCAAGATATGCAGAAGCCCTTAGAGAGCTTGTGATTACAATGGGAGGAGGATTTGGGCAAACAGATCCCAGAGGTAGAATGGGACAAGATTCTGGAGAGAAGCCCGAAAGTGTCCAGAAACGCGCGATTCAAACTGATTAATTTTTACACACTGCATAGGGCATATCTGACACCGTCCCGCATAAGACAATACTTTGGCGTAGACGCCGCAGCATTTCCAAGATGCGGCGAGATAGAGGCGCATATGATTCAAATGTTCTGGAGCTGCCCCACGCTGCAGACTTTTTGGGAAGAGATCAGACAAGTGATAGGAGACCTCATAGATAATGAACTCCCGCACACCCCAGAACATTTCCTATTAGGGTGGTTCCCACACACGGCCAAAAACAAAACGACTGGGAGATTTCATGATCTGGCCTATATCTTGGCCAAAAGAGAGATAGCCAGAAACTGGAAGGCGCCGGGGGGGCCTAGAATTCCTTCCTGGAAAAGAGGGTTTGAGAAATGGGCAGGGGCAGAAGGCAGACTGCTACTTAGAGAGGCTAACCGAGGGATAGGGAAGATAGATAGGGCCAGAGCTTGGGAGAATCTAGTCACTGAACTAGCAGCGGGTGGGTAGACAATGATGAGGTGGGCTCCCCACCACCGGGAAATCCTGAGGAGGAACAGAATAGACGAGAGCACCAAGAACAAGGTTGAAGAGGGTAGTAAGAGACCAAGACAATTACTGACAACTAAGAACCCATGAATACTCAGAGTTCAGGCTGTGCACACATAAGCGCAACTCAAGGGGGGAGGGGGGATAGTTTTGTTGGGATTCATTCATATTAATAAATGCACCGAGATTGCTAATGACATGTCCTATGTTATAGACTGGAAGTACATAGGGCATATGACTGTAACTCACTTGTTTGAAAATCAATAAAATTTGGTTGCAAAAAAAATGGGAACCTGTGTTTCGAACGAGAACACAGGCTCCCATTGAAGAAAGGGGTGACTGGGGAAAACCTTGCACCCTGTGGTGGGCACCCCTTGGTGCCTGCCACACTGTGCATGGTTGGAAAGGGGGGGTCCCTTGGGTACCCCCACAAGCCCTATTCAGCCCCCAAAAACAGATTCCGACAGTCGATTCGTTCCAGAGAAACCGAATCGGAACGGCTGTCCGAATCGGTCATCGTACTCACTCGCTCAGAAACCAAGTCCATAGAGCTGTACGATTCAGCTCCAAAAGACACGACCTCTCCGAATGCCTTTCGGAACCGACTCGGACAGCCCTAACGGTTTGCAGGCATCGGAATCGGTCGTTGGAAAGTGTGTACGATTCGGTCGGAAACAAGGTTCGTGGTCGGATTCGGCAAACCCGAATTCGATTCGGAGCCCTTCCGAAAGACATCGGAATCAACCCCTTAGGAGGGGTTGCATTTGCTATTCCCGCTCCAACCTAAGAAAAAAGCCAGGAAAGTGTTGGGCTTTGTAGGCATCACATTAACTATTTTTACTCTAACCTAAGCAACAGTAGGGAAAGAGTTGGACTTTAGAGGAGGTCAGATTTACTATTCGCCCTCCAGACTTAGTAGTAGTCATGTTGCAGGGATTCTGCACAAATACAGAACTATGCGAAGGAATGTTGGACCTTGGTGTATAGGGACTGGGTCCTCCTACCACCTTAGTGCCCACGGACCCAGGACCGACTAACTATATTGTCTCACTTGCTCTCCTACTCACTCACAGTGAAGCAAATAATTAGACATCCCAGAACACAACACTCCCAGATCTCTCAGGAATCAAGGTAACAAGAAATACCCTTTCACTCACTCTCTTGTACTTGTCCACAATAAGATCTGACAGAGACACGAAACAGTTTAAAATATTTATTTTAACTAATGTGCCCTAACCTGCAGTATGCATGCCACAACAAGTAGGAAAATGCAGAGTACAAATACAGTCAATATAGCAGGTAGTCCATATATCATGAAGGGAGATGTCATCCTAAAAAGACAATGGAGAAAAGACTATCGTGCCTAACCTCTCTCCCCTTGCTAGGAAGAAATATTATTATGTAATAGAAGATCTCTGGGCTTTGTCAGCAGACCCCATACCTTAGCCTATAGATGGTAGATCTACATCATAGGTGCTGTCTCGCTCTTCTCCCTGGAAAGGTCCCTCTCCAAGTGTGTGCTACCTATTTGAGTATTCTAATAAAACCCAAGTACATTTGTCCAAACAATAGCTGCATCGGTATGTTTTGTCTAAGGGCTAAGGTCTGGCCAGAACAAAATAACAAGGGGCATTGTTGTTCAAACTTGCACATAATGTTCAGTTAAAATCCCAGGAACATGCAGAGAGTGAACACAGCGATGAGTTCTCATGTGAAAGCAGCCATAGAAAATATTGCAAAAATAAAGACATGTAGTAATGTGCACAAAGCAGCAGGCAAGCTGCAACGTGGTCATGCTAACTTAGTGAAGACAACAATGTCCCTATGGGCCACGTGACAGTCAGTAGGGGAATTGATGTACTTTGGAAGGGTCAGATTTACTATTTCCACTCCATTTTAGGCAACAGTGAGGAAAATGTTGAACTTTGGAGGGATGATACTTACTATTCTTAATTCAACCTGCCCAGTAGTAGAAAACATTTAAGACTTTAAAACAGATTTACTGTTCACAATCCTAAGCAATAAAAAATAAAATCCAACTAACTAAACATGACAAAAGATTACAAATTGATTAGCACTTAAACCATATCAAACACAATATATTGGTTAATTTAAATAAATATACAGTATCCATTAATAATAACATTTTCAATTATTAATATATAAATACAAATAAAACTCAATGTAAAGATGTTTACAAAACAAATGCAGAATTATAACTAACAATAAAAACACTTAATTTAAAATATAAAAAATACTAATTTTAATCAAATAATAATATACAAACTCAATATAAGTTATTAAAATTCACAAAATTAATAAACAAATTCACCAGTACCAATTAATAAATACTTTTAAAATGAATTAATCTGTATTTCTGTCTGTACCTTATCTCAGGTAGGAAAAATTCCATACAATGTATGTACAGTGTGTGTGTCTGTTATTACAAATTAGACAGTGTCTGGGTGTCACATCCCATCTCTTCTGTGAAAGCTAGAGGCAGTATGCAGTGACTTGTCTCAGGAAAACAAATGGAGACACAATCTACCATGGTGTTTGTGAATTAGAACAAAATTAATAGCACCATCTTCAGTGTTCAGTCTCTTCTGTATGAAGGCAAGTGAGAACATTTGCTAGTAGTACACCGCCCGGTGCATCAAGTGGCTAAATATAGTCTAAAAATGTGGTATCAAGAGTGAGGTTAGGGTCAAGGTATTGTTCTTCACATCTCAGGGAAGCATGCACCCAAATGTGTGTTTAGTCAGATTGTGCTGGTGAATTATCATGGCTGGTTTGTCTAAAGTGGCTGCATGTCTGTGAGTGCTTAGGGAAAGCAGATTAGTAATGGCTCTTTTGAGCACCATATTGGAAGTACTAGGGGGAACTAATAGAACACAATGGGGGCATGTGTTATTGGCAAAAATATTGGTTCTTTTGAAAAATTGTAAAAATGTGTTCATTATTATTTGTAGTAGTTAATATTTTTAATTCTACTGTGTTTTTATGTTTGATACATTTTAATAAATATTAATCTTACATCTTTTGGTGTATTATGTTTGTACGAAAATAGGGTTGGAAGTGTTGAGAATGAATATCGGACTTTGTACGAATGGGATATGCAATACGCTCATTGGTGAACTAAGATTTGCATGTATTCAGCATACTCTCTCTGTGAGTTTGTTGTGTACTGAACTTCAACAGCAGCTAGTTTCCTTTTGGAATTGGTACAGATACAGACCTACCACAGTGACACCCCAACACAGTGGCAGTATCTGTCCACTAGAAATGGTGGATTTTATTAGAGTCTGAATTACCCTCAAGGTAAATGTCTTCGTTTTGCATTATTTTATTTCCTATAGGCAAATTTACCCAGAACTATTTTTTGTTTTTGAAGTTGATGGTATTTTACTTTACAGGTCATGCCATGAAGGCGACCTCCATATGCTACCATAAATAAAAATAAAAAATGACCACATCTATCAAACTTTTTTCCGAATCAACCTGTTTGCGACTGCAAAAAGCATTTAGGTATGTATCAAACCCAAACTGTGATTCAGTAGCACGTTACTGAATCAAACTTTTGGTTTGAGACCAATGACCAGATGTACATAGCTATTTTCATGTCGCAAAAGGCCTGATTCGCATAATCGGGACTTTTGCAACTGGAAAAAAAGCATTTTCCCATGTACCAAGCCTTATTTTGCGATTCGGTAACCGATTACGGAATTGCAAAATGGGTTAGCGGTTCGGTATTAGGAAGGGGCGTGTTAAGGGCGTCTCTTCCTAACAGCGACTCACAGTGGTATGTGAATGTTTTGCAACCGAAATGCGGTCGCAAAACATTCGTATTTTACTGCCACCTTCAAGTAGGTGGTAACCCATTCGCAAACGGGATGGGGTACCCATGGGACCCCTTCTCCTTTTTGAATGTATGCAAAAACGTTTTTTAAGAACAGACAGTGATCCCACAGGCCTCTCTCTGTCTACTCTTAAAAAAATGAAAAGAAAACTTTTCATTTTTGTTTTTGAAACGCAGCCTGTTTTCCTTTAAGGAAAACGGGTTGCATTTAAACATTTAAAGAAAAAAACGTTGCTATATTTAAAAGCAAACACAGACATGGTGGTCTGCTGGCCCAAGCAGGCCACCAGCCCGGTGATGGTGCTGATTCCTAATGAGTCGCAAATTGCGACCTATCTCTTTAATAGTCTATTTGCGACCCACTGAGAATCGCTAAATGAAACTCTATGAGTATCATACATTTGGAATATCGATTTCCTAATTGTGATTAACAGAAAATCACAATTAGGTCATCGCTGTTCCTAATATTGATACATCTGGCCCAAAATGATCTAAGGAGATGAGGATGAATCCTTGTTGAAATGAGTGTTGAGGAAATTATCCTAATGAAAAAATATGTTTTTTAAATTCCTTGTGTACCTGCAAGTCAATTCACCATGATGACTTTTCCAAAAACACACTTTATTAGTTGTTTTATAAACAGACATAAATAATATCATTAAAACAAAAAGTAGGGCAAATCAAATGACCCACTTTAAGGGCTTATAAGGATTCTGCCAGCAAGGGCATTTGAAGACCAAGTACAGGTCCAAAGGCCAATAAATAATTTAGACCTATGGTATATCTTGCATGTCTCATCATTCTGTCTGTCAGCCATAGTATATTATTAATCACCCCTGTGTTTTATCAAACTTCTGCCGGTATCCAGGTGTTGCATGTAAATCAATAAAAACAATCCATGCTGAACCACAAGTCTCCAAATTTCGGCACTTCTCCACTCCACAACTTCTCATATATTCCTGAGTACAACCACTAAGCTGAGGCTATGCAGGATTCTAATGTACTTAAGCAGGATGATTTTCCCCATATACCCAGCAGGTGATTTTTTGCTTCTAGATGAATCAAAATCTGTGATCTACTCTCAAGATATCACTTACATATTTCCGAAACCAATCTATTTTATGACAGGCCCACAGGATGTGGTAAATAGTGCCCATCTGGATGCATTCCCTGAGGCACAGGTCGCCTTTCACCTTCCCAAAATATTCGGTTCATGGCAGTGCATAGTAGTTTATATGAAGAATTTTGTTTGGAGCTTACTGCCACTTCTGTTGCGCAACCCAGTGCTTCTTTCCAATCAGATTTTTCGAGAAGACATGAATCCATTACCCATCAATTTCTAAATCATCACACTTTTGTGGGAATTTGTCTTCCACGTCATGTATTAGGCATGTGGCTTTAGTTTGTAATTGGTTCTCTAGAATCCTGTGCTCAAGAGGTGAGCCATGTTGTATTTCTTCATTAGTGTTCAGGTATTGCTTTAAAGTGTAAATGAATGGTAAGAAGTGATAGTATTATTTTGTAGCTCATATTAAGGCTGCATCATGTCAAATGAGATAAGACCCGAGGTTCCACAAACATCAACCCAAGTGGAAAAGCCAATCCCATCCAAAGAAACAAATCTTATCAAGGTCATATAGCAGTAGCATGATGCTGCATCATGAAGTAGTTTTTAAATCCTTCTCCATTTAAAATAACTTTGTGCCTGGTGCCATGTGCACATTCTCAACTCTGTGACTGTTGAGAAGCTGTAAATGTTCTTTTTTTATCATTCATTGCAGATACGTAACTACTTTCTCCCATTGCATATCGGTTTATGGTAAGGGAGTGTTGCTGGATTAAATGCTCTCTCCTGTACCATCATCAACCCCAGAAGCCTAGTAGTATCGTCTGACATCTGGAAGAGCTATATCACCATCATATCATTCTGCATGGAGGTCAGTGTGACATGAGGAGCCCACTGTTCCATTGGAGAGTGCGCAATGCTCCCTTCACCTAGTGAAACAATGTGTCTTCTATTAGGGGTATTCAGGAGCATATGCAATAAGTTGGCCAGGGTGATCATTTTGTACAAAGTGGCCCTATCATGGTAGTGAAAAGGGTAGACTAGCACACTAGTCCACATCATCCTAAAATCGCATAGGGACTCTCCCCAGATTATCTTCTAAAAAACACTCCCAGCCTTTCGTAACATATGTACCCAGGAATTTATATCCCTAGCTTGAATTTGGAAGAAATAAGCAACAGACAGACCTTGAGTCTTTTGCATCACCAGGCGAAGGAGAGAAATACTCTTTCTGATCCTATTTCCAGACCATGCCTCAAAAATCAAAAGTATCCATTGACCTATTGTGTGAGGCAACACGATCCTTGACATACAAAAGTCTGTCATTGACATATAAAGCAACACGGTAATGACAACCAGCAAAAGTCTCAAACAAATGTATTCCTCTGATCCAGAAAGTTGTAGGCTTTGTAGCAAGAGTAAAGTGTAGTGGGGATGGAGCGCATCCGTCTCCTGTACCACATTGCAAAATGAAGACCTGTTGTAAGAAAATGGGTTATTGGTTGAGAGGGATGGAAGCCAGACAACAACCAAAATCTTTGTCATGGTGAAGCACAAACGTCACTACATTAACCTGTGCTTAACCCTCTGGTAGCTTAATAGCATTTTACTGTGTGATACATCTTTTACTTTGGAACTGCAAAGCACTTACGCGCTGCACGCTCCGACCCCGGTCCACCGCAGCTGTTGCTGTTTGCGTGGAGGGCGGACCTGCAGAGCGCGACACACCTCCTGCGTCGTCACAAGCTAGGCGGCAGCTGGGGAAGTATTTTAGGGCCGATGCCACGGACGCGCAGCAGATACATGTAAGTTGCGTCGGAGAACTTGGCAGCGCTTGTTTTAAAACCTATTTTAGCCTGAAAACTTAATAGCATTTTACTGTGTGATACATCTTTTACTTTGGAACTGCAAAGCACTTACGCGCTGCACACTCCGACCCCGGTCCACCGCAGCTATTGCTATTTGCATGGAGGGCGGACCTGCAGAGCGCGTCACACCTCCTGCGTCGTCACACGCTAGGCGGCAGCTGGGGAAGTATTTTAGGGCCGATGCCACGGACGCGCAGCAGATACATGTAAGTCGCGTCGGAGAACTTGGCAGCGCTTGTTTTAAAACCTATTTTAGCCTGAAAACTTAATAGCATTTTACTGTGTGATACATCTTTTACTTTGGAACTGCAAAGCACTTACGCGCTGCACGCTCCGACCCCGGTCCACCGCAGCTGTTGCTGTTTGCGTGGAGGGCTGACCTGCAGAGCGCGACACATCTCCTGCGTCGTCACATGCTAGGTGGCAGCTGGGGAAGTATTTTAGGGCCGATGCCACGGACGCGCAGCAGATACATGTAAGTCGCGTCAGAGAACTTGGCAGCGCTTGTTTTAAAACCTATTTTAGCCTGAAAACTTAATAGCATTTTACTGTGTGATACATCTTTTACTTTGGAACTGCAAAGCACTTACGCGCTGCACGCTCCGACCCCGGTCCACCGCAGCTGTTGCTGTTTGCGTGGAGGGCGGACCTGCAGAGCGCGACACACCTCCTGCGTCGTCACACGCTAGGCGGCAGCTGGGGAAGTATTTTAGGGCCAATGCCACGGACGCGCAGCGGACGCGCGCAGCGGGCGCGCCTAAGGCAAGCCCGTCTGCGCCCGTCCGCGCCTGGCCCGGGCCTAGAGCCAGAAGTCCTGGTGCTCTCTTTAAATGCCACCAATACTCAATTGCAAAACAGCTTATAAATTGTGACCAGGAGGCCGGGCTTTCGGTCTCTACAAAAACCCCTGGGCACCAATATTCATCGGAGCAATTAAAATCCTATCACCCTCTTCCATCCCACAAGTGTGCCCACCTATACTTTGACGGAAAGATGGAAATATGCGCAAACTGTGGCTTTTCTTTAAAGAGGACTCTAGGCCATGCCAACAACATTAAAAATAATAACACGGTTAACACCAATCTGACAGCCCCGCCCCATAAAAACTTTTCCTTCCTGTACACCAATTGTCGCTCCCTCCCTAAACACAAATTGGACATGTTTGACCTGTTGATTGACGAACTACCTGATTCCATATTCCTGACAGAGACCTGGCTCCATGAAAGCGCAGGCCCGGATGTCGCTGTCGCCCTTCCACATAACTATGCAATAGTTAGGAAAGATAGAGTCACTAAGACTGGAGGGGGCATTGCCATTATTTTTAAAAAGGACTACCAGTGCTCTTTTGAACTTTTTGCGTCTCAGAACAGTGAGGCAGCACTATTTAAGTTGACCCTGACCCCCAATTTTACCTTCTCAGGTATGATTGTATATCGTCCCCCGGGACCGTCTGCATCCTGGGCCTCTTCCTTCCCTGAATTTATAACTCCTCTAAGTATGAAAACAGCTAATTTCACAATTTTGGGAGACTTCAATCTACATTTGGAAGACCCCACTTGTAAAAGCAGCACTAATCTTATTTCTGATTTAGCAGCTTTAAATATTAGCTTAATCAACTCTGGCCCACGCACGAGGCAGGTCATTTGTTGGACCCCATTTTTTCAAATCTCTCTGGGATTCATTGTTCCCCAGCCCTCCCTATAAACTGGTCGGATCACTTCCTTTATTAAATTCTACTTGAAACTCCCGGAGAACTCTGCACCGACTTATTCAATTCCAGATACTCTAATCAGGGATTGGAAAAATTTAGATGCCATGGCTTTAAATAGGATCTTATGCTCCCACATGCCCATTTCCAAACAAACGGTGAACTTACTTTCTACCTCGGTGCAGAAATGGCCCCTCAATGCCATTGACACTTGTTTACCTTTGTCTAAAAAAAGGGCCAATAATCATCGACCTCCTGCGCCTTGGTTCACCGAGACTCTAAGGATAGAGAAGGCCAAATGTAAAGCAATGTAACGCAAGTGGAGAAGGAATTACACCACTGATTCCAAAAGTAATTATAAAGCAGCAAAAAAAACATATCACAACCTTTGCAAAACTGCTAGGGCGGACCACGTTTCGTCCACCATCTCGAACGCCCTAAACTGTTCTAAAACGCTTTTCAACATGGTCAAAGAGCTTGCTGGTTCCAAAACCCAAACTAGGCCCCATGCACTTAATAAACAGCAATGTGAGGACCTGGCTACATTCTTTGTACAAAAAGTTGAGAATATATACCTGGATATAGTACGAGGGCAGGATGACAACCTTTCCCCTCCCCCAGAAATATCCATACCACCCTCTATGGACAACACGCCCCCCAACCAGGATTGGATGTCCAATTTATCCGTTAATCATTTGGACACATGGCCCCTGCTAAATACCACTACCCTAAAAAAACTTTTAGGTAGTATACAATTGGGATCTCCAAGGGATCCCCTGCCCATTTCCGTGCTCCAGCAGTTGGAACCGCCATCGTTGCATGTAGTCATGGATCTCCTAAATGCCTCCTTGTTGGAAGATGTCGTCCCACTTGACTGGAAACATGCCATGGTACTGCCTCTCCTTAAAAAGGCAAACGCTGACCCTGACTTACCCTCGAACTATCGCCCCATCTCACTGCTACCGGCTTTCTCTAAAATCTTAGAAAAACATGTCCATGCACAGCTTTCGCTGTTTGTCGAAGCTCACAGTTTTCTCCATCCCTCCCAATCGGGCTTCAGAGCTGGCTTTTCAACAGAAACCACCCTGTTCGGGGTTACAGAAAGACTACGCTACCATCTGGACGCCGGAGACACTGTGGCCCTCATTTTGCTGGATTTGAGTGCAGCTTTTGACACGGTGTCTCACGCTGTGTTAATTAAAACCTTAAGATTGCTGGGCATATGCGGGTTAGCTCTGAATTGGCTCATCTCTTTCCTCACAAATCGTACTTTTCAAGTTTTCTCCCGTACAGCCAGTTCCGATACCTACTCTTTTGCCCATGGGGTACCTCAAGGCTCTATCCTTAGCCCTCTACTTTTTAATTTATATGTAAGACCCTTGGCGGATGTTGCAGAGAAGTCCGGGCTGACCCTCTTCTCTTATGCGGATGATTCTCAAATCATTTTCTCTCTATCCATGAAGAGAACTACAGAGATTTCTCCCCTTCAGTTGGGTTTGAGGAATATCGCATCATGGATGCAATCTAACTACCTTAAACTAAACGGTGGAAAAACCGAGGTCCTTATATTCGGGAAAAATAAGGAACTTTGGGGTCCTCAACACTGGCCCTGTGAGATGGGTGCTCTTCCTATACCGGTCTGCCAAGCTCGAAACTTGGGCGTCATTATTGATGATGCACTCAGTATGCACGCCCAAGCTGTCAAAGTAGCCGCCACCTGTTTCACAATCCTGAAGTGGTTAAAAAAAGTAATCTGGATGCTACCAGAACCTACTCAGAAAACTGTTGTTCATGCTTTGATCACCTCAAGACTTGACTATGGCAACGTTCTGTACTTGGGATCTAACAAGGAGGTGACTCGTAGGCTGCAACTGGTCCAGAACTCCGCAGCTAGGCTTTTATGCCGGATCCCTAGAACCTCTTCTATCTCAGGTCATCTTCGTGACCTGCATTGGCTCAGGGTGGAGAACCGAGTTAAGTTCAAAGCCCTGAGCTACATGTTTAAAATCAAAATTGGAGTTGCCCCCAAATACCTTCAATCATTGGTCCATCCCTATGTCCCTCTTCACGACCTCCGCTCATCCACTCAGGGGAGGTTTTCTGTCCCAAAAACTAAACTATCGCGAATGGGTGGAAGGTCTTTCACATACCTAGGCCCCTCACTTTGGAATGTCATGCCCCTGGCTCTTCAAAACAAAAAAATTATATTCAATTTCGCAAATCCTTGAAGACATGGCTTTTCAATCAATAGCCTGCTGCCTTGTTTAACTCAGTCTCTGATCTGCTTCTGCGCCGGGAAACCCTTTTTGGGTAGCTGTTGCGCATTATAAGTTTAATTAATAAATAAATAAAATAAATAAAAAATAAATAGCTTGGCACAAAGCAGTCAGATTTAACTTAGAGGCACTGTGTAAAGAATTTATGCAGCACATAACCAGTATTAAAGTGAAAACACAACACCAGAAAAATCCCAAACCAATTTAGATAAATAGAGTAACTTTTTATAAATAAAATGATACCAGAATGACAAAAATCCAATCAGTAGAACCGGAGATATTCAACTTTAAAGGTTTAAGTAAAAATAGCATCTAAGAGCACAAAGTGCCACTCGTGGTCATCTGTTCATGCTAGACCCGGGGAAAGTCACAAGTTCAGGCCATCTGCCATCAAGCGTGGGTCGGTTACAGGGACCAAGTTAATCCCACTGAAGAGTTACCTTCTAAGCCTGGTGCAAAGAATTCTGTTCATAGTGGAAGAGGCCACTAGGAGCAGGCTGTACATCACAGACAGTCGTCGCTGTAGTGCAAAGAGCTGGTCGGGTGTCATGGACAGTGATTGCTGTAGCTACGCATTGGCGGTCATCGTGGGCTGTCGTAGCTGTTGTGAGAAGAGTGGGTTTCATTGGCTGGTGGTTGCTGTAGAAGTGAAGGGCAGGTCTTACCAAGCTTTACGTTGGCGGTTTTCGCGAGCAGCAGAGTCTTGGCACGAATGGGCTTGTTCATGGTAGCCAGGAGCCCACACTTCTGGATTTTCACCTTTCTTCAGGGGAAGTACATTTAGCCAACTGTCCAGGACCTGGGGCCATCTCTTGGGGATCGTGTACCCACTCCAGCAGGGCTCAGGCAGGTCAAGTTGCAGGTCCAGTTTCAGCAGGTCAGCTGCTCAGTTGCAGGGAAGCCTCTGAAGCTTGTTGTGTCCTTGTATCTCACACAGCAGGCCAGCCACCTGACTCTTGGAGCCACTCTGGCTATCCTGGGATTAAGGTAAGCAGATACAGTCTTCCTTTTCAGACAGAAAGGCAGTCCTTCAAGCAGCAGGGCAGTCTGCTGTAACTTTCAGAGGTCCATGAGTGTTCTGAACGGTGGCCCTGGAGGGCCAGTATTTTTACCTGGTGCCTGCCTTTGTGTAACTCATTGTTCTAGCCCCACATCCAGTTCTGGAAAGTTCTTCTCCTTCCCCTGTTAAGGCTCCATACCGTCTAGGGGTTACAAAAGACAGGGTAGGCAACGAGTCAGATTCCTTTGTGTGTGCTGGAGGCAAAGCCATTTGAAGTGTAAGTGAGGCTGGCTACAGTTCCTCCCCAGTTCCCCTGCCAGGATTGCCCATCCTATCCACACCTAAGCCTCCTTTGTGGTCACTGTCTGGAAGGAATACACCAACCCCAGCAGTAGAGCCTTCCACAGTCATGTCACACAGGACACTGGCAGAAGGCACACATGGTTGGGTCAAGAAAATGGCAAGTTTCTAAAAGTGGCATTTTCAGAATTGTGATTTAAAATCCAATGGTACCATTACAGAGGATTTTAAATTACAATTTGATTGAATGAAAACACCTTGGGCCTGATTCACAAAGGTAAACTTACATGTTTGTGTACGTTTACTCTTTTCAGTATTCACAAAACTGCAATTTAATCGTAAGTCTACGAGTATAGAAACTCTTCAGTTGGGGTGGTGAATCAAGCACATAAAAAGGTATACCTTTTTATGTACGGAGTTTTCAACCCCGACTGAGGAGTCTCCACATTATGAAATTGTAGTTTTGTGAATACTGTAAAAGAATAAAACTAAATAAACCTGTAAATTTACCTTAGTGAATCAGGCCCCATATAGCTACCTGCTCCCAATCTAAAGTTATCACTTATTAGCTGTAATAAGGTAACCCAGTGTTAGTTTATGGGAGAATAGTGACTTACAACAGTGAAAAACAGGAGTTTGCACTGTTAGGACGCGTAAAACCTAAGCACATATGTAGTGCATTTTAAATGCAATGCACCATGTCATGTGAGCCTTTAGGGCCTACCTTAGGGGTGACCTATATGCATTAAAAAGGACGGTTTAGGCCTGGAAAAAGGTTTATTTCGCCACGTCGAAATGGCAGTTTAAAACTGCACTACAGGCTGCAGTGGCAGGTTTGAGACATGTTTTAAAAGACTACTTTAGTGGGTTTCACAATAAACGCTGCAAGTCCACTAGTAGCATTTAATTTACAGGCCCTAAGTACAGATAGTACCATTTACTTGGGACTTCTAGGGACTTACAAGTTTAGAGACTTATAATACTAAATATGTCAATTAAATGTAGTCCAACTTTACCATGTTTGAAGGAGAGAGCACAAGCACTTTAGTACTGGCTAGCAGTAGTAAAGTGCACAGAGTCCTAATGCCAACAAAATCAAATTCAGCAAAACATGAGGAGTGAAGGCAAAAAGCGTGATAAGTTTGTGGGAATACCATGCAAGGATGTCAGGTCAAATACTGGAGATATGACCCCATTCACACTCATTCTAGCAAATAGCTTTGCACATAGTACCCTAATCTAGGATAAGAAATTCAGTGTTGTATCACTTTGGCATAAATGGACACTCTACTGAATAAAACATACAGTCTGTGTTATGTGGGACACAGGGACTTGGATCCTTGCTGCTAGCAGACTCATATATTTGTTTCTGTAGTTGGCGTGGAGATGCATTGCATAGCAGCAGAACAGAGGGCTGCATTGGGCGAGGCGATGTCCTTCCTTGGAGATAAGTCGGCTCCAATGGGCTGTGCTGGCAATGCAGAGTCCTTGCGTCGGGGAAATCCACGCAGCAGAGACGATGCGTCAGTTCCAGGGGCGATGCGACAAGCACCAGAGGTGGTGCGCCAGTTCTGCAGGAAATGTGCTGTGCTGTGGAAAAGATGAGCCGGTTCTACAGGGCCCATAGATGAGCTACCAGAGCACCTTTAGGCCCGCTTCCAAGGGTCCAGGACTGGGATGGCACCACTTGGGGTGGCAGGACTCATATAGGGCATAGTCCAGATGCTGGGTTTGAGGCTTCTGATCAGGAGGCCAGAGGCCACCCAACTAGCCTTTGGAGTCACTCTGGGGTCCTGGATTTAGAGATGCAGGTCCAGTTGTTACGTGGGTCTTTGTAAAGAAGTAAATCCGCAGGTAAGGAATAGACACACAAAATCAGGCACTTTGGTATGCAGTTTATTTGAACAACATACATCGAAGTAAGGAGTCCACATCAGCGTTGTGTACAACTGGAGCAAATATCAGCAACTGCGCTAACTACCAGCTACCCATACATTTATAAGCTACGAAACAATTAAACACAAACATGCATCTGCACGCAAACAAAGAAGTGCATCTGCGCGCACATGCATGTTTTAAAGAACACATTGAAAAGCATACTCGAATACTGCTCTTGAGCACCTAAATAACACAAAGATGCACAAGAGCGGCAGGGAATGCCAGAAGTTAAAGGCACAGTACAACATTAGTCCTTCGCACCCAGGCAAGTAGGCAGCAGGGCAGCATGTCAGCAGGGCAGCAGTCCCTGAGAGCAGCAGTCCAGCAGAGGGGCAGTCCTTTCCGCAGCATAGAAGTCCTTCTTCCTGGCAAGGTCCCAGGTCCAGAAGTGTACTGCAGTGTTGGCCTTGAGGTCCAATATTCATACATGTTGTTCACCATGAAGTGAAGGAAGCTTTTAGAGGTTTCCACCCCCCTAAGGTGTCGGGCATCCCCTTCCTAATTGTCCTGGCCCTAGCTTGTCTGGGGTCACAAAAGACTAGAGACAAACACTTTGTGAGAGTGTGCAAACAGAGCCTTTCTGATGTAGAAGTATGGTAGGTGGCAGCTCCTCCCCCTCATTAATTCATAGAAGCCCATCCTGCCAACACCTATCTTCCCTTTGTCTCACAGTCTGGGAGCAATACGCAAAGACTAACTGCCAGCTGCACCTAGTCATGTGACTCAGGATCCGGCTGCAGGCGTCAAATGGTTAGAACAAGAAAATGGCAACTTTCTGGAAGTGGCATTTTCAGAATTGTGAACAAAAACCTGACTTTACCATTAAAGAGGTTTTTTAATTAGAATTTTCTTTAGACACCAAACGTGACCTGTTCACCTGCTTCCAATTGGAGGTTACCACTTATTAAATGTAATAAGATATCCTAATGTTATCCTATGGGAGAGGTAGGCCTTTCAGTAGTGAAAAACTAATTTAGGGGTTTTTCGCTACCAGGATCTGTAAAACTTAAAAGTACATGTCCAGCTTTTTAAATACACTGTACCCTGCCCTTGGGGCTGTTCAGGGCCTACCGAGGGGTGACGTATATGTATTAAAAATGAAGGTTTAGGCCTGGCAAAATGTTTATTTTTCCAGTTTGAAATGGCAGTTTAAACTGCACACATAGGGGCCGATTCCGATTTCGGCCGGAAGGGCACCGAACGATGGTCGGAGCCCTTCCGACCGAATCGGAACGTGCCGCTCGGATTCCTTTCTGACCGAGCCATTCCGATGGGCTCGGTCAGAAAAGAATCCGACTCGGATTTCCGGATGTCTCACGACGGGTTCGGAGAGCCCGTCAGCCATCTGGAAATCCTCTGTACTCTCCCGGCTGCCTCTTTGCGACCGAGGGAGTACAATGGCAGTTTTCACTGCCTTTTCGTGCCGGTCTTTCCGGCACAAAAGGCAGTCGGTCACTGTCTTTAGGGGCCCCCAGTGGGACCCCCATGGAGTGCAAGGTCGCCGAATGGCGGCCTGGAGGAACCTATGGTGCCCCTCTGTTGAACCCTGCACCCGGTGGCAGGCACCTTGGGGTGCCGGCTACAGGGTGCAGGGTTGAACTGCACCCCTGCTTTCTCCAATGCCAGCATGCATTCCGCCCGGAATGCATGCTCCCATTGTGGGAGATACGAGTGCGACCAAACAGGGTTCGGTCGCATCGTACTGCCTGGGCCGTAACCGACGACAGCAGGTCGGTCGGTTACGGCTCCGGACCGATGTCGGACGGACCTGAGTCCGTCCGACATCGGAATCGGCCCCATTGTCTGCAATGGAGGCCTGACACATGTTTAAAGGGCTACTCAAGTGGGTGGCACAATCAATGCCGTGGGCCCACTAGTAGCATTTAATTTACAGGCCTTGGGTGCATGTAAATCCACTTCAGTTGGGACTTACAATAAATTAAATAGGCCAATCGGGTGTAAGCCAATTTTACCATGTTTAAAGGAGAAAGCACAAGCACTTTAGCACTGATTAGCAGTGGAAAGTGTACAGAGTCCTAAAGCCAACAAAACCAGGTTAAAAAAACAGGAGAATCGAAGGCAAAAAGTCTGTGAATGACCCTGCAGAAACGGCCATCTCCAACAAGGGGTTTTATTCCATACTGCTCTTCTCAAAAACAGGTCTTATTAAGCACGTTCCAACCCTTCTACCATCTACCAGAGATAGTCTTGACTGCTACCAACAGGTACCTTGAGAGAGTCAAGTGTTCCAAGACGAAAGCTTGGTTTTAGTCCCTTAGGCCCTGTGACACCAACTGTAAAAAAAAACACAACTAACCTAATCCTGGGTTTTCTGAAATATACTGCAATAAGCACTGTATTAATAATTTTGGCAGGTCACCCAAAACAGTGATATTTCCTGAGGGAGACCAGTCTCTAGAACTTGGTGTTAGAGCCCTCCTCATCCCCCAATTGTGGCCTTGTCAGCAAATAGGAAACTGTCAAAACAGTATACAAAGGGGCATATGTACTAATACACCGGCTGCAAAAACTAGTTGCTGTTTGTGACCCCGGGGCAAAAACCCCAAAAGTGGGACAAACCAGCTGAAAACAGGGGAGCTGGCAACCCTGTCTGAACTGTACAAGTCTTTCACCTGGTCAGCAGGTCAGCTACTGCCAACACTACCTGGACTTGAATATTTGTACACCACCCACTGTCCTCAGTGGGACTGTACGACAGAGCTGTAAAAAATGTTTTAGGTTACAGGAACCTGTGCCAGTGGGAGTGCCTCAATAAAGGTGCCATCTTTCCTAGTACTCAAACCACACTTGTACCAATATGAGTATTAACAGCACAGTTGTGTATGTATATATGTCATTGTTTAAAATAATATTGCTGGCATCCAATGAATGAACCTAGTTAAGATAAACATTTCTTATCAAAATGTATTTATTTATTGGTGGCAAGAGCCATTTGATCAGTATTGCTCTACAAGTAAACATTGGCAGTACATAGAAACAATGTGGATCATTGAAATATGCCAAGTGGCCAGTGGTAATAGGAACAAAGGCACTGATGTTTGTGAAAGTTGTGTGGCAGAATATCAACCACAAAAATATCATTGTCAAAATATCGACAACCACAATATCAGATGTACGCAAATATAACATAAACTACAAAAATATTGACTACCAAAATATTGTGGTCCAAAATATCACTGTTATACTGGTAACTACATGTATTTCGTTGTAGTTAACTTTGTTATCATTTAGATTAAAAGTTAAATTATATTTTTTTATGAGTGTAATATATTTGAAAAATATATACAATTAGAAATTACATTTAAACAAAACACCTAAAAATATTTTTAAAAAGCTTGCAAAAAATATACATTAATATAAATATTTACATATACCATAATACAGTACAATACATTTATTATACAAAAAATAATATTTGTTAATAAAATATTTCATTAACTTATGTTAAATGAATTTTTATTAGATATTCAAAGAAATAAACAGTTGAAAAAGTAATTTATTAAAAATATATAAGCACATATTTTGAATGTATTAAACCATTATAAATAATTTGTGAAATATATAATAAATTGTAATATTCTTAAAATACTAAAACTCATTAATATAAAGAAAAATCTGTAAAAAGCACAATAGAAATATAATACAAAGTAATGAAAAAATAAAAATATATACTTTTACATTAAATATTTTCTGAATATCTTTACAAATTCCAGCAACTTGTAGTAACCTAACTTCAATCCAAAATAAACTAATACAAAATAGTTCAATTACACTTTTCTAACTACAAACAATATAGAAAATGCAAGTGTAGAGAAGAGTGCAAGGGTGGGGCAGATTTTCTGTTCCTAACTCCAATCTATCAAACATTAGGAAAATATATGGGAGGCAGATTTGCTATATTGTCTTAACTCTAGAAAGCATTGGGTAAAGTGCATACCTGGGGGGTGGGTCAAATTTACTGGTTTAACATTGGTCTAACATATATTAGGGAAAGTGCATACATTGCCGAAGAAGGGTCCGATTTACCATTCTAACTCCCATCTAAAAAACATTAGGAAAATGCATACATTGACAGGTGTAAGATTTACTATTCTAACTCCAACCTAACTAACATTAGGGACAGATCTTATTTGGGGTCATATTTACCATTCTAACTCCAGCCTAAAAATACTGTGGAAAGTGCATACTTTGGGTGGTTCAGATTTAGTATTCTAACTCCAGTGTAACAGAAATTGGAGAAAGTGCACATATTGGGGCAAGGGTGAGGTGAGAAGTTCAAACTTCTGTTCAACAAAGACATTTATGATTATTTAAACATTCAAATTAAATTACAATTTAAAAAATCCTACATTTCAAATAAAAGTCATATAAGTTTAAAAATCAATAAAATAAAATTTAGGAATTATCAAATATATTAGATTTGTTTAAAAAAATATACAGGCTTTTAAATACAAACTTTTTAAAATGCTCTCAAACTCCTGCATAATCAATCAATCAAATCAATCAATCAGCATAAAACCATAATTAAAAATAAATAACTACAATTCTAACGAAAAAATAATTCAAATATCACAAAATAGTTTCCAATTTTGGAAATTTACATACTTGACTGTTTAATTAATTATACTTTAATAATTTATTTTAAAAACACAAGCTACCCTTCCCCCATGATACCCCACAATGTGTAATAATAATTTAATAAATAGGTTTGCTGGAAAATAATCATATAATGACACACTTTAATAACTTACAAAATAACCAAGTGAAATAAAAAACATTTGAACATTAACATCATTCATAGCCAAATCAACTAACACAAATTATTGTATATTTGTATTTTAAGGCTACCAGCCCAACCCACCAATAAATCCCACAACCCCACAAATAAAAGTAAATAATTGTAAAATTATGAAAGATTTAATTAAAACATAACAATGTCAAATATTAGAAATACAAACTATTAAACAATGAGTTATAATTAATGTTCACTTTAAAAATAACACTGCTCACCCAATCCCCAATACACCTTAAAACCTAGCAAAAAAAGAATAAACTATGTTTCTAAAAATATGTATGTATTTATTTATTCATTTGTTTGTAGTATATATAGTACAGACCTATCCCCAAGGGCCTTGGAGCACTTTAGATACAACAGGAAAGGGGACCATACATTGAAAGGTTGGATGAAACTGAAGATATAGGGAATAGTTAGGTAAGTAGATACACTTTGAAGAGTTGAGTTTTTAGGTTCTTGCGGTAGAGATAGAGATTTGGGTTTAGTTTAATATGATCAGGGCTAGAGTTCCAGAGCCTGGAGGCTAGGCAGGAGAAATCCTAAATGGATGTGTTTGCTCTTTTGAATGCTGGGATTTCTAGGATTAGTCACTTTCTGTTCCTGGTGTTTCTGTGGCCACCAGTGTTTTCAAGTTTATCCTTCAAGTAGGGTGGTTGGCCAGTATATAGTGCTTTATGAATTAAGCACAGAATCTTGAAGTCAAGATTCTGGAGAACCAGAGAGTGACAGTGGTTTAGGATGCGAACCATGCAAATGATTTTTGGACTCCCTTGACTAGGTGAGCAGCTGCATGTAGTACAGATTTTAGAGGCACCAAAGAAGATTTAGGTAGTTCTGCCAAGACTACATTTCCTCTATACCAAATGACTCAGAACCAAGAGTTGTTCATCTGCAGTCTGATGGTGGAGTGTATTCGTTTGAGTTTCCTAAGTAGGTGCAGTTGAAATAAAGAGGATCTAGTCAATTTGGAGATAAAATCAACTAGGATAGTCTATGAGAAAGTCCAAATGTTTGGTGTGAGGTACCAGAGATGATGTACATATTCACACCACTTGCATATAGGGGGTGGACAGTCATTGGAGTACAGTAGAACAAACTGAATTTTGATTACATTTCTTTTAGGGGGTTAGAGGACATCAAGTTGTTTAGCTTTTCAAGGAAGATCTCCAGTATGCACATGCTGGCACGGCTGTAGTCCCTTAGGTAGAGATGTGCGTTGTCAGCATATTGATGTATAATTGGTGTTATTTAACCGGTTTTGTGAGAGAAGCGAAAGATATCTTCTTCAAGAAAGGTGCTTATAATTTTGAGAAAGAAAGGTGCAATGTCTTGCAGGCATAGTTTTAGTTAAACTGATGAGATGGGTCCTTTGTGTTTGAAGTTGGAGTTAAGGAGTAGATGATTTGTGTGACATCCTGAAGATTGAGTGTTTAAAAAGAAAAACATTTAGATGTTTCTCTCGCAGGAATGTCAAAGGATGGGAAACAATGTGAATCTTCCTTCAGTTCTTTGTGAATGGAGAGTGGTTTGGGAGAGAAGTAGCTAGCCATGTTGTTGACAGTCAATTGGGAGCTTGGGATATTTGTTTGAGGATTTAGGTTTGCCCTGTGTTTTACGGTTTGGAAGGGAGTTCTAGAACGGTTGGTGGCTTCTGTGAGAATATACGACGTTACATCGCGGTGTTTACACCGCGATACCTTTACAATGCAGGCATTACAACGCAAGTCGTTACGGGCGCTGAACTTAGGAATAGTATGATTTACTATTCCAACTCCAGCCTACGTTACAGTAGGGAAGGTGTTGGAATAGTAAATCATACTATTCCTTAGCTTAGAGCGCCATCCAGCGCAAGTCATTGTAATGACTTGCGTTGTAATACCTGCGTTGTAAAGGTATTGCGGTGTAAACATCGCGATGTAACCGATGTTTCCCCTTCTGGGATATTATAAACATATTATTTACCTTATATATTGCGACTTATAAATTTAAAGCTATAAACTTATAAATTTAACCCCTTGTGTGCTCGGGACGGCCCCCCGGCCGTCTGACGTCACAGTGGGCGCGTGCGGAGGACGGCCGGGGGCCGTCCAAACCCCGCCCACCTAATAAAACTCCAGCACCGCGGCGGAATTCGCGCCGCGGTCAAGGGGTTAAACTTATATACATTTCAACTTAAACTTCTAAATATATATCTTATAAACAGTATTATAGTTTTAGAATTATTTAAATGAGGGAATAATTTCCAGTTACAAAGTTTGCATACTCAATACGTTAATCAATTCCCCAATATATCCCACAAACTGAAATTTAAATTTAGTACATTATTTAAAAAAAGTTTTAAACATATAAACAAATAAATGACAATTGCAAAATAACAAATAATTAACAATGTAATCATTTAAAATCAATTATTATAAATGTTTAAAAAAACTACCCATGCAATCCCCCACTAAAGCCAACAACCTGAAAAAAATGAAACATTATTATAATAATTTAAAAAATAATTACAAATACATTTCACACAAAAAAACATAACTAATTAAATAAAAAAACAATACAATATAATCAAGCAACGTAAAGATGTTATTCTTCCACACAGTACTTTAATATTCAGTATTCTTTTAAAACAGTAAAAAAACAACATACTTACTGTCGATGGGCCCTATTCACAGAACTAACTTAAGACAAAATCCTAAACTTACTACCATTTGGCAGCAGTTGATTGCTTGCTAAAACAGTTTTAAACTCTTGGGCCAGATGTACAACCATTCATTTTTGCGAGTCACAAATTGCGTCGAATTGCGACTCGCAAAAGTGAATGTAAAACAGTGTCTCAGACACTGTTAGCGATTCCCAATGGGGTAGCAAATTGCATGCCTTATCAATATTCATGAGGCAAGCGCAATTTGCGACCCCATTGGGAATGGCTAGCACTCCCAGGGATGGTGGCATGCTGGGGTCAGCAGACCATCATGTCTGGGACTGCTTTTTAAATAGAGCAGTTTTTTTTTTTTAAATGCAGCCCATTCTCCTTAAAATAAAACGGGATGCATTTAAAAAAGATGAATGAAACTTTTCAGTTTCAATTTTTTAAGGGCAGGCAGTGGTCCCTGGGACCACTGCCTGCTCTTAAAAAATATTTACGCACCCATTCACAAAGGGGAAGGGGTCCCCTGAGGACCCCTTCCCGTTTGCGAGTGGTTTACCACCTACTTGAAGTAGGTGGTAAACTGCGAGTGTTTTGCGGCCGCAAATGCGGTAGCAAAACAATAGTAAATGGCATTGAGTCTCGCTATTAGGAAGGGACACCCCTTCCTAATAGCGAGAGTCGCAAACGCTATTTTGCGAGTCAGTGACTCGCATAATAGCGTTTGTACATGCCATGACCCTTTTTTGCGGGTGCAAACGGGCCGATCTCCCGTTTGGAAGCGCAAAGAAGGGTCGTACATCTGGCCCTTCGAGTGAGGTCCACAGTCTGTTTTGCGAGAAGAGTGAGTTCCAGTGGAGGGGTCCTAGAGGGTAAAAGGAAATGAATCAAGATGCAGCACACTGAAGTTAGGGTAGGATTACAGGAATTTAAGATTTTGATTTGTTGGTCTAAAGTTGCAAGCGGAAGTGTAACAGGTTGGGGAGGTTGAGGGGTACTCAGGGGTTAAGTTATGTATAGTCTTGAATATTGGTATCGATAGATTGTAGAGGGCCCTTCTTTTGGCTGAGAGCCTGCCATCAAGATGGTGATAAGCTGAGGAAGCTGTGGGGCATATTACTAAGGTCCGACGATAATTATCGCTCAGCGCGAGGATAATTATCGCCTGACTAACGCTGAATTTTATCACTGAGATAGCGTGCTATCAGCAACGCTCATCTCAACAGTGATAAAATTGCAAGCGCTAACTGCCAAATGTGCGTATATCGCTGGAAATCCAGCGATAATCACACAACTTTTGGCGATAGCTTGCTGATAGGGCAGGACAGACTCAGCCATGATATCCACCTTCCATTGGATATCATGGCTAAGTCATACTGAGAGCAGGCGTTAGAAAAGTAGCGCTAACCGCGGTTAGCGCTACTTTTCTAATCTCTCTGCATGTTCGCCTGCAGCTTGATAATAGGAGAAATGTCGGTTAGCGACATTTCTCCTGTTATCCTGGGAAGGAACGCCCACTTTGCATCTCATTAGAGATGCAGAGCGAGGCGTGGGAAACCGGGTGCTAACATGCGTTAATGCATGTTAGCACCCGCCTTGGTAATAGGGCGGTAATATTATCTCCGCTTTTTTGGCTCTTAAAGCCAAAAAAGCGGAGATAATGGCCCTTGCTAATATGCCCCTGTGTGTTTAGGAGATTATATAGGTTCTTGTAGTGAAGATGAGAACAATATCACAAAAGTCGGTCAGTCAGTTCGCTTAAGAAGATCTCCTGTTATACACATAGACATGGTTTATGGTTTATTTTTCTTAAACAAGAGTTGCTGCTTTAAGCACGTGCGGAGAAATTAAAACTTTGTTTTGCATGATCTCAACTTCCCGTCCCCTACAAAGTTCCCAAAATGATGTATCATTTAAAAAACAAATCCTCCTAAATGGGCGTGGTAAAATATTACGTGTTTTTTGTAAGTTTAATTATTTTACTTCATAGAAAAAGGCAATTTTGTCCAATTTGTAAAATAAGACAAATTGCACAAGAGGATGTATTTTGCTAAAAGCATTGCAGCACTGTGTGCGAGACAAATGGAATATTTTAAAATATATATAATGGCCGAGGAAGCTATGGCTTTTTGGCCCTCTTCTGAGAACACTGTGGTTACAGATTAGTTACTTAGTGCTAGCAACAATATCACTTCCTGATGAAATTGCACGGGTGAGAAAAGGAGGTTTTTAATTCTTTTGTGGGAACCTGGTCTGAGTAACTGCGTTGTCAGTCATCAGATTGTTTCGGCCCGGAAACTGCTTTGATTTCACCACCCTCTATTAAGTCGTTAAGGGAAATGCTGGCTTGACTCAGCTTCTCTACGTAGCAGTCTAGTAAGTGTTTTATGTGTGTGGCAAGCACGTCATCATCATAAACAAAGAAATATACCTTGGAAGCAACGCTATTATGAGATTCGTCATGGGGGGACAGTCCCATATTTCAACATGTGAGGCCCCGACTCACAAAAAATAGTAAATCTGTACTTCCAATAGCATTCCTATAAACTGGTGCAAACTTCCTGCTTTTTGCAAATCACTACCCTTACAGGCAGTACGCCGGAAGACTATACATTTTGTAGCTAATTTAAAAAACAAAGAGGTGGTAGCTCTTAATTGTGGAAATGCCTACCATCCATTTACACATAGGGGGATATTCTCAAGAACGGGTGATAATCATCGCCAACCTAGGTTAACGCAACTTTACATAACGCCGTCTATCGCGGGAAAATAACGCCGTGTTAACAGCGTATTCTCAACACAATGGCAACAGGCGATAGTTTCCCGATAACGCGTCAAATGTCCGCGTTAAAATTACCGGGACGGCGATAAAAAAGCAAACCCGAATGTGAAATAAGTGGCGGTGGGCCCAACAGCGATAAAAACATCAGCGATAAGCAGCGCCAGGCTTGCTATTCCCACGTCAGGCGGGAAAAATCACCATAAAAGCTGCAAAAAAAAAACAAAACACAGACAACTGAGAAGCACCATGGAGGAAGCTGGAGCAACTACAGAGGCCAACCAGAACCCCACAAATCTCCAGGAGGACCAGACAGGGACCTCGGGGAAGGAGAAGGGCAAGGAGAAGAAGAAGAGGAACCCGTGATTCAGTCCGCAGGAAAACAAGATCCTGATTACGGAGGTGATAGAACACCACCAACAACTGTTCATCACCTCCACTGTGTCATTGGCAACTAAAAATGCAATATGGCAGTCCATCTTGGCCAAGGTGAATGCAGTCGGAGTGAAGAGAAGGGAAGTGGACGACTGCAAGAAGCGCTGGAATGATGTGAAGCGCAAAACCAAGCTGAAACTCGCTAACAACCGGAAAGCAGCAATGCAGACTGGAGGTGGGAGTCCAGCGCCACAGCGGGAGCTGGATGAGATGGAGGAAATGGTGTCCACAGTCATCAGTGGGGAGACAGTGGCAGGAGTTGGTTGGAAGGTACCAGAGGCCAACAAGTGCAGCACAGCCAGCAGCTTTGTCTGCGAAGGGATGTTGGTTGTCTGCTGTGTTGGTACCGTCAGCCTGTGGGCAATGTGGGTCTGGATGCGGAGGATGGTTGTCCTTTTGAGCCTGTAGGGGGCCATGACATCCTCTGGCGCTAAGTCTCTGAGGCTGGTGCGTTTTCGGAAGGTCCGCTGTCTTGTTTTGAGCTACCTCGGTGGCAGTCCGGGGGGGGGGGGTGGTCCTGGGGGTGGGAGTGGTCCTGGGTGTGGTGGTGGTGGGTGTTGTGGCCCTCTTGGGTCTCCTAGCTGCGTGATTAGTAGCTCCATGGCATCTGTTGGTCTTCAGATGTGGCTCTGGGCTGGGCTCCCTTTCTACTGCAGGTTTTCGTTCTACTTAAGACCAGAAAAAAGCAGGTCTTAAGTCCCTGCTGCTAACGTGCCTTATCGCCTGTTTTTGGGCCGCATCGCCAATCTGGCTGGTCGTTGAGAATATCGCGAAGTGGTGTTATTGTGAGTTTTTGCACGGGAACGCCTACTCTGCATATGATTAGCGTTAGTTGTCGCTGTCAGCCTTGGCGATGTTTTTAGCGGTAGCTATCGCAGGTAAACTGGCGATGTCGTCTGTTTGCGCAGACTTGTGAATATGGCGATAAATCTATCGCCACTTTCGTGGCGGTAAAGTGCCGCTAAATCGGCGATGAGTCCTTGAGAATATGCCCCATAGAGTCTGCTTGATGGGTGACAAGCACAAGGAAGAAATACCAGCTGCAAATCACCACACCGAGAAAATACCAGAGCTATAATAAATTAGTTTTACCAGTAAAATTGGATGAAATACATAACTTTAGAACTTTGCGACTTATACAATGTTTTAAACATCGCTCAACTTAGTTTGGAAGCAAAGTTTTCAAACGCAAAATCTTTTGCAAATAATTTTTCTAATGTTGGCAGGACAATTCTCCTACTAAAAGTAGGTTTTACTGAAGATTGCTTCTGCAGAAGCCTACTTGTAGTTGGTATTTTTCTAATAACCCCGTTTTAGCATTTGTAAGGTGGGTGAATTTAAACTGTGTTTGTGAAATTATATTTTAAATAAAAAGTAAATGATGTTTATGTGAATGAAGTGACTAAACTTTTACAAGCGCATCCATTCCTGAAAAATACCACTTTCTTACGTGCCAGTTGTGGTGGTATTGTAATTGCATATTACTATTGATGGTTTGGCTTTCCGGCTGGGGTGTGTACCTTAAGCAATATAAACCTCAGGTTGTAAAAGCAATTGCAGAAAGAACGTAGCCAATGATACATTATAGTGGTGACAAAAGTGCCAGTATAGTTATGGTTGAGTTAAATTTTTCATATGAATGACATTTTATTTTTTTAATATCTTTGGAGCCATTCGATCAATCTGCACAAAACTTTCTAAAATAAAGTTCGTCTACTTTGGGTCCTTCATGGCAGGTTTTGTACAGATTTGTGAAGTTGCTGCCAAGAAAAGGTGGTGGGGGCTCCCAAAAGTTTAATTTTTCTCTTTGATACAGAAAAACAACCAGCTGAATTGAATTACACCAAATTTAGCAACTTTACTCCAGGAAGCACTTTTTTGGTTTGGTGTAATTCTGTTCAGTAGTTTTTTAAGAAATTAGCATTTAAGGAAGGGCTCAGAAGGGGCATGAAGGGTTCAGTTTACAAAAGGATAGAGTACAATTTGACAGTTGAGGATCAGTACATATCAGAAGATACAAGAATTCAAAGACTACTCAGATCCAAATGACCGAGGAGCTTTTTCTGCCATCTGCCATTTTGGGTCATCAGATCGAGTGAAGGTTCCACAGATGCAAAAGGCTTTGATTGGCTGCTACAATATTAAAAGAAAATGTTGTGGCAGCAATTACAGGACCTAGGAACTTTGTCCCTAAGTCTTGAATTCTTTTTTTTTAAAGGGTACATAAGGGGTGAGTGTCAGCACATGGGAGGGGGTCCCAAAGGTACCACTCCTCTGTTAAAAATGTAAAACAAAAATATTTTTTCACAGCATTCCTGTGTGGATTTGAGGTTCATCAGAAGATTCAAGGATCCACAAATGATCCCTGAATCTGGCATCAGTCAGGGATTCTTGTTCTAGATTCTCTGATCCCACTTGGGATCCACATTTCCGCCCAAAAAAATGTAAAAAAGGAAAGAAGGGTCTGGCCATAGAGCCACCATTGCAGTGGCCTTGCACAGTAGTTGTTGGCCACTGGGCCTGGTCAGAGGCCAGGCCCTACAGCCAGTCCTTGCAGCCTACGGCCTAAGGCCATGCACAGAAAGGGTTGTCTGCTGGCTGAGTTTGGGTTGCATGGAACTCTTGGATGTGGTATATGATGAAAAAAACAAAATTCACAGAAAAAAATCCAAATGTTAAAGTTATGGCTGGCAATGTTATAACAACTTAACATATTTAGAAAACTTCAGAAACTCACCTAAAAACCACAGTTAAAGTCCAGTTATGGTTATGAATTAAAACCAAAAAACACTGACATTTGCAAGTTATGGGTAGGAACACAGTCAATAACCCGCAATTTAAACCATGACACACACTCCAAATGCAATGCTTATGACCTCACAATATGTATATTAATAAATAACAAATCCTAAAAGCAGAATGTAATTAAAGTACATAACATCAAATCATCAAGATATTCAAGTACATCACATTCCATTTAATTAAAGTACATCATAATTATTCAAACCAGTTAATGATAGTTGTAGGGGGTTTGTTGGAGTGCTTATGTAGCAACTAGAGTGCCGCCCCCAATGTATACATCCAGTGTATATATTCAAGGCTTCATTCACAGAAGTAGTCTTAAAAATTGGCATGCTTATTTTACAAACGCACATTTGTGTGATCACAATTTATGAATTTATTTTTACTAGATACTTATGATGTAGCGGAAAATGCATCTTAATTGTAGGGTTGCATTATAATCACACATGTGTAGTTCGCATCCACATATAATCCTTCGTTGTATTAACATAAGATATTAGAATGTGAAATGTAATAACGTAATGTATTTTAGGATACTTCAATGTAATGTAGAGATTTTAACGTAGTAAATCGATGTAACTAGCTGAAAACATTAACGTGCAGAATTCGTGTGTGCAGCAGACAATTATCCATGTGTTTAATGTGCTTATGAAACATGTTTATTTAGATGAAGGTAGTGTTACTAATTGAATGTGTTTTATTTTTATATGCAATTCGTAGAACTCATGTGCCATTTTTCTTATGTTAGCCGAAATCTTAGGCCTGAAATGTATTTTTCCCTGAAAGCTCTCGTTTTGAATTGACAGTTTGAATTTCATGTGTGCTGTGGATTTTGCTCTTTCTCACGTTTGTGTTGCAGGTGGAAGAAGCGTCCTTGTTAGCTAGAATAATGTCTTTGTTTTCTTAGTCATGTGAGAGGAGAAAGGGATACTTCATGAGTTTACTTCGATAAGAGGAGTTGTATTTCACACCGTAGAAGGCCTGGGAATCAAGGTCAGCAATGTTGCAGTTCAGGGGAATTGCTGTCCAGTGGAAACCTACCTTTACGGGATCGTGTATGGAGCGGATGGCGTGACTCATCACAAGGCCTGCTGGGAACTGATACCTGTAATTGTGATGCAAGTAGGGAGAGTGCCCACTCCTTTCCTCTCTGCCTTAGAAGAAAGAGCCTCTTAGATTGAGCTCTGTAGCTTTATGCTACTGACCCATTGATGTGGAGAAGACTTCTTAGGAAGTCTCCACATGCTGACACCTTTTATTTCACCAGCCTTGGGAATGCTAGGTAGGGATGTCACGCTAATGGTAGTGCGGGGATAGACTAATGCTTTATTTCCATCAACCCTCGATGCAGGGAAATCTAGATTCGTGTTCACTAATTCTTTGTATCTTATTTCTTGAATTGATTGTCCTGTTTATGCTGCTCCATTTGCGCTGGGTGCACAGATTTGGGTTCATGCTAATTCCGATGTACTTGTACACCCTCATCTTGAGATGTATTTATGTCTAATTGTTCCTGGCTTTGTAATAAATGAACTAACCGAATGTAGCTGTCTGTGGTTATTATGAGGCTAGAGAATTTCCAGTTGAACTGATTTGGTACCAATAACAATTTTTCTCCCCGCTACGCTTTCATGCTGCTAAAAAGAACTATCGGATTGTAAGTCTTGAATGGATCTAGAACGCCTGGGCCCGGTTCCATCAGTTGGTAGCAGTGTAGGATGGTTTGCACATGAAGCGAAGGTAGAATCGAGAACAAATTTAGAAATGGGAGATCTAGAACCCCAGAGCCCCAAAGTAGAGCCCAATGACTGAGAACAGAAAGTGACGGAATCCGGCAGAGACTGACGGAGTTGATGGTGTGGCGAGATCAGCGGTGAACGGAGGAGTGAGTATCAATAGGGCTTATGGCATGTGTTAGATTGCGGGAATGAATTGATTGTCTGATGTCTTGCAGAGTGGGTGTGAGAGTCGAATAAATTTGGTTTCGGGCCAGACGTGGTCCAAGGATTGAAATTGATTTGAGTTTCAGGTCCCGAAGTGGCTTAAGATCCCGGGATATATAAATGGTGTAGAAGACATCGAGTTTTATTTTAATTGTCAGCCTGAGAATTTGAGGAGTTGTCGTGAGACGTCATCGACAAGTCCACCTAAGACAGGGAACTTTGTGTGAGTGTGATGCATGGGAATCATGTAGTAAATCTTGTGTACAGGGGTGAACTATACTGATTCAGGCGACCTGCGCTGGTCGGGGGATACTGTGTACAAAGGCTCTTGAGAGACTGAATTCTATCGTTCTTGGAGATGGTAGACAATTATGGAGTTTAATACGATCAAGACAGTGAATGTGTATGGAGAAATTGTGAAGAAGGGTGAGCCCCTGTGAGGAGTGAAAGTGAGGTCAGAGAGTGCTGTGCTGCGATAGTTCGGTTGGTGTAATGCTGCGCCTGGAAGTTGTGGTTGAAGAAATTGTCCGACGGAGGAATTGAACAACTTGCAATTGAATCATGCAATATTTTAGGGTGTTGCAGGACATTTTTAGGTGTTGTTACTCGAGTGGGCAAAGAGGCACCACCTGAGGATACTGCAGCACAATATATGGTGACAAAAGTAGGACTCAATACTATAATTTGGCTTAAAAATTGGCACAAAATTACTGAAAAGGAAGGTGAATTGTCATTTATACGTTATGGTTCATTTCGATTGGATGTTCTACATCAGCTAAGGGGAGTGATGTTTGCACTGTGACCTTTGCCTAGACCAACACAATCTAAGGCGTTAGATGCTTGGATGCTCACAGCACATGCTAGTCAGAGGGAGATAGACCAAGGGAAGATGAGCAGAGCTTTGAGAGAATGTCAGGATGCATGGTGGGACAGACAGCTTAAGAAATGGAGAGTGGACACCATTGAAGGAGAAAGGTTGTACCCAATGCTGGTAGGAGAGGGAGAGTCTCAGAATAAGAATGGGCTGGACATTGGAAATAATGGGAGTGATACGGTGGGAGTGATAGATAGGTTGTTATCGGAGCGCCCTTCACCTTACAATCTGCAATCAGAGGAAGGAAGGCAAGAATCAGAGAATGCAGGGAACGTGGAGAGTACGTCAGTACCTCACATGGGCCCTAGTACCAGAGTTGTGGGAAGGATATCAGGAGGAGGAGGACCGCGGGAGAAATGGAACTGAATGGGGTAGTGCAGCTTTATCGTTAGCGGAAGCTCTTACAGTACCGGTCATCATTGGTTCTGTGGTTCCTGTGTATGATCCGGATTAGGTGGGAAATCCTAGCCAGCAACAGTCTGTTCAATTATGGGGAACTGGTTTTGGAGGGTCAGTGAACATAGGTGGAAATCATCTGTCTAGGGCACCTATGGAGTCTAGTACTCCTTTAACAGCCACTGCCGATCCTTCGGGATTACGCATTGATTCCAGTACTATACGATTCATATCCATGGTGAGCACTAGTTCAGATTTGTGGATGTGGGAAACACCAGTAAGGGGACATGTGGGTGCAGCATCGGAAATGAGTACACGTTAGGGAGGTGCTGGAAATCAGCATGTTCTGGATGTTACAGATCTAGAGACCTGGTTGAGGGACCATAGTAGCAGTAAAGGAGGTCAGAACAGCACATCAAGTCAGGGAATGATCAAAGCCGCAATGAGGCGAAACTATTGGATGTGGTGAGGTTGAAAGCTGAAGTGGATGAGATCATCAATGGAAATCTGCCTTTGGAAAAGGTGGAAATATGAGCCAGATGACCTGTTGTTTAAAGCTAAGGATTTCACCTGTAAAGCAAGACAAGAGCACGAAAAGTTGTCATAACTAGTTCAGAGATACGATGTAGACTTGCCTTGAACAAAAATGCTACAGGGAAATCATAGGCTCAATTATAGTGACTAGGGGCTAGAGGAAAAGAGAGTGAAAGGATTGAAAACACACATCCGTGAGTTGATTATAGGAATACAGGCTTGGAGCATGTTGGACAAGTGGAAGAAAAGATGGTCAAAGAAGAAGAGCGTTAGGTGAGTGACACCGGAAATACCAACTCCAGGAGAGAGAACACTGGGTGTTGAAGCATATCCTCTGCGAGAGGTGCATAGTGGAGGGTATGTGAGTGTCCCTTGGATCAGGGGTGATCTAGCTGCCTTTACAAATGAATTTCCTAGGCTGCAAGAAAAGCCTGCCGAGTGGTATAAACAAAGCAAACACAAGGAGATGATGGACGGTGTGCTGAAACTTTTCAGACACTCATCCCCAGTCACAGATCTTGGTTGAATCCATCATCATTCTTTAGCTCACTTCGCCACCCCAGCTCACACCCAGCTATATGCAAATCAGTCTTGACCCTGTGCCTCATGGGAACAGTCCAGCCCGAAATGCCAAGCCAGGTCTTCCCTGGACCGGAAACAAGCATCCTGGGACCGGTTTCGGGGTAACACCCCTCATCAGCCAGGCTAGCTTTAATCCAGTGGCAAAGTGAGCAAGGGACCCACGTCCGGGCATACCCTGCCAACTTAGGGCGAACAAAGCAAACACAAGGAGATGATGGACGGAGTGCTGAAACTTTTCAGACACTCATCCCCAGTCACATATCTAGGTTGAATCCATCATCATTCTTTAGCTCACTTCGCCACCCCAGCTCACACCCAGCTATATGCAAATCAGTCTTGACCCTGTGCCTCATGGGACCAGTCCAGCCCGAACTGCCAAGCCAGGTCTTCCCTGGACCAGAAACAAGCATCCTGGGACCGGTTTCGGGGTAACACCCCTCATCAGCCAGGCTAGCTTTAATCCAGTGGCAAAGTGAGCAAGGGACCCACGTCTGGGCATACCCTGCCAACTTCGGGTGAACAAAGCAAACACAAGGAGATGATGGACGGAGTGCTGAAACTTTTAGACACTCATCCCAAGTCACAGATCTTGGTTGAACCCATCATCATTCTTTAGCTCACTTCGCCACCCCAGCGCACACCCAGCTATATGCAAATCAGTCTTGACCCTGTGCCTCATGGGAAGAGTCCAGCCCGAACTGCCAAGCCAGGTCTTCCCTGGACCGGAAACAAGCATCCTGGGACTGGTTTCAGGGTAACACTCCTCATCAGCCAGGCTAGCTTGAACCCCGTGGCAAAGTAAGCAAGGGACCCACATCTGGGCATACCCTGCCAACTCAGGGTGAACAAAGCAAACACAAGAAAATGATGGACGGAGTGCTGAAACTTTTCAGACACTCAACCCCAGTCACAGATCTGGGTTGAATCCATCATCATTCTAAAGCTCCCTTCGCCACCCCAGTTCACACCCACCTATATGCAAATCATACTTCACCCTGTGCCTCATGGGAACAGTCCAGGCCGAACTGCCAAGCCAGGTCTTCCCTAGACCGGAAACAAGCATCCTGGGACTGGTTTCAGGGTAACACCTCTCATCAGCCAGGCTGGCTTGAATCCAGTGGCAAAGTGAGCAAGGGACCCATGTCTGGGCATACCCTGCCAACTTAGTGCTAACAAAGCAAACACAAGGAGATGATGAACAGAGCGCTGAAACTTTTCAGACACTCACCCCCAGTCACAGATCTGGGTTGAATCCATCAATGTTCTTTAGCTCACGTCGCCACCCCAGTTCAGACCCAGCTATATGCAAATCAGTCTTGACCCTGTGCCTCATGGGAACAGTCCGGCCCGAACTGCCAAGGCAGGTCTACCCTGAACCGGAAACAAGGTTCCTGGGACCAGTTTCAGGGTAACACCCCTCATCAGCCAGGCTAGCTTGAATCTAGTGGCAAAGTGAGCAAGGGACCCACGTCTGGGCATTCCCTGCCAACTTAGGGCAAACAAAGCAAACACAAGGAGATGATGGACAGTGAAGGTAGTGACCCGATTAGGGCCACCCGGGTCACTTGCGACCACCTCTCAGCCTTCTATACAAATGAAGAGTCGGTCAGACATTAGAGAATACAAACCAAAGTTATTTATTAGTATACGCTCGAGCGGAGTCCGGTCTGACCAGCCACCTCAGATTGCGGCAGAGGGACTGGCCCCCGTCAACATGGTAATACAAGATATACCTTTCCAGCACCCCTAAAGACCCGCCCAGACTGGAATTTTCCAGTCTCAGAGCTGACGAACAGAGGTGGTACAGAAAGATGAGCTACTATCCTGAGACCGGGTACATGCTATCTTAGTTTCAAGGTTACTCTGCCCGTGCCCGTCTCTCTGAGAGTGGGAGCAGGCCTACCTACTGGGAAAGGCATGAAAAAACTGAACAATCTATTCATTAGTGCAGCGAAGCTCAACCTTGAATAATGAAGAGAAACAATCGAGGCTGCTTTCTGCTGAGGCAAGCAGTGTAAGACAGAAGCTTAATTTCGATCATGGTACAAAATGGCGGCTGAATACAAAATGGTGCCGCAAATGCTAACTTAACTCGCACAATGCTACAAGGAGTCGGCAGAATGCATTTTCCAGTCCAACAGACCCTCCTTTTAGCATTTGCTAACAATTTTGTCTAATGCTAATGCTAGAAAACCAAGAACTGCTCATATGCTAAGGAGATCACTATTACATGTTAATACACACATTATCAATATTCAAAAATACCCTCATCTATGGACATTAGGTCGTGGACAGCCTGCATCATCACGGCCGAAGACTTAGCATCATATATTGGGGCCTTTGGTGTGGGTGTCAATTTTCCAACACAGTAAGCACAACAAGCAGGAAGACAATGTACGCATAGGCAACATGTGAAGATGACACCTGCAACTACTATCAGGAAGATAAGGATCTTCCACTCCCAGGATGCTATTAAACCCCAGAACCAACCAGAAAGACTCCAGGTACCATTCTCTTGGTGGATGTCAGATGCAAGCCTATGCAACTTCTGTATAGCAGCATATACATTAGGGCATGGTCCAGTATGTAGACACAACAACTGCTGCCGATGACATGACAAGCCCCTCCCCGATCAGCAAGGATGACGTCTAACACCATCCTGTTCTGAAGAGCAACAAACCTCGTAGCCTGAAGCTCAGCTGTAATATTTGTCAAAATCCCTGCTGTTGTATTAATGACCCCTTCCACAACTCTGGTATGGCGACGAATGTTGAGACTATTGGACATAGGGCCCCAAAAGGGCAAAATACCCTTCATAGCATCTGTAAACTGCTGCAGAGTGGTGTCTGTCTGGTCTATGTTTTCTGTGTTTATAACCCTTCTGATTCGGGACAGACGGACACTCCTACGCAGCAATCGATGGTCCTTATGATAATTGGACAGTGCTATGTACACTGGGGGAAGGAGGAAAGAGGGGCAACACACACCAGACCATCCCCTAGGAAGGCAAACAGAAGCTTGTGATCCACAAACAAAATAGACAATTATGCGGTGGGAGCAAAGGCGGGCTATTATTTGTGCTTAATGTATAGGTATAGTTGCAATTACTCTCACCCACTTTCACCTTCCCAAACCCTTGAACACAAAACCCAGCTGTGGTGTTGACTACTGGCACCGGTATTGCCTCCTCCTGAGTAATATTTCGCACCTGAAATGAGCGAAAGAATTCAGTAACATTAAATCCCTGGAAATCCAACATTTCATTTTGAAGCCATGTTACATTTTTCCCTCTTTCATATATATTCATGCAGGCTGTTGGGGATAATGTATCAGGGGTCCCTTGTTCTCCCGGGGTAAATCCTTGGTGGACACGTATATATTCTAGCACTGTGTGAACAGCAGATGTCATATTCATAGCACAAGAATGATAATGAATGTATACCATAGAGAACAATTTGAACCATCCCTCACAGCTGCCTAAGTAAGACATAGGCAGCGATAACAGCCTATCACTCTTATGTGTAACTGAAGGGAGCAGTCCACATATCCAACAGTTTGTAACATTAGATGTATCATGGGCTTGGTGGAGAGCTTGCAAAAATACATTGTCAACATATGTTTTTCTGTGTTCACCTTTATGGGGGGCCAAAGTAACAAACGTATGTTCAGGGGGAACAGGTGTTGTACCAATCAAAGAGTGCACAGGATATTTCTCCTCTAGGAACCATACTATTCCAAGAACTGTTATCAGGGAAATCAGAACAATTACTATGAAAACTACTTTACTCCTTGTAGACCAACCAGACGCACTCTGCCCATAAAGTGGGGCTGCAAAGGGCTGTTCCGCCTCCCTAATGGGGAGACCAAATGGATACATTTTAACCAGAGGAAAGGACATATAATGGAGCCAATAACAAAAAGACAAAAGAGGGGCAAATGTTCCCAGTGTCCGTCAGAGCCTCACTGGTAGACTCCTATTGTTTATCAGTCGTTGGCCCTATTGAGCACCGGCGGTGGAACTGACGGACCAGCTCTTGAAGAATCCCACGTCGCTCAGGATAAGGCACTCCCCTTCCCAGGGGAGCACACTTGATCAATCCTGTTCAATGTCCGAACAGTGCACCAATCTCGTCTCTCCCTATGCTACTGTTGCCTGACTTATCGAGTCCATCCTTGCTAATCTGACTTCTCCTTTGGTGCACTGTTCCTCCATTGGGGGCGCAGCTCATACCTAGCTACTCCAGGGACAGAGGGGTCTGCAAAAATGGGCTCAGACACAGATGGGCCAGCAGGCTGGGGCTCCTAGGTGGCCTTGATCTCAGGAGGCACTGCCTTGTTCAACACTGCATCATTTTCCTCCTCCATTTGTGTCCACGTCAGCCGGGCATCCGAGAAAGGAACAAAACGGGGCACCTGTTCAGTTTCAGAGTCGCCAACTCCGTCAAGCACAAATTAGTCATAGGTTAAAGGAAGGGGCACCTTGCGGCAGTGCTGGGAGTGTATCCAATTCTTCCGGCCGGCCACCTTCACGGTGGTGCGGGTGGCGAGGAGCACCTGCTCAGGCCCCTTCCACCTCGGCTCCAAACTGCCCTTCCTCTGGAAGTGCCTGGTCAGAACAAAATCCCCAGGCAGAATATCATGTCCTGGCCCCTCGGGTGCTGCTGGTAGGGTTTCGTGGATCTGTTGGTGAATAGAATGCAAGCTTTTAGTTAACTCATACAGATAATCCACTAACAAAGGGTATTCAATTTCTGAAAACCGTCGAGGTCGTGGGACGCCCCAGACATTCGCCAGGCGTCCAAACAAAACCTCGTACGGTGACAACCCTGTCCTAGTGTGAGCCGTAGCTCTTGTAGACAAAAGAGCTAATGGTAAAGCATCTGGCAACTGCAATCCTGTGCTCTCTTGAATCTTTGCCAACTTCAGTTTGAGAGTACCATTGTACTTCTCAACCAAACCTGCTGACTGGGGGTGGTTTGCAGCATGAAATTTTTGTTTAATGTGCAAACCTTCACATACCAACTGGATAACCTTTGAGTTGAAGTGGCTTCTGTTGTCACTCCAAATCAAACAGGGCAAACCGATCCGAGGGAAGAACTCCTTTAGGATTGCTTTCGCCGTCGCCATGGCTGTATTCTCTTTAATGGGAAGAGCCTCAACTCATTTGCTGAATGTACAAACAACCACCAATACATATTTCAGATTGTTGACTCGATCCATTTCGATTAAATCCATCTGAAGGACCTCGAAAGGGAAAGAAGGGGGTGCAAAATTACCAGGGGGTGCAGGGGTGCCTTTTCCAGGATTATACATCATGCACACCATACAGTACTTGACTAGATGAGCAGCAACCTTGGGAATGTTGTTGTTCTGCCATACAGGATCTAATAGTCTACAGATACCTTTTGCACTAATGTGGGCTGGCCCGTGAGCCATAGTGACTACAGGGAGGACATATGCATCTGGTAACATCCATCTCTGTTTCCCTGACTTATCCGTCCAACACCCATCCTCATCTAAGCGTGCTGTGCTCTCCTGCCATACTGCTAACTCCTCAACCATTGCCTCACTCTGGATTTCTTTTACATTGTCTAGTGTATCCTCAAACATAATGGCCTCGGGCACCCACCTGGCGGGACCCACTACAAACATCCTTTTCATCTTTGTTCGAGCTGTCTCCTTAGCTGTCTGATCTGCAAATGCATTCCCCTTTCCCACATCATCAGTAATCACCTTATGGGCACTACACTTTACTATGGCCAATTTCTTAGGATGTGTCAAAGCGGACAGAAGCCTATGTATAAGAGGGTCATGCTGGATACGTGTCCCATGGGAGGTAAGGAACCCTCTCTCTGCCCAGAGTCGCCCAAACTTATGATCGACCCGAAGGCGTACTGGCTGTCAGTATAAATATTAACAGCCAGTCCCTTGCTCAATTCACAAGCTCTAATAAGGGCGACCAGTTCAGCTGCCTGGGCGGACTGATAGGGAACTTGTGATGTCTCAACTACCGTATGTAGTGTAGTGAGTGCATACGCAGCAGTGGTGGTGCCATCTAGTAATTTGAAGCAGAGCCATCGACATATAGTTCCCCACCCAATTTTGTAGGGATATATTTCTTCACCAACTCTCTGGCCAGAGTGGTGCTGGCGTGATATTGGTTGTTAAGTGAGGCTGCTAGCCTAAGAGTCTGGCAGCAAGAATTTTTAAACATCTGTTCTCTCGAAATGTCTATTCTAGATAATGACAAATGTAGAACTAAAGTAAATCGGATTTGGAACCCACTTAGGGCATGGATGTTTGAGGTTTTGGCTGGTCATAATCGGTTATTATTGTAATGTTTTGTATTACATGTATTCTTTAACGACTTGCTATTTATGACGCACGTTGCACTTTATGCCCCCCGGTTGTAGCTTTTCCCCTCTATGATTGGAGATTGCACTTTGGCTTTTGTTGGTATTCTTTCTTGTTATGAATTTGTGTATGGTGATGTTTTTCCAATTTATAAAAAAAAATTTAAAGAAATAATTGTAAGTGGTAAATTTCAGTGAATTTGTTTGTTTAAAACAGTATGTTTTAACTGACATTTAAAGCTAGCTATAAAATACTTTTAACCTTTGTTTGTTTTCAGTGAATTTCTAAGATTTCTTTTAATGTAAATAAGATATTATTACTATACCTACCTATGACGTCACTTTAACCTTTGTTTTTTTCAGTGGCAATATATATATATATATATATATCTATCCTTCACCACTTCCGGTTGCCACTGTTCCACCAGAAAGACGACACAGCAACACAGCAAATCGAAGGTAAGGTTCCAATCGTTTTATTTCATAAGAAAGGCTGCTACGCGTTTCGGCAGGATCCCCTGCCTTGCTCACACCATACATATGTATATATATACATACATACATACATATATATCAAAGGCACTCCACCCGTCACTTGACGACCTTTTGCAAACAATGGAGCACGGACCACAGAATTAGTGCTGGTAAGTTTCTTTATTCCATTAACATGCAGCAGCCATAACGCGTTTCAGTCCCGTATGTTTTAACTGACATTTAAAGCTAGCTATAAAATACTTTTAACCTTTGTTTGTTTTCAGTGAATTTCTAAGATTTCTTTTAATGTAAATAAGATATTATTACTATACCTACCTATGACGTCACTTTAACCTTTGTTTTTTTCAGTGGCAATATATATATATATATATATATCTATCCTTCACCACTTCCGGTTGCCACTGTTCCACCAGAAAGACGACACAGCAACACAGCAAATCGAAGGTAAGGTTCCAATCGTTTTATTTCATAAGAAAGGCTGCTACGCGTTTCGGCAGGATCCCCTGCCTTGCTCACACCATACATATGTATATATATACATACATACATACATATATATCAAAGGCACTCCACCCGTCACTTGACGACCTTTTGCAAACAATGGAGCACGGACCACAGAATTAGTGCTGGTAAGTTTCTTTATTCCATTAACATGCAGCAGCCATAACGCGTTTCAGTCCCGTAGGACCTTGATCACATGACGCGCATCACAGCCCACATTCCTTTTTTATACCATTTTTTTAACAATTTCTTAAAGTGACATGTGCATCATAAACTTGTAGTCATGAATATAGAAAAAATACTCCATGTTTACAAAAATCTTGATGTTGCATCAACCCGGTATTGCAAACCACCAATGTAATTATACATTGTACTTTGCATGGATTCAAATATCGTATTGTGTGTTCTTATTCCGGTATAAATACCAAAAACGGATTTTCCCTAACCACAGTTGCAATTGTCTTCCATTAAAATTATGATATTCATGGCGGCACTAGAACTGTTACAAACCCCCTTACGGTATTCCTGTCTAAATACAGCTTGTGCAAATCTTGCCAGATACAGTACTGTGAACCTGGTGTCATTGTTGTTTTCATCATGACTCCATAAAGTGCTGATGCATATAGATATTTGTACAGTACATATTAAAGACTTTCTGACTACTTAAAGTGCTAGTGCATAATTCAATGAAAGTGCATGTGTAATAAAACCCCTGAGAGCAAAAAAAGCTAAAAATGAATTACATATATATATATACATACATACATATATATATATATATATATATATATATATATATATATATATATATACATCCTTCACCACTTCCGGTTACCACTTGTTCCACCAGAAAGACGACACAGCAAAACGAAGGTAAGGTTCCAAATATTTTATTCCATAAGAAAGACTGCTACGCGTTTCGGCAGGATCCCCTGCCTTGCTCACACATCGAGCACCATTACATTTCCACATTTTAAACTCTTTTTTTCTGACATCACATGTTCATAAAAAACAACAAAAGACTATATATGTGTCTTTTTTTCTCTGTTTTCTATTTTTCTCTCAATTTTTTACACACTATTTTATTCTTGATATCCTTAATTAACAACATACTTTATATTTTATGCGTGCATATATTTTTTTACGTTTTATTTTTTCACTTTTTTTCTTTTTTTATTGTCCTCATTTGCTAACGTCAGAATGGCTGTTGACTATTTTTTGCATACAATTTAACTAACTTTATTGTGCCATATTGAACTTATCATGTGTCAGAGATGGATTTCTTTCTACTTCACAAAGACATTTGATTTATACTTTAACCATGTGGTCACCTGCTGCCACTAGGGTCTCACTTAGTGTAATGATGATTCTCATAGTGTATTCAATGCTACATTCAGTAATTCTGTCTAAAAATATCAGCTATTGTGAAAATCGCACCTATTCACAATTCTTTCCATCTTATAATAATTTCGTCCACCTATAATGATGGAATTACATTATTGGATGGTATATAAAATGCAAATGCTTTGTACAAATCTGTTTGAGAATAAAGTGCATGTGCACTAAATCACATCCTCTCAACATAACAACATGTTGTGTTTTTCTTCACTCCTACAGAATCTTAATATACCTTTAGGGGCATAGATCTAACTCCAATACTATATTTACTCCTGCCAACTAAACATTCGCTCAAAAGTATATTTGTGCAAAAACTACGCAAAGACAATAAAGTGCCAGTGCACCTAAGTATTATAGCAGCATAGTCCAATTTGACAAAAATGTGCAAATGGTGCAAAAATGTGCAAATAGTGCAAAAATGTGCAAACTTTGCAATTAAAAATTCCTATACTCTGAAATATGCCATTATTCCCTCTCGGGATAACATTTCTAAAACAGATATTACTATGCTGTTTGTGCAAATTGCGCAGATGTTTTCCAATATATACTAAAGTGCAAGTGCCTATTGAAATTGCAAATTCCTTCCTTCCCCATTTAGTAATTTCCATTTAGGTACTATCAATGCCCAGTTATCCATCATATCTACAGGTTACCTCCCTCAGGTTAAAACACTCATTAAAAAAATCCTAATATATTAATACCGGCACTAATAAATATCTTTAAAAAGTTATGTTATGTAAAGAAATATGTCAACTAGCCCAACTAGAGTTCATACTTTCTCCTATTCATCTATCTTACATTAAGGAACATTCCTGGAGAAATGTCTAAAATCTTAAAGAAAAATCTTAAAGAAAAAATCTTAAAGAAAAAAATCTTAAAGAAAAAAATCTTAAAGAAAAAAGGAGGAGGAGGATTTACATAACTGGGCATCATTCCATTATTCATATATGTTAGACCTGGTATCATTGGCGTGAGTCTCCCTTCCATTTTTTACTGATTGCCTCCTCTGTTTTGATATGTTTTTGCTGGTTTTATGCTTTGGGCACTGTGCCACTGCTATTCAGTGCCACAGTGCAAGTGCTCCCTATGTTAAATTGATATATGGATTAGTGACTCCATGATTGGATTATTTGATTTACTTGTCAGACCATAGTATAGTGCACCATGTGTGCCCAGGGCCTGTAAATCAAATACTGCTGGTGGGCTTGCAGCACTGGTTGTGCCACCCACAGAAGCAGCTTGTAAAGTGTGTCTCAGGCCTGCCATTGCAGAGCCTGGGTGCAGTCTGTGACTGCCATGTCGACTTGGCAAGTGCACCCACTTGCCAGTCCCTAAACCTTCCCTTATCTTCATATCAGACACCCCTAAGGTAGGCCCAAGGGCAGGGTGCATTGTAAGTATAAGGTAGGACATGCCCTGGTGTGTGTGTGGCATGTCCTAATAGTGAATTACAGCCATTTTCGTTTTTCACTATTGCAAAGCTACCTGTTCCCCATAGGCCAGAATGGGCAGTTTGATTATTACATCTTATAATCCTAACTGACCCAGGGAACATGGTAGAAAAACGAATTTAGTATGCCTGAACTCAGAATGATAAAATACATCTTTTAGTGAAGTTGATTTTAACATTCTGTGTTTGAAAATCCCACTTTTAGAAAGTGTGTATTTTCCTGCCTAACCTTCCAAACCTGCCTCTGCTAGGTTGTGTATTGTGTGTCTGGCTTTGTGAGTGACAGGGGCTGGGGGTGGCTCCAGGAGACAGGGTGAGTCAGCACAGGACTGAATAGAGAGATCTGCATCCAAGTGGTGGGAGGAGTAAGCACCTGGGTCTGAATAGGGCTGTGCCTGCCTTCCACAATGCTGGCTCCGCCTCCTGCTGGGCGACTGAGCACCCTGCCCCACATTCTGAAAGGAAAGAAGGAGTCCTGTAAACAAAGTGCTCCAGGACTGACCAGAACTGGTTTTGGACTAGGCAAAGGCCTCTCTGCCTTCAGAGAACAAAGAGAAAAAGTGTATAAAAAGGGGACCCAGACCCCTAGGAAATCAGATCACTTCTGGAACAACAAGACGACCCTTTTGCCAAGGAGAAGAACCAAGGAAGCTGCAGGAGTTGGACTGCCCCTCTGCCAAGTGTGCTGTTTGCTGGGTTGGCCTGCAGTGGTTTCTTCATTTGCCAAGGAAAGGAGAAGGAACTTTTAAAGAACTTTCATCATCTTGCAGAATATTACTCCAAGGGCTTGATTTGAGCTTGCCTCCTGACCGAAGTCTCAGGGATACCAGACTTCACCCCCTTCTGTTTGCCTGCATCTGGAACTTGCTGTTCTGGTGCTACAGAAGGAAATTGCAACACCGACGCCGGCGAGCGATGCCGTCTCCTGCATCGAAGCCGTGAGCGCTGCTCCGACTTTCAACGAAGACTCGACACCGACTGCCGTGCCACATCGACACCAGCGAACGACATCGTAAGCCTGCCATAGCCGTGAGCGCTGCTCCGACTTACGACGCTGCCCGACTCCTGCTGCTGTGCCGCATCGACTCCGAAGCCGACATCATCGCGGAGCCGATCGTCGACGTGGGTGGTCAAGAATCTATCGACATCGTACGGAACCGTGGCTTCGGCACCATCGTGACGTCACCTCCTCTCCGGTCCGGAACCGACGCCTCCCCTGCCTGCGCAAGCATCCAGGTCCCGACGCATCATCTCCTCCGAAGCAAGCAACCGACGCCGCAACGCGCCAACGACGCCGCACCTCCCCGACGCCGTGAGCTGTCTTTGTTTTCGCTTTTCCAATGTACTGTTCTTTGTGGGTCTGTTTTGACTCCGGGCCCGACGCCGCGCACCTCGCGGTCGGCGCCGTACTTTGGGATTTCTTTGACCTCGACGTCGTGATAACTCCAGTTGGGGTTATTTGTTGCTAAAGACTGCTTTTAAGTGAAGAACCTATTTTTAAACCATTTCTACCATCTTGAAGTATTATTGATTACAGTATTGTGGATTTTTGTCGTTTGTGGTCTTGTGATAAATCTATATAAAGAATACTTATTTTTATAAAACCTGTGTGTTGTCCATCTGTAGTGTTTTCACTGTATTACTGTATGTGTTCACAAATGCTTAACACACTGCCTCTTAGATAAGCCTGCCTGCTCGTGCCACGCTACCAAGGGGGTGAGCAGGGGTTATCCAGGTGTGTAATCCCCTTTCCCTGACTTAGAAGCAAGGGTCCCTATTTGGACAAAGGTGTATACCATTGCCAACTAGAGACCCCCAGTTCTAACATTGGTGGTCAGCGGTGAGGATTTGGACCTGCATTTGTGACTCATATACAGTGATTGGTGTACACTACTAGTGAGTGCAGACCAAACGCGACCACATACTTTTTGGTAGAATTTTTTTCCTTGGACTGTTATTTTTCTGAGAACTGCCAATTCTTATTGCCATGAGTCCACCAGCATCTGTTGCATCTATGGATCTAGATTTTGAGGAGGAGAGGTTAGAAAGCTACACTTTGAAACAGCTCAAGCATCTCTGCAAGAAATTGAAAGTTGCTACACCAGGCATTTCTAAAAAGGATGACTACCAGAAGGCGCTGAGGGCCTGGGTAGAAGCAAGAAATGACCCTGAGTTGGTGGTGGAGCCAGCTGGGGATGCAGATGGGCAACTGGATAGGCCAGAGTTTCCAGCCAGGAGAGGGGTACCGTCCCCACCTGGCAGTAGCATCTCTTCCAAAGACCTGTCCCCCAGAGAGTTGGAAGACTGGGAGAGAAATAGGGTGCACAAGCTGGAGATGGCAAGGCTCAAAATGGAGGGTCAGAGGGACCTAGAAAATAGCACGGTAGCCTTGGAAAGAGAGAGAATGAGGTTGGAACATGAGAGAATGTTGAGGGAGTTGGAGCTGAAAGCGCAGGGCTTAGGAATCAACCCCTCTGGTGGCAGCACACCATCTGTGCCTGCAGAAGGTAAAGTTTATATTCCCAAAGATGTCATCAAAGAGTTTCACAGACACAAAGATATTGGGCAGTGGTTTGCAGCCTATGAGATAGCAATGTTGGCCCACTGGGTCCCTGAGAAGGATTGGGGAGCAGGGTTGTGGGGCCGCTTTGTGAGTGATGGGAGGGATACCTTGTTAAACCTGCCCAGTGAGAATAGGATGTCTTATGCCCATATGAAGGAAGCCCTTATGACAAGGTATGGTTTGACCCCAGAACTCTATAGACAGAGGTTCAGAAATTGTAAGTAACTGGAGGCAACTACCTGGGTGGAGTATCAGTCTTTCTTTTGCAGAGCTATGGATGGTTGGGTGAAGGGTAGCAAAGTAGATACTTTTGAAGCTCTCTATGATTTGTTTGCATGGGAGCACTTGTCTGCTAACTGTTTTCCAGAGCTACGCCAGCACCTTATTGATAGCAAGTTAACTAACCCTAGGAAACTTGCTGAGGAGGCGGACCGCTGGGTGAGCACCCTGGTCCACAAGGGTCATGTGGGAGACTCCGCCAAAGGTGGGCAGGGTCCCCAGCAGAAGAGTGGGGGGGACAAGGGTAAACAGAGGGAGTTCCAAAAAGGGCCCCAAAGTAATTCCCAAGGGAACCAAGGGAAGGGTTCCCAGCCTCCCCCTGAGAAGAAGCAAGAGGCCCCGACAGGTAAACTTGTTCAGAGGGGCCACTGTAAATGTTTTACGTGTGGTCAATTGGGCCACCGTTGGTATGATCCTCAATGTCCCATGAGAGATCCCAAAGCACCACCCCATGCACCCCCCCGTCAGATTGCCAGTGTAGCCCTGGGGGGGAGGAGATGGGTGCCCAAGGTGGGTGGGATCCGGCAGAGATGTCCCTTGTCTCATTAGGAGACTTTGAGATGGTCCCTAAAACTCAGCTGCCTGATAACACTAAAAAGTACAGGCAGTGGGTGACCATCAATGGCCATAGGGTGGAAGCTCTAAGAGACACCGGTGCAAGTGTGACAGCTGTCAGTTGTCGGTTGGTGTCCAAAGAGCAGATTGTCCCCCATGCATTCTTCCCTGTTGTTGCTACAGACAACTCACAGAGCCAGTGTGAGGTGGCACAAGTTCCCTTTGAGTGGGGGGGTCTCAGCTACTCTCCAAGTTGCTGTGAGGCCAGCCATGCCTGTTGATTGTCTGTTGGGCAATGATTTAGAGGACTCCCCTTGGGCTAAGGTGGAGAGAAGGTCTCATTTAGAGATGTTGGGTCTGCCTGAGTGGGCGTGTGTAACCACTCGGTCCATGGCGGCCAGTAAGGGTGATCAAGAGGTTCTGGAGCCTGAGAATATGGCCCAGACCCCTGCCTTAAAGAGAAGAGGTAGGGGGCGCGGGAAACCAGCCCCCATAGTTCCCACGGTCCAGGAGGAGGCAGACCTTGAGAGGGATGCCCTGGAACCTACAGGGGAACAAGTTGCTGAACTGGGAGACCTGCCTGAGTTGGCAGCAAGAAGGAGGTCCCTCCAGGGAGGAATTTTGTGAGGAGCAAAGGAAGTGCCCTTCTCTTGAGGGTTTGAGGCAACAGGCCACAAACCAGGCAGCAGGTGATCAGTCTGGATCACATTGGATCTACTGGGAGAACGACCTCCTGTATAGCGAGCCTAAGGTTGCTGAGCCTGGGTCAGCCCGTGTGCTGGTGTTACCCCAGCGCTTCAGAGCCTTCCTACTGGGTTTGGCTCATGACGTTCCTTTAGCTGGACATCTGGGGCAGAACAAGACCTTTGAAAGGCTTGTTTCCCATTTTCATTGGCCCCAGATGCGCAAGAGTTCAGATACTCATTGTAGGACCTGCCAAACTTGCCAGGCAAGTGGGAAAAGTGGAAGGAAGCACAAGGCTCCTCTCCAACCTTTCCCTGTAGTCAGTACCCCCTTTGAACAGGTGGGCATTGACATTGTGGGGCCACTGGACCACAAGACAGCCATGGGCAACAGGTTTATCCTGGTCTTGGTGGACCATGCTACCCGGTACCCGGAAGCCATCCCTCTCAGGACAGTGACGGCCCCCGTGGTGGGACGTGCACTGATGGGGGTTTTTTCCTGTGTGGGGTTCCCCCGAGAGGTGGTGTCAGACCGTGGTACCAACTTCATATCTAACTATATGAAGTCCCTGTGGAAGGAGTGTGGTGTTACCTATAAGTTCACCACTCCTTACCACCCCCAAGGTAATGGGCTGGTTGAGAGATTCAACCGGACCCTTAAGGGCATGATTATGGGTCTTGAGGAACCTATGAGGCGTAAGTGGGACGTCCTCTTGCCATGCCTGTTGTTTGCTTACCATGAGGTGCCTCAGAAGTCCTTAGGGTTCAGCCCCTTTGAGCTGCTGTATGGTCACCCGGTAAGAGGACCTTTGAGTCTGGTCAAGGAAGGCTGGGAGCAATCTCCCAGGAAACCTCCCCAGGATGTATATAGCTACATGCTGGCCTTCAGGAACCAGACTCGGCGTTTCAGAGAACTCGCTCAGGCGAACCTGGAAGCCAGCCAGGAAGAGATGAAGCGGTGGTACGATCAGAATGCCACTCTGATTGAGCTTCAGCCTGGACAGAAAGTTTGGGTCATGGCCCCTGTGGAGCCCTGTGCGCTCCAGGACAGGTGGACTGGTCCATTTGAGGTGGTGGAGCGCAAGAGTGATGTCACCTATCTGGTGAACTTGCGGTCTCCCAGGAACCCTTTGCGGGTCCTGCATGTTAACCGCCTGAAGCTCCACTTAGAAAGGTCCGAAGTGGGCATGCTCCTAGCGACAGATGATGGAATGGAGGAAGAGACTGAGCCTCTTCCTGACCTCCTGTCTGCAGCAGAGCAAGATGGGTCAGTGGATGGTGTTGGCCTCTCTGCCACACTGACCCCTGAACAGCAGCAAGATTGTCGTCAACTGCTGGGGCAATTCCCTGATTTGTTCTCCCTGGTTCCTAGTGTCACTGAGTGGTGCATCCATGATGTGGACACTGGGGACAGTCCTCCTGTGAAGCACAAGGCTTACAGAGTGACTGACAGGGTCAGAGCTTACATTAAGGAGGAGGTCTCCAAGATGTTTGCCTTAGGGGTGATTGAGTCCTCTAACAGTCCTTGGGCCAGCCCAGTGGTTTTGGTCCCAAAGGCTGCCGCGCCTGGTGCCACACCCGAACTCCGGTTCTGTGTGGACTACCGAGGACTCAATTCAGTCACCAGGACTGACGCGCACCCCATCCCCAGAGCTGATGAGCTCATTGATCGGTTGGGAGCTGCCCAGTACCTCAGCACGTTTGATTTGACGTCTGGGTACTGGCAGATTGCCTTAACTGATGGGGCCAAGGAGAGGTCCGCATTCTCCACACCAGATGGGCACTACCAATTCTGGGTTATGCCCTTTGGGATGAAGAATGCCCCTGCCATCTTTCAGAGGTTGGTCAACCAGGTGTTGGAAGGACTGGAAGATTTCAGTGCCGCCTACCTGGATGACATTGCGGTGTTTAGTTCCACTTGGGAAGAACATCTGCGCCACCTCTGGGAAGTGTTGATGGCGCTGCGGAAGGCAGGCCTCACAATCAAGGTGAGTAAGTGCCAGATTGGGCAGGGTTCTGTGGTGTACTTGGGGCACCAGGTAGGAAGCGGCCAGGTGGCGCCCCTACAGCCCAAGATTGATACCATCCTGGCATGGGAAACCCCAAAGACTCAGACACAGGTGAGAGCCTTTTTAGGACTCACGGGGTACTACAGGAGGTTTGTCAAGGGGTATGGCAACATTGTTGCACCCTTGACTGAGCTGACTTCCAGGAAGCAGCCCAAGAAAGTGAACTGGACTGACACCTGTCAGAAGGCTTTTGACGCCCTGAAGACTGCCATGTGCACAGCACCCGTGCTTCAGGCGCCCAACTTCTCAAAAGAATTCATTGTTCAAACAGACGCTTCAGAGCATGGTGTGGGGGCTGTTCTATCACAGATTAATGAGGAAGGCCTAGACCAACCTGTAGCCTTCATCAGTAGGAGGTTACTTCCACGGGAACAGAGGTGGAGTGCAATTGAGCGTGAGGCATTTGCTGTGGTCTGGGCACTGAAGAAGTTGAGACCATACTTGTTTGGGACTCACTTCCTGGTTCAGACCGACCACAGGCCCCTCAGATGGCTCATGCAGATGAGGGGTGAGAACCCAAAGTTGTTGAGGTGGTCCATTTCCCTACAGGGTATGGACTTCACGGTGGAACACCGCCCTGGTACAGAACACGCCAATGCTGATGGTCTGTCCAGATTTTTCCGCCTTAGTGAAGAGGACTCCCTAGGGGAAGGGTAGTTCTCCCCACATTTCAGCTGGAGGGGACACGTGTTAGACCTGGTATCATTGGCGTGAGTCTCCCTTCCAATTTTTACTGATTGCCTCCTCTGTTTTGATATGTTTTTGCTGGTTTTATGCTTTGGGCACTGTGCCACTGCTATTCAGTGCCACAGTGCAAGTGCTCCCTATGTTAAATTGATATATGGATTAGTGACTCCATGATTGGATTATTTGATTTACTTGTCAGACCCTAGTATAGTGCACCATGTGTGCCCAGGGCCTGTAAATCAAATACTGCTGGTGGGCTTGCAGCACTGGTTGTGCCACCCACAGAAGCAGCTTGTAAAGTGTGTCTCAGGCCTGCCATTGCAGAGCCTGGGTGCAGTCTGTGACTGCCATGTCGACTTGGCAAGTGCACCCACTTGCCAGTCCCTAAACCTTCCCTTATCTTCATATCAGACACCCCTAAGGTAGGCCCAAGGGCAGGGTGCATTGCAAGTATAAGGTAGGACATGCCCTGGTGTGTGTGGCATGTCCTAATAGTGAATTACAGCCATTTTCGTTTTTCACTATTGCAAGGCTACCTGTTCCCCATAGGCCAGAATGGGCAGTTTGATTATTACATCTTATAATCCTAACTGACCCAGGGAACATGGTAGAAAAACGAATTTAGTATGCCTGAACACAGAATGATAAAATACATCTTTTAGTGAAGTTGATTTTAACATTCTGTGTTTGAAAATCCCACTTTTAGAAAGTGTGTATTTTCTTGCCTAACCTTCCAAACCTGCCTCTGCTAGGTTGTGTATTGTGTGTCTGGCTTTGTGAGTGACAGGGGCTGGGGGTGGCTCCAGGAGACAGGGTGAGTCAGCACAGGACTGAATAGAGAGATCTGCATCCAAGTGGTGGGAGGAGTAAGCACCTGGGTCTGAATAGGGCTGTGCCTGCCTTCCACAATGCTGGCTCCGCCTCCTGCTGGGCGACTGAGCACCCTGCCCCACATTCTGAAAGGAAAGAAGGAGTCCTGTAAACAAAGTGCTCCAGGACTGACCAGAACTGGTTTTGGACTAGGCAAAGGCCTCTCTGCCTTCAGAGAACAAAGAGAAAAGGTGTATAAAAAGGGGACCCAGACCCCTAGGAAATCAGATCACTTCTGGAACAACAAGACGACCCTTTTGCCAAGGAGAAGAACCAAGGAAGCTGCAGGAGTTGGACTGCCCCTCTGCCAAGTGTGCTGTTTGCTGGGTTGGCCTGCAGTGGTTTCTTCATTTGCCAAGGAAAGGAGAAGGAACTTTTAAAGAACTTTCATCATCTTGCAGAATATTACTCCAAGGGCTTGATTTGAGCTTGCCTCCTGACCGAAGTCTCAGGGATACCAGACTTCACCCCCTTCTGTTTGCCTGCATCTGGAACTTGCTGTTCTGGTGCTACAGAAGGAAATTGCAACACCGACGCCGGCGAGCGACGCCGTCTCCTGCATCGAAGCCGTGAGCGCTGCTCCAACTTTCAACGAAGACTCGACGCCGACCGCCGTGCCACATCGACGCCAGCGAACGACATCGTAAGCCTGCCATAGCCGTGAGCGCTGCTCCGACATACGACGCCGGCCCGACGCCTGCTGCTGTGCCGCATCGACTCCGAAGCCGACATCATCGCGGAGCCGATCGTCGACGTGGGTGGTCAAGAATCTATCGACATCGTGACATCGTACGGAACCGTGGCTTCGGCGCCATCGTGACCTCACCTCCTCTCCGGTCCGGAACCGACGCCTCCCCTGCCTGCGCAAGCACCCAGGTCCCGACGCATCATCTCCTCCGAAGCAAGGAACTGATGCCGCAACGCGCCAACGACGCCGCACCTCCCCGACGCCGTGAGCTGTCTTTGTTTTCGCTTTTCCAAGGTACTGTTCTTTGTGGGTCTGTTTTGACTCCGGGCCCGACGCCGCGCACCTTGCGGTCGGCGCCGTACTTTGGGATTTCTTTGACCTCGACGTCGTGATAACTCCAGTTGGGGTTATTTGTTGCTAAAGACTGCTTTTAAGTGAAGAACCTATTTTTAAACCATTTCTACCATCTTGAAGTATTATTGATTACAGTATTGTGGATTTTTGTCGTTTGTGGTCTTGTGATAAATCTATATAAAGAACACTTATTTTTATAAAACCTGTGTGGTGTCCATCTGTAGTGTTTTCACTGTATTCCTGTATGTGTTCACAAATGCTTAACACACTGCCTCTTAGATAAGCCTGCCTGCTCGTGCCAAGCTACCAAGGGGGTGAGCAGGGGTTATCCAGGTGTGTAATCCCCTTTCCCTGACTTAGAAGCAAGGGTCCCTATTTGGACAAAGGTGTATACCATTGCCAACTAGAGACCCCCAGTTCTAACAATATATATATATATATACATGTAGTCCAGTACCCCCTCACACTCAGAAAGGGTCCGACACAGCAAGGGTAGTTTCAAGTGGTTTTATTCTCACCAGACTGGAAGCGCAAAAGTCCATATAGATGTGAAACGTCTTATGGCAGACGCGTTTCAGCTTAGTCAGCTTTCCTCAGTGCCAGTTCCACGGTAAGTTGTTTTCACCTGGGGTCCATTTGTATGTTCCATATTAAGTAATCGCTCTCTAAACACAAAGTGGTGTCCCAACAAGGTTGTTGGCTGACGGGCAGCACACTTAACACAGCAGCCGGTTCCAGTGGTGACGATTGCACGGTGAGTCCACTTGCGGTTCCCTTCGCAGTGAATACTGCCTCCTCCCTCCCCTATGCAGCAGAGTAAACACACTGTGATGTACAATATATATATATATGTTTCAGGGGTTGCTTTTACCTTTTATTCACTCCAGGTTGGCTTGGATGGTATTTTACCAATGCAAATAATACTGTGCCTGGAGTGGTAAAAGGCTTTTTGTCATTTTACAGCTGTGCTAATCCTATGCTTAAAGACTTTCCTCTAGTAATGGCAAAATACTTTGTCTCTTTCCAGCTTGGCATGGATGGCACTGTGCTTATCCTTGCTCAAAAGCTTTGCTGGAAAAACAGACATTTAAGGTGAGCAGATTCAGAGTGTCGCTGGTGTTGTGGGGTACTGTATACAGGAGCTGCTCTCCACCTAAACTTGGGAACTACTTAGAGTTCTCTGCGTCTTTTCTGCATAATTTATGTGGCACTTGAAGCCTGAAAGAATATTGTTTATATATACATATGTAAGCCTGAACGGATTTTGTTTTGACTTATGCTGGGTGCTCCCTTGTGTGTGGGCAAAACTAAACCTCTCTGAAGAGCTATAATGATAGCGAAACATGTGTCAGGCGTTGCTTTTATTCATTCCAGGTTGGCTTGGATGGAATTTTCCCAATCCAAAGCAGTAACACTGTGCCTGGAGTGGTAAAAGGCTTTTGTCATTTTACAGCTCAGTGTGGATGGCACTGTGCTAATCATATGCTTAAAGACTTTGCTGTAGTAATGACAAAAGACTTTGGGCCTGATTTAGATCTTTGCAGATGGGTTACTCTGTCACAATGGTGACGGATATCCCGTCCGCCGAAATGTAAATCCCATTATATCCTATGGGATTTATATTTTGGCAGACTCTGTTTTCGTCATTCGTAACAAACAATTACGAGTGACGAAAACACTGGTACTTGTGCAGAAACCTTTATAAAAATCAAATACGGCTGGGTAACAGACTTCAAATTATACACATGAAGCTTTGCAGTAAGAGACTTTAATGAGGAGTATGGACAGTGAATTATATCAGCACTCAGCTAAGATGATGAAAGCCAGCACTCCTTTGTAAGCAAGTACTGCAAGAATAAAAAGGATTGTTATTGAGGCACAAGTGTGTCGAATCCAGCAAGTATAAAAAGGTGAAGCAACATATTTCAATAAAACTACAAGTACCAGAAGACCTAGGTACATAAAAGGCACAAGAGCACATGATGTAATGTGCGAATCAAGACACAGCTGCCGTGAACAAGACCGAAAGGGTTGAAACGCGTTGGAAGTGTTTTGGTGTAGTGCTGATGCCAAGATGAAGGGAGCTGGCAGGTACCGCAGGGGCCTTCAGGCTCCCCCCGCAGTCCCCAATGTGAGAAACTGGCTGCCCTGAGTGGGACCAGGGCACCCAGTATTGTGGCCAAGCCCTGGGGATGGGCTCCCTAGGGCAAAAATCGCCCTCTTCCCGTGTTTTAAAAAATAAAAATAAATTTCAAAAAATGGTAAGCCCCTAGGATGGGGTCCCTGGGGCCAAAATCAGCCCAGGGTAGGGGGCCACACAGCCTCCCTTGTTTTATTAACACTGCACCACTCTGCAATCACGCCTCCTGGCACACTGCTGGTTGGGGGATGAAGTCCCCCTGGCTGCTCAGGGTCCTTGGGTGCCAACAAGACCTTCTGTTACCTCCAGTAAGTCCCACACAGTGGGATTTCTGAGAGGTCTTCGGAGGCCATGCCCCCTTTATCCACCACTCTTCAAACGCGCCTCCTGGCACACTACTTGTTGGGGGATAAAGTCCCCTTGCCTCTTGAGGGTCCTTGGGGGCCAGAAACCCATCCTGTTACCTCCAGAAAGTCTCACACAGCAGGATTTCTGCAAGGTGGTCAGAAGCCACACACCCTTTTCCCACCACTCTGCAAACGCGCCTTCTGGTGCACTACTAGTTGGGGGATAAAGTCCCCCTAAATGCTAAGGGTCCTTGGGGGCCAACAAGCCCTCCTGTTACCTCCAGTAAGTCTCACACAGCCGCAAGGTGATCGGAAACCACGCACCCTTTCTCCACCACTCTGCAAACGCACCTCCTGGTGCACAGCTGGTTGAGAAATGAAGTCCCCTTGGCTCCAGAGGGTCCTTGGGGGACAACTACCTCTCCTGTTAACTCCAGAAACTCCCACATAGCACGATTGCTGAGAGGTTGTCAGAGGCCACTCACCCTTTTTCCATCACTCTGCATACCCACCTCCTGGCACACTACAGGTTGGGGGATGATGTCCACTTTACTCCTGAGGATCCATGGGGGACAACTACCCCTCTTGTTACCTCCAGTAAGTCCCACACAGCTGGATTGCTAAAAGGTTGTTGGAGGCCACGCCCCCTTTCTCCACCACTCTGGAAACGCGCCTCCTGGTGCACTACTGGTTGGGGCAAGAGGTCCACTTTAGACATGCAGCTTCCTGTGTGTAAAAGCAATTCTGCTCTGCTTCTAGTAAGTGAGAGCATTTTCTGCTCTTGCTTACTAGAAGTGGAGCACCATTTGCTATGGCTTGGCGAGAGCAGTGCTCCCACCAAGCCATTGCAAACAGCAATGTCCCAGGGGTGGGCTCCCCAGACATTGTAGGAGTCAGCCCTGGGGGTTGGCTATCTAGGGCTCCAGGAGGGGGGGCCACGCGGCCCTCCTCCCATCTTCTAATTTGCCCTGGGGATGTGATGGTCACCGGGGCTGTGAGGGGGCCGCGCAGCCCCCTGCATTCAATTTAAACTTTGCCCTGGGAAGGTGGCGGTCCTCGGGCTGTGGGAGCTGGCCACGCGCCCCCCCACATTTTTTTAATTAAAGCCCCAGGCAGGAAGGTGGCGGCCCCCAGGGCTTCAGGTGATCCATGTGGCCCCCCACATCAAATTACAATAAAGCCCTGGGGAGGTGGCGGTCCCCTGGGATGGAGGGGTTGGAGAGGGCCCCCATTTAAAATAAAATAAGCCCCAGGGAGGTGGCAGTCCCCGGGGCAGTGGGGGAGGCCATACGGGCCTCCCCCGCACTAATACTTTAAGAAGCCCTGGGGAGGTGGTGGTCCCTGGGGCATAATAAGCCCCAAGAGGGGGGGGCGTTGCGCCCCCCTCCCTTATTAAATCAATGCCCCCGTGACCTGACCCATCCGGATGCCAATAATAAACGAAGCGTGGGAGCCATGCTTTTTTTGGCCCTGGGTCCCAGTGGGACCCCCCCAAGAGGGCTAGGGCGGTCAGGGTATTTCTTCCCTGAACCCTTTTTATTTATTTTTGTAAATTTTTTGTGGGACTCGGTTCAACCGAGTCCCAAGATGGCTGCCAACACTTCCTGGTTGAAGTGCTGGCAGCCAATCAAATTTCTGTAGGGTTTCAGTAGGCTGTTGGGCTCCCAGATATCTATATTTTTTAAACTTAAATATCTCTGAAACTACTTAACGGATTTACACTAAATCACAAAAAGCACACTTTCTGGACAAACATCTAGCTTTATGCCAAATTTGGTGCACCGCGATTCTGGCTGTAGGCGTGTTCAAAAAATAAAAAATTCCTATAGACATAACATGAGGAAAATGCATTTTGGGACCCCCCTTTTTTCTCGTCCTCCGCTTGACGGAACACCCTGAAACTTTCAACGCAGGAGCTGAGCCAAAAAGGGAAAGTTTTGTGAAATGTTCGTGAAGATTCGTCAAGCGGCGCCAAAGTTATTAGCAAAACAAGAAACGCTTTTCCAATGGAAACTTTTTTAAAATAAATATATATATATATATATATATATATATCAGAAAAGACATCCTACTCCAACAAAGAAGAGGCATGTACTCGAGGTTAGTAGGAATAGGGCTCATTTATTATTTTTCCGGTCTCCCTCGACCCCGCAATAGATGAGATACGCGTTTCAGCTGCGCAGCAGCCTTTGTCAATCTGATTGGCACATCAACCTTCAAGTTTAAATAACCCTTCCCCCACTAAGGCATAGAAAGGCATAGAAGATAGACTGTGCTGTTGTGACAAAATGCTGATTGCAGCTATTTAACTGATATGCATTTAACAATCAAAAATGCCACTGGTAAAACTTGCTTTTTACATAATATAAATAAAAGTGCAAAGTGCAACGAGACTATGAATATAAATAACGGCATAGTGCACGATACGTATGTTTTCACCAAAATTCAAACATGAACAGCCTACTGATTAAGCCTGGGCGTAGTTCGCGAAGTAGCGCTACGCGAAGCTACGCAAAGTGCAGTTCGCACTACGCGAGCTACGCGTAGCACTACGCAAACTGCGTAGTGCACTGTTCGCAATGATTGCACAGTGCCGGATGCTTGTCCGCACTGTGCAATCATTGAAAACGGCATCTTGCACAGTGCGAGCTGTCTTTTACTGCCGCTCGAGTAGATTTTTACTCGAGCGGCAGCTTCTCAACGCGGACTGGTAGTTTCTCATCGCGAGCGGTCGCGAGCATACGCGACCACTCGCAATGAGAAACCTGACCTCCCCGCGTTGAGAATCTCGCCGGGAGGTTTATTTTCCACGCTCGCGATCGGCAACTTGATGTTGCTGATCGCGAACGAGGAAAAAGTCTCGCCGGGATGTCATTTGCTTGCTCGCGGTCGCCAACTTGACGTTGAGGACCGCGAGCAAGCAAAAAATGACCGCTGCACTACGCTACGCTACGCTATGCGTGTTTGCACTGTGCTACGTGCAATTCGCGTTGTGCGAAGTAGCGCAAACTTCGCAAACTACGTGAGCGTAGCGTAGTGCTTTGCCCAGGGTTACTACTGATATATGCCGGAAAAAATAGTAATATCTCTCCTGCACTTGATGGAAGCGTGTCATAATGACAAGCCGGGGTGTTGGGTATTTAACATTATGGCGCCAACTCTCTATAAAACATAATACCCTCTTAACATTGAATCAGAAAATGAATTTAAAATACGCCTGCAATAAATAAGATCGTGCTGCCTATGTTATTTACAATTATGTACAGAGACATCATATCCTCAGACTCAAAAGGAAAAAAGTTATGGCAAACATAATGGAACCGAACTAAGACATAACATGCGAGTGCATGTTAGGTCAACCACACAGGAGAACACCATCAAATAATAAGGCTAGCGACATCACCACAGAGCTCTGATTGCACAAAGTGTGTTTTATGTCCGACGAAAATGCCAGCCACTGGGTAATCGTTACTCCTCCAACAGGACTACAAGACCCATAATCCCCTTGGACGGCCGTGCAAATTCAAAAGTCCGTTGATGCATGGCCTGTGCCAAAGTTCGAATTGAAAATACTCCTTATGTGTGGGGTAACCATAACAAAATGATCAATCCATCTTTTGCATAATTGTAACTGCGGGAAATGTCTCAATGTCAATATCAGCCAGCAGCACGAAATACAACTGTGTAATGGGCACATAACGGGGTCGGAGGAGACCGATGCATATAAATTAGATATGCCATAGCCAACCTCACCGCTTTTGCATCGGCATCCACGGTGCCCAGTCACCAAAGGACGCCAGTGTCCTGGGCAAGGCATTTCTAGCTGAAGAAATGCAGAACTAAGTGCTGGCAGTCGGCAAACCGCCCCGCTCCTCAATCTGGAATCCCCGCAGCTGTCATCCTTGTTCCTCTTCCCGGCGCACTCTCTGGGGGCTCCACCGCATAGCACTCCCATGCTCATCCACCAACGGTTACGGTCAAAGAGTGAAGCCACAAAACGACTGGTGGTATGTGTGCAGGGTCGACCGTCGATGCTGAATTTGATCAGAAAAGACATCCTACTCCAACAAAGAAGAGGCACGTACTCGAGGTTAGTAGGAGTAGGGCTCATTTATTATTTTTCTGGTCTCCCTCGACCCCGCAATAGATGAGATACGCGTTTCGTCTGCGCAGCAGCCTTTGTCAATCTGATTGGCGACATCAACCTTCAAGTTTAAATAACCCTTCCCCCACTAAGGCATAGATAGGCATAGAAGATAGACTGTGCTGTTGTGACAAAATGCTGATTGCAGCTATTTAACTGATATGCATTTAACAATCAAAAATGCCACTGGTAAAACATGCTTTTTACATAATATAAATAAAAGTGCAAAGTGCAACGAGACTATGAATATAAATAACGGCATAGTGCACGATCCGTATGTTTTCACCAAAACTCAAACATAAACAGCCTACTGATATATGCCCGAAAAAATAGTAATATCTCTCCTGCCCTAGATGGAAGCGTGTCATAATGACAAGCCGGGGTGTTGGGAATTTAACATTACGGCGCCAACTCTCTATAAAACATAATGCCCTCTTAACATTGAATCAGATAATGAATTTAAAATACGCCTACAATAAATAAGATCGTGCTGCCTATGTTATTTACAATTATGTACAGAGACATCATATCCTCAGACTCAAAAGGAAAAAAGTTATGGCAAACATAATGGAACCGAACTAAGACATAACATGCCTATATGGATATGGACGGACGGACGGACGGACAGACAGACAGACAGAGAGACAGATAGATAGATAAATAGATAGATAGATAGATAGATAGATAGATAGATAGATAGATAGATAGATAGATAGATAGATAGATAGATAGATAGATAGATAGATAGATAGATAGATATTACCTACTGGCCAGCATCAGTATGTAGTTATAGTCAGGACAATGTTTCCATAGGAAAAGAGTTTTTGACATGCCTATATATTTGGTGCCGTTTGACAAATCTTCACCAAATCTTCCCAAAAAAGTGCCCCGGTGATTCTAGTTGTGCATGGAAAGTTTTGGGAGGATCCGTAAAGCGGGGGCTGACAAAAAGAGGGGCTAAAAAAGGTGTGTTTCCCATTTTAATTCCCTTAGCGGTTTTAGACACGCCTGCAGCCCGAACTGCTGGACGGAATTACAGCAAATCTAGTAGAAAGGTAGATTTTGTTCCTAAGATCACGCTTTTTCCTATTTGGTGTAAATCTGTTCAGTAGTTTTGGAGATATTAGAGGAAAACTAAATTTGAATATCTGGGTGGAGCCTAAGCACAGATCTCATGGTGGGATCTGATTGGCTGCAAACACTTCAACCAAGAAGTGTTGGCAGCCATCTTGGGACCGATATACATGATTGCACCCCATTGAAAAGCGGTGTAGTGAATGGCAAGTTTTGAGGGTCACAAAAAGTAGAACTTATAAAGGGTGATAACGGATTTTAGTTACAATATAAATCATTTGTTGATGGTGATGGAGCAAGGTTTCAAAAATGAAACTTGCTTGTTCGCAATTCTCCTCATAGTATTAATTTACTAAACTTGTATTGTCAAAACTAACATTTGCATTCACAAACACAAGAGGGACAGAAGCTTGCTTATGTGTTTTACTAATGAATAACGCTTGTCTATAATCCAAAATGTCCGCTAAAGCGCGGGAACCTCAATGCGCATGTTGCAACCTGATCACATGGTGTGACGTCTTTCTTTGCTTGGTGGGAAACTTCTGCTTCTGCGCAGTGTGCACTAAAATGGCCGCTAAATGTTTTCACATGCTTAAGCTTGCTCTCATGTCATTATTAAATTGTCGTTTTCTTAATGCTACTAATGCAGGATAGTATTATAATTAATTGGGAATAGAGTAGGGAAAGTGGGCATACAGTGAAACATTTTATTTGTGATTTTAATATTTTCTTCTTGCACTTTTAGTAATTCGTAAACTTGGGCCTGGGTTGGTGACTTGAAACTCGAGAGACAGATGGTTCTGCGCATGTGTCCTGTGTGCCTGCCAAGTGAAGTCAACTTGGACGTCTCCCAAGGCCATGACCCATTGGCCGAAGATGATGTACTTTATGTTTCCGGCGGACAAAATTTTACTTTTCCCCTGTAAATTGTATAACATTTGTCGTGAGACGGGTCGGAAATAAAGTGAATGTATTAATTTGAAGGGGCGGGGAGCTAAGAACAATAGGCTTCACAATTTAGGCCAAATTTGACATGGTGCGAGAATACACCCCCTGCCCCTGTCCAATCAGAAGTAGTGGTCTCATATTTTAGCAACATTAAGGGGAGGTACATGGGCGTAGAATGGTATAATAGAATATAGCATTAGTAATTAGCTAGCACAGACTCTCAGAACATACAGAAGAGCTCCAGGCTGCCATGCTGATTGGTTGCTGACTGAATTCCTGTCCGGAAGAGGTCCTGAGGAAGGGGCGGCGGAGTCCATTAGACGGGAGAATCGAGGAGAAGTCGAGTATCAGAGAGGGGAACGGCGCAGGCGTCATTGTAGAGAGTTTACCGGTCCTGTCCTGATCCTGGAAGAGGTCTTTGCTCTTCATCCTTCCTGGGTACTATCTTTTCCAACTCCTTGGCTAAGGGGCTTGGTTCTCGCATTTAGGTAACTATACTGCAACCTTTAGTTGCGCTGCTGTCTCTATTTTCTCCTCTTCCTTAAACACCGTCATTTATTAGCAAATCATTTCTATGCTTTGTTCTTGGGTATTTCAATCAAGTACCGTGTTTTCTGTTATTTTACTCTGCTAAAACTTTAGATAAACATTTTAAAACTTCCTGACTCAGTGGTTATTTCAGGATTATGTATTATAGTGAATGTCACTCATTTTAAACTTCCCAATTAGCAAAGGATCCATTGGAAAGTTATTACTCTTCAATCAGAAGGTAATTGGTAGCAGGGACTTTGATAAAAGAGTACATCTGACACCCAGCGTAAGTATTAGTGTAGTGTGAATGTATGGGCCCAAATGAGTATATGGTGTATGAATGTTGTTGGCTAATATTGCGCTGGATCAGTTTTCTGGTAAGCAGAGGACGGTTTTTGTTACTCTTTGTTAATTGGGTAATGAGAATTTTATTTGTATTTTTTATGAACTAACATCCGCTTATTTTTGAGTTTTGTTATATGTTGTCCAGAATACCCCGGGGTAGGTAAAAAGAATAGTGGGTGGCAAGTGGAAGCCATACTGCAGTGAGGTTATCTGTCAGGCAGAAATAGTACTGAGAAGTTAAGCAGGACTTCAAGTACTCGTTAGGGACTCTATGCGTGTGAGTAATAGCAAAAAGGGTACGCTGATAAAAATTTGATGTTATATCACCTAGTAAGGGTAACATTGGAGAAGTAACAGGTACTTCTGGAGCTTGTGTGAAGAGTAGACGGAAGTGTTTTACTCGAAGTGTATGTATTAGTAAACGGAAAGGTTTTACTAAAGTGTGGAAGAAACTATCTTTTTCGAAATTAGTGGAAACTGGCACGATAGCGAATGTTTTATGTGGTTACTGAAATTTAATTAAGATTTATAGAGAAAATAAGTTTGCGTAAATTTTTGTAAAGGGAGGGTCAGTTGCCGGAGAGGGAGCTGACGTCACAAAACGCCGCGCTGTGGTAGGTTGAAACAGCGGGTGTGGAGAGACACTTGTAAAGGAGGGGTCAGTAGTCAGGAGTAGTACTGACGTCACAGGTACCGCGCTGGGATTGGTTAAACCAGCGAGAACAGAAAAGAGCAGATTGTAAAGGAGGGGTTGACAGAGAAACGTCACCAAAAGGCCGCGCAAGGATTGGCTCGGAAATAAAAGATAGCAGACATTTGATTGGTCGAAATTATAGAAGCAAAATTCTTAGTGGATAAGGATTGCATGTTAAAACGTGATCCGACTTTAACGGGAACTCGTCCGGATAGGAGATTCCTAGGTTTTGCAGAATATAATTTTGTACACAGAAGATTAGATAGAATGTACGGAGAAAGGAGAAAAATGTCATTCTTACAAAAGATTAAGAATTATTTTAAAAAGGACAAACCAATCAAAACTAGAGAAGGAATTATTATTCCACCAGCTAAAACGCCAGCATCATTTATGATGATGGAGAGAGGTTATCATACTTGTGTATGGATGGAGAATTGGATAGAATACACCAAAAATGATGGAGTATTAGCATTTCCCGAGAATGGTACCTTCAATGGAAGAATTCTTCAGAACTTGAGATTGAGGATGAATAACTTAGAACCCAGACCTAGATTAACTCAGTACGAAGCTCTAGAAGAATGGGAAACCGAGGCATTTGAGCGGGATAGATCTAGAAGTAATAGGAGTTACCCAGGATTTTACCTCAGATATTTACGTGAGTCGAGAGAAGGTCAGATGAAACAATGGAGAAGGGCAATGATTACAGAGGGACTGTATCCATTATTTACAGAAGGAGAGAAATCAGGAAGCAAATGTACAGAAAAGACTAAACATTTAATGAGAAATGAGGATTCAGAAGACAAATTTATGGAAGAAATGTTAAGAAATCCCCCACCATATCAGGAAGGGACAAGTGGATGCACCCCAAGTGCACCACCGAAAACTCCAATGGTACCACAAGTAATGCATGAATTTACCCCGACTAGAATACTTCATGACAAAGAAAAAGAAGCTCTAGAAAAGACCAGAGCAGAATTAGTACGGAAAATAACTCAGATAAAAGTACACCCTGATTCATTGACTATTCCTGTAACGATTGGTCCAGTAGTTCCATTATATGGTACTCAGGGAAATTGTCCTCAACCGATACTTGCACCTACTCCTGTGAGTAATCCCAAACTTGAAGCTCCAGTTATAATTGAGGATCAATTTAGTGACTGTGAATCCACAATATCACTTATGGATTTGCCTATTCGAGGTTCTGTAAATAGTACTCCAAGAAAAGATGTACCTGGAGGTTCAAAAGATGTAAGTTTAGTAACTTCATCAGGAGCAAAAAGTGCTACCATAGTAACACCTGAAGATCTAGAAAGATGGGTACAAGGGTCAGTTAAACAGTGCACACCTCCGAAAATAATGGACATTCATAAATTAAAAGTTGAATTAGAAGAAATAATAGCAGGAAATATAGGACTAGAACGATTAAATACCTATGATGAAGAAGAATTATTATTCCTGTGCAGGAGTATCACCAGAAATGTAAAGATATTCCATGAAAAATTGTCCAATTTAGCACTACAGATGGGAATAGAAATAGGGAGATCAAAAGTACTACGGAAACCCTATAGAGCAGAATTTTCAGACAAAGATTTAGAAAATATGAATGCCTCTGGAAGAAGACTACAAATAAGAGAATTAATGTTAGTTTTGCAAAAATGGGGAGATCTAGATAAATGGAAAACTAGGTGAGCCAAGAAAAAGGAAGAAGCACGAACAAGTAGAACAGCATCTGAATATGTGATGAAGGAAACAGGAAAAGCAGATCAAATGTATCCAATGCGAGAAGTTGCAGGAGGAGGATATCTACATGTCCCATGGAGCAGACAGGATATTTTTATCATTTACGAATGATTTTCCAAAACTGAGGGAAAAGCCAATTGAATGGTACAAGCAGGTTGAAAGGTTTGTGAAGGTGTCAAAGGTATTGTTGAAGGATTTGGATGGTCTGTTTGACATAGTGGTACCTGCCGATTTATGGACAGATTGTAAGATCACAGTGGATTGGCCAAGTGATGAGTATCCCAGAGATCCGAAAAAAGGTGCCCCGTCAAATGACGTGATGAAAAAGTATCAGCAGGTGATAACATACCTGAAAGGGAAAATACCCCCGAAAGAAACAGATTGGGTGAAAATAGATCGAACTACCCAAGAAGCTAGTGAAACAGTACATTCTTACTATGAGCGCCTATTGTGGATTTGAGGACATTGGAGACAAAAACATGAGTCAGTTTGTGTATCGGTTTGTTTACGGTCTGAAGCCAGAGATTTGCCAGATGATTAATCAACACATGCTGTGTTGGCAGGGAAAGCCCATAGATGAGATCCTGAAGTATGCAAAATATTGTGGAGACGATATTGAGGATAGACACAAGAAATTGCAGGAAAAGGTGATGTGGGCTCAGGTGAAAATGGCTGAGAAACAGGGAATTAATTTGGAAAATCCGAGTGAAAATCCAGGAAAAGATTCTGGAACGAGTGGTGATACGGGGAATGGTGGAAAATTTAGAGGACGAATAAGTAGAGAAGAAGCTAAAAAGAAATTTCCTTGTCATGGATGCGGAAAATTGGGGCATTGGAAGGACGAATGTAAAAAGATTCGGAATAATAATGGCCCAAATCAAAACTTAAATCCACAGACGCAGAATGATACACAGCAGGGTGTAAATCCCCAGAGTCAATTACCACCTCCACCTGTTCAGGGTAATGTAAGCAGAGCAAAGCACGGTACAGACATTGGATACCCAGGAGGGAGTGGTAAGAATGATTATATGACATCACAATTTCTTTTGCAGGACAATTACTGTGAATTCAACTCATGACGGTGCCTAGGAGAGGGGAAGAAGGAGTGCGTACTTGGCGCATCCTTACAGGTAGATCAGTCTGGTCCATATGTTGAAGGAAATGTGAAAGGTAATGATATTACTTTCCTTTTGGACACTGGTGCTACCAGGTCTACGGTGAGATCAGCAGACATCCCAGACCTTCCTCTCTCTGGTGAAGATATCCAAGTTGTAGGGGTAGCTAATCAAAGAATTAGAACGCCTCTTACAGAACCAATGGAAGTCAGAATAGGAAACTTCAGAGAAATGCATCAATTTGTAGTGTGCGATTCTAGCCCAGTAAACTTATTAGGTAGGGATTTATTATGCAAAATGAACTGAACAATTTTCTGCACGCCAGATGGTGTGGCAGTTCAGACACCAGATGAGGACCATGTATATAAAATTATGGTTGCAAAACAAGGTACAGAAATAGACAAAATGTTTTCGTTAATAACAAGAGATGAGTTACCAGAAGAATTAAAAGGTACAGTAAAACCGATAGTATGGGATTTCACCGGAAAAGAAGTAGGACTTATGGCAAAAATAGATCCAGTTCAAATTACGGTAAAAGAAGGTGCAATTTTCCCAAATACCAGACAGTACAAAATGAGTGCAGAAGTAAAAGCAGGAGTCATTGAAGAAATAAAACGAATGGTAGAACAAAACATCCTAAAAGAAGTAATGAGTAGCCCATGTAATTCACCAATAATGGGGCTAAAGAAACCTAGTGGAAAATATAGGATTGTTCAGGACCTGAGGAAAATAAATAAGATTGTGGAACCATGTTGTCCCATAGTACCAAATCCTGCAGTAATTTTAGACCAGATCCCTTGGAATGCAGGATGGTTCACAGTAATTGATTTATGTCAAGCATTCTTTTCAATACCATTGCATGCAGACAGCCAGTATCTTTTCTCATTCAAATTTGAGAATAAAGTCTATGTGTGGAATCGTGTTCCTCAGGGGTACACAGAAAGTCCTTCCATCTTCAACCAGATACTGAAAAAGTGCCTTGAAAGATTAGTGATGCCAGGAAGCTTAGTCTTAGTCCAATATATCGACGACTTATTGGTGGCGTCAACCACCAGAGAAGACTGTGTTGTTGATTCCATAGCATTATTAAAGTTATTGGCTGAGGAAGGGCATAAAGTCTCACCTGAAAAGTTACAGTTTTGCAGGACAGCTGTTAAATACCTGGGACATCAAATTGAGAGGGGGAAAAAGAAGAATAACCTCTGAAAGAGTAGAATTAATAAAGAGAATGCAAATGCCTGTAACCCAAAGACAAGTGCGAATGTTCCTAGGAATAGTAGGCTACTGTCGACAATGGATACCAAATTTTTCCATGTTAGCTAAACCCTTAATTAACATGATGAAAAAGAAAGCAAAGGACCCTGTTGAGTGGGAGGATGAAAGTGTAGAAGCTTTTGTAAAATTGAGAAACACACTTTGTTCAGCACCTGCCTTAGGCATGCCTGATTATAAAAGAGAATTTGCATTATTCTGTCAAGAGAGAGAAAATTGTGCACTTTCTGTCCTAACTCAGAGACATAGATTAGACAGACGTCCTATAGCGTACTTTTCTGCTACATTGGACCCAGTAGCAGCCGCGTTGCCGGGATGCTTAAAAGCAGTGGCAGCAACTTGTTTGAGCATTGAACAAAGCGAGTCAATTGTGATGGGACATCCTGTAAAAGTGTATGTTCCACATGCAGTTGTGATTCTGTTGACAAGAACCAGAACTCAGCATCTTACTCCTAGTCGGCTGACTAAATATGAGAGGATAATAATGGGTGCTGAAAATGTGACCATGGTAAGGTGTACAATAATAAATCCAGCAACTTTTTTGCCGGACCCATATCATGAAACAAATAAAGATGACGAAGAAGATGAACATGATTGTGTACAAATTACAGAATTATGTACAAAACCACGCCCAGACATAGAGGAACAGCCTCTTAAATAGCCAGACAGGGAGCTATTTGTCGATGGTTCATGTCAAAGACATGAAGATGGTAAATTAACTGCTGCCTATGCGGTATGTGAATTAACTGGAATAGTCGAAGCATCCTATTTACCAGGAGTAAAATCTGCACAAGTAGCTGAATTGATTGCTTTGATAAAAGCTTGCAAAATTGGGAGGAATCAGAGAGTGACCATATTTACAGATAGTCAATATGGTTACGGGGTTGTGCATGATTTTGGCCAACTGTGGATGCAGAGGGATTTCATGACTTCTTCAGGATCCCCCATTAAAAATGGACAATTTGTAAGGGAATTGCTAGAAGCAATACAATCACCAAAAGAATTGGCTGTGGTGAAATGTGCTGCACACCAGTCAGGAGATGACTGGGTGGTAGTCGGCAACAGATATGCAGACCTGGTGGCTCAACATTGTGCTAAAACCAGAACGTCAGTCAATAAGAGGGTGGAAAGAATGGGAATCAGCTGCCAACTTATGCTGTATATGCCACCTGAAACTTGGAATGAGGTGAAGAAATTGCAAGATGAGGTTGATGAAAGTGAGAAAAATTTGTGGATCAAAGTGGGTTGCTCCCAAAGAGGAGAAGATGAAGTGTGGATCAGTGCAGATGGCAGACCAGTCATGCCAGATTGTTTACTCTCACAAATGGCCAGAATGCATCATGGAGACACACACATAGGGAGAGATGCAATGATTAGGCTGTTCAGACAAAATTGGTACAATCCCAAATTCAGGGCTGTTGCAGAAAGTCTTTGCCAGAGATGTCTAACTTGCCAAATGCATAATCCAGGCAGGAAAACGATAATTGGGTTTGGAAAGATTGGAAAGGCAGAGGGCCCATTTATAAGACTCCAGTTCGACTTCATACAGTTACCACCATGCAGAGGACTAAAATATGTTCTAGTCATAGTGTGTCTGTTTTCAAAGTGGGTGGAGGCTTACCCTACTAGGAGAAATGACAGTATTACAGTTGCAAAACTGTTGTTACGTGAGCTCATACCTAGGTTTGGTTTCCCAGTATCTTTGGAATCAGATAGAGGAAAACACTTTAATAGCGAAGTGATCCAGATAATATGTGAAGCATTTCAAAACAAACAGAAACTGCACTGTGCATATCGCCCAGAGGCTTCTGGAGTGGTTGAACAATTGAATGGCACTATAAAGTCAAGATTGGGAAAAATGTGTGCATCAACATCATTAGAGTGGCCAGACGCATTGCCACTTGTCTTGATGGGAATCAGAAGCATACCTGACAGAACGACAGGATTGAGCCCCCATGAAATAATAATGGGAAGAGCAATGAGACAAACACATGTTCCCACAAACAAATTAATAAATATATCTGATGATATGGTTCTGGATTATTGCAAAGGATTGGCTGACCTAGTGCGTTCTGTCTCTCATCAGGTTGGAGAAGACGCAGTTTCCAGGCAGCCTGAACTAGAACATGATCTGAATCCTGGTGATTGGGTGGTAGTGAAGGATCACACCAGAGAAACGTGTTTATCACCCAGGTGGAGCAGACCTTGTCAAGTTATATTGACCACCAATAAAGCAGTGAAGTGTGCAAGATTTCCTAATTGGATTCACGTAAGCCACACAAAGAGAGTACCAGAACCTGAAGAAGAGAATCCACAGACAACACCAATCACTGAAGAAGCTGAAGGTTGCCCAGCTGAGGAATCTCAGGCTAGAGGTTCGAGAGAAGCTGACGGAGAACAACCGAGCACAAGTCAGGATTGGATACCAGTGGTAGAAGTTCCTGAAGTATATTACAGAACGAGAAATCAAACAAAATTGGAAGAAATTGAAGAAGATCAGATAGGTGAAGAAGAAGCAGTTCAGGATCAAGAAGAAAAGATAGTAAAAGATCCTGAACAAAATAAGATAGGGAAAGAAAATTGGACACAAAACAGTGAAGATTTAATAGACTTTACACACGGAAAGACAGGTTTAGAAGAATCCGGTCAGGCTGCAGAAGTTCACAGTGCAATAAGCCCTGATCAGAAGCAGTTAGATCAAGAGGAATTCACTAAAGAAAAAGGGGTTGATACAAATGAACATAAAGAAATAAAAAGGGAACAAGGTCAACATCTTGAAAGTCATTGTGGAGCTACTGAAGAAAAACCAATCAGACCTGAAAAAGAACAAACAAAAGAAGCAGTAATAAAAGAAAACAAAACAGTATTGAGCAGTGAAAATAACGAGATCTCTGAAGACGTAAACAAAGAAACAGTGCCAACCAAGAAGACAAGAAAAGGAGATCATTGGCCAAGTGTCATTAAAAGAGTAAAGTACCACATAACAACCAGAAGTGAAATTATACACATCTCCCACGGCCAGAGCACGCCCAGGCCGCTATATATCAGACCAATATACAATACATAGGGGTACTAGGCAGGGATGCCCGCTGTCCCCTCTGTTGTTCGTTATTGCACTGGAACCTCTAGCGATCGCACTTAGAAGATCGGCAGACAGGCTTGGCATACCCATCAATGGATTCACTCACCTAATTTCTATTTATGCAGATGACATCCTCTTATACCTACGTGACCTAACAGCGGATACCAATCCCCTCCCCGAAGTGTTTGCCAACTTCGAACGTCTTTCTGGCTTGGCCATAAACCCGGGGAAATCTGTGGTTTATTTCTTTCAGGGAACATCATGCCCCAATACTCTACAGTTCGGTGATTACACCCTACCAGTGGCCCCCGCCACCTTTAAATATTTAGGTATTCAAGTCTACAGAACACAGGCGGATCAAATCGAAGGTAACATTATGCGGACCATAGCGGCCCTCCCGTGCCAGTGTAGCATTCTGGTCCTCTCTACCACTATCGGTGATGGGGCGTATCGCCATCTCAAAAATGGTGATGCTTCCTCGCCTCCTATACTATTTTGTGAACATACCTGTTATTTTTCCACAGTCCATTTTCAATACATTGAATACAATACTGATAGACCTCATTTGGGGAACGGGCCGCAGACGAGTGAGCCTTCGGAAACTGCAACTGGAGACACGGAGCGGGGGTCTGGGGGTCCCGGACTTCAAGGCCTACTACTATGCCGGCCAACTCCAGTGGCTCTCTTACTGGACCGCGGGGAGAAACTTGCAAGAAATTGGGTACACATCTAGCGACCTGAATAGGGGTGAGCTACATGCACTACTCTTGCCTAAAGCCAAGATCCCGAGGGATGGCCCCCCCTACTGAAGATCGCTCTGCAATGCTGGAGGAAGGAATTATCGTATGCCTCCCAAACACCTCCCTACGCGAAGAATATCCCCCTTTTGGGCATCCCTACACCACAAGGTAGACTCACGAGGGCCAGAATATGGGATTGGGTAGACGTGGGGATAGTGGACATTGGGGCGTTTTTTAGTGATGGAACTATGCTAGACCATGATTCATTTGTCCGGGCCACGGGCGCTCCAACACGTATGTATTTATTGCACGCTGCTGTCTCACACTCTATCAAAAACACATGGGCTCCACAGCGCAGTGAACCCTCCCAACATAACTTGGTACACCTTTTATACTACATGGGAAATGGAGGACACTTGGTACGATGGTTATATACGGGTATCCGAGCCCATGCCGCAATCACACTCACATCCCTAAGAATGCACTGGTCCGAGGATTCTACTACGGAAATCACGGACACGGCTTGGAAGTGCATGCTGGAACACCCTAAAAAGGTGTCACGTAACGCGAAACTAAAATTCATTCAGACAATGATCCTTCATAGGTCATATCTCACCCCTGAGAGGATTCATCGTATGTTCCCAAGTTCCTCCCACTGTTGCCCCCGTTGTAAAAGAGACGAGGCAGACTTCCTTCATATGCTCTGGTCCTGCCCCCACATTCGAGATTACTGGGAGAGAGTTTGTCACACTTTAAGTGAAGTCACACAAATCCCTGTTTCAGACGATGCTTTGAACTGCCTCATGGGTCTCCGCAAACGCACAAAGGTGCAAAAGGTGCAAATGAGATTTTTAGACCTAGCCCTTGTTTTAGCAGTAAGAGCCCTCACCATGAGATGGAAGTCTCCCAGATGTCCTACGGTCTCTGGTTGGCGGGCCGATATGCTCCAGTGGGGGAGGGCGGAGGGAGCTGCCCTTCGAAAGGAAGAAGAACGAGGACTGCGAAAACTACCCATCTCGATGGAATGGGAGATCACGTTGCATGATCTCGAATCACTTGACTTATTGCCCCCACAGGATACCCCACCCTCATAATACACTACACGACTCTGGGATTCTTTGTCTTCGCACACTGAAACTCTGGGGCGCTATAGACCTCTCAGAGCTACACTACTGGCATCCTATTTTGGAAGATCACGGAAATCTGGTATAGACTAACCAGGAGTCTGGGTTGGGAGGGCTAGGGAGGGAAGGGATGTGGTTGAATTTGTTATTCTTGTTAATTTGAAATGTACATGCTTTATGCAACCGATTATTTCATCATAATTACGATTAACCCTGGGCGAAGTGCTACGCTACGCTCGCGTAGTTTGCGAAGCTTGCGCTACTTCGCACAACGCGAATTGCACGTAGCACAGTGCGAACACGCGTAGCGTAGCGTAGCGTAGTGCCGCGGTCATTTTTTGCTTGCTCGCGGTCCTCAACGTCAAGTTGGCGACTGCGAGCAAGCAAAATGACATCCCGGCGAGACTTTTTCCTCGTTCGCGATCAGCAACATCAAGTTGCCGATCGCGAGCGTGGAAAATAAACCTCCCGGCGAGATTCTCAACGCGGGGAGGTCAGGTTTCTCATTGCGAGTGGTCGCGTATGCTCGCGACCGCTCGCGATGAGAAACTACCAGTCCGCGTTGAGAAAGCTGCCGCTCGAGTAAAAATCTACTCGAGCAGCAGTAAAAGACAGCTCGCACTGTGCAAGTTGCCGTTTTCAATGATTGCACAGTGCGGACAAGCATCCGGCACTGTGCAATCATTGCGAACAGTGCGCTACGCAGTTCGCGTAGTGCTACGCGAAGCTTGCGTAGCGCGAACTGCACTTTGCGTAGCTTCGCGAAGCATTACTTCGCGAACTACGCCCACCCTTAATTACGATATCCTTGATGTTTCCGTTGCCACGGGAGACTAATGGTTCTTTAATCCTTATTGAATAGTACGAAAATATATGGTACTTTCATGTCAAACATGTGTAATATCTGTTATAAATATAAAAGACTGTCACTGTACAATAACTACTGCAATGGATAGAATGTCATGGTCATCAATAAAGTATGTTAAAAAAAACAAAAACAACCAGAAGTGAAGATCCAGAACAAGTACCTGAAGTGACAAGTCAAACTGAACAAGAGAAAAGGTCAGGAAAAAGAAAAAGTAAAAGACTGAGACTTGTGAATAACAAATTCAAGGGTCCTGACTGGACTTATATCATTCTTGAAGATTTTGAAAGCTCAGAGTCAAGTGACAGTGGCGGCGAAGGAACAAGTGCAGAACTAACATACGAAGAAGAAACAAGACCACCCTGACTAAACAAAAGAATCCTCTAAAGAAAAGAAGAAGAGATAAGAAGAGCAATCTTCCTTGTCGAAAAATGCCTGATGATAGAGTTACTGGGAGACCAAAACGAAATTGTTGTAGGAGATGCTGTGCAATCTGCATATGTAGTCTAGTATTGGTGCTTATAGTATGGTTAGTCCTGATTGTAGCAGTTCCTTACCTTATGATAATAGATAAGAAGATAAATAATGAAACTAAAGATACATGGGCGTAGAAGGGTATAATAGAATATAGCATTAGTAATTAGCTAGCACAGACTCTCAGAACATACAGAAGAGCTCCAGGCTGCCATGCTGATCGGTTGCTGACTGAATTCCTGTCCGGAAGAGGTCCTGAGGAGGGGGCGGCAGAGTCCATTAGACGGGAGAATCGAGGAGAAGTCGAGTATCAGAGAGGGGAACGGCGCAGGCGTCGTTGTAGAGAGTTTACCGGTCCTGTCCTGATCCTGGAAGAGGTCTTTGCTCTTCATCCTTCCTGGGTCCTATCTTTTCCAACTCCTTGGCTAAGGGGCTTGGTTCTCGCATTTAGGTAACTATACTGCAACCTTTAGTTGAGCTGCTGTCTCTATTTTCTCCTCTTCCTTAAACACCGTCATTTATTAGCAAATCATTTCTATGCTTTTTTCTTGGGTATTTCAATCAAGTACCGTGTTTTCTGTTATTTTACTCTGCTAAAACTTTAGATAAACATTTTAAAACTTCCTGACTCAGTGGTTATTTCAGGATTATGTATTATAGTGAATGTCACTCATTTTAAACTTCCCAATTAGCAAAGGATCCATTGGAAAGTTATTACTCTTCAATCAGAAGGTAATTGGTAGCAGGGACTTTGATAAAAGAGTACATCTGACACCCAGCGTAAGTATTAGTGTAGTGTGAATGTATGGGCCCAAATGAGTATATGGTGTATGAATGTTGTTGGCTAATATTGCGCTGGATCAATGGTACCATACTAATTTTAGAAATTGTGGTGTGTTCTAAGGGGATTTTACCCTGTGGAAAAGCCTTCTGCTTGGATTTCATGAATCATGTTTGAGGGAAAGCTGTTTTCTCATGATTTACCATAGAGGTTATGGAAGGTGCTCCAGAAGCTAAAATGAGAGAACATTTCCGGTAAAGTCACACTATCTTTCCCAGCCATATGAAAATGAAGTCTGACATTCTCAGTAAGTCATGTACTTCCAACAGAAGCAGCCTGTCAGTTGATTCCCTTGTGTTCTACTGCAGCCTCCCAGAGTGTTCTAAAGAAAAACTAGAGCGCTAACAGTGTTACTTATGACAAAAGAATGGCACACCTGAAGCCATATTGATTGAATCAAACTGATAAAACGTAAAACATTTAATTTAGAAAGGAACTAAATGAGAGGGTTCAATTTGTCATAGAAATTATGGTTAGTGCTGTAGAAAGAAAAATTAGGACACATTTTAAGTGAGTTCTCAAATATCTTCCTCTTCTATTTCATTAAAACATTCTGACAGGCAGACTGAAACATGCACTTTCAACACCAGCAGCAGACTTGCAGTTAACTCCCTGGTGATCAGCAGCTATACTGCAGTGTTCTAATGAGCAACTAGAGTGCTAACATTCTGAATTCATGCCAAAAGTGTGGCACATCTGAACACCAACCTGATGGAATCGAAGTAAAAACCTGAAAGCATTTTCTACTGAGTATACTCCAGTAAATGAGGAAATTAGGGAGCTTCATAACAAATAAGTCTCCTTCATAACAAATAAGAGCCCAAATATAGCACAAATATCACTTGAATGTAGCCCATGTATAGCCCAATGACAGAAGTGTGCAAAACACTTATTTTTTCTCTTTTTCTACAGTTTCACCCAAAGGTATAGGAGTGCTTTACATGAGCATCAGTTGCATTACACAAGGACAAATTAATTTTGGTTTTAGGCTTGGTTCCCCATTTGCAAAGTCTGCAGCTCTGGCCGTAACGCCGCATCCTCTCCCTTAACAACTTGAGTGCTCATGACGGCTCCCGGCCGTCATGAGTCACAGTAGACGTGTGCTCATGACGGCCGGGAGCCGTCCGAACGTTGCCGCTCCGCCCACGCGGTATTAATTCCCCACCTGTGCGGGGAAATTAATCAGTGGGCGGAGTTCGGACGGCTCCCGGCCGTCATGAGCACACGCCCACCGTGATTTATGACAGCCGGGAGCCGTCCTGAGTACCCGAGCGCCACGCCCAACCCCGCCCCCTCTCGCACCGCGGGGGAATTTGCCCCGCGGCGAAGGGGTTAAGTGTAACATATAATCAGGTGATCAACTGGATAAAAAAAACTTAAAGATAGCAAATTATTTAAAAGTGCTTTGTTGCTATTTGAGAACCCAGAAAATATGTCCACATTTTAGTTGTTTAGAGCACTAAACATAATTTCTATGGGAATAAGACCCTCTCATGGAGGAGGGTGCAGAGGGAATAAGTTGGCCATGTTCTGCAGGCGGAAGGGGCAGTCGCAGCACAACGGACCATGGAGGGCAGTGGAAAGGGGGGCAGGGGCAATAAACCAACCATGCAGTACAGGCAAGAGAGGCTGTGGCAGTATAAAAGACCATTAGGGACAAAAGGAAGAGCATACATGCCAACCTTCCCACTTCAGGTGGGAGACTCCCGATTTCAAGTCTAGTCTCCAACCTCCCAATTCCTGCATGCAAAACCAGATTCTTCGGGCCTGCAGATGACAGGTGTGACTCAGAGCATGCACTGCCAGTAACCTGCTCCTGCAGGCCAGTGCACAATATTTTTGTCACTCTCTCCTTGCCTGCCATAACACATTCCCAGTGCTCCTGACAGGTAAAGAAAAAATGTATATTTGCATTTCTGATATCCGATCCTGCAGCAGCATGCTTGCATGTCCCATACATGCCAATATACCTGATTCAGGCCTCATTAGAAGTTAATAGGAGAAATACATTCTCCCGATTATTATTTTCAAAGCTCCCACTTTCCTCTTCTAAAATGTTGGCAGGTATGGAAGAGGCAGTGGCAGTACAACCATACATGCCAACAGACCCGATTCAGGCAAGAGACTCCCAATGTTTTTAAGTTCAAAGGGGCTTTATTTTATCTGTCCCCTGCCTAAAATCTCCTCTATTTCAATCTGTCAATGGGGAAAATTAATTCCCCATGTTTTTTTCAAAATCTCCCTCTTACCAAGTTCAGAATGTTGGCAAGTAAGGTACATTAGATCACAGAGGGCAGGAGGAATGGGGTCGGGACATTGACTCAGATAAGAGAGGGCAGGAGGGAGATGGGCACCAAGCTAACCTTACTGGACAGGCGTCTGAGGTTGCAGCAGCACAATACACCACACAGGGCAAACAGGATTGCAGTGAAGCACAACGGACCATTGAAAGCAATAGGGAGGGGACAGGGCCATGCACATGGACAACAGAGAGCAGAGAGGAAAGAGGCAAGGGCAGCAAGATGACGATACTGTACAGACAGGAGGGACAGTTGCAGCATAACGGACCATGAAGGCAGGAGGGAGGGGGAAGAGGCACAACAGCCGACCAGACAAGGCAGGAGAGAAGGGATAGGGGTCTGCACATACAAAACCGAGGGCTGGGGGTAAGGGGGCTGGGCAGGAGCAGCAAGCTGACTGTGGAGGGCAGACGGGATGGGCACTGGAAGCACAACACACTATTGAGGGCAACAGTGAGACTATAATGGCATACACACAGACAATGGGAGAAGGTGGGAGGAGGTCTGGGGCAGCAAGCTGACAACACAGAGCAGGTGGAAGGGGTTGTGGCATCACAGAAGACCATGCATGGCAAGCATGAGGGTTAGTGGCAGAACAATGGCCATGGTGGGCAAGAGAGAGGGAGCAGGTGCATGCACAAAGGACAATGGAGGACAGAAGGGAGGGGTTGGGGTTAGACACAGACAAATGAGGGCAGGGGAAGGGGCTTCACAACAGACCACGCAGGGCAGACAAGAGGAGTAGTTGCAGCACAACAGAGCATGGAGGACAGAAGGGATTGGCAGCAAAATGGACCATGGAGGGAGAGGATAGGGGCATGGAACTTGGACAGGCAGGGTGGAGGTGGCAGGGACAGGCGGCAGCCATTTGAGCATGCTAGGCAGGTGGGAGCGGCAGTGGCAGCTCAACAGAACACTCAGAGTGGATAAGAGGGTGGCAGGTCCATGGAATATGGTGGGCAGACAGGAGAGAGCAGGGGCATGCACACAGACATCGGAGGGCAGGGGGAAGGAGAGTAGGAGGATGCACGCTAAGCACAGAGGCTAAGCAGGAGGGCAATGATGGAGCATAGAATTGGGGAATGGAGGGAAAGAGGAGTGGGCAGGGACATCAAGCTAAATGGAGGGCAGTGGCACTACTTTGGACCATGCAAGGCAGGAGGGAGGGGGCTGTGCATGGACTCGGACAACAGAGGGTTTGGAGGAGGTGGATGGGCAGCAAGCTAACTGTTTAGGGTAGGTCACTGGCAAATCAACGACCACACATGGCTGTAATGAGGGAGCAGGGTCATGGACTTGGACAATGGATGACAAGGATGAGGGGAGCAGGAGCAGCAAGCTTGGGTGGGGGCAGCACAATGCCAGGCCCTGCATTCAACCCCCCCACTGTGCATTGCGATGGCATCTTACTTAATGTTAAAAAAACATACAAATTCACTGAAAAAAACAAAGGTTACAGGGACGTTATAGTTCGGAAATAGCATTAAAAAAACCTTGGAAATTCACTGAAAAAAATAAAGGCTACAGGGACTTTATAGTTAGGCTCAGATTTTACTCATACAAAACCAGTGAAATTCAGCAGTTATAGTTACCTAAGTTAACTCAGCTTACGCCCCCGCAATCTACTGCTTATGACCTCACATATTATATCACTTATGACATGGTCAGTGATATCACTCATCATGACATCACTGATGACATCTCAAATGACATCACTGATTACATCATCTACTGAACCACTCACACACCTACTCACACCCCATGTGACCTCTCATACACCCGCTCAAACATCCACACATCCACCAACATGCCCATTCACAGACCCGTACAAGTACTCACACAACCACTCAGACTTCCATAGAGCCACTCACACACCCACTTACTCACCCATACAGCCACTTATATATCCAGTCACTTACCCATACAGCCACTCACACAGTCACACACTCACCCATACAGCTACTCAAACACAGACTTATTCACCTATACAGTCACTCACACACCCACTCACTCACATATACAGCCTCTCAACACAGCCACTCACTGAACCATACAAGCACTCACACACTCACCCCCACACACACAATATTCACAAACCCATACAGACACTGTCACACTCATTCATGTACGCAAAGAGACACTGTTACACCCATTCACAAACCTATACTGACACTATCACATCCATTCGTATACCATAGAGACACTGTTATACTCATTGACAAACCCATACAGACACGGTCACACCCATTTACAACCCCACAGAGACACTCTCACACTCATTCACAAATCATAGAAACATTGTTGCACCCATTCACAAACCCATATAGATACTGTCACACTCATTCATGTATCTAAACAGACACTTTCACACCTATTTACAAACCCATAGAAGTATTTTCACACCCATTCACATACCCGTAGAGAGTCTGTGACACCCTTGTACAAACCCATGCAGACACTGTCACACTCATTCATGTACTCAAGCAGACACTAGTACACCATTCACAAACCCATACACACACTGACACACCCATTCATATGCCATACAGACAATGTTACACCCATTGACAAACCCATAAAGTTACTGTCACACCCATTCACAAACCCATACAGACACTGTTACACCCATTCATACACCTTAGAGACAGTGTTACACCCATTCAAAAACCCATACAGCGACTGTCATATCCATTCACAAACCCATACACACACTGTGACACCTATTCACAAACCCATACAGACACTGTCACACTCATTCATGTAAGCAAAGAGACACTGTTACACCCATTCACAAACCCATACTGACACTGTCACACCCATTCATATACCATAGAGGCACTGTTACACTCATTGACAAACCCACAGAGACACTCTCACTCATTCACAAATCCATAGAAACATTGTTGTGCCCATTCACAAACCCATATAGATACTGTCACACTCATGTATGTATCTGAACAGACACTGTCACACCCATTTATAAATCCATAGAAATATTGTTACACCCATTCAGAAACCCATTGAGATACTGCCAAACTCATTCATGCACCCAAACAGACACTGTCACATCCATTCACAAACCCATACAGACAGTGTCACACCCATTCACAATCCCATAGAGACACTGTCACACCCATTCACACACCCATAAAGACTTTGTGACACCCTTCACCGACCCAGACAGTGACTGTCACACCCATTGACAAACTTGTGCAGACACCGTCACACCCATTCATAAATCATAGACACACTGTTACACTCATTCACAAAGCCATACAGAGACTGTCATATCCAGTCACAACCCCATACAGACTCTGTGACACCTATTCATAAACCTATAGAGACACTGTCACACCCATTCACAAACCCATATAGTTACTGTTACACCCATTGACAAACCTATGCAGACATTGTCACACCCATTTATATACCATAAATACACTGTTACACCATTCACAAACCCACTTATGCACCTAAAATGATACCCACTTAGACTCTGTTATACCCACTGTGAGATACATTCAGAACCCTTTACTAGAAATATTAAATGTGCTCCTTTGAATTGAATGTGTGCTTTTGGTTTGCAGATCCGCGATGGATCCACGGATTTGATAAAAAAAAATAAAAAAAGGATTTACAGTTAAAAATAACAAATGTTTGGGACATAGGGTGGCTCTTAGAAGAACCGTTGTGCTAATTGTGTGTCTATGATGACTACATATAAGAGTGAATGCAGAGTTCTAAGTTGTTCAGAAATCACTCTGTTGCCTTCACCTGTGAAGTGAACACCATCTCTCCTGTATATTCCATGCATGTTGAAGTGCAGGTTATTATTGTAGACAGAGCCCATTCTGAGGAATGCCGAAGCAGTTTCATTAACATGTTTCCTGGCTATCTCTATCTGTAAACAAAATTCAGAAGACCAGTTCCATTTCTGCCTCTGACATATGTTCGAAAACACCAAGACAGTGTGAGGGAAAAGTTGCAATAATTGTTGAAAGGCATTCTTCATTAGGATTTCCAGTCCTACCCCAGTCAATATGTCCAGGTCATTGCCACCACAGTGCACAATCATGAGGTCTGGATGTTTGTTCTCCATAATGCTTTCAACCAATGGAAGCAATTAATGCCACTTTAACCCTCTCTTGCTAAACCAATTAATATCCACATTAGGCAAACCTACGTCCCTGTCAATTCCCCTGTTTCTAGCAAACTCACTCACCCAGAACACAAGGCTATGACCCGCAATCCACACTCTAACCATTTTGAAGGATAGAGCAGTAGCACACAGGAGGTCTGCAGTTGAATGAGGCAGTATTGAAAATAAAGTCAGTTAAAAATGACTCTAGCAAGTAAACCTTAATACATCACATTTGATTGGATGGTGTAAATAAGTAACTGATTAAAACTAGGCTGTTCAATAAACTTAAAGTAAGTACATTTGTGATTGGTTATGAGGAGTGTGTTTCTAATTGTATGCACTCAACCACACCTGCAAAATTTGGCTTGGTAGTTAGCATGGTGCTGTAGGGACAGTTGTGCACTTCTGACCTACTGCTAGCAAAGAATGTTACATTTTTGGTCACCATGGAAACAGAGCTAATGGAGTATGGGGGAGGGGAGGAAGAAAAGCCTAGAATGTTAATGGGAGGAGACATTGTTCATTAAAGAAATAGTGAATAAGAGTTGTTTGGGTCTAAATTTAGGAATTTGTAGGAAGTGGTGTGTAAGTGGTAGTGCTTAAGAACAGTTTTTGAAAAAGATTTCGGTTTGCCCCTCGGATCCTCCATGAGGTTATATGGGGGGGCCATGCTGAGACCCATGGATCCGTTCGTGAATCTGCAGATCACGCCCAAAACCGCTACCAAATTGGGCTCTCTTTAGAGGAGTCAAACAAAGGGAAAGAAATGTGACCAATCAGAAGAGCTGTATGATTAGTAAGGAAATTAAATGAAATGAAAGTAGTGTTTCTATTTGTTTGCCTTCTCTGTAACCTTGAAAGGAAAGTTGAATAGGGTGCCATTAATGGTTGCCTTGTATGAGAGTGGTTTACCATTCTTCTGCTCGGTTTTTGTGTGCTTTCTTGAGACAAGTTTGAGAACCTGATACCGAGAAAGAAAAATACTCACCAACAATCACATTTAGCAGGCATGTATATTAAGCTATAGCATAAAAAAATGTTGAAACAGAACAACTGAGTGTTAGTAAGGGGGATGAAAGTGAGCAGAATGTTTGAGAAAAGTAAAAGGAAATGTTGAAAGTGAGTAGAAGATGAAAATAAAATAAAGTGTATTGATTAGGAAGTATGAATAAAAAGTGGTGAAGAAAAACAAAACAGGTATACACCAATGTAGGGAGTGACACAAGGAGTGAACTGCTAATGTATGCAGTGAGAAATTAAGGCATTTTATTATGTATACAGTTATGCAATGACATATAAACAGATATGTAGATTAAAATTAGCTGGTTCATAATGATGCATAGTTAAGACAGCAAGGTATAGTTAAATACATTTACTTTTTGCACATAATGATATAGCTGTGCATAGAGTAACAGAGCAAACGGTACGGTGATGCATACATTTACAGAGTGAGAAGGAAGCACATGTGTGTAGTAAGTCACTGAGAGAGATATTGATGTATGCAGTTAGATAACTAGCTAAATAGTCAAATGTAAGCTGAGGCATTCAGAGAAAATATATAGCAGGACATGTAGAGATAGTGGAAGATATAGTGAGAAATTAAAGTGCACAATTATATATACAGTAACACAATTATAGACAGAGACACAAAGTAATGGGGATGTAATATGGGTATGACATACAGATAAGTACTGAGAAATTCTAAGCAGAAACTGTGATGTAGGCACAACCACTATAAAGTAGATTACAGAATTTCTAGAAAGCTACACAGCAAAAAAAAACAGACAATGTCACAACTATTTGCATACTCATTCAGAGACTCTTACACCCTCTCACATACCCATTCAGACACCGTTATACACATTCACATACTGATACAGTGACTCTGACATCCTCTAACATACCCATAGAAAAACTCACACCCTCTCACATACCCATACATATGTTTTCACACCCTCTCACATAACCCATACAGATAGTGTCATAATCATCCTCATACCCATACAGAGACTCTCACACAATCTCACATATCCATGTAGACACTATTATGTCCATTCACATACCCATACGCAGACTCTCACACCCTCTCACATACCCATACATAGACTGTCAGACTCTGTTACAAACCCATACAGGCACCGTTATACCCATTCACATACCTATACAGATACTTTCACACCCTCTCATGTATCCATACAGACACCCTTATACCCATTCATATAGCTATACGCAGACTCTGACACCCTTTTACAAACTCATAAGGACCTTCTTTATTCCTATTCACATGCTTATAGAGACTATGTGACACCAATTCACATACTCATACAGAGATTCTCACACCCTCTTAGATACCCATACAGACACCGTTACACCTATTCACATACCTATACAGGCTCCTCATCCTCTCATATACCCATAGAGAGACTCTCACATTCCCATACATAGATGTCACGCCCTCTCACATACCCATACAAATAGTGTCATAATCATCCTCATACCCATACAGAGACACTCGCACACTCTCACATAACCATGTAGACACCATTATGTCCATTCACATACCCATACACAGACTCTCACACCCCCTCAAATACCCATACATAGACTGTCAGACCCTGTTACATACCCATACAGGCACCCTTATGCCCATTCACACACCTATACAGATACTGTAACACCCTCACATGTATCTATATAGACACCATTATACCCATTCATATAGCTATAAGCAGACCCTGACACCCTTTCACATACTGATACAGACCTCCTTTATTCCAGTCCACACACTTATACAGACTGGGTGACACCCATTCACATACTCATACAGAGACTCTGACACCCTCTCACATATCCAAACAGACACCGTAATATCCATTCACATACTGATACAGTGACTCTGTCATCCTCTCACATACTAATAGAGAGACTCACACACCCTCTCATATACCCATACATAGACTGTCACACCCTCCCACATACCTATACAGATCCGCTCACACCCTGTCACATATCCATACAGACACCGTTATACCTATTCATATAGGGGGCACATGCATCAAGCTTTTTACCGGTTGCAAATGGGCCGATTCGCGGATCGGCCCGTTTGTGACCGGTAAAAAGGCATTTCCGATGCATCGAACCAAAATGCATTCGCAAAACAGGTAATTGCAATTTTTGCGATTACCTATTTTGCGAATGCATTTAGGGATTCACAATTTGCGATTCCCCAAATGCAATGCTTGAAGCACTTGAAAAATGCGACTTTGCATTAAGGATTCGCAAATTACCATCAACTTCAAGTTGATGGTGACTTGCAAATCCTTAGAAAAATGCACAAAATTGCATTTTTCAAAGTGCCATGTGGCACACACACATTCCCTTAAGGCATGTGTGTGCGCCACATGTGCACACTTACCTGTTTTGGGGGTGCATCAGGGAGGCCTTAGGCCCCCTAGCACCCTTGAAATTGCATTCACAATTTGCAATTACCTATTTGGTAATCGCAAATTGTGAATGCTTTCCCATTCCTTCCTATGGGCCTCTAGGCCCATAGGAAGGAATGGGAATGCATTCCCTAATAGCGAATTGCAATTTCAATCAATCAATCAATCAATCAGGGGTTTATCAAGCGTGCTACTCACCCGTGAGGGTCTCAAGGCACTGGGGGGGGGGTGCAGCTCCGGATCAGTCGAAAAGCCAGGTCTTGAGGCTCTTCCTGAAGGTGTGCAGAGTGGGGGAGCGTCTGATGTTGACTGGGAGCTTGTTCCAGGTCTTTGCTGCGACATAGGAGAAGGCTCTTCCACCTGCTCTGGTCCTGCGATTGCGTGGGGTCTCTGCCAGGGCAAGGTCGGCGGAGTGAAGGTTCCTTTTGGGTATGTGGAAGGAGACTCTTTCGTTGAGGTATTTGGGTCCGATGTTGTGGAGGGATTTGTAGGTGTGGGTGAGTAGCTTGAAGGTTACTCTCTTCTCGATGGGGAGCCAGTGGAGTTCTCGTAGGTGCTGGGTCATGTGCTCGTGTCGTGGGGTTCGGAGGACGAGTCTGGCTGCGGTGTTCTGGATGGTTTGGAGCTTGTGTAGCAGGGTTTTGTTGATTCCGGCGTAGAGGGCGTTACTGTAGTCCAGCCTGAGTGCATGGGTGACGGTCTTTCTGCATTCGGGGGGGATCCACTTGAAGGTCTTGCGGAGGATGCAGAGGGAGTCGAAGCAGGTGGAGGCGACAGAGTTGATCTGGTGGGTCATGGTGAGGGAGGAGTCAAGGATGATGCCGAGGTTTCGGGCATGGTCTGATGGAGTGGGTGGGTTTCTGAGGGCGGAAGGCCACCAGGTGTTGTCCCAGGCAGTGGAGGAGTGTCCAAGGATGAGGACCTCTGTCTTCTCAGAGTTGAGCTTAAGGCAGCTGTTGTTCATCCAGGCTGCGACGTCTTTCATTCCTTCCTGGAAGCTGAGTCTGGTGTCTTCGGGGTTCTTCGTGAGGGAGAGGATGAGCTGGGTGTCGTCGGCGTAGGATACTAGGCTGAGCCCATGCTGTCTAATGATGGTGTCAAGGGGGGCCATATAGATGTTGAAGAGCCTGGGGCTGAGCGAGGATCCTTGGGGTACTCCGCAGTTGACCTCTGTGGGTTCGGAGAGGAATGGTGGGAGTCTGATCCTTTGGGTTCTGCCAGTGAGAAAGGAGCAGATCCAGTCAAGGGCGGTTCCTCGTATGCCGGCGTCGTGGAGTCTGGCTGCGAGAGTGCAGTGGGAGACGGTGTCGAAGGCTGCGGAGAGGTCTAGTAGGATGAGGGCCGGAGTGTGGCCCTGGTCTAGTAGCCTGCGGATGTCATCGGTGGCGGCGAGGAAGGCGGTCTCGGTGCTGTGGTTGCTGCGGAATCCGGACTGGGAGGAGTCGAGGATGGCGTTCTCTTCGATGAAGGTAGTCAGCTGGGCGTTGACGAATCTCTCGGTGACTTTGGCTGCGAAGGGAAGGAGAGAGATAGGCCGGTAGTTTTTCAGGTCCGTCGGGTCAGCTGAGTGTTTCTTGAGGAGGGGCTTGACCTCTGCCTGCTTCCAGTCGTCGGGGATGATTCTGGATTCGAAGGAGGTGTTGATGGTCCGGCATAGTTTGGGTGCTATGGCAGCGGCGGCTCTGTGGTAGATGTGCGGTGGGCAGGGGTCCATGGGGGCTCCTGAGTGGGTGTTCTTCATGGTTGTGGTGGTGCCTTCGGTGGTAGCCAGATTCCAGGTGGTGATGGTGGGCTGGTTGTCGGTGGTGGAGAGGGGGGTGGTGTCTGGAGTCTGTTCGCTGAAGTTGTCGTAGAGGGCCTTGATTTTCAGGTGGAAGTAGGAGCTGAGTTTGTTGCAGAGGTCCTGGGATGGTGTGACGTCCGTGGCTTCGCTGGGGGTTTGGTGAACTGCTGTATGACGTTGAAGAGTTCTTTTGCGTTACTGGCGTTGGTGTGGATTTTGTTCTTGATAAAGGTCCGCTTGGTGGCTCTTATGCGCTGGTGGTATTCCGTCATGGCGTTCCTGTAGATGTTCTGGTCTTCAGTGGTTTTCCTGTTCCTCCAGAGTTTCTTGAGGCGTCTGCAGGAGCGCCTGGCTTCTTGGAGGTCGGTGGTGAACCAGGCGGCCTTCAGGAGGCGTTGTCTGACAGTGTGGCGGAGGGGTGCGAGCTTGTCTGCGCAGCTCGTGATCCAGCGGTGTAGTTCTTTGGCTGCAGAGTTGGCGTTGGTCGTGGCGGAGGGGGGTCGTGGAGGAGGGTGGTGTTGAGGTGTTCCTCTGTGACCTTACTCCAGATCCTTCGTGGCAGGCGCGGGCGGGTTTGGGTGCGGTGGTGGTGTTGAAGGTGAAGTGTACACAGTGGTGGTCTGTCCAGAGGGTCTGCGTGGTGTGGCTGAAGTGGATGTTTGTCCCTCCTGCGAAGATGGGGTCGAGGATGTGTCCGGCTCTGTGGGTGGGGGTGGTGACGAGCTGCTGTAGTCCGAGGTTGGCGAGGTTGTCCAGGAAGGTGGTGGAGTCGGGGTTGCTGCGGTTGTCGAGGTGGAAGTTCAGGTCTCCGATGAGAATGTAGTTCGTGGAGGCGATGGCGTGGGGTGCGACGAGGTTGGCAATGGTGGTGGCGGAAGAGGAGCAAGGCCCAGGGGGTCTGTAGGCGAGGGTCCCGTGCAGCATGGTTCTGGGGCTGGGCTGGATCTGGAAGTGGAGGTGTTCTGTGTTGGAGAGGGGTCACTCATGCTGGAGGTGGAGAGTTGGAGGGAGCTCTTGTGTGCAATGGCGAGTCCTCCTCCTGGGCGGTGGGGGCGGTCCTTTCTCTGGATATTGTATCTGTCGGGGATGGCAGTGGCGATGTCAGGGGCGGAGGTGGCGTTGGTCCATGTTTCCGTGAAGAAGGCGACGTCTAGCGAGAGGGAGTCGAGCAGGTCCCAGATCTCTACGGCGTGTCTGTGTAAGGAGCGCACGTTGAGGAGGATGCATGTCAGGGCTTCAGTGGTACGGGCGTCCTGCGGCGGTTCGGGGGTCGTGGGGGGGCTGTTGATGGTGAAGGATTGTCGGCAGTATCGGCAGGAGAACTGGCCATGGGTGGTGTTTGGCGTCACTCGCTGGCAGCTGTCGTTCCTTCCGGGGTTGAGTGCGAGGAGATCAGTGGAGTTGTAGTGGTGAGAGGTCATAGATCCAGGGTTCCTGGCACTGGCCGCGGTCATGTCGCGGACGGGCGCAGATGGGCTTGCCTTTGGCGCGCCTTCGGCGATTCGCTATTAGGGAATGTATAGGAATCGCTATTTTTTTTGCGATTCCTACATGCATAAGGAATTGCGACTCCTAAATAGCGAATCCTTAAAAATCTCTATTAAGGAATCGCAATTCCTTATCTTGATGCATGTGCCCCATAGTTATACGCAGACTCTGACATCCTTTTACATACTCATTCAGACCTCTATTATTCCCATTCACATACTTATACAGACTGCGTGACACCAATTCAGATACTCGTGCAGAGACTCTTACACTCTCTCACTTGCCCATACAGAGACTGTTATACCCATTCACATACTGATACAGAGACTCTCACATCCTCTTACATATCCATAGAGAGACTTTTATGCTGTGTCACATATCCATACATAGACTGTCACACCCTCTCACATACCACACAGTGTCATAACCTTTCACACACCCCTACAGAGACTCTCACACACTCACTGACCCATGTAGACACAATTATATCCATTCACATACCCAGAGACAGACTCTTACACCCTCTCACATACCCATACATATACTGTCAGAACCTGTTACATACCCATATAGGCACCCTTATATCCATTCACATACCCATAGAGAGTCTCTCACACCCTTTCACTTTCCCATTGACACCTCTTTTATTCCCATTCACATACTTATACAGACAGTGTGACATCCATTCACATACTCATACAGGCTCTCTTACACCCTCTCACATATCCATACAGACACTGTTATACCCATTCACATACTGATATAGAGACTCTGACATCCTGTCACATCCCTATAGAGAGACTGTCACACCCTCTTACATACTCATACGTAGACTGTCACCCTTGTCACATACCTATTCAGACCTCCTTTCTTCCTATCCACATACGCATGCAGACAGTCTGACACCTATTCAAATACCCATACAGAGACTCTCACACCCTCTCACATACCCATAGAGACTCTCACATACCCATGTAGACACCCTTATACCCATTCACATACCCATAGAGATTCACACACCCTGTCACATACCCATACATAAACTTTCACACCCTCTGACATAGCCATACAAATAGTGTCACAACCATTCATATTGCCATACAGAGACTCTCACACACTCTTACATACCCATGTAGAGGCCCTTATATCCATTTACATACCCATACATAGGCTCTCACACCCTCTCACATATCCATTCATAGACTGTCAGACCCTCTCACATACCTATATAGACACTGTCACAACCATTCACATACCTATAGAGATACTCTCACACCCTCCCACATATCTATACAGATACTGTTATACCCATTCACATACCCATACACAGGCTTTTACACCCTCTCTTAATATGTTGTATTGTTTTATCGATAAAGTAGTTACTTAGTAAATTAATAATTAGATGATTTGATCTGGACCTTTATGTATTGTTTATTACTTTTCCAGATATACAGTTTTAAAAATGAAGAACTCGAATGCCTGACAAAACACAAAAAAGAAAGAAACAGTATTATCAACTTCAAAGTGAAACAGAAAAACGAAATAAGGTGGAGAATGTCAAGAGGAAAAAAAGAGAAGCTGGTAAGAGTCCTAAGCAGTTTCTCAAAAAAAAATGTTGTAAAATGCAGAATGAGAGTACAGTCTTATCTAAAAATGGAATTTGCACATCAAGTGGAAAAAAGCAAGGAATATGTGTTTCACAAAGTAAGAAATGTTCTAAGAAATCAGAAATAGAAACAGTTTAAGGAGTTAAGAGCTAAAATGTTTCACACTAGGGTAATACAAAATTTGCTGAAAAAATATAAGATGAGAAGTGATGCATTTAAGCAAAAGCAACATATTGAGAGTGTTGTAGAGAAAGCATTTGCTTTGAAGAGGAAGTAATTTATATCAGTATTGAGTAGAATGAATACAGTAGACAAAACAGTGTTGGGTATGAAGAAAAGAAGTGCTAGAAAAAAGGCTTCTTAATAGAACTAATTTTTGAAAATTTGTAAACGTACATAGAAGCATACATCTAGTACAGATCCTTATTTCAATGAACAAAGCTGTTTCCAAGAGAATACACTTGTGCATGCTGTTGATTTAACTGGTCGTTGTTATGAAGTTAATGATGGTACTCCAGTTGCAAAAGAGGAGATGGTTCCGAGGAATGTAGAAGAAGTGATAGAGGTGCAAGGAAGACGTAGACAGACCCCTGTATACAAATGGAATCGTAGTCATATTTGCAGTATTCGTCAGGAATCAATTGATTTATTACAACATTTTATACGTGACATTCCATGCAGAAGTCTTAAAAAGAAAATGAGATCCACGGATTAGATCCATTCATAGTTAGGAAATATAGTAATTTACAGGGACATTCACTGGCATGACTTTCAAGGAAAGTCTGCAGGATCACGTTTCATCATTTCAGGATGTTAGCTGTTCACCACTCCAAAATACAAACTTTGGCTAGAAGACTTTACTATGTAAAAACTCATGCTTTATGTTTAGGAAAGATGAATAGAACTTTATTGTTTGGGACATTAGCAGAGGTAGAGAAAATTTGTGAACATGTTCAGTTTCGGTTGTTTATTCCAGAAAAAGAGTTTAGGGAAAATTAAGAGTTGGTTGTTGGAGGTGCAGAAGAACAAGAGGCAGAAATTACAACATAAAACCTTGCTCAAGACATTACAAAGCTTAACATAGTTCCCTCAGAAAAATCAAACTGTGTTTGTATTTGTTGTTGACGCACTCGCTACAAAATGAAAACTTGGAATGTAGTTGTGTTCTCTAAAATTGGAAAAGAGAACAATTAAGTAGCAAGAATTTGGTGCATATTTATTTGTTGAGGAAAGTTTTGATTTATCCACAGAGCAGATTATCTGTAGGTAGTGCTTTGACAAGTTAGAGAATAATAAAATGCCAGAAAGAGGTATACATAACAAGTTAGAATTGGTAACCATTCCACAAGAGCTTAAAGCATTGAATGCTTATGAATCAATTCTTGTACAACACATATATCCTTTTCAAGCAATAGTTCGTATGGAGCCAAAGACAGGGAAATTACCTCCAACTGAGCTCCAGAGAAGACTAAAAGGAAGAGTTGTGTATTGACCTTTAGATTTTAAAAGGAATATTGAAACTGTAGGAGTAGATAGAGAGATAGAAGAACCACTTATGATTTTAGTAAATGTGGTTCCAACAAAATATAGAAAAATCTGGCAAGAGTTAGTAGATGTTAATAAAGTTAGAAAAAAGCAACATTATACCTTGTTCAAAATAATATTTACTATATAGAAATGTTGATGTTGCTGAAAATGACATTTGCACAGAGGATGATACCTTACCATCATGTGAACAGATTGAAAAAGTGAATCGATCTAGATTAGAAGAAATGTTTGAACACTATATCATCCACCCTCCGCATTATAAAAAAGTAATTGTTGATGCTATTAAATTGTTTCAAATGAAGCAAGAAAAAGGAAGTCCCTTAAGTGTTTTTGGAAAAAAAGCTTGGAGGCTCGTTGTTTCCCTCAACCTTTTCCCACTAGAGTAGGTAGACACTATTATGACCGCCCTGTGCAGATACCAGCAGCTGAATACCGCTCAACACGATTATATTCAGAGGATCCAAGATTTCGTCAGTGCATTCCTTATAAATTTCATCTTCTGTTTGAGAGTGACTTGTCTGGACTTTCTTAAGCTATGAATCATATATTGAAGATAGGAGCAAATCTTCAAAATTTGTCTGCAAGGGAATTGGTTGATAAAGTTAAAGAAAAAGATGAAAACTTGGAATATAATGTAATGAATTTGATGGCTTGCCAACGGGGAACGAATGAGTATTGGCATTGTCGTCATGGAGAACTCAAATGCATGTTGAGAAACATAGGAGCACCTACTTGGTTTGTTACACTTAGTTGTGCTGAATACGCGTGGGATGATCTGCTTGAATTTTTGAAAAAGGCAAATTCAAATATTGAGGACATTAATGTAAAGACAGCAGGAGAACTTTACTATTTGGATCTAGCTAATGTTTGCAGATATTTTAACCACAGATTCCAAGTCATGCTGTCTTCCATCTGCAACAAAAGTAATCCTCCTCTTGATGAAGTAACTGATTTTTTTTGTACTTAAAGAGTACCAAGCAAGAGGTGTTCCTCATATTCGCATGCTGTTATGGATAAAAGATGCTCCAAAATTTGGGACATAGAGTGATGAGCGTGTGCTCTCTTTCATAGAACAGTATGTGGCATGTGCCATCCTGAAACACACTGCTGACAAAGGCCTGAGACAACAGGTTCTGCAGTTTCAAACACATAGATGTGGAAATACTGCCATAGAAAATACAGATCTAAAGAAACTTTTTACACAAGATGTTGTTTTGGATTCCCACAACCAGTTATTTCACAAGGAAAAGTGAATAGTTTTTTGTCTGCAGTGAGACATACAGTAACACGGAAGTCACTGAAAAACACATACAATCTGAGAAGAACAGAGATTACTGCGCAGTCATTCTGAAAATGCGGAATGCAAATATGGAAATACAATTTGCTGCACACAACTCTATTGCTGTTGCTCGATATGTCACTTCATAAATTACAACATTTGGAGAAGACTGAGATGAAAGTGATGTGGTAAGAGATTAGTGCAGAAAAGAGTCTAACAAAAAAGTTGTACAGCTCCAGTTTAAAAATGTTGTCACATAGGGAGATTGGTTCTTATGAATGCTCGAACAAGTTTAGCTCAGCAAGTTTATATTCTAAGTCAAGGGGAATAGTCTGGGTAAGTTTAGGCCATGCAAGTACATGAAATAGAGTGTTAAAGTCTTTTCCGGAAATTCAATATCTAGCAGAGTTTGACCAGGAAAGTACAGACATAGTAAAAACAAATATGTTGGATACATACTACCCAAGAAAAGTGTACACTTGGAAAACATGTGCCTATATGAAATTCTTCAGTACTACAAATACAGAAGCAATGTAAAAGAAAACACAGAAGAAGGGAAATTTGTACTTCTCGGATGTGATTGTTCTTTAGCGAGACACACTCTAAAGAACATTTCATTAACCACAGGAAACTTAGGGGCATATTCTCAAGCCCTATCTCCACGGGAACGTCACTTTTTCTGACGTTCCCGTGGCGATAGGGGCCAGCGTCTTATTCTCAAGGCAGTGTTAACCCACTTAACGTGGCTTTAAGCCACGTTAAGTGGCTTAAAGCTGCCTTGAGAATAAGGCCCCTTTCACGCTAAATTTAGCATGAAAGGGGCGTGCAGTGGGTGTTGCGGTGGGCGTTCCACCGCAACACCCATTGTGATCGACGCTACCTCCTATTATCAAGGGCGGCGATAATAGGTGGCAGCGCCGAACTTAAGACCAGAAAAATCCTGGTCTTAAGGTGGTGAAACGAGGAGAAATGCTTTATTTCTCCTCGTTTTGCTTTTCCATGTGTGCTGCCTTGTACAGCACACATGGAATAAGCAAATGCCATGGTTTGTTCATGTACAGGAAGGTGTCCCTTCCTGTACATGAACAAACCTTTCAGAAATGCCATTTTGTAACTTTGATGTGTGCTGCACGAAGCAGCACACATGAAAGTTACAAGATGGCATTTTAGGATTGTTTATGTGCAGGAAGGGGCACCTTCCTGTACATAAACAACCCTCCCCTTCACACATACACCCTTGCACTCTATTGCAAGGATGTCTGCGTTGGCGCTAAGTCATGAAACTTAGCGCCATCGCAGGGTGAAACGCCAGGCTGCACCACATTCTTGAGAATAGGGTGCAGCCTCGCGTTTCCGAAGTGGCGGTGGGAGGCGTTAAGCCAAGGAGGCTAACGCCTCTCACCGCCACTTCCTTGAGAATATCCCCCTTAGTTGCCAAACTCAAGAGAAAAGAGAGTTTTCTATTTGGGTCTTCTTTAACTTTTCAAACCTTAGTGTGCAGAATCTGAATTACTTGGAGGCTATGATTTTTATGAAGATTCATTTAATGCTGTAAAAGACAGTATTCAGTCTTTCAAAATTATATGCAAATGTTAAGTGATGAGATTCAACAAGAAGAAGCAATTGCTGCAGAGGTAGGTAGGGAAAGTTCTCAAAGCAGTCAAAATTCTCAAAGCAATCAAAGTTCTCCACCGCTTAGTCAAGATCCTCTTGGAGCACCTATTATTCAAAATGAAGCTGCAATAGCAATGAATGAGGTGGAAACTGCAATGGACAAGCTAGAGAGGAAACTGAAGATCTGGAACAGTTACTTGCACAACTCAACAACAAACAGAAAGACATTTATAAGGAAGTAAAAGAGAAAGTAGAACATGGATTTCTCCATGACAACAAAGAATGCAGTTGCTCTTCCTTTAAACCAATTCCATTATAGATTAGTGGTCATTCTGGAACTGGGAAAATCTTTTTAATTAACGTGCTGATCGCTTACCTACAAAGGACAACACATTCAAATGTGTCATGTTTAGTGACAGCCCAACAGAATTAGCTGCACACAATATGAAGAAGTCATCTGGTGAAGCATGTCATGAGGTGGCAAGAGTTTTGAAGAAATTGAAGCTTTTTGTCATTGATGAGGTAAGTATGGTCTCAAACTAAATGCTTGCTTGCATTCATTCACTTACGAATGCAACAAATTTTAAGAACAGAGTACAATGTTCTCTTTGGAAGAAAGCATTTAATTGTGTTTGGTGACCTCCTGCAGCTAACCCCTGTAAAAGGACAACCTGTTTTCAAGACCCTTGTTCATGAACAAACACGTAATTCATTAGGAAATATTGGAAATGTAAACATTTGGCTGAATTTTCAATACAAGGAATTGTTGAAAAATATGCATCAAGCATTTGATGAGGTATATGAAAATATTCTGAAGGTCATTAGAGTTGGAGTTCTGACCAAGGAAGGTAAGAGTACCTTACAAAGTCATCTTACCAGAAAACTATTCTCTAACAAGACACAAGCACAGCTCATGTTCAATTTGACTGAAGATGGAAAACTATACTGTGTTTATGGCCTACACTTCAAGAGTGCAGCAATTTCAATGAATAATTACTGAAACTGAAATAAAGGGTCATTTTTAAACTAACAACTATTGACAAAATGGAGCACCAGGGAGTGACAATACTGCTGACTGACAAACTGCAAGCAAAATTGGATTCTTTAAAAAAAATCTGCATCTAGAACTGCTGGCTTAAAAAAGTGTTTATGTGTTTGTAGATATTGTAGAGTAATTTTGCAGCAAAATTTAAATGTTGAGGAAGGCTTAGTAAATGGTGCAATGAGTAAAGTAATTGGTTTTATTAATTTTCCAAATAGGGATAAAGTTGAATAAGTAGCTGTAAAATTTGATCACATTTATGGCGTGAAACAGATTGGCTTATGTGTTGTACGGTTTTTGCCTGTGAAAGACTTATATGTGAGGCAGCACCAGTTCCTATTCTTTCTAGCGTATGCTGTAACTATCCATAAATCAACAAGGTTTAAGTGTAGATGCAGCTTTTATTAATATTGGGAGTAATGTATTCAAAGAAGGTATGTCATACGTTGCATTGTTGCAAGTTAGAACATTTTCCGGTTTGTTTTTAGTTTCTTTTGATGAAAAAAAAGTTAGTGCTGATACTGGTTGTGTTAGAGAGTATAATCGGTTGAGAAGTGAATATGCTTCTAACTTAGGACAGTATATTATTTATGAGAAGCAGACAATCTGTCCTAAGCACAAACTCAGTAAGCAATCAATGGATGTTCTGCAAAAGAAGCAAAAGAAAGGTAAAGATGAGGATAGGAGGAAGAAAAAATAGCAAAATGAAGGAGAAATTGTAGGGGTTCAGTTGGAAAATAGAAATGGTATCAACTGTTATGCTTATGTAGTTCTGAATATAGCCTTTCATTTACCACATCAAGTAAATGCAATTGAGCTTAAAGGAGACACAGGTTCTGCTCAGAACTATATCATTTACTGCAACATTTACATAATGTTAGGACTATACTACATTCTGCTTCAGGAATACGACATTTAGTGGACACAATCAATGGATCTGTACTATATTCTCAGAACTCTCAACAAGACACATAAGAGTTTATTCTGGTTATTCTGGTTATACTTTGACTTTTGGAACAAGAAGAAGTGAATATTAAAGAGTTATTTGGTCTGTGTTACAAATGGGATCATGATTGTGTGGATTGCTCTTTTACATCTACTACTAATATAAATTCTGAAAGGTTCATCTATTTAACATTACCGGATTCGAAAACTGTACCATTTGACAACCTGATAAGAAATGCAAACCAGAATATGACCTGCACAAAATGTAGATCTGATTGTATGTCTACATTACAGATACACAGAAGTGGTAAGTACATTATATTGGTGCTTCAACGATGTAGACTAGATGGACCAAAAATAGAAACTGAAATTTTAAACTTTGAAGCTGGACAAATTTCAATTTCTGGAAGAACGTAAACAACCCTAGCTATCATTTTTCATGAAAGAGTACATATAACTCCAGGACACTACACTGTGTACTTAAAACCTCTAAGGGGCATATTCTCAAGGACTCATCGCCGAATTAGCGGCACTTTTCGGCCACAAAACTGGCGATAGATCTATCGCCCTATTCACAAGCCTGCGCTAACAGCCGACATTGTCAGTTTACCTGCGATAGCTGCCGCTAAAAACATCGCCAAGGCTGATAGCGACAACTAACGCTAATCATATGCAGAGTAGGCGTTCCCGTGCAAAAACTCACAATAACACCACTTCGGATATTCTCAACTACCAGCCAGAACGGCGATGCGATCCAAAAACAGGCGATAAGGCACATTAGCAGCAGGGACTTAAGACCTGCTTTTTCCTGGTCTTAAGTAGGACGAAAACCTCCAGTGAAAGGGAGCCCAGCCCAGAGCCACATCTGAAGACCAACAGCTGCCATGGAGCTACTAATCATGCAGCTTGGAGACCCAAGAGGGCCACAACACCCACCGCCACCACCCCCAGGACCACCCCCACCCCCAGGACCTCCCCCCCGGACTGCCACCGAGGCAGCGCAGAACAAGACAGCGACCTTCCGAAAACGCACTAGCCTCAGAGACTTAACGCCAGAGGATGTCATTGCCCACTACAGGCTCAAAAGGACAACCATTCTCCGCATCCTGACCCACATTGCCCACGGGCTGACGGTGCCAACACTGCGGACAACCAACATCCCTCCGCAGACAAAGCTGCTGGCTGTGCTGCACTTGTTGGCCTCTGGTACCTTCCAACCAACAACTGCCAGAGTCGGAGGAGTCTCACAGCCAGCCCTATCAAAGTTCCTCACACCTGTCTTGGATGCCATCATCAGCTTGATACCCCAGCACCTTAACTTCCCCCACACTGTGCAGGAACAGCTGGAGACCAAGCAAGGCTTCTACGCCATAGCTGGCTTCTCGCACATGTTGGGGGCAATTGACTGCACACATGTCCTACTTGTGCCCCCTGCCGACACTGCACACAATTACCGCAACAGAAAGCACACGCATTCCATCAATGTGCAGGCAATAGTGGACCACCGGGGACTGTTCACCAATGTCGTCGCCAACTTCCCAGGCAGTGTGCATGATTCCTACATCTTCCGACAGTCCATCATCAACCAGCCCTTTCAGGATGGCACCTATGGAAATGCACTGCTCGTTGGTAAGCACCAACAGAACACACCACACACCTCAACTCCACAATCATACAACTCACAACTGTGGGAATGCACACGTAACAAAATCCCATACAACATGCCAACCAACATGCCCACCTACCAGACACGACAACATAAGTAACTGTGGTAACAGGGGCCTGGCATGTAGACAAACCTTCCACAAAGGCATAGCCCCTCTGCCACACAATTGCAGAATGTGGGGAGAGGTGGGAACCAAGAATGTGCGAAGGAGGCAATGGACCTATGATTAAGAATGTACACAATGCCAAGTGTGGCGGTGATGTGCCAGACAGTCTTGAGTATGCAGAGCACAGACACGTACATGTGGACATATACTGCTGGTGTTTGTAGTGTTGTGGACAGTGGACGCAACCATGTTACTTCAGGCAGTGGGGAAGACCTTGGACATGTAGCTATGTCGCCCCCCCTGTAAGCGTAAGCGTAGTGCGCTGGGCCGGCGTACGCCAGTCCAGCGTAGGAGTGTGAATAAATAGCCTGGGGCTCTGGGCGTGGTTCACCTCCGGGATGGCCACCAAAGTAACTACTGCGTGTGTCTCTGTGTCCGCCACATCCTGACCATAGGCCTACACACACGTGGCCGACCACCTTCCACGGCCAAATTTACACCGGCGACGAGGTGGCTACGTCACAAGCCACCCGGCGTACATCTCGTCATCGCCTGCAGGGGCGTGCCTGCCAGGGCGGCACCTCTTACCCTGCACGAGGCCGCCGCCGTGACCGGTGATGCCTACGCGATCCTGTGCGCCTGCTGCACCCCAGCAGCCAACAGCATGTCCTCGGTAACGCCACTGGAGCCCTTCACAGTCACGGGGCCACCCCTGTCCCAGGCAGGCCGCTGGAAAGCCTGGGCGGAACGTCTGGAGACATACTCCGAAGCGCACGACATCCCAGCGCCGCAGCGGCGGCCCAGGCATAGGCGTGAGAGGAGTGTGAAGAAATGGCACAGGGCTCTGGGCGTGGTTCGGTTCTGGGCTCTGGGTGTGGTTCAGTTCCGGGCTCTGGGCGTGGTTCAGTTCCGGGCTGGCCACAAAAGTAACTATGGCGTGTGTCTCTGTTGTAGTGTCTATTATAAATGAAAAAAGAGGTTCCTGTGGAATAATACAATCTATATTGATAGTAATATGCACAATCGCAATGTGAAAGGCTTGACTAAGGTCAGAGGGGGAAGAAACCACATACACCGATGATTCAGTATGTCACAGTTGTAGTTTTATATTTCAAACAAGGGTAAGGGATATATACAATGAATAAGAGAATTGAAAAACATTTGTGCTTAGTGTCCACAAGAACCAAAAACAGTAGTGAAAGTTGTGACAGTTTTTTCAAGGTTTCCAAAATTCCATACAAGTCGACCGTTATTAAATATATACAGTGTGAACAGCAGCTATATACAATGATATGTGCTGGGTAATGGTTTGCTTTCTCTTTGTGTCGACGAGGTTTCGACCCTCTACTTGTTGTGGGGTCTCATCAGGACTTAGGGATGTAGGGACATCTGGGAAGAGAAGGATAAGGTAAGCATAAGGCCCATATACCGGCACATATGCGACAAATTTGAGAAGGTTATGAAGGATGGGCAGAACCTGGTGGTTCGAATGCGCAGCCGCGTGATGATTGTGTGCCACACGTGGAAAATGAAAGAAGAAGGATACTCACAAAGGGACCCAGCCGGGTACTAATCATGTGAGAAGGAAAGAAGAAAAGGTACAATAAGGTAATGGCTGTTAAATCTTTGGGGGGGGGTGGCGCGGTATAGAGGAAAGGGAGTGATAACAATATTACGCAGGCACTTACCCCAATTGTGAGTAGGGGAAAAAGGGCCGGTAATCGAGGGATAGTTCAGATTTAAAGGGTACTCGGTGGTCCACTACAACTGTAGTGGTCTGATAGTTAGGCAGTGAACTCTATAAAACAAGAAGATACTGTAAGGGCAATACATATGACTAACGTGTATCATTTCTCAAAGTCAGGGAGGGGCTTACTTCCGTTACCTTAGTCACGGTGTAGCGAGCATGGATGCGCTCCAGTAACGTCTCAGTGTAGACTTAATGAGGCCGTGACCTGTGGGGGTCAAGAATAGCGCAATTGTAATTTAACAAGTAGCGCCTTGTTGCATTGGAAGAAATCAGAGACGTGGCTCTGTCTTACCCGGAAAATCAATGATTCCCACGATGCGTGACGATTCAACGCGTAAACAGAAAAGCAGCGTTAGTCTGCTTTGCTCTGAGGTCGGATGACAACGAGCGGCTGGAAACGCCGCCGTTATATGCAGCGTTGTCCCGCCGGAAGCCGGAATCACCAGTAGGTATCACCTGTGATTGCCGCAGGGGGGTCTAATCCGGTTATCGGTGACCGTTGAAAAAGTGAAGAAAGACCTCAGAATGAGGTTAGCAGAAGAAATATAGAAAACACATTTTGGTAAAGAAAGAAAAAGAAGAGTGTGTGGCACAGTGCGGGCTGATAGGGTAGTTGATATGAAAAATATCGTAACATATGCAACCAAGCAACTTTAAGGTAATGGGCATAAACAATGTATAAAATATTGGCAGGGATCGGAGAAGCGATGTCACCAGGGCAATGGTGTATTAACAAGCATAATACAAATACGTGAGCGAATTACAACATATATGCGCAAGTTATAAATATTATTCAAATTGCAGTGAGACCCCGAAGGATCTGTGCGTACTTGTACATAACAACCTAACTCGCCATCTACTAATTGTGAACAGGTTTCAGTGTTCGGATTCCGATAAAAAACACTGCCTCACAATAGCAGGTGATTTAACAAAGGCTGTTGGGAATTGGTTGGTCGCCCTAAGGGCTTCTTTACATGTGGAAACTGCAATGTATGCCATTTGGGCCTGAACAAAACCGAACGCTTTTCTTATAACAATAAGTTTGTACATGAGATTAAACAGTTTATGAACTGTCAATCAATGTTTGTGGTTTATGTCATTATATGTAATTGTGCTAGAATCTATGTGGGTAGCACAGTGAGACAACTACGAACACGTATCCAAGAACATCGGAGAGCATGTTTAAACAATGACTGTACTAATGCCTTAGGCTCTCATGAGTGTAACTCAGGTGTCCCCAAAGCTAATTTCAAATTCCATGCTATTGACTGTGTTTCCGCAGACAGGAGGGGGGGCAATAGAGAGTTGCATCTCAGAAAATTGGAGGCCCTTTGGATATGCAAATTACAAGCAGTGGGTTCTGGTCTAAACTGTGATAATGAAATGCATTTTTTATTGTAATGAAAACATCATTATGTTTCTGTTCTGATATTGCTTTTTGGTAGGGGTAGTTGTTCACTCTGCATATTTATAAAACTTTGAGAGCAACATGCTAGTTGAACTTACCGTTGGGTGATCTTAAGAGGAGGCACATCTGTCTTCCACAATAAGAGATGATGTTCTTGCTGTATATCTACAAAACTCTGAGAGTAATATGTTTGTTGAATTTATTGTTGTGTGACTTTATGAGGAGGTTCATTTGTCCTCCACATTAAGAAATTATGAGATTTTGAGAAGTGTCTTCTTCCATATTTATTGTTTCCTTTTGGATTAACTGAACTTATAGTTGCAGTACAAATGCTTCATGGCAGCTGTAGGTTCCTTGTGTACATCGACAAAATATTGAGAGTAATATGTTGATGGAAGTTACATTTGTGTGATCTGAAGAGGGTGTACATTTGTCCTCCATAATAAGAGATAATGTTCTCTCTACATACTTACAAAACTCTAAGAGCAATATGTCTGTTGAACTTACCGTTGTGTGTCTTTGTAAGGGGAATCATTTGTCCCCCATGTTAAGAAATGATGTTTATTTAAGAAGTGTCGTTTTCCTCATTTTTGCTTTCTGTTGGAACAACTACACTCACAAGTGCAGCACAAATGCATTTTAGACTATTTCGGAATGTTTCTGAATAAATATAGGACCATCAAGATGTAAAATATGTGTTTTTAACTTAAATGTGCCGTTAAATGAATTTGTATTAGCAATTTGAGATTACTTAAGTATGCCAACCTTGTTTTTCACACTCTGGTGATTTTTCGTTTTATATCAGCGATTTAATGTGGAAATGGGGTCACATTCTTGGTGTGCACTATTTGTGAATGTTTGTTTGTGTGCATACACCTGTAAGAGGGGCATTAATATATGTAGATACATGTGCACGCATGAGGTGTGACATGTAAGCTCATTGCGTACATTGCCAGACAAGGAACGTGACAATGGGGCGGTGATTATCATGTTTTGGTTTTGTAAAGATCGTAGTTAATAGGGAATGATGCACGAGTGTCAATAAAGCTTTTATTGCTTTGACACTTCCTGAATATGACGTACTGATGTGTTTTACGCACGTCGTAATACGAACAAGGTGATAGGCTTTATTAAGCCAGGTGATACGTGACGGCTCTTCTTACTACGATACTGATGGTGGGAGCGTGAAAGATCGCGTCCTGCGGAATGTGCCCGAAGGCGTCCTACACTTGGAACATAAATGTGAGTAAGGGCTGTTTTTAATGGGGTCTCGATGAGTGTAGGAAGATTTAGTCGCATTGAATGGGAATCCGGCTTTTGAAATGGTAATATTGGCATTGGGAGGAAATAACGCTGTTACGTATTAGTTTTGGGACTCTCTTTTGACCACTGGGCGTATTCGCGTTTCCGATTAAACGCGTAGTATGGCTTTGTTACTTATACGTTATGTCCGGGTAGATGGGTCCGTATGATTATGGGTGCCCCGTATAATATACCAACATTAAGCCTACATATTTGTGGCTTTACCAGACAATTTTCGTCCCTCTAATTTTAGGTCCAAACCACCACTCGTATAGTTTAGCGACCAACAGCATAGTGACCAGCGGTGTCAACTTTGCCTCTCCAGGTTCTTGTGCACCTCAGTCTTAATTTTGCCGGGTACCCTAACATACTTATAGACGCAGCAAAGATTAGAGTTTATGATTAATGAGAACTCACGAATTGGTTTGCTAAATCACTGAAGTATCTGGAGCTCATGGAATGTATGGGTGCATAAACAGACAGTGGAGGTAGTATTATCTTCTCCACTACTTACTAGTAGCTATTTAGGCGACTGCACATCCCCAATTTTTATGTGAGTACAATTTGAGAAAACGTGTTTTGTTGTGTTTTAGATACTACTGTTCAACCGACTGTTTTGAACGTTTTTTGTTGACCGGATTGGACGAGTGGGAAACACTCTGTGTGATTCAACTTCATTAATTGGAGGTAATGACAGGCATTGTTTCGTTTTGGTTTTTTTAGTGTGGTAAATCTTGGTTGCTTTTGCGTAGAGGTTGGCCATGAATTTGAATTTTGGTGTGTTTACATAGGTCCCACGGATTCCCTTGCCATCTGTGGAGCCAGGATAATACATTACCAGTTGCAGTACGGTTTTTATTGGTGAGGAGCAAAGTCTTGTGGTCTGGAATATTTCTTGGTGGTGGATTTAAATAAGTCACTTAGGAATTTGTTGTTTGTGTGTTTCTTAAGATACTTTTAAGAGAGTTTCACTGCGTTCAGTGGTGTCTGATCTTAGGACATCTTTTTGTTTCTTCGTTTTCTTTTCTTTCTTGTATTCTTCCTTTTTTTGTGTTTTTTCTGGTTTGGATTTTCCTTGGTATGTTTCATGTTGGTGTTGGGCACTTGTCTTTTCCTTTTTCTTTTATCCGGCTCTTGTGATCAAAGGCACTTTGTCGACTAAACCGAATGGTTGGTTTACAATGCACTGAATTTGGATATTGTTATGAATAAGATCACTGAATAATGGTGTGCAATGTGATGTTTGTAAATACTGAGGGGCAGATTTACAACTTCTGGCGCATCCCTGCAAATCAGCAGGGATGCGCCAGAATAGTTGCGACACGCAATTCTCTCCTTGCGCCACCACGGAAGTGCCGCATTTACAATGCGGCGCACCGTGGCGCAAGGAAAGGCCGATGCGTGTCGCATCCTGTGGCGCAAGGGCGGCGCATTGCTGGAGTCGTGTCGCAAGCACGACGCAACTCCAGCAATGCTCGTGGGCCGCCCATACCTAACGTGGTGCGCCACTCCTTACGCCTGCTTGAAGCAGGCGTAAGGATTCGTCGCAGCGGCGTCGGAAAAGTGACTGAGTGAAATCTTGTAGATTTCACTCAGCCACTTTTGCGAGGCGTTCCTGCGCCGGAACGCCCCCCCCTGCTCCGGAACGCCCACATGAAACCTGACGCAGGTTTCATGTGGCGCAGGGCTTACTACGTGACGCATCTCCCTAGATGCGTCACGTTGTAAATACCTCCGCAGCATGGCGCTGGCTTTACGCCGCCGTTGCGTCACAGAAGTGACGCAACGGCGGCGCTGTACAGTGGCGCAAGGGGCTTGTAAATCTGCCCCTGAATGTTTTCGCTATTCTCTATTGTTGTTTGACTGGACATATGTTATGTTTGCAGCCCTGATGAAGCCCTATTCAGGGTGAAACGCGTTGGCTGCATCGGCGTTTTGCTGTTTTGAATCAAGCAATTATTAAAAAAATTGGATTAACGTCATTGAAGGGTTCGGAGAGATTTTGTATAGCATTTATGCTGTTTTACCTCTGTGTTGCCTCTCTGTGCTTTCTTTTGATTTAACAAAGGATCATGCCTCAGCCATCTGTGCGTGCTGGCATACACAGCGCCCTCGCGTCCTAGAACACTTTTAGACATTGTATTAATTTTAATTACCAGGCGTGGTTCTTTGATTGCACAAATATCATGAGACATACATGTGATGAAGTAACGTTGAGAGGGTGCAGTACTAAAATTGCATAGTGTATCTTAATTGAAGATGCCATTAACCACATACAGTGTGTATATACAACATACATTGAAAACAGACTTATATAATTATTTGCGCCTTGATACATTCTAGATGTATATGGTACCCGCAACATATCTATCATTCATGAATTATACATGTCTGTTTGCACATGGTGCTGCGTGAGGACGTATATGTCCTATATAGTCCAGAGACAGAAGTGCCTGTGTAGATGTCAGTGGGTATCAGACCTTCACTAGTTTGTCAGTGTAGTGACGAAGCCTCGCCATTCTTCAGCAGAATTAAGCCCCTCATCTATAGAGTTAATTCTGTCTATCCAGCGACACTCAAGTCGTTGTAGGATTTGTGAGATGTCTCCACCCCTCTCAGGGATGATGGCGATGTCAATTACTTGCCATTTCATGTCTTCCGCAGTATGATTCTTGTCATTGTAGTGGGATACCAAGGGGGGCATTGGCAACTGATCTACGTATGCGGCTGCGATGTTGGCCAATACGTGCCTTTATTGGTTGTTGGGTTTGTCCAACATAAGGGCGACCACAAGGGCACCATATGCAATACACCACATTGCGTGTTGCAGTTGGAAAAGAATTCCAATGTGTGCTTAACATTCGCATGCTCAAATGTGTTGGTGTTGAATGTAAAAGTGCAAGTTTCCACATTTGTGGTGCCCTTTGATCTTAGGCAAACCCCATATGGATTGTAATGTGTTCGTTCTGCGTGTGTTTGTCTCTATGGATGATCGAACAAGGTGATCCTTAATGGTTTTGCCCCGTTTGAATGCAAACATGGGGGTGTCTATTTCGAGGTCAATACTCTTAATTATGTCCCAGTTCTTTGTTATCAGGCTGCGGACTTTGTTGGTGTGTGTTCCAAAAGTGGTGACACAAATGAGTCTATCTAGTGGGGGTTTCATTTTGGTTTTAAGAAGTTCTTCTCTGGGGCAAAACCAAGCGCGTTTCATTGATTTCCTCACTAGTCTATTGGGGTATCCTCTGGCGTGTTTCAGCCTCCTGCATATAGTCCTCCTTGTGTGTGCAATTTCTACGTAACCTAAGAATTTGGCCGAAGGGTAACCCATCCCGTAGTGCACGAGGATGGTGGCTTTTATACGAGATGAGGGTATTCCTTTCCGTGGGTTTTCTGTGTAGAGACGTATACAGTGTCCCATTGGCACGGTTGATGTTGAGATCAAGAAAGGATATGGATGACTTATGGACCGTAGACGTGAAAGTCAGATGGGTTTGAACGCTGTTGAGGTAGGTTACAAAGTTGTTAAAGTCTGTGTCATTGCCAGACCAGATGAGGAAGATGTCATCTATATACCGCTTTCAACATTTAATGTTGGGGCGGTACATATTGGTGACACTTAGGGCAATTTTCTGTTCCACATAGTCCATGTAAATGTTAGCCAAATTCGGTGCAAAAACAGCTCCCATAGGACGCAAGGGCGCTGTGTATGCCAGCGCGCACAGATGGCTGAGGCATGATCCTTTGTTAAATCACCTGCTATTCTGAGGCAGTGTTTTTTATCGGAATCCGAACACTGAAACCTGTTCACAATTAGAATATGGCCAGTTAGGTTGTTATGTACAAGTATGCACAGATCCTTCGGAGTCTCACTGCAATTTGAATAATATTTATAACTTGCGCATATATGTTGTAATTCGCTCACATATTTGTATTATGCTTGTTAATACACCATTGCCCTGGTGACATCAGCTTCTCGATCCCTGCCAATATTTTATACATCGTTTATGCCCATTACCTTTAAGTTGCTTGGTTGCATATGTTACGATATTTTTCATATCAACTACCCTATCAGCCCGCACTGTGCCACACACTCTTCTTTTTCTTTCTTTACCAAAATGTGTTTTCTATATTTTTTCTGCTAACCTCATTCTGAGGTCTTTCTTCACTTTTTCAACAGTCACCGATAACCGGATTAGACCCCCCCTGCGGCAATCACAGGTGATGCCTACCGGTGATTCCGGCTTCCGGCAGGACAACGCTGCATATAACGGCGGCGTTTCCAGCCGCTCGTTGTCATCCGACCTCAGAGCGAAGCAGACTAACGCTGCTTTTCTGTTTGCGCGTTGAATCGTCACACGTCGTGGGAATCATTGATTTTCCGGGTAAGACAGAGCCACGTCTCTGGTTTCTTCCAATGCAACAAGGCGCTACTTGTTAAATTACAATTGCGCTATTCTTGACCCCCACACGTCACGGCCTCATTAAGTCTACACTGAGACGTTACTGGAGCGCATCCATGCTCGCTACACCGTGACTAAGGTAACGGAAGTAAGCTCCTCCCTGGCTTTGAGAAATGATACACGTTAGTCATATGTATTGCCCTTACAGTATCTTCTTGTTTTATAGAGTTCCCTGCCTAACTATCAGACCACTACAGTTGTAGTGGGCCACCGAGTACCCTTTAAAGCTGAACTATCCCTCGATTGCCGGCCCTTTTTCCCCTACTCACAATTGGGGTAAGTGCCTGCGTAATATTGTTATCACTCCCTTTCCTCTATACCGCGCCACCCCCCCCCCCAAAGATTTAACAGCCATTACCTTATTGTACCTTTTCTTCTTTCCCTCTCATACGATTAGTACCTGGCTGGGTCCCTTTGTGAGTATCCTTCTTCTTTCATTTTCCACGTGTGGCACACAATCCTCACGCGGCTGCGCATTCGAACCACCAGGTACTGCCCATCCTTCATAACCTTCTCAAATTTGTCGCATATGTGCCGGTATATGGGCCTTATGCTTACCTTATCCTTCTCTTCCCAGATGTCCCTACATCCCTAAGTCCTGATGAGACCCCACAACAAGTAGAGGGTCGAAACGTCGTCGACACAAAGAGAAAGCGAACCATTGCCCAGCACATATCATTGTATATAGCTGCTGTTCACACTGTATATATTTAATAATGGTCGACTTGTATGGAATTTTGGAAACCTTGAAAAAACTTTCAAAACTTTCACTACTGTTTTTGGTTCTTGTTTTCACTTGGGACACTACGCCCAAATGTTTTTCAATTCTCTTATTCATTGTATATATCCCTTACCCTTGTTTGAAATATAAAACTACAACTGTGACATACTGAATCATCGGTTTATGTGGTTTCTTCCCCCTCTGACCTTAGTCAAGCCTTTCACATTGCGATTGTGCATATTACTATCAATATAGATTGTATTATTCCACAGGAACCGCTGTTTTCTTTTATAATTACTTACCCTGGTTCCTTAGTGGGTAGGGTTCCCCTGTTCTGTCTCTCGTCTGTTGTAGTGTCGGCGCCACCCGGCCCTTAATCAACAATCTTGCAATGTAGCATGCACCCGGAGGGCGGGCTCGCCCGAATTGATAAATAAAGGAGCGCAAGACCACTCGGGGTCTTGGCTCGTACATGCCAATTGTTGTGTGTGTATCTCCATTGCCGCAGCATAAGCCAAAGGCCTAGCCTCAATCGCAGCGCGAGTTCAGCCAGACATGTACTCCACATCTGTGTCCGCCCTATCCTTACCATAGGCCTACACACACGTGGCCGCCCACCTTCTACGGCCAACTTTACAGTGTTGTTGTCAGGCTTGCGGACATGCGCAGACAGGCATGACAATGGTGTGCCGTAGGAGTGCAAGTGATGCAACCGCGCAGCGCACACAAGTAAATAGGCTCGGGGAGGGCGGAGCAGCTGTGAGGCTACGTAATACACATTGATCCCGCACATTTGCCAGAAGCAATACATGGCAAACATGAATCCCAAAGTCACACAAATCACACACCACAAAACTTGTAAGTCTGCCAACACAGCATGCAGAACCACCAATTTACACTAATCTCACTTACCTCTCACAGGTGATCAAGGATATGCACTCTGCCCGTGGATGATGACACCCCTCCGAGCCCCGAACACCCCGGCCCAGAGGCAGTACAATGTGGGCCACAAACACACCAGGGGCATTGTTGAGCGCACATTTGGCATGTTAAAGTCACGTTTCAGGTGCCTGGACATCACAGGTGGAAGACTTCTGTACAGCCCAGAAATAGTGTGCAAGATGATCATTGCATGTTGTGTATTGCACAACATATGTGTACGCACCAATGCCCCATGGATCTGAGTGCCAGATGCACCGGACAATGATGAGGAAGATGAGGCAGGTGGACCACACCCCACTGCAGCTGCAGCAGGAATAGCCCGAAGGAACACAATCATTAACAATTTCTTCGCATAAGCACGTCACATTGTGACTGTCCTTAGCAATAATGGAACAGTACAAAATGACCACATGAACAGCATATGCAAATAAATTCATTGCAACACACATTCCCTGTGTGCAGGTCAGTCCTCTGCATTAGCACATCACTCTGACAAGTGTAAGTGCAACATTAAGTGCTAAAAATCTCACAAATAGCAAATAGATGGTGGGTGTGTCACCTCTGCACAGAGAGGCTGTTCATGGTGTCACGTATTCAGAATGCCATTTCAGGGTGTCAAATGTAGTACGTAATCCCACTCATCAGCGTATCACATGTGTACAAAAACAAACATGACATGAAGGCTGTCATAGGTGTTCAAAAAAAGACAACAGGGTGTCATTTGGGGTCAAATATGAAATTGCGGGTGCCATTTGGGGTCAAATATGAAATTGCGGGTGTCATTTGGGGTCAAATATGAACCACACTGATGCAGAGATGCACCCTGTGACTCAAGTCCCACAACATGAGCAACATGGACGTGAGGGGGATGGGGGCACAGTGAACACCTCTGCAACATGGGAGATGCACACCAGCCAAAAAGCCAGCAGGAATACCTTGCGTGGGACACACCAAGGTGTCCCCTGGACATATGTGCCATGTACAGATCACATGTGTACACGGACGTCATCCATCAATAGTAGTGAACAGTGTCAGCTAATAGGTGCAAGGTGAGAAGTCACGCGCCTCCTCACAGCTACCTGTACCCATCACTGTCAGACTGCAGCAAAACACCACTGCTACATCAGAGCATGCAAAATTGACCGTGAGGGCACCTACATGGCTGGCAAGGGTCCAACCGTGCCGGAAGGCGAAGCAGTGACATCCCCCTCCCCCCCCAAATCCACATCACATTTCCAGAATGCAAGCCGATGACAAACTCACATTAGTGATGAAAGCTCCTTTGTCTGAACTAGAAGGCGGTAGCACATCTGCACCTCCGACCTTGAAATTGCATGCGCTCAGCACACCCTGAGAGATACCATAGCAGCTGATGACGACTCACACACTACGCACCGTGCTAACCAAAGAACAACGTATACACAGCCCACACACAGAAGTACTTGCTCGTAGTTCTCTTGCATGGAATGACCTTCACACTTACGCACTGACCATCCCAGGAGTCCAACCGCTGCACACTCAAACAAATCATTGCTCCGAGCTGTGGCATCCACATAACCTTGACTTTGACTTTTTTACACACAGCCCTATTTCCTACATTGACGTGGGGCTAAGTTGGTAAAATTGCGAAATTGTTGTTTAGGAGCAATGAGGCCACAGCTAATTCACACATTCCCAGTCATCTCACTGCCTATCTGGGTCACGGTCAAACATGCGCATTGATATCAGTTCCCAGTGAGTACCTTTCTTTGGAATCACTGCCCCTACATTCATCCATACTTTCATACTTGCTTGATCATAGACATGACACATCTGTGTGAGTTAGAATGTTTTAATCACATTCGGTGGAGTGTTGAAGCTGGACCAGTACATGGCCATGCAAACCCCACTTTACATTGTTGCCCCGTGGAGGGCCAGCCAGAGTCCTTTAGGGATTGACTAGTTCATCGGAAGAGAAAGAGTTCAGTCCGCAGTCTTATTGCTGTGTCATTGGTAACCAAACCAAATATGGCAGTCCATGTCAAGGGCCAAGGTGAGTGTCGCAGAGTGTATCGGGGGACAGTGAAAGGTGTTATTCCAGGGCATGATGCAGAGGACAGAACCAAGCTGAAACAGGCCATATGGCGGAGATGAATGCTACTGCTTCCTTCTTACCCCAAAGGCAGAATCATCCACATCATCGTCCTCTGATGTGTGATGTTCCTCGCATGTGGGTGGTGGTGTTTTGTCTGCAGCACTGTGTGGCACTGACACATCAGGGGCCGGAGGTAGAATGTCTGCTGCACTGTGTGGCAGTGACACATCAGGGGCCGGAGGTGGATTGTCTGCCGCACTGTGAGGCACTGACACATCAGTGGGCGGAGATGTGGATGGAGTAGTAGCAGGAGCATTCATCTGCGCCAGGCCTTGTGGCAGAAATGCCATGATGAGGATCTGCAGGGCATGGAAGATCCCAGCTACATCTTGCTGGTGTGCAGCCGTGGCAGCCATTCTTTCCGCCTGCATCCGCTCCATGTTCTCCATGAGCCTCCGCATGTGTCCCAACTCCCGTCTGACATCGCTGGAGCCACTCTGACTAGACAGTTGTTCTTGTCTCAGAGTCAAGACTCCAGCGATGTCAGCCATGGCTTGTTGGAGAGCATGGAGCAGACTGTGGGTGTCCGTTAGGGACTGTAAGTGGTCCCTGATGGGACTTAGACACCCATGTATGGCAACTAGTTTGGCTGCTATGAGGTCGAACCCCACCCGCACCTGATCAGCCATCTCCTTCTGGCCCTCTAACACACGGCGTTGGAATGCCATGTGTTGGTCGTGGGGGTCCTGGGAGACAGCCGTGGTGGTGGATGCTTTCTGCTGTGTGGTCTGTGCAGGGGGTGGGGTCTCCTCGATGCAGCTGGCCTGCCCTGCTCCTGGGGGTGGGGTGCTGATGGTGTCCATGAGCTGTTGGAGGGCGTCGGTGTCGATGGTGTGGAGGTCCTCTTCATCATCAGTGAAGAGATGTACGGTCTGCTCTGCAGGAGGTGTTGATTCTCCCTCTGCAATGTGAAGGGGAGATGCAGTTTAACATTGTGTTCCATGTATGTTCACGCATTGGACAAGTTTACAAACAGACTGCATGACAATGTACATTGTGACTGTTTGGAAGGAGATGCCTATTTGATGCGGGACAGTGAACATTTCTGCACCATCAGGGATGTGGGGTTGTACTTGTACATTGTCATCTCACAGTTTCATGCTATGACAAATGTGATTGGCCAGTTTCTACACACAAGAGGCAGCAGTTGTGTCCTCTGTTCTGTTGTGGAAGTGTTACAGTTTGTACCATATTGTTGTCTATGTTGATGTGCTCTGATTCTTATGTGTGTGTGTTGCATTGTGGGAGAGTCGCCCCTGCAGCTCTGATTTTGCTGGCCCTTATCCCTTTCAGGCGGTGTGCCTTTCACTTCTGTGCTTATACAGTGCTGAGATGTTGCAGACTTGGGTAAATTGGGCTCTTGGTGGGAGTTGGGACTCTTGGGCATGGTTTGTCCGCAGATGTCTTGTTGACGTCAGGGGTTGTTTGAGCACGTGGATGTGTCAGAGTGTGACCTGCTCCTTTACGGATGTGGTCCACACTCAGCCACCTCAGTGTCGTGGCGTGCACCATGTCATGATAATTGGACTGCAGCCATGCTAATAGTCAAGCAGTGTCACTTGCATTGTCAGTGTGGCTCACGGACCCGCAGCTTTGCTGGGTTCAGCACATGTGCATGGGTTTGTTGTGAGATTAGTGATGTGTGGGGAGGGCCCCATCTGTGCACATTGTCGACGGGGGCCTACTTGTTGTTTCTATGTGTGCTGCAGTATGGCAAGGAGATCAGGGACATGATCCAGAGTCATTGTGGGTGTGCACTGTGCTATACTTGATTGTGCATGTGTTGCATTGTGCCCATCTCCCCCGTCCCCCCAGTCCCTGGTCGTTACTCACCCTGTTGCTGTTGGGTCAGGTCCTGTTGAGCAGTGTCCGGTCCCCCAACTCCTGCCACCGTCTCCCCACTGATGACTGTGGACACCATTTCCTCCATCTCATCCAGCTTCTGTTGGGGTGCTGGACTCCCACCTCTCCAGTCTGCATTGCTGCTTTCCGGTTGTTGGCGAGTTTCAGCTTGGTTTTGCACTTCACATCATTCCAGCGCTTCTTGCAGTCGTCCACTTCCCTTCTCTTCACTCCGACTGCATTCACCTTGGCCAAGATGGACTGCCATATTGCATTTTTAGTTGCCAATGACACAGTGGAGGTGATGAACAGTTGTTGGTGGTGTTCTATCACCTCCGTAATCAGGATCTTGTTTTCTTGCGGACTGAATCGCGGGTTCCTCTTCTTCTTCTCCTTACCCTTCTCCTTCCCCGAGGTCCCTGGCTGGTCCTCCGGGGGGTTTGTGGGGTTCTGGTTGGCCTCTGTAGTTGCTCCAGCTTCCTCCATGGTGCTTCTCAGTTGTTTGTGTTTTTTGTTTTTTTTGCTGCTTTTATGGTGATTTTTCCCGCCTGACGTGGGAATAGCAAGCCTGGCGCTGCTTATCGCTGATGTTTTTATCGCTGTTGGGCCCATCACCACTTTTTTCACGTTTGGGTTTCCTTTTTTATCGCCGTCCCGGCAATTTTAACGCGGACATTTGACGCGTTATCGGGACACTATCGCCTGTTGCCGGCGTGTTGAGAATACACCGTTAACACGGCGTTATTTTCCCGCGATAGACGGCGTTATGTAAAATTGCGTTAACCTAGGTTGGCGATGATTATCGCCCGTTCTTGAGAATATCCCCCTACGTGGATGGACGGAATGCAATGACAGTAACCTGACATTTAAACATAAACTGCCTTTTAGACTTCCATATTCATACCTTTTCTTTTGAAACCAAAGTTCCAAGAAGGATTTCTCTTTAAAAAGTGGTTTACTGTGTTTGTCTTTATGGATTATTAGTCTTTAAGACATCATTCTGCCTAGTAAGGGTAATGTCTTGAAAATTTACTTTTACATATGAATATATGTAACATCTATTTTCATAAATGGACTACTTGATTGTCATACTATGTTTTTGGGGGGATATATTCATTTATAGTAGTTGAGTAGGTACAAGTGAAAAGAATTTTTAAGGGTTTGTAGTGCCTGCATGCATAGTATGATATATTTACAGTGCTATACTGTGTAAGTCTGTTTTTTTTCTACAACCCATGTGATTGCTTTTTCCCGCTGTTAAACAATGAAACTTCATAGAGTACATTGTTTAAGGTGTACCGATATGAAACCAGAGAACAGCAAAAAAATAAAAATGAAATGTTTAAGATACATCTTTAATTCATTTAAATATTTGAAGCTCTGTAATGTTTCTTTATTAACAAAACTATTTATATTGGAGAAATTTAAACTTTACTATGTAAATCTACACTGTGGAACATTAACTTATCTTTATGTTTTCTCTCTTTTATCACAGATCCAAGGGATGATTTATTGCAGTAATGTAGATACCTATTTATATGTTTACCTCTATAGTAAGAAAAAAAGAGAAAAAGTACCAAAAAAACTCTTCCGTTTCTTCAACAAGAAAGTAATGTCCTCATATTATCCAATAACATCTTGGGACAACCACTATTTAGACTTTGATGCTGATTGATGAAGTTTTAATTTTCAGAGATGGTTGTCTGATGGTACATCATACAGGTTCTCCATCACTTGAGGAACTTCCATTGTCTTTAACAACTATAACATTAGCGCATGTCCTTGTTCTTTTATAATGCTGCAATGGTGATAATTGCAAAAGGTTGGTTGCGCGATTCCCTTACATCAGTAAATGTTGCTTTCTTCTTCAGCATTCTTAAATATGCACGTTCATGGTTGCTGTTGATGTGCTTCCACAACGAGGATACCTCTGGAAAGCTGTTTCCCAAACAGCTTACATTCAACATATCTGGTAATAGCTTTCTTCTGTCAGAAGGAACAACAAAACACTTCCACAGGAGCGACCCTTGACCTTGCCAGGTAGGTCGCTCCCCCACCACACAGCTCCGCCTGTGCTGTCTGCCCGCTGCTCCTGTAGGTAAGATCGCCCTCCGCTTGTGGCCCCGGTGCCAGTTTTGTCTGCTTGTCTCCCCTTTCCTTTCTGTGCCCCTCGCTGCCCCACTGTTGTTGTGCCCGTGATTTGCCTGCTTTCCCCCCGTTTTTCCTTCTGTGCCCCTCGCTGCCCCACTGTTGTTGTGCCCGTGATTTGCCTGCTTTCCCCCCGTTTTTCCTTCTGTGCCCCTCGCTGCCCCACTGTTGTTGTGCCCGTGATTTGCCTGCTTTCCCCCGCTTTTCCTTCTGTGCCCCTCGCTGCCCCACTGTTGTTGTGCCCGTGATTTGCCTGCTTTCCCCCCGTTTTTCCTTCTGTGCCCCCGCTGCCCCACTGTTGTTGTGCCCGTGATTTGCCTGCTTTCCCCCCGTTTTTCCTTCTGTGCCCCTCGCTGCCCCACTGTTGTTGTGCCCGTGATTTGCCTGCTTTCCCCCCGTTTTCCTTCTGTGCCCCTCGCTGCCCCACTGTTGTTGTGCCCGTGATTTGCCTGCTTTCCCCCCGTTTTTCCTTCTGTGCCCCTCGCTGCCCCACTGTTGTTGTGCCCGTGATTTGCCTGCTTTCCCCCGCTTTTCCTTCTGTGCCCCTCGCTGCCCCACTGTTGTTGTGCCCGTGATTTGCCTGCTTTCCCCCGTTTTTCCTTCTGTGCCCCCGCTGCCCCACTGTTGTTGTGCCCGTGATTTGCCTGCTTTCCCCCCGTTTTCCTTCTGTGCCCCTCGCTGCCCCACTGTTGTTGTGCCCGTGATTTACCTGCTCTCCCCCCGTTTTTCCTTCTGTGCCCCTCGCTGCCCCACTGTTGTTGTGCCCGTGATTTACCTGCTCTCCCCCCGTTTTTCCTTCTGTGCCCCTCGCTGCCCCACTGTTGTTGTGCCCGTGATTTACCTGCTCTCCCCCCGTTTTTCCTTCTGTGCCCCTCGCTGCCCCACTGTTGTTGTGCCCGTGATTTACCTGCTCTCCCCCCGTTTTTCCTTCTGTGCCCCTCGCTGCCCCACTGTTGTTGTGCCCGTGATTTACCTGCTCTCCCCCGTTTTTCCTTCTGTGCCCCTCGCTGCCCCACTGTTGTTGTGCCCGTGATTTACCTGCTCTCCCCCCGTTTTTCCTTCTGTGCCCCTCGCTGCCCCACTGTTGTTGTGCCCGTGATTTACCTGCTCTCCCCCCGTTTTTCCTTCTGTGCCCCTCGCTGCCCCACTGTTGTTGTGCCCGTGATTTACCTGCTCTCCCCCGTTTTTCCTTCTGTGCCCCTCGCTGCCCCACTGTTGTTGTGCCCGTGATTTACCTGCTCTCCCCCGTTTTTCCTTCTGTGCCCCTCGCTGCCCCACTGTTGTTGTGCCCGTGATTTACCTGCTCTCCCCCCGTTTTTCCTTCTGTGCCCCTCGCTGCCCCACTGTTGCTGTGCCCGTGATTTACCTGCTCTCCCCCCGTTTTTCCTTCTGTGCCCCTCGCTGCCCCACTGTTGTTGTGCCCGTGATTTACCTGCTCTCCCCCCGTTTTTCCTTCTGTGCCCCTCGCTGCCCCACTGTTGTTGTGCCCGTGATTTACCTGCTCTCCCCCCGTTTTTCCTTCTGTGCCCCTCGCTGCCCCACTGTTGTTGTGCCCGTGATTTACCTGCTCTCCCCCCGTTTTTCCTTCTGTGCCCCTCGCTGCCCCACTGTTGTTGTGCCCGTGATTTACCTGCTCTCCCCCGTTTTTCCTTCTGTGCCCCTCGCTGCCCCACTGTTGTTGTGCCCGTGATTTACCTGCTCTCCCCCCGTTTTTCCTTCTGTGCCCCTCGCTGCCCCACTGTTGTTGTGCCCGTGATTTACCTGCTCTCCCCCGCTTTTCCTTCTGTGCCCCTCGCTGCCCCACTGTTGTTGTGCCCGTGATTTACCTGCTCTCCCCCGTTTTCCTTCTGTGCCCCTCGCTGCCTATCGCCATTCCCGCCGCTGCGTCCCCTGCGGCCCCGCCCCTGACTGCCCATTCGCTGCCCCTGCCTCCCGCCTCCCAGCTGCTCCTCCCTCCCACCTCCCCATAAATGGCGGCCGCTGCACGGCCGCGCAGCGGACGTGCGCAGCGGGCGCGCCGCTGGCGCGCCGAAGGCGCGCCTAAGGCAAGCCCGTCTGCGCCCGTCCGCGACTGGACCGCGCCCAGCGCCAGAACCCCTGGATCCCACCGATGCAACACCACTCGACGGACCTACGACGCCGCCACACTCACCGCACTCAATGCCGGCCGGAACCCTGCCTGCTACCGAGCCTCACCGAGACGCACCCACGGACCCTTCACCTGCCAAACCTGCCGATTCACCTGCCCCTGACGTGCACCACCTCCGCCAAGTCGAGCAACAGCAGCAACCACCTGAAATGCATCCTGCTGAACACCCGCTCCGTCCACAGGCACGCCGTGGAACTCTGGGACCTGCTCGACGCAACAGCACCGGACATCGCCTTCCTCACCGAAACCTGGATGAACGCCTCCTCAGCGCCTGACATCGCCATAGCCATCCCGGATGGATACAAGATCACCCGGAAGGACCGCGTCAACCAGACGGGAGGAGGCATCGCCATCGTACACAAGAACACCATCCGCATCTCGACTAACTCCGACGAGACCTTCACCGCCGCCGAACACCTACACTTCCAGATACACACGGACCCCAAGACCACCCTCCGAGGCACCCTCATCTACAGACCCCCGGGACCACGCACACTATTCAGCGAAGACATCGCAGACTTCATCAGCCCGCACGCCATGCCCTCCGCCGACTACATCCTCCTAGGGGACCTCAACTTCCACCTGGAGAACAACAACGACAGAAACACCACCGCCCTGCTGGACAACCTCGCCAACCTCGGACTCAAGCAACTGGTGAACACGCCCACCCACTACGCCGGCCACACGCTTGACCCCGTCTTCTCGTCCAGCAAGCACATCTCCTTCAGCCACGCCACCGGACTCCACTGGACCGACCACAGCTGCGTCCACTTCAGCTTCAGAAAGACTGCGACCCACCACCACCCGCAACAGGCTCCCCGCCGGAGCTGGAGCAAGATCACCGCCGAGCAGCTCACCGCCTCCCTCAGCCAGAACACACCCACCGACACAACGGACCCAAACGAAGCAGCCAGCAACCTCGCCAAGTGGCTGACCGCCTGCGCCGACGACCTCGCACCACTAAAAACCCTCCCAGCAGACCCGGAAGCAAGAAAACCCCTTGGTTCACCAACGAACTCAAGGAATCCAAGAAGAACTGCCGCACTCTCGAGAAAACCTGGCGACTCGACCAGACCACAGACAACAGGACCGCCCTCAAGCACGCCACCCGCAAACACCACCAGCTGATCCGTGCCACCAAGAAGTCGGCACTCAAAGAACGACTGGACAACAACGCCCATGACAGCAAGGAACTTTTCAGCATCGTCAAAGAGTTCTCCAACCCCAGCGCCGGAAACAACGACATCACCCCTCGCAAGACCTCTGCAACTCACTCTCCGCGTTCTTCCACCGCAAGATCACCGACATACACAACAGCTTCAACGCACAAACAACGCACCCTACCGCCCGAACCAATGCCCGCCACCACCACCCTCTGCAACTGGACCCCGATCAACACCGAAGACACCACCCGCACGATGAACTCCATCCACTCCGGATCACCAACCGACCCCTGCCCACACCACGTCTTCAACAAAGCCGACGCCACCATCGCACCCCATCTCCGGGACATCATCAACTCCTCCTTCCGCACCGCCACCTTCCCGGAGAGCTGGAAGCACGCCGAGCTTACCGCCCTCCTGAAGAAACCAACGGCGGACCCCACCGACCTCAAGAACTACCGCCCCATCTCGCTCCTTCCGTTTCCGGCCAAAGTCATCGAGAAGACCGTCAACAGACAGCTTGCCGCCTTCCTCGAGACGAATGGATCCTCGACCCCTCGCAGTCCGGGTTTCGGGCCAACCACAGCACCGAGACCGCCCTTATCGCAGCCACCGACGACATCAGAACCCTAACCGACAACGGGGAAACAGCTGCCCTCATCCTCCTGGACCTCTCCGCGGCGTTCGACACCGTCTGCCACCGCACCCTAGTGAAGCGCCTCAGCAACATCGGAATCCGAGAGAAAGCACTGGAATGGATCATCTCGTTCCTCGCCGGAAGAACCCAGAGAGTCCGCCTCTCCCCGTTCAGATCCGAAGCCACCGAAGTCATCTGCGGCGTTCCACAAGGATCCTCACTCAGCCCGACCCTCTTCAACGTCTACATGAGCCCCTCGCAGCCATCGCACGCCGACACAACCTCAACATCATCTCCTACGCCGACGACACCCAGCTGATCCTCTCCCTCACCAACGACCCCACTACCGCCAGAGCCAACCTGCACGACGGGATGAGAGACGTCGCCGACTGGATGAGGAACAGCCGCCTTAAACTGAACTCAGACAAGACGGAAGTCCTCATCCTGGGCTCATCACCCTCCGCCTGGGACGACTCCTGGTGGCCCCCGGCCCTGGGCACCGCACCCAAGCCAACGGACCACGCACGCAACCTGGGCTTCATCCTGGACTCCTCCCTATCAATGACCAAACAAGTCAACGCCCGTCTCATCTTCATGCTTCAACACCCTGCGCATGCTCCGCAAGATCTTCAGATGGATCCCCACTGAAACCAGGAAGACCGTCACCCAGGCACTCGTCACCAGCCGACTGGACTATGGGAACACCCTCTACGCCGGAACCACAGCCAAACTTCAAAAGAGACTCCAGCGCATCCAGAACGCCTCCGCACGACTCATCCTGGACATCCCCCGACACAGCCACATCACCGTACACCTGAAAGACCTGCACTGGCTCCCCGTCAGCAAGAGAATCACGTTCAGACTCCTCACCCACGCACACAAGGCCCTCCACGACCTGGGCCCAAAGTACCTCAACGACCGCATGTCCTTCTACACGCCCACACGCCAGCTACGATCAACCAGCCACGCCCTCGCCACCGTACCACGCATCCGCAGAACCACCGCCGGAGGAAGATCCTTCTCCTACCTGGCGGCCAAGACCTGGAACTCCCTCCCCACTCACCTTCGGCGAACCCAGGACCATCTCGCCTTCAGGAAGCAGCTCAAGACCTGGCTGTTCGAGCAGTAACTTACCCCCTCCCCCAGCGCCTTGAGACCCTCCCGGGTGAGTAGCGCGCTCTATAAATGCCGTGATTGATTGATTGATTGATTGATCAAAGTGACTGTTTTGGGGGTTGTTTTCTCAAAAGGTATGTATGGTTAACACGAACCAATACAACTGAAGCTTTTGTTTTTATTAATAAGTGACTCTGTGAATTCAGCTGCGCAATAAAAAAGTTTTAAATATGTTATAATAGAGTTATAATAGTTACAATATATAAATATATATGTTTACATAGAAGTATAATAGTTATGATAGCTATATGTTAATTACTATTGTTGTTCAATTGTTTTGCTCAAATAAATGTATTATTGTTGTTTATATTTTGCTGTCATTGTCACTTCTTTGTCATCTATTTTTCAACTCTACTGCATTGTTTCCTACCTTTTCTATGATTGTCACTGCTTTCATCTTGTTGTTTTTGTAGTATTTACAGTTCTTTGTAATGTATTTTTCCAAAATTGGCGCTTGCCGTGAGGCTCCGTCCTAAGTTTTTAAGCATTTTGTTTTCTGTGTAATCACTGTACCACCTCGTGTGTGTTTTATTGTGTGCTTTGATCTCTGCCTAGCACTCGCGCTCCCGAACACTGCGTTTTTTTGTGTTGGAATTTTATTTGCTAAAGTCTAAAACGTGGTTTTTAACTTGCCGAAATATTTGCTCACCTGGGCTTTGCTTCCGCTGTCCCCGGTCCGTCACGGCTCTTGGTGCCGATTGTACGGAGGGACGCGGCTCCTCCCACTTTCAATTGGCCTCATTTCCGGCCAGGGGGTATTTCTAGCGGATGGGGGCTCGGCCGCGCAGCTGCAATTGGCGCTTGCCGTGAGGCTCCGTCCTAAGTTTTTAAGCATTTTGTTTTCTGTGTAATCACTGTACCACCTCGTGTGTGTTTTATTGTGTGCTTTGATCTCTGCCTAGCACTCGCGCTCCCGAACACTGCGTTTTTTTGTGTTGGAATTTTATTTGCTAAAGTCTAAAACATGGTTCTTAACTTGCCGAAATATTTGCTCACCTGGGCTTTGCTTCCGCTGTCCCCGGTCCGTCACGGCTCTTGGTGCCGATTGTACGGAGGGACGCGGCTCCTCCCACTTTCAATTGGCCTCATTTCCGGCCAGGGGGTATTTCTAGCGGATAGGGGCTCGGCCGCGCAGCGGGCGCGCCGCTGGCGCGCCGAAGGCGCGCCTAAGGCAAGCCCGTCTGCGCCCGTCCGCGCTAGGTCGACGCCAGCCGCCAGCCACTTTGCTAGTTTAGAGGGAAACCTCTACTCTTACTCCCGCGATAACCTCCTGGCTATCAGATCTTCAATGAGTATGGTCTGCTCTCCTCTACCTAACATCCCTATGGGTCCTTTCTGTTGCAGGAATTGTGGCTATAACTCTGAAGTTACCCTGCGACCCCCTCCTAAAAGATCGCTGGCTTCAGGACAGAATATTAAAATGCTCAGTCTTAACTGCTGCTCATTGGTCAAACGCTATTTAGATGTATTCGACCTACTTCAAGATGAGTCTCCGGATGTCCTTTTCCTGACAGAAACTTGGCTGTCAGCCGACATGTTGGTTGAACCGGGTCTGGCACTTCCCACAGGCTATAGCATTTGTACCCTCAATCGAGAGTCAAGGGGGGGTGGGGTGGCAGTTGTTTGTAAATCACACTTCACCTGCACACTGGTTAAGGAAGATGTGGTGGGTTGTGAGTGTGGCCGCTTTGGGATTTCTCTCAACTCTAATTTCACCTTGTCGGGCCTAACAGTTTATCGCCCTCCGGGCCCCTCCAAGGAGGGGAGGATTGCGCTGGCAGACCTAGTAGGCACTCTGGTCGTGAGGTATGCCAACTTTCTGGTCATTGGTGATTTAAACCTACACCTTGACAACCCTCACGACTCTGAAGCGGTTAATCTGTCCACGGACCTAGAGGCCTGCCAGCTGCGTCAATTGGTCCATGGTCCTACTCACTCTGCGGGCCATCTACTCGACCCAGTTTTCTCTAACCTTCCGGGTCTCTCTGTCTTAACCCCCACTCCGTTATGCTGGACGGATCATTATTTGATCTCTATGAAGCTTCTTGGGGTGGTGTCAGCTTGCCGGCCCCAACAGAATTGCACTTTCCGCCGGCCCTGGCATAAATTAAACTTCAACCAGCTCTGCACCTCTCTTTCATCAAGCATGCCCTGCTGGCCAGACGAGCCTGACTTGGCCAGTGATGTCTTCACCGACTGGCTAAGGCTTCCGCTGGATGCTATGGTCCCGGCCAAATGGTCGAAGGGACGAAGTACCAAGTCCAACCCCTGGTATAATGGCAACCTTTCCACCATGCGCAAAGCGTGTAAACGGCTGGAACGGGAGTGGAGGCGAGATTTTGATATCACTCTGAAAGGCCATTATCAATCCGCCATAAAAAAATACCACAGGGCTGTTCAGAAAGCACGGGCTTCCTATTTTTCGGAGGAGATCAGAAATAGTCAGAACCCCTGCAAGAAGATCTTTTCCATCATTTCTAACCTAAAAAACGCTGGGGCACCAAAGGCACCCACAGTCAAGTCGAACGAGTACTGTGAGGACCTAGCCACCTTTTTCATAAACAAGGTGGAAAACATCTACAAAACCTTCCCTTTGACGGTTTTGGGTAGTGATCCCGAGGGTCCATCTCCCTCTGCCCATACATTAGCCATCTTTTCACCCATTACTGAAGAAGCACTTACTACACTTTGCAGGAAGGTTAAATCTGGTTCCCCGACTGACCCTATGAAGCCGGAACATCTGAGGAGGTTACTATCTGTTTTACTCACACCACTGGGCCAGGTTATTAACCTGTCTCTGGCCAGGTCCATTGTCCCCAGGGCATGGAAGCAGGCCGTTGTCTTGCCACTTCTAAAGAAGCCAACGTTAGACCCGACTAAACTGGAGAACTTCCGCCCTATCTCCTTGTTGCCTTGGATCTCTAAAATCACCGAAGTGCATGTCAATTCTATTCTGTCTAACTACTTGGAGGAAAATCACATTTTGGATTCCTCCCAGTGTGGCTTCCGTCGCGGCCTTAGTACTGAATCAGCCCTCCTAGCTGTATCTGAACAGCTGAGAGCAGCTTTGGATGAGGGACGGACCTCGGCACTGATCCTATTGGATCTGAGTGCCGCTTTTGATACGGTCTCGCATCAGATCCTGATTCAAAGACTGAAGGAGGCCGGCATTGCAGGCGCTGCCTTGACCTGGCTTACTTCTTTTCTCTCAGACAGGTCTTTCCAAGTCTCGGCTCCCCTTTTTCATCTAGGGTGTATTCCATCAAACAGGGGTTCCACAGGGCTCTGCGCTAAGCCCTACACTTTTTAACTTATATGTCCAGCCGCTGGCTAATCTAGCCAAAAGGAGAGGGCTGACGATTGTGTCATATGCAGATGACACTCAACTTGTAGTCGCCTCTCCAATGACTGCCAAAATGATGCAGCCAAGTTTCAAAGTGGCTTGGCGGATGTAGCAGAGTGGCTGACTGCCAATTGCCTACAGCTCAACGCCAGCAAGACTGAGGTCCTGCTGGTTGGGAAGGATCATGAGCTGTGGAGCGAGCATTGGTGGCCCTCCTCCCTGGGACCTCCCCCATTCCAAAAAGGTGGTGAAAAATCTGGGTGTATGGGTTGACTCAGCGCTGAGCTTCCAAGCTCAAACTAAGAAGGTGGCGGCGACATGTCTTGGCATTCTGCGTAGTCTTAGACCCATGTTGGGTTTCTTTGACCCCTCCATTCGGCAGACCATTGTGCAAGCATCTGTCCTATCTAGACTGGACTATGCCAGCGTGCTCTATCTTGGGGTCAATAAGACTGAGATCTCAAGACTTCAGAGGGTCCAGAATGTCGCCGCCAGAACTCTCCTTGCTATGCCCAGCCGCTGCCCCACCTCTAGCACCATTCGACGGCTACACTGGCTGCCAATGGAGAGGCGGCTGGAGTTCAAATCTCTCTGCTTTGCCTTTAAGATCCTGAAATCCTCCACCTCTGGTATAGTATCCGGCCTGCTCTCGATCTACACTCCTTCGCGCCATTTGCGCTCTACTGGCAAACATTTTGTTTCTATACCACGGGTGAAGAGGGCCCGTGCTGGTGGTCGCTCGTTCCGCGTTCTGGCTGCCAAGCTCTGGAATGATCTTCCGTCTCACATCCGGAGTATGGACAGCTACTTATCCTTTCGTAAAGCGCTAAAGACCCATCTGTTCCCTCATTAGGTTCCCCTTCTTTTGTCCCACTTGTCTTTCCTGGCCCTTTCTCTCTCCTCTTAGGAGGGATACTCGCAGTTTTAGCCACTTTTTTGCTAAGCGCCGGGACGCCCCGTAGCTGGGGCAGCTGTGCGCTCTACAAGCTATCTTAACATAACATAACTTTCTCCTTTGCAGGCACACACTAATGTATACACTGACACACCCCATTAAATACTGATGCATACACTAACACACCCAAGTACTCATTGAAGCATACACTAACACACCCAGACACACACTGATGCATTCACTCACATATTCACCCACTCACTCATGCACACACTGAGACACTCTGGGTGTCACTCATACATACACTGGCACAACCATAAACACACCAATCCATTCCATAACATATTCACAAACTCATTCATTCACACCCTGACACATCCTAGGACTGATTGATGCATACACTGACACAGTCATGCACACACTCATGCATTGATAAACTCACTCACTCACTCAGTCACTCATTCATACATAGACTCCGGCACCCATCACACAAATAGATACACTAACACACCCCAGCATACACTCATGCATTGACAGACTCACTCAGTAATTCACTCATACATAAACTGAACCCCCATTACACATTGATACATACGACAGACCCATGGATACATTGATGCACACACTAACACACACAGGCATACACTGCCACATACACTGACACACCCATGCACACACTCTTTCATGCTCTGACACATCCAGAGACACACTAGGACATACACTGACACACCCAGGAATACACTCATTCATGTAGTGACAGACCCAAATATACACTCAGATATACACTGACACAAATAGGGACACACCTTTGCATACACTGACACAGCTAGGCACACAGTGATACATAGACTGACACACCCACAAATATATTCATTGACACACTCACATAACCAGGCAGACATCTACGGACACACTGACACAACCAGACACACACTGACATATACACTGACACACCCATGCACACTCTCATTCATTCACTGAGAAACCAAACACATACTAATGTATACACAGTTACACCGAGGCATACACTGACAGATAGACTGACACACCCATATACACACTTTTTACTGCAGTGACACATCCAAACACAGAGTAAGACATACACTGACACATCAAGACACACACTTATTTAAACACTGACATACCCAGTCAAACACACATGCATACACTAACACACCCAGATATACACTTATTCATACAGTAACACACAAAAGCACACACTAATGTATATAGTTACATACACAGGCACACATTAATACATACAATGACACACCTATACACATATGTATTCATACAGTAACACACCCAGACAAACAGTAACACGTACTAAGACATTCACAAAGACACTTATTAAAAAACTGATACAGCATTACAATAATAATAACATTGACACAGCTCTTTATGTAAAATGTGGTCTTTTTGTGTTTTATTACAACAAATGCACTATTTACCATAGTAAAAGTGCAAAGAGTGAAATTCTATGCAAAACTGTTGCAAATGAAAAAAAAACTACTGTTTTAAAACAGTAAAAAAATGGAGAAAAATTAACAAAGGTGACTCTTCTGTTTCTTCAACAAAAAAATAATATCCACATATTTGAAAATGACGTCTAGGGCCAACCACTATTTAAACTTCACTGATGGTACATCTTCCTGGTCCTCCATCACTTGAGGAACTTCCAGTGTTTTTAACAAGTGTAAGATTAGCACATGTCCTTGTGCTTTTTCAATGAAACAAAACAAACAAAAAGAAATTAACAACAATGTCCCTTCACCTTCTCCAATATGGTGATAATGTCATAATTTTCTTTTAAAACAAGTTGTTGGCATTTAGAACAGAGAACAACCATTTCTTTAAACTCTGCACAATTTGGTGCAAAGCTTATATTTGCAGAAGGTTGGCTGGACATAGATGGTGATGCTCCTGCGTCACTACAAGATGTTGCTCTCTCCTTCAGCTTTCTAAGATATGTACATTCGTGATTGCTCTTGATGTGCTTCCACATCGAGGATGTGCCGTAACTGTACTTTTTCATAGTACCTCTTGACAGCTGCTTCCCACACAACTTGCATTCAACATATCTGGCAGTGGCTTTCTTTTCTCCAGAAGGTACAATGAACCAGTACCACACATCACTCTCCTTTCGGGTGGAAGTAACTTCTTCTTTCACTACTCCTTCTTCCTCTTGTGCAGCTACAGCAGCTGATACACTTGCTTCTGCCATAATGAAAGGCACCAGTCAGCTTTGCACTTTTCTCCACCAACAGCCAGGATCAAAGTGACTGTCTTAGGTGTGGTTTTATCAAAATGTGGGTGTGGTTCATGAGGAACCAATGGAAATGAAGGTTTGTTTTGTTATTGTCGAGTGAATCCGTGGGTTCTACTGCAAATCCTCGGATTCGAGTAATGATAAAACACTTAATTTCAGCAGGAAATTGAAAAGAAACATTTTAAAAAGTTTGAAATATGTTCAGCCTAGTACTATAATGTAATTATAAAGTCCCTATACCCCTAACATAATTGTTAAGAATTTCGGTGAATCCACGAATCGGATCCGCAAGTTTGTTGCTGCCACCTGATTGGAATGAAAAAACATAGAGTTAGAATTGGAGAAGCAGTGTGGCTCCGTGGGAAATCCACTGATTACAAATTTTATTTTTAAAAAAATGCCGTTATGATACTTATATAGAAAATATTAATAGTATTCAATACTTTTTCCCAAAAAATGTACTATCATTATGGACATTTTACTATGATTATCACTTTTCTCTCATCTATATTTACAGTACTTGTCATTTGATATGTCATCAGTGATGTCAAGAGTGATGTCACTGACCATGTCATGAGTGATGTAATATGTGAGGTCAGAAGCAGCGCATTGCAAGGGCATAAGTTATAGTTAGCTCAGCTAACTTTAACTGCTGAATTTCTCTGGTTTTGTATGAGTGAGATGTCAGTCTAACTATAACGTCCCTGTAATCTTTGGTTTTTCAGTGAATTTCTAAGGTTTTTTAATTCTACTTCCTAACTATAATGTCCCTGTAACTTTTGGTTTCCCCAGTGAATATATATATATATATATATATATATATATATATATATATATATATATATATCCTCCAAAGTTGCCCCAGAGCTCAAGGACGCCACTCCTGCGGAAGAGAGTTCAACAGAACTTTTATTCAAAAACTGCGCACCCTTTCTCAATTAATTTAACAGTCCCTGACGCGTTTCGGTGACACTTCACCTTAATCATAGGGCGGGGCAAAAACAAACCATGGAGAACACACTGCAAACATTTTGTTCCATTGGCATGCACTCTCCAGTGAATAGCATGCTGGGTGTTGCAGTGCCGATATTTCCCTCAGTAGGGTCCATGTATTTGTCCAAAGTTACAACATCCCCAATGTTCTCACAATGTTTACAGCCCTCCAGTGGGCCTCGAGAAAGGATGTGCAGTTTTAAATCAATTTCTCCTCCGTGCTGCGATCGGGCTGCTATTCCATTACAACCCCGCAGTCCTGAAATCATTGAGCCAGGCGGTGCAATCCTCCACGGCCGAGACCGCCGCGTATTAACATCCTCCAAAGTTGCCCCAGAGCTCAAGGACGCCACTCCTGCGGAAGAGAGTTCCACAGAACTTTTATTCAAAAACTGCGCACCCTTTCTCAATTAATTTAACAGTCCCTGACGCGTTTCGGTGACACTTCACCTTAATCATAGAGGCGGGGCAAAAACAAACCATGGAGAACACACTGCAAACATTTTGTTCCATTAGCATGCACTCTCCAGTGAATAGCACGCTGGGTGTTGCAGTGCCGATATTTCCCTCAGTAGGGTCCATGTATTTGTCCAAAGTTACAACATCCCCAATGTTCTCACAATGTTTACAGCCGTCCAGTGGGCCTCGAGAAAGGATGTGCAGTTTTAAATCAATTTCTCCTCCGTGCTGCGATCGGGCTGCCATTCCATTACAACCCCGCAGTCCTGAAATCATTGAGCCAGGCGGTGCAATCCTCCACGGCTTAGGCCGCCGCGTATTAACATCCTCCAAAGTTGCCCCAGAGCTCAAGGACGCCACTTCTGCGGAAGAGAGTTCAACAGAACTTTTTATTAAAAAAACTGCGCACCCTTTCTCAATTAATTTAACAGTCCCTGAAGCGTTTCGGTGACACTTCACCTTAATCATAGGGCGGGGCAAAAACAAACCATGGAGAACACACTGCAAACATTTTGTTCCATTAGCATGCACTCTCCAGTGAATAGCATGCTGGGTGTTGCATTGCCGATATTTCCCTCAGTAGGGTCCATGTATTTGTCCAAAGTTACAACATCCCCAATGTTCTCACAATGTTTACAGCCCTCCTGTGGGCCTCGAGCAAGGATGTGCAGTTTTAAATCAATTTCTCCTCCGTGCTGCGATCGGGCTGCCATTCCATTACAACCCTGCAGTCCTGAAATCATTGAGCCAGGCGGTGCAATCCTCCACGGCTGAGGCCGCCGCATATTAACATCCTCCAAAGTTGCCCCAGAGCTCAAGGACGCCACTCCTGCGGAAGAGAGTTCAACAGAACTAAAAACTGCGCACCCTTTCTCAATTAATTTAACAGTCCATGACGCGTTTCGGTGACACTTCACCTTTAATCATAGGGCGGGGCAAAAATAAACCATGGAGAACACACTGCAAACATTTTGTTCCATTAGCATGTACTCTCCAGTGAATAGCATGCAGGGTGTTGCCCCGCCCTATGATTTTAATTGAGAAAGGGTGCGCTGTTTTTTGAATAAAAAGTTCTGTTGAACTCTCTCCCGTAGGAGTGGCGTCCTTGAGCTCTGGGGCAATTTTGGAGGATATATATATATATATATATATTCACTGAAAAAACCTATAGGTTTCAGGGACGTTATAGTTACAAATTATCATGTTAAAAACCTTTGAAATTCACTGAAAAAACCATAGGTTTCAGGGACGTTATAGTTACTTGCACATTTCACTCGTACAAAACCATAGAAATTTGGCCGTTATAGTTAGTTGAGCTAACTATAACTCACGCCACCACAATGCACTGCTGATGACGTCACATATTACATCATTCATGACATGGTCAGTGACATCACTGATGACATCACTGATGACATCTCAAATGACATCACTGATGACATCATCCACGTGAAAATCTGATGCACCTCCTCATACCTTAATAAAACCTTTGATACACCCATTCTAAAATACAGACTACCATTTTCGAAACAATACAGATACCAATACCAGTTACTACATACACACGCACTGATTCCTAGGTCTACACACACATCCACTCATTCACCCATAAAGTCACTCATACATGCAGTGACTCATCAATACAACACTATTATAGGCACTCATACACCTATACAAACACTCACACACCACCACTCATCCAGAGTTACTCACACATCTAGTCAGTCATGCAAAGAATCAATCACACTTCTATTTATTCAGCTATACAGTTATACACACACAACCTCACTTATTCATAGTGATATTAACATATACTTACTCTCTTATACAATCACTGATACAAGTACACACTCATTCATACAGCACTCTCACAATCACTGACTCTCACGTATAGTCATTTATATACTCCAACTCTCTCATGCACTGCATTTTACATATGTAGTTACTTGGACATGTAGCACTGAGATATCCATTCACTCACCAACACACCCATACACACACTCACCCACCCATACAGCTGTTTCCACATGCACTCTTGAACCCATACACCCAGTGAATAAAGAACTCACACATCTATGCACAAAGTCACACACCTCCCACCTACTCACACACACACTCAGGCACCCATACAAATACTCAGGCAACCAATCAATAACCCATATAGACACTCATGTAGCTACTCATCAACCAATGCAGCAGCTTACACAGCAATAGACAGACTGATACAGACATTCACACAGTTTAGTCACTAACCCATTAATTCAGTAAGAGACATTTAATCACTCACTTATACAGTCAGTCACACACCTACTAAATCCTCCATCCACACACTTATACAGCCACTCATTCTACAATATACCTTTGCCAATATATTTATAAAACATATTTACACTTTACAGAAACACACAGTCACTGGATGATGTCATCAGTGATGTCATCAGTGATGTCATTTGAGATGTCATCAGTGATGTCATTAGTGATGTCACTGACCATGTCATGAATGATGTAATATGTGACGTCATCAGCAGTGCATTGTGGGGCGTGAGTTATAGTTAGCTCAACTAACTATAACGGCCGAATTTCTATGGTTTTGTACGAGTGAAATGTGTAAGTAACTATAACGTCCCTGAAACCTATGGTTTTTCAGTGAATTTCAAAGGTTTTTAACATGATAATTTGTAACTATAACGTCCCTGAAACCTATGGTTTTTCAGTGAATTTCAAAGGTTTTTTAAATGCTAATTTCTAATTATAATGTTCATTAAACCTATCTGCTGTGCGATCCAAAAACAAGCTGGTGCTTGTAGTGTTGTGGACAGTGGACGCAACCATGTTACCTCAGGCAGTGGGGAAGATCTCGGTCATGAACCTGTGTCGTCGCCCCCTGTAAGCGGAAGCGCAGTGGGCTGGTCCAACGTACGCCACTCCAGCGTAGAAGTGTGAATAAATAGGCCGGGGTTCTGGGCGTGGTTCACTTGTGTGAAAGCCAATGCGTCTGCCAGAGCGGCGACCCTCACCCTGCCACGTGGCTGCCGCCATGACCGCGGGCCTCCTCGACACAAGCCCCCTGCGAATACACCGGCACAGCACTGCACAGTTATGTCTGTACAGACTACTGCCTTCGATCTACACTGCGGACAGCAGGGCTCACAATTCAGATTGAGTCACGATTCCAGATGACGCAGTCCAGTAGGCATGACACATTGCTCCCAGTGCGGCCCGCCCGGACCACGCATCATCGCAGGCTGCATACACGCTGAGCGCCAGAGGCACCACTAACTCAGTGCACCACAAGTAAACGCCACGTGGCCTTATTAAGGCAGAATTCATTAAACAAAACACATTGCTACCAGTGCAGCCCACACGGACCACGCATCATCGCAGGATGCGCACGCACTGAGTGCTTCAGGTACCACTAGCTCACTGCACCATAAGTCATCGCCACGTACCCTTAAACCTACATAATATCCTTTTAGTATCCTTGCTTCAAGAACTTTTTTGATATCAATTATAGCTTTAGTACAATGACCAAATTCATCTTGCAAGTCCAAAGGAACACTGAATGGCAGTCTACACTGGGGATAGCAGAGCCCACAATTCGAATTCAGTTTTGATTTATTTATTGCAGAGTGAACTGTACTTTATGTCGTTGGATTTTCTCAAGAGGAAGTCACAAAAAGCATTCCTCGATGTCTGTGCTGACTACTGCCTTCGATCTACACTGCGGTCAGCAGAGCTCACCATTCAAATTCAGCCTTGATTTATTAATTGGACAGAGAATTGTACTCTATGTCGTTGAATTTTCTCACGAGGAAGTGACAAAAAGCTTTCCTCGATGTCTGTGCTGACTACTGCCTTTGATCTACACTCCGGACAGCAGGGCTCACAATTCAGATGGAGTTGCGATTGCAGATGACGCAGTCCAGTAGGCAACAGACATTGCTACCAGTGCGGCCCTCCCGGACCACGCATCATCGCTAGCTGTGCACACCCGGAATGCTTCTGATGCTCCTACCTCAGTCCACCACAACTGATGGACCCTTTATGACAGACTATTTTGTGTATGATTTCACATCTGGTGCCCGTAACTTAGTGTAGCACAAGTCATGGACCCTTTATGATTGAATCTCTGTGTGTGATCTGATGATTACTGTTGTACTTGTTACCAGCACCAACCCTTCCCAGAGGGCTGGCTTACACTCACCCCACACGCATCCAGCACAGACGTCACTGGACATGTGACCCTGGTAATAAAAAGGAGTCGAGTGCATGCGCTCATACCCAGTTCCACTATCTATCTGTGTCCGTGTGTTCATTATGTATGCAACATGCTGCCCCTGGGCCCTACCACATTACATTGTGCTCTGGACAGCGTATGCAACCAACTTACCTTTGACAGTGGGAGAAAACTTTGGTTATGTAACTTTGTCTCGGTCATTGTACAAGTACGTACGTAGAGACTGGATGATTAGAGTATTGCAAGGAGAGTGTATAGTGAATTTATAAGTGCGTGGGGATTGGCGGAGTGATTGTATAAGTACATATGTTGGCGCACCCTAACTCCGACAACGAGCTTGTCTCTAATTGGCTGCCCTCCATGTCCCAAAAACTGAAATTTGGATTTTGCATGGCCCAGTATTGCTACAGCTGCAATACTCCACTGAATGTGCAATAAACATTCACACCCACACAGATGTGTCATGTCCACCATCTTTCTTGTGTGGAACTATGGATGAATGTAGGGTCAGTGATTCCCCGTACCTTCCATGTTGGCTATGTTCAGGGACTTGGCTCACAGAGTGACACATTGACACTTGCGACCCGGGTGACGGCAGCACTACAACAAGAACACCCGCGGCAGTGTTGCAAGATTTTTTAAGCATTCTCTAGCCCAAAGACAACCAAAAAGTAGCCCAAACTAGCCCAATAGTGCTACTTTAAGGAAGGAGGGGCAGGGACATCGTCAAGCAGGCGGTGAATGGATTGGAATTGATGTGCAGCAGGCTGCCAAGTAAATATTTGTCTAATAAAGCGCTTTAACATACTAGTTTGCTGGAGCGCTGTATATATATTTATAATTGGCAACTAGCACAAACCTAAATTTTACCGCACAACCGGGAAAAATATAGCCCAATTGTGCGTGATCTAGCCCAATCTGGCAACAGTGCCGCATCAGTTGATTCCTCATACAGCTCACGATGGAGCCACGCCCATAGCTCCGAGGTCATTCTTCACAGCCTCACGCAGGACTGACATACGCCAGGCCAGCCCACTCCGCTTACAGGGAAGGACAACAAC